>CM061134.1:37442690-38044398 GCA_030789695.1 Scilla litardierei
CAAAAGTGCAAGTGGATACACTTGCCTGCGATGGCGAGTGTGTCGTCCGTTCGGGGCGTCTGGTCCAAGCGTCGCGTCCGCGGTCGTCCGTCTGAAACAGGTCATGGCGACGATGTCAAGTCTCGTTTTCCATCAAATCCTATTAAGGTTTGTTTCTAGGTTGATCGAGGGTGGTGGTCGCCGGAGGGGGTGGCCGGAGGTGGCCGGCCGGCGGTGTTTTCCGGCGGGGCGCAGTTCTGGCCTGGGCTATGTTTTGTGTGGTTTTCATGGAGTTTTGAGGTGTTTGAGGGTGATAGAGGAGAGAGGAGGGATGATGGGTTGTAGAGGGAGACGTGGGGATGTCGGTGGTGGTCGGTGGTGGCCAGAGATGGCCGGAAAAGGCTGGGCCGGCCATGAGGGCTGGGTTGTCAAGCTTTTTGGCCATGGTGTTTTTGGGTGTTTTTAATGGGGAAAGAGAAGAGAGAGGAGGGAGAGAAGAGAGTGGGAGAAGGTGGGGGATGACCGGAGATCGCCGGAGCATCCGGCGGCGATGGGAGGAGGTCGCGCACGCCGGTGGAGAGGTGGTGGCGGCTGTCATGCGTGGGTTTCCTCTAGGGCTTTTTTTTAGTTTGGTTTTAACATGAAGGAGTTGGCTATATAGGGTATAAAAGGGGTGTGCTTTGGGTGACTAGGAGAGAGGGTGTGTGAGAGGGAGAGGGTTTAGTTTAGGTGAGGATAGCCCAAATGAAATCACATGTTGGTACGTAGGAGGGATATTAGGGATTTGATTAGATTTGGTTTAGATTTGAAATTCAAATGGATTAAGGGCTAATCAACGGTTGAAATTGATTAGGGGATATCTTCCACTACATGCATCGGAAAAATAATCCGAAAATACCGGGATGATCGTGGAGACGAGAAGTACGGGGCTACGGTGTCCGATCGTGCGTAACGCCTACCAAGAATTTACGTAAAATTGGAAACGACGTTTTGAGTCAAATGACTAAAACGCCCCTATCGTTCAAAGTCGTTTTGCGAGAAAACGAGCCGTCCAACGACGTTCCCAAAAATTACAATAAAATCCAACACCCCGAAACGATCGCAATGGCATATCACATCGCATATGCCGGAGCTCAGAAACAACCAAATAAAATACGTGCATGATAAAGCACGTGCACGCAGGAAAAATACGAACGGTCGGAAAGCGGCCGTTACATTCTACACACCTTAGAAATGATTCCGTCCTCGGAATCACTCATACTAAGACTAATTACAAAATTTATAAATACCTAAGCTTATAACTCCTATCCTCCACTCCATGATCTCTGATCATTAAAACTTCAATATCGTTCCTCCAATAATCCATCATGACCCTTCTTTTCACTGGGCAAAGCCACGACTAAACTCACCTCCTAATACTTAGCTATAGACACATCACTACTGTTCAAACTTCTAACTCTAAGCCCTCCTAAAAGAATAATAATAATCTCCTCATACCATCCCACTCCATTAAACATCATCGCTCAATAACATCTTTAAATTTCTCAATCTTTTCCCAATATTAATAAATCTCCAAAATGAGATTCTAGTCAACCACCAATCCAAGACAAAAACTTGTCTACCTCGTAACACATTTACAAATCAACAATCGATGTGTCTTCAATACATTCTTGTCCTATCTTCCCATAATTTTATCCACCAAATAATTTGGACTATCAAGACCACATCTCAGCCTACTCACTATAACTAATCCCAACCAATTTAGGTCCGACTACCTAAACATCCATTTATCTCAATGTGTCGTATCATTCTCAAAGCCTTCTCACGTCAACTCGACAACCAAGTCTTGATGCTTACAATGTTCTACTCATTCTCGCGGTCATCCTAACTCATACTATACTCCGCAGTTACTCCTATCTATCACTTGTCCAAGTTTCAAGTCTGATAAGTTATCATCTCCTCGCATATAATTTCATCCAATCAGAATTTTCCTTTGAGTCCGTCACACATCGGTATTATAAATAAGTCTTGGACAGCTCACCCTTTATATCCGAATGAAATTCTAATCCAACATCCTTGTTTTCCAAAACTTATTAATCATTGCTATAATAAAACTCATCTCACCCTGAGTCTACCCGCAACCAAAATCCTCTAACGATAATAGCTAGTCCCAAAATTATAACAACCATAACATAACATTCCAAAATGGAGAGAGAGAGAAGAGAAAGGGAAACTTAAAACCAGTGACACATTTTTAAAACATTTGGAAAAACGTGTGGAGTCGTGGTAATGGCTGAGGAAGGATAATTGATTTGTGATCTTGTGAGCTAATTTCAAAAACTTAAAGGGGTTGGTTTAAAAAAACAAAGTTTTAATACAATCACACGTAGTCAAAGATAAGCTATTCCATAATCGTGAAAAACTACGTCTAAGGAAATTGCCTGCTATGACCCTATTCATATATGTATGAATACCGTCATTCAGACGACTTCAATCATATCATGGTTAACACTGAGTACACATTCAAGACACAAAAGGCAACTATCAGGATCCTAAAGATGACACACGCATACAGGTCTACACACTCTACCTATACTCACGCACCACAACGACATCACCTACCAAAGGGCCTACTCCTAAACTGGAGATAGCATGGACAACTACAAGGACTAATGTCTAGATAATAGAAAGAAAAGGAGACTAGATCAAGAGCGAAATAAAATAAGATTGGAAAGAACGAGTTCCAACAAGGCGGGGTAAGGAGATAGTTGGTTGGAAGAGACAAAATATTTCTCAGAATAATTAGATAGATGAAGGAGATTTACGTGTAAAATATGATATCGTATACTTTATACTTTAAAAAAAATATGTAAGGAAAAGTGAGCAGATGGTAAGATTTATTACAATTTGGAAAAAAAGTTAGATGAAGGAAATAAAAGTAGGGTGAGGTAGCAATTGCTTTGCAAATGAAAATAAGTCTAAACAAAGATTTCTTGAAGTACGAGCACGATGAACATAGGGCTGTTTATACATATACGAGAATAAATTTAAAGTTCTCTTTGGTTTAGAAAATATTTTAAAAGTCAGTACGGTAAGTGGCTAGAAATAATTTTTGTAGTTTAGAAAAGTAATATATATATATTGGATTATAGAATTGATAACAAGGTTTTTAAAACTGAAGTACGAAAGATACCGATTTGAAAATAGGCACGAGATAGAAAAATAATTTTACGACCAAGGAGGTTTTAAAATCAGTGAAAGAATTTTAACTCAACCGAAAAAAACAAGAAATTTTAAAATATATAATATATGGGTTTTTAAAGAATTTAAGCTGAGCGAAAAAAACTTAATACGGAATTTCATAAATACTTTTAGAGGAAGCAGACTTGGCAAGGAAAAGACTCGAATGATCAACGATACTCGTCAGGAACGATTACGTGAATCGTGAGAAAGGAAAAGATCGCATGATGGATATACTTAGGATATGATTTAAAAACTACGATGGGACCCTACGATTGATAACGCAGAAGTGTAATGATCAGAGAGACGCTAGAAGTCAGGGGTCCTACTCATCGGGTCGTCTAAAGATCAGGAGAGCTCGGCGCTAAGGTTTCCTAACGAGCTAAACTAAAATCAGGATCTAGGGGAAAAGTTCCTAAGGGAATCAAGGTTACGTTCTGCTGGGCCCGAAGTCGATGGACCCGAGCGAACGACTAAAAGAAGGGCTCTGGAAATTTAACACGGTCAGAGTCAAGTGGCTACTAAGGTATTCTAGGACGAGGATGACTAATTCCTAACCAAGGCGTCAGACTATCAAATTGGGACGTCTACCTAAGTCTTTCTACTATCTGAAACTGGGAAACTAATTCAGACTTGTACGTGGATATTAAATGAATGCGGTACTTTTATTGTTCCGAACTTTTGCAAGACCTGCATGGGCCACCACTAAAACATGTCACGTCCCGCTTCCCAAAACGACGGAGGCGAAGCGTGACTAAGGCCCGCTTAGGCCGGAGCTGTGAAGCTCGGACCCAATAAGCGTCTGTAGGGATACCATTTAAAAAAAGTTTCAGGTTCTTGCATTTATAAAGTTCGAAACAACAGAAAGTACCGAAAGGAAATTGCATTCTTTAAATTAGAGTTATAATATCCAACGATTACAAAGTCTAAAAAGAAGCCTAAGCATGGCAACAAAAAATCTAAAAGCAAACTAAAAGCAGTAACCTCTGAAAGTGACGACTAAAAAGACCTCTAGGTCTGGTCCTCGTCAGACACATGCTCTGGGTCGACGTCCTCGGCTCCTCGTACTCCAGTGAGTCTGCCTCGTCCACGAACTCTGGCTGAACACCTGACGTACATCACCCCAAAAGAAAGGAACTGTACGTCAGGTAAAGTCTACAAAAAGGGTTAGACTCTACTGCAAGTGTATCAACTTTTAGACAACGTTTTACTGGTTGATTAGCATGCTGGGGTTATAACTGAGTAACAAACAGAAGTAACGCAGCAGGAGAGTAAAACGTAGCAAGTAGTAGTCGTAGCGTGTGCTACCAACTACGAGACTAGCCTACAGGTGTCATGACAAGTCGGGACGTGACGGGACAAGACAAGACAAGACAAGACAAGACAAGTGTGACACGAAAGGGTTCACGCCTTACGGTTCGAGGGGGATCAGACCCTCTTGCCGTGCGCACGCTCAACCCAACCCCAAACCCAGGAACTCAGGACAAGAATTACATGGATCACTTCCGCTAGGGAAACATCCGAAACGCCTGAAGGCTTTTTGTGTAACAGGGATCACTTTCGCGGGGGAAAGCATCCGAAACGCCCGAAGGCTTTTTGTGTAACATGGATCACTTTCGCGGGGGAAAGCATCCGAAACGCCCGAAGGCTTTTTGTGTAACAGGGATCACTTTCGCGGGGGAAAGCATCCGAAACGCCCGAAGGCTTTTTGGGTAACAGGGATCACTTCCGCGGAGAAAGCATCCGAAACGCCCGAAGGCTTTTTGTGTAACAGGACACGACATGACAAGTGTAGGGAGTTGTTATTCTAGGGTGTCCACACACACGCATGCACATAATAGCCCTACAGTATCAAAAGTTGTTGTTGTCAGGCTCAGACTTCGTCGTTAAGTCTGAGCCGTCAGGAGTCGTCCCGGACGCTATCATTTCACGTCCGGTTCTATTTGTTCACAGTTAACAATTCTAACCAACTAGGGCCTAAGCACGTCCAAAAGTGCAAGTGGATACACTTGCCTGCGATGGCGAGTGTGTCGTCTGTTCGGGGCGTCTGGTCCAAGCGTCGTGTCCGCGGTCGTCCGTCTGAAACAGGTCATGGCGACGATGTCAAGTCGCGTTTTCCATCAAATCCTATTAAGGTTTGTTTCTAGGTTATCGGGGCTATCATATTCGTCAACGTCACATTTTTGGTGTTTCGTTCAGCCTAAATCGACCACTACCCTATATGCACAGAAAAGTTGTCCGACGGTCGATTTCTACAGTGACATCATTTTACTGGTGCGGAAAAGTAAATTTAGTTATAGTTGTCCGACTTTTAGTTCGGTTTTCAGTTCTGCTATGGTGTGGGTTGTGCTATGAGTTAGGGGAAACTAACCTCGTAATGTCGTCCAACAAGCGGAAGTCGGGTCTGAACGGCGCAACGTCGGCGTCGTCTGGAACTCCTCAGTCGCGGGTAGCGCAGTGAGGTACCTCTGGACAGCGGGGTGGTGACGTGAAATCAGCGAGCTAATCAGCGATCTCCTTCCCGTTGCGAGTAGCGCAACGGTTCTTCACGATAACGGCGACGTCTGCTAAAAGTACGTGCGTGCGGCAACGCACGTGAACTCCGAGAGTCCAAGGGGGCTGTTGGTAGATGAAGTGGGACCAAAGGAAGATGCTCGGCCCGGTGGATGGCCGACGGCGCAAGCGCACGGCGGTGGGCGGCCGTGAGAAGCCAGGGAGGACAGATTCACGCCACGTCCGTTGTCGCGCGTCTCAGTGAAATTTCAGAGACGAACATCGGAAACGGGAATTTGCAGTGGGTAAAGGTATTCAAGACGAAGCCAACTGCAGTGGAGTTGTCGCCGGGGGTGGTCGGAGGTTGCCGTGCGGGAACATCGAAGTTCAGCTTCCAGATCTGTGAAAAACAGCGGATGCGACGTGTTCCGACGAGGATTCCGGGAGCTACAGGTGGGCTATGAGCGTGAGGAAAGTTGCAATTGATAGGTGGTTTCGATAGGAATCCAACGGCGGTAGGGTGGTCGTCTTAGGTGGCCGGATGGCCGGTGGGCATGAGTTTTTCCGGCGGTGGCGCAGATCTGTAAAACTGTCGTTTGGGTTGTGTTTGAAAGCGTTTTGAGGGAGATAGAGATGAGGGAAGAGGGTAAGGGGAGGTGGAGATGCGTGGGGGTTCAGAGAGGAGTTGATCGAGGGTGGTGGTCGCCGGAGGGGGTGGCCGGAGGTGGCCGGCCGGCGGTGTTTTCCGGCGGGGCGCAGTTCTGGCCTGGGCTGTGTTTTGTGTGGTTTTCATGGAGTTTTGAGGTGTTTGAGGGTGATAGAGGAGAGAGGAGGGATGATGGGTTGTAGAGGGAGACGTGGGGATGTCGGTGGTGGTCGGTGGTGGCCGGAGATGGCCGGAAAAGGCTGGGCCGGCCATGAGGGCTGGGTTGTCAAGCTTTTTGGCCATGGTGTTTTTGGGTGTTTTTAATGGGGAAAGAGAAGAGAGAGGAGGGAGAGAAGAGAGAGGGAGAAGGTGGGGGATGACCGGAGATCGCCGGAGCATCCGGCAGCGATGGGAGGAGGTCGCGCGCGCCGGTGGAGAGGTGGTGGCGGCTGTCATGCGTGGGTTTCCTCTAGGGCTTTTTTTTGAGTTTGGTTTTAACATGAAGGAGTTGGCTATATAGGGTATAAAAGGGGTGTGCTTTGGGTGACTAGGAGAGAGGGTGTGTGAGAGGGAGAGGGTTTAGTTTAGGTGAGGATAGCCCAAATGAAATCACATGTTGGTACGTAGGAGGGATATTAGGGATTTGATTAGATTTGGTTTAGATTTGAAATTCAAATGGATTAAGGGCTAATCAACGGTTGAAATTGATTAGGGGATATCTTCCACTACAGGCATCGGAAAAATAATCCGAAAATACCGGGATGATCGTCGGTTGAAATTGATTAGGGGATATCTTCCACTACATGCATCGGAAAAATAATCCGAAAATACCGGGATGATCGTGGAGACGAGAAGTACGGGGCTACGGTGTCCGATTGTGTGTAACGCCTACCAAGAATTTACGTAAAATTGGAAACGGCGTTTTGAGTCAAATGACTAAAACGCCCCTATCGTTCAAATTCGTTTTGCAAGAAAACGAGCCGTCCAACGACGTTCCCAAAAATTACAATAAAATCCAACACCCCGAAACGATCGCAATGGCATATCACATCGCATATGCCGGAGCTCAGAAACAACCAAATAAAATACGTGCACGATAAAGCACGTGCACGCAGGAAAAATACGAACGGTCGGAAAGCGGCCGTTACAGCTTTAGCCCAACGCAAAAGGCGAGAACGAGAACAAGAACAACGAAACATATCTCACGCTCTGACTTCTGACGGTGTACTTGATATATCTCAAATAACCACAGCCGTGACAACTTCTCCGGTTGAACAAGAAGATGATGTCTCAGCCTTGCGTAACAATATGATTTCCGGACAAGTTCCTGGACCATCTGTCAGGTCATTATCAACCCGCCTGTACATAAAATATTTTCTCCTCCCATTTATTTTAGTTGTGTTTATTTTTGTGTTTAAATTTGGATAGGGCTTTAGCTCAACGCAAAAGGCGAGAACGAGAACAAGAACAACGAAACATATCTCACGCTCTGACTTCTGACGGTGTACTTGATATATCTCAAATAACCACAGCCGTGACAACTTCTCCGGTTGAACAAGAAGATACTGTCTCAGCCTTGCGTAACGATATGATTTCCGGACAAGTTCCTGGACCATCTGTCAGGTCATTATCAACCCGCCTGTACATAAAATATTTTCTCCTCCCTTTATTTTAGTTGTGTTTATTTTTGTGTGTAAATTTGGATAGGGCTTTAGCCAACGCAAAAGATGAGAACGAGAACAAATACAAGCAAACACATCTCGATATATGACTCCTACCAGTGTTCTCGATATGCCTCAAAGCACATATGCAGTACCAACTTCTCCCGTTGAACAGGAAGATGAGGTCTCAGCCTCGCACAACGATACGATATGTGCTGAAGATGATGAACCATCTGTCAGGTTATTATTCATAAAAGCTACTCTGCTTTAATGTAACTTAATTTTATTTAATTATTATTATGGTTTTATTTTGGCTAGGTGTTTAGCTCAATGTTAAAGGAGAGAACGAGAAAAAGCTCAACGAAACATATCTCGATATATGACTCCTATCTGTATACCTCAAATAACACCTGGATTAATAACTTCTCCAGTTGAACAAGAAGACGCTGGCTCATCCTCGATCTTCCGATGTCGGTCAACTCAGCATGGCTCTGGTCCACCAACTCAGGTTGATTTTGGTCGGCACTATCTTGGATTAATGAACATTCCATGCCCTCATTATTCAGCCTTACATTGGTTGGATGAACAGTTGTCGAAGTCAACTTTGAGAACACATCTTTTTGGAACATGTTGTTTGCAAGGAAAAGTAAAATTGCCGAAACTTAATGAACCCCCTCCAGCACTTCGAGAATTATATGATGGTGACAGTGAGGCATCAAAATCATTTCGAATGTATACTCGGGAGTATAATGCAGCTAATGCATTTACCAGCCTTGGTGTGACAATGGATCAAAGATTGATTGCTGGCAGAGGCCCGAACATATTTATTATTCATGGAGAATTACGCCATCGAACAGGATCACTTCTGCCCCAACCGGATCAAACATCAAGTTATTGTCAACTTTACATATATGATCCGGATTCTGCTATGGAGTTCCGCAGTAATAGAAATCCACATTTGAGCAAGGCTGTCTTACAAATTATTCAAAATTGTTTATCGAGCATAAATCCATTCATCAAACTATATTGTCAGGCGTATTCTGTTTTATCTCAAGCAGATTCATGTGGTCATGATCTTACTGTATATCTGCATTACAATTCAACCAAGGATCGTCGCCGTTATAACCTCCCAACCGTAGATGAGATTGCGGTTATTTTACCTGGCGATGGCTATCGACCTTCCGGGATGCGAGATATAGTTTTACATCTTCGAGGAAATCATCAATTAATGCAAATCAATGAGACTCATCATGCATACTTACCATTACACTACGTCTTATTATTTCCTGATGGTCAGCTTGGATGGGAACCTGAGTTGAAGCAGTGGGATCCAGTTCAAAACATATCCTCAAGTAGACGCCTGACCATGTGTGAGTTTTATATCTACCGTCTGTTTGAAAGACAGAACGAGTATTCTTCAATTTTGAGAGCTGGAACGTTATTCCAGGAGTTCATAGTTGATGCTTGGGCAGCAATTGAGTAACATCGTTTGACATTCATCAAACTTAATCAATGAAAACTCCGCTCAGAGCTCTATCAGGGTCTTGCAGATATCGATGCATATGCCAGATGCGACCAAATTGGACAGCGCATGATACTTCCTTCATCTTTCACTGGCAGTGCACGTCACATGTTTGAAATATTTCAAGACTCGATGGCTATCACACGTTATAACCAGCACCCGGATATTTTTCTTACCATGACCGCAAATCCAAAGTGGCCAGAAATTACTTCGGCTCTACTACCCAATCAAAAGGCTACCAATCGTCCAGATTTAGTCGCACGTGTATTTGAGTTAAAAAGAAAGGCTTTGATGAAGGAGATTGATGGCAATAATGTATTTGGAAAGAAAGTAGCACATGTATTTACAATTGAATTTCAGAAACGGGGTCTTCCACATGTGCATGCTCTTTTCTTTCTTCGTGGACCCGATAAGATTCATACATGTGATCAAGTGGATAGAATTGTATGTGCTGAATTTCCTGATCCTGCTCAAGATCTTGCATTATTCGATACTGTGTCAAAATGTATGGTACATGGACCATGTGGTGCTCGGAATCCAAATGCTTCATGTATGAAAAATGGTAAATGTACTAAGAAATACCCTCGAAATTATGCAGATGCAACAACCTTGGATCGTGATGGATATCCTATTTACTGTCGTAGTAGTAATGGGCATCAATATACTGTAAGGGGGCATCAGGTTGATAACCGAGATGTTGTGCCGCACAACAGGTATCTCTCAAGGCGCTTTAACTGCCACATTAATGTCGAAGTTTGTGCTGGGGTAAGATGTGTGAAGTACATTCATAAGTATATTTATAAAGGTCATGATCGGACCACAATGGTATTGGGCGCAGTAAATGAGATCCAACAATACCTTGATGCAAGATATATTGGACCACCTGAGGCTGCCTGGCGAATATTTGAGCATCCTTTACATCAAGAGATTCCGTCAGTTCAAAGATTGATACTTCATTTACCAGGGCAACACCGTGTTATTTTTGATCCAGATGAAGATGTAGATGCAATAAGGTCTAGGGCTGAAAATGATAAGACAACTTTGACTGAATTTTTTACATGTTGCGCTTTACATGAGTCTGCACATGATCTCACATATCAAGAATTTCCTCAAAAGTTTGTGTGGCATTCGTCAACAAAGGTCTGGACTCCAAGACAATCTGGATATGCAATTGGCAGAATGTATTTTGCCTCCCCTAATTCTGGTGAGAGATTTTATCTACGGTTGCTACTAACAGTTGTTAAAGGGCCAACATCGTGGGAAAATTTACGCACATTCAATTCTATCGAGTACCCTACATTCAAAGCAACATGTATTGCAAGAGGTCTTCTTAAAGATGATTCCAAGTGGAGACAATGTCTTTCCGAGGCTTCAATTATGAAAACAGGATATCAATTACGAAGACTGTTTTGTATTATTCTTATCGAATGTGTGCCGATCGACCCCCTTGCATTATGGAATGAATTTTCAATGCACATTTGCGATGATCTTCCACATAAATTACAAACTTCATTTGCAATTTCTACCCCAACTCAAGGCCAACTTGAAGATTATGGATTATTCCTTATCAATAAATTGCTTGAGGAGTACATGTAATGCCCTGCTAAGCTACTGCACAAGTACTAGAGGGGGGGTGAATAGTACTTTAAAATAATTAAGAGGCTAATTCCTAATTACCTTGCAAACTCTACCAAACAATGCGGAAATGCGGAAATGTAAATGTTAGACAACAAAGACAAACAATCGCAAACAAGCAATTTAACGGGTTCGGATCCACCCAAGTCTCCCCGACTTGTTCCCGGTGATCCTACGTTCCAAACACCCGGATCCCCTCCGGATACTTGAGTTAGAAACCCTAACTCAAGATTTCCACTATGAAATACTTGTGAAAAACCTTCACAAGTCAAATCATACACAAATGAAAATTGTGACTCCCACGACCCGGGATCACAAACAATCTCTCACAACCGAGAGAAAAACACTTACAATATGAAAGTAAATGAAATAGAAACTCTTACCACAAAATACCTATGCCTTGAGTAAAACTTACGATTTAGGGCAAAGATGATTTTGGGGAAGATGAAGATGCACCAAACCCTAGCTCCAAGATGTAGATCAGCGATGGAGAGCTATGAGGTTGTTGGTGACCTAGAATCAAGCACTTGGCTTGGAAGGCTCACAATCAATGAATCTCTCTTTTGAAATAAGAGTGAGGAAGAGATTCTTGAAAGGAAATGAATGAGCTTTAATGAGATTGAATGCTTTCTCTTTGATCTCTAAACTTCTCTTAATATCAGCCTTGAGTGCAATGAATGCAGCACACCAAGTATTTATAGGTTAGAGGAAAGAGAGAGAGAAAAACATTTCAATTAAAGCTCCAATGGCTCTATTCTGAACCAAACTAGTCGGTCAAAGAACAACCACTGACCGACTAGTTCATCAACTAGTCGGTCGGTCAATCAACATGAACCGACTAAGTGGTGAACATGGAATAGATCGAAGTTCAGACTAACAGAACTAGTCGGTCAAAGAACACTTGCCAACCGACTAGTTGTGAAACTAGTCGGTCGGTGAGTGAACTTAGACCGACTAAGAGATAAAACAAATAGTCTGAGAACAAATTGAATTAGTCGGTCCAAGAACAAATGTTGACCGACTAGTTCATCAACTAGTCGGTCGCCAAATGTACATAGACCGACTAACGATAAACAGTAGCTCAGGCTCAAAAAATGGAAGTTCAACTAGTCGGTCTAAGAAGGATTCTTAACCGACTAGTTTCACAACTAGTCGGTCGGTAAACCTTCTTTGACCGACTAACTGTAAACAGTAACTGAGCAAGAAATTGAGATGGCAAACTAGTCGGTACAAGAAGCTTTGCCGACCAACTAGATCACCATCTAGTCGGTTGGTTCTTCTTCTTGAACCAACTAACATACACAAGAAGTCGCGAATCAAAGCGCGAAGCTTCGGGAAAGTTCGTATGGACTTCTACTAAGATCCTATGTCTAAGATAGGAGCGTTATGAAGATTAAAACGTAAGACCTACTCAAGGCTTAACATTCTACGGAACGAAGCTAAAAGACTATAAATAAAACTTGACGAACCGTCTTTGAAAGCTTCGATCCGAATCTTCATGACTTCTAAAATGGTCCAAAAACTTCAACGAAGCTTTAGGCATACGATCACGTGCTTTGAGAAGTCTTGAGACGTCGCTTTGGATGTTCATATAAGTTTGGCGACGATCTCCATAACTGCGCTCACAAAGTGTTAGTTCACGATATATTTATGTTTGGTCGTCATCCAAAACCAAATCCGGGGAGTCCAATATCCAACATTCTCCCCTTTTTTGGTGATGACAAACCAACATAAATAATAATCAAAAATAATGATTCAAATGAAATTTACTTACTCCCCCTGCATTGATGACACGTTAATTCCAAATTATACAATAATAATACGCATCAAGCAGACGAGTAAAGTATATAAAATGAGAATCAAATATTGAAATTTAGGATTTGAAATCCAATTTTTATATCTTAACTCCCCCTGAATCTAACACATCAAATTAGATTCTTGCAAAAATGCTTAAATTGTCATTTAGCTCATCGTCATTATTATATCTCTCCCCCTTTGGCATTAGCAAAAAGAGTGGGAGGAGATCAACGACAACAACAATGGCTTCAAATAAAAGCACGGGAGTCGTAGAATACGACCACGGTCCAAGTGACACCAAAGAAAAATACGAATTAAATCAAAGCGTGTCAATGAGACCAAAGTCGAAAATCGATAAATAAAATCATCAAAACTCAAATCAATTTTACGGATTGAGTTATGGAATATACTCTCCAATATCAACATTCTTGGTTAATTTAGTGCATGGAAAACAATTCTATGTTTCCATAGAAATAATCTCTATTTAACCAAGTTATTATCGTCGAGCGACGAAATCAAACATCAGAGACATATAAAGAATATATAAAGTGCACATGAGAATGAAATGTCAACATCGATGTATATATATATAAATATGAACCAAGAGTACATCAAAATGATACATCGACAACATACAAAAGCGATCCAACGATCGGAGCACAAAATACATCATAATATCACACCATACAACACATGTCACACCGGACATCAAAATGGTCAACCATCAGAAATGTAGCATCATAACACCAAAAATACATCAAAACGATCCAAAAATCATAACCACACTCTATCCTACCCAAACTCTCTCACTATAAGATCTATCATCCAAAGTGCATCGGGAGAGTCCTCAGAGAAGCTCAGGAGGCAACGGCAGGATCTGCAGCAGCAGCAGGCTCTGCAGCAGCAGTAGGAGTAGTGGTCACCGGATCAGCTGAAGTGTCCACGGGAGCGACGGTAGTGGCCTCGGGAGCACCAGTCGTAGTATCCACCGTAGGAACGGTGGCAACAGGTGTGCTCTCGGGGTTACCAGCAGAAGAGGCAGCATCACCAGAAGTGCCCACAGGGGCACGAGCAACAACACGAACGAGCTCCTCAATCTCCTCATCATCCAACTCCTCCTCGTCAGAGACTGACGGAGGGATCTCAATACCCAAATGGGAGGCGATACGAGCAAGTATCTCCTCAGTCCGAGCATAACGAGACTCCATACGTCTCACTGAACGTGCGAGCTCGTCAAGAGTGGTAGAGGAAGCAGGAGCAGCTGAGGCTGAAGCAGACGCTGAAGCAGAGGGGGTCGTCCTCTGAACGTGACGAAGTGCCGCAAGAGACTTCTTGACGGCCGTCGCATTCAGAGGGGGACCGAGAGGATGCTCATCATCAGGAGGCAAAGTGACACGAAAGTGGCGAAAGACAAGTGTCAACAAGCACGGATATGGGATATGAGCAGACTTCGTGGACTTGCGGATACACTTGAAAGAATCCATCTTATCGAGTATGATCCGAGCCCAGTTAATCGCGCTCCCCATGAAGATGGCATAGATGAGCTTCAGGAATGGCTGGGAAGGCAAAGAAGAGGAGCCGTACTTAGGAAGTAAGCACGACTTCAAGATCAAGTTTAGGACCCAGCCATTAGGCTTGAATGACTTCGAGGGGACGCCAATCATGGCGGGAGGAATCTCGTGAAAGATATCAGAAAGGATGACCTGGTCAAGTGAGGATATGTCATCGACGGAAATATCTGAAGGAAAGAGGCCAGACGACGAGCAACCAATCAACTCTCCTAAGATTTCTGCCGTGAGGACAATCGGTGTCCCCAAGACAGTCGTCTCAATCGAGTGGGTCGCGTCGTACTGACCCCGGACACGGTTGGCGTAAAAGAGTTTGACCAAACGAGGATATGGGTGGGGATTCGCCTTAGGGTCATATCGAAGATAATCGATAAGACCGGAAGACGACAGAAGGTCAGCGAGGCCTGTGAAGTCTGAATACTGAACGAAATGCTCCAGAAGCAGTGGGCAGTGTTCGATACGGTTGTAAGCCGCGATACACATATGGTCATCGCGACACAACGAGATATCGACACCGCCAACCGGCATCGGAGCCTTTCCCTTAGGCTTACGTGTGGAAGTACGGGGTGGAGGAGTGGGTTCCCTATGAGTCTCGGTCTCGGGTCTGTATTCGGTGTCGGAATCCGAAGCACCGGGAGTGGGTGTACAGAAAGAGGAGGGAGACACAGTTTGCTTCGTAGGCTTGGGTTTTGGCTTGGGTTGAGACTGAGATTGGGCTCTATGCTTGGCGGTCGTCGTCCTCTTCTTCTTGAGAGGAGGCGAAGAAGACGAAGGTTGGGTAGGTTTCGATCGGCGTTTGGGTTGCGAGGGTTGATTGGGATCCGTAGGAGGTGGTTCAACGGTCATAGGCGACGGATGAGAGGGATCGATCGGGATTCGTGTTCTTGCCATAAGCGAAGCAAGACACGACGCAATCAACACAAGAGATTGAAAAAGAAAACCCTAAACAAACCCTAGAAATCGAAATCTAAGAAATACTAACCCTAAGCACAGGAAACAAACCCTAGAGGAGATGGGAGAGAGGGGGATTTACCCTAGGAGGAGGAGGAGAGAGATCATCGGCCGGAGCTGGACGGAGAGATGGCCGGAAACGACGACGGGAGAGGGAGGAAGTCGAACGGGCACGGCGGGGTTTTGGCTGAGAGAGAGAGAGAGAGATGAACCGACTAGAATGAAAATAAGTCGGTAGGGATTGAGTTTAAGTCGATTGGAAGAGCAAAAGTCGCAACTGTCCCTGAGCAATTAGTCGGTCACAGTTCAAGCACTGACCGACTAGATGACGATCTAGTCGGTCGGTAAATGAGCTTGAACCGACTAGTTGCAAACAGTAACTGAAGCAAAAATTTAGGGCTTGAGTTAGTCGGTCTGAGTTCATTCACTGACCGACTAGATGATGATCTAGTCGGTCGGTCAATGAACATGAACCGACTAACAGAGTTCAAAAATTTTAGAATTCGAAATTTTGAGTTCTCTCCTAATCGCACTTGGACGAAACATCAAAATACTCTCATTAATCATTATACTACCCCATTAAACATCGAAAATCTGAAATTTGATATTTAAGAACAAATCGAGCGAAAATTCCGAAAATTCAACAAAAAATCCAGAAAATTTCAATTAATCTAGCATGTGCAAATATAATGAAATTTCATATCATGCAAGATTATTGAATAAAAATGAATCCTAAATCTCGGATTCACCCATAATCCCCAATTCTCGACGTAACCGCACAAATGAGTCTTCCTTTAGGGGTTTCGTGAAAATATCGGCGATTTGCTTCTGGGTTTCAACGTACACTAATATGATGTCCTTTTTAGCAACATGATCATCTAAGAAATGGTGTCGGACATCTATGTGTTTAGAATGGGAATGGTGTACCGGGTTCTTGGAGAGACATATTGCACTTTGGTTGTCCACCATGATAGGGCAAGTATCACAGTTTATACCAAAGTCTTTAAGTGTGTGTCTCATCCAAAGAACTTGAGCACACACGGCACCGGCGGCAATATATTCCGCCTCGGTGGTTGAAAGTGATACGGAATTCTGCTTCTTGGAAAACCAAGAGACAAGAGAATTTCCTATAAAATGGCAAGTGCCACTAGTACTTTTCCTGTCGGATTTGCATCCCGCATAATCTGCGTCACTATATGAGATTAACTCATATGTGCTAGATTTTGGATAAAGTAACCCAAAATCAAGTGTGTAACTTAAATAACGGAAAATACGTTTTACCGCTACTAAGTGAGACTCCTTAGGTTGAGACTGATAACGAGCACATACACATACGGCAAACATAATATCGGGCCTACTTGCGGTAAGATATAGTAAACTACCTATCATACCTCGATATAGACGAATGTCTACATCTTTTCCGCCCGCATCTTTATCAAGATTCGTAGTCGTGCTCATTGGAGTCTTTTTCCCGGTGGCATTCTCCATTCCAAATCGCTTTAGCAACTCCACCGTGTACTTCGTTTGGTGGAAGAAGATTGCATCGTTCATTTGGCGAATTTGGAGACCTAAGAAATATTTGAGCTCACCCATGTGGCTCATCTCAAATTGATCCTTCATCACATTAGAAAACTCTTCGCAAAAAGCAAAGTTAGTAACACCGAAAATGATATCAACATACTAAAATTATATCATTATTCGAATACTTAACAAATAATGTGGAATCAACTTCTCCCATTTTAAAACCCAAATCCAAAAGAAAATTCTTTAAACGGTCATACCAAGCTCGAGGAGCTTGTCTCAAACCGTAAAGTGCTTTCTTAAGTTTGAAAACATGATTTGGAAAATTTTCATTTATAAAACCCGGAGGTTGAGAAACATAAACTTCCTCAACAACATCTCCGTTTAAAAACGCACTTTAACATCCATTTGAAATAATTTAAAATCTTTATGGCATGCAAAAGATAACAATAATCTAATTGATTCTAATCTAGCTACCGGAGCAAAGGATTCTTCGAAATCGATACCTTCCTCTTTGCCGATAGCCTTGAGCTACTAACCGAGCTTTGTTCCGGACGACGATTTGGTTTTCGTCGGTCTTGTTCTTGAAGATCCACTTTGTCCCTATGACGGTGTGGTTCTTCGATGGCAATGAAACAAGCTCCCAACCCTCATTCCTCTCGAATTGAATGAGTTCCTCCTCCATGGCTAAGATCCAAGCACCATCTTCGCACGCTTCATTAACATTCTTTGGCTCAATCGAGGAGGCAAAAGAAAAATGAGCGAAGTAGTTGACTTGAGATCTCGTCTTGACACTATCATGGATATTGCCAATGACTTGCTCATGAGGATGGTCACGAACGGTATGAAGCCGTTTGGGAATCCCTGATCACTAGGAACATTCTCAAAAACTTCATTAGTCGGGTTAGTATCAATAGAATCAATAGAATTATTAGAATTAGAATTACCAATTGAATCACATAAGACATCCATAGAATCATCATCATTAGTAATTCTAGTTGGAACAAATCCTTCATTAAATGAAACATGAAGCGATTCCTCGATCGTTGAGGTTCGTTTGTTGTATATCCGATAGGCTTTGCTACGTGAGGAGTATCCAACAAAAATCCCCTCATCGGATCTTGGATCGAATTTGTCCAAACTACCATACGTGTTTTTAATAAAGCATTTTGAACCAAAAAAAAGAAAATATTTAACTTGAGGCAATCTACCAAACAACAATTCATAACAAGTTTGTTTAGTGTCGGGCCTCAAAAGTATTCTATTAAACACATAGCAAGCGGTGTGTACCGCTTCCGCCCAAAATTGATGGCCAAGTTGGCTATCATGAAGCATAGTGCGAGCACACTCCACTAGCGTCCTATTCTTTCTCTCAACAACACCATTTTGAGGAGGTGCGCGAGGGAATGAAAAGGTGTGAGTAATACCAACTTCATCACAAAATGTCTCAAAAGACTCATTCTCAAATTCCCCTCCATGATCGCTACGAATAGTGACAATGGTGGTTCCAATGAGATTTTGTACTTTCTTGACAAAAATTGTGAAGTTTTCAAAAGCATCATTTTTATTACTTAATGAAAATACCCAAGTAAACCTAGAAAAGTCATCAACGATGACAAGTCCATATCTAGCATAACCTAATGAAGCAACTCTAGTTGGCCCAAATAAATCTAGATGTAATAGCTCTAGTGGCCGCTTAGAAGAAATGCTTTTCTTAGGTTTAAATGAAGATTTTGGAAGCTTGCCTCGTTGACACGAGTCACAAAAGCTTTTCTTTTGAAAGACAAGCTTAGGGAAGCCTCTAATAGAATTTAACTTGGAAAGTTTAAATAGTGTTCCGAAGTTCACATGACCAAAACGTCGATGCCATAAGTGTTGTTCACTTGTGTTGGCAATGAGACATTGTTCATGTGATCTTGGAAGATCTAGGATATATATATCCTTATGGCGTGTGCCGGAAAACAATAATTCATTATTATCTTTTCTTAAAATATGGCACATTCCTTTCGCAAAGCTAACTTTGTAACCTTTGTCACAAAGTTGGCTTATTGAAATGAGATTGTGGTTTAATCCTTAACAAGGTAAACATCACATATAAGTGGTTTAGAAGGATTACCCACTTTACCAACACCTATGATGGTTCCGCTCTCGTTGCCTCCAAAGATGACGCGGTTTCCATTTGCAATGGGCACCACTCCGGAGAGCAATTAAGCATCACCCGTCATGTGTTTTGAACACCCGCTATCGAGTATCCAATTCCTCTTAGAGCTAAATTTAAATTTGTTGCTCCGTTTCTTTTTCTTGAGTGCCTAAAGATAGAAAATATCGTATCATGGTACCCAATGTCATTGGGTCCAAAAGATTAGACCTTTGGAAGCCAAGTCCAATTGGACTTAGACTTCCCCACATAATTATTATTATCCACTACATTCATAAAATAATCATTCATGTAAACTTGTTTTTCATCCATGCTTGTGTCCTTTGGGATCCAAATAGTGAAGATTTTGGGAGCCCAAATCCTATTGGGTGCATGCATGCGTTGTTGATTTCTACGTGATGCATGTCGTGGATAGGCATAAGGAACATGATGAAATGGTGCATGTGGATAATTATTCATACGATGATGTGTGTGAACATATGCATGTGGGGGAACACGTGCGTGAGGGTGTCTCACATGGTGTGCACATGCCCGTGGATGTGTAGCATAGAAATCATCATATGTGTGAGCCGGTGGAGTAGGACGTGTGTTCCTACGTGGCATGGTATTCGTGTATATGTAAGCATGGCCCTTCTTTGGAGGTCCACCCAAAGTGGGTTTCTTTCCAAATGATGGTGTGTACGAGGTGGAAGCATCATTGGTAGATGAACTACCAATAGAGTGTTTGCTCACACTCGTTGAGGCATCGGAAGTTGGCCTAACAAAGGTAGTGGCCGCTTTGGATGAATTTCCCATCGTATACCCCAAGCCAATGTGGTGATTGGCCGGGAGTAAGTCATTTAAGATTTTATCCAAATGGTCCTTACCCTTATTGAATTTATTAATTCGGCCTAATGTGTTCTCATATTTCTCGGTAAGAGAACGCATAGAAGCATCCAAAGTGGATACTTGCGATGTGAGCACATAAACACGAGATTTGAGATTCTCATTTTCAATACTCAAAGTCGAGTTTTGAGAAGTCAAATCCGCTATCTTGTGTTCTTCCGGATCCTCAATGCTAACATGTTCAAGTTGAGTCTTGAGATTTACAATCTCATTCTTCAACTCTTCAACAACGGTGTCGTTGTTGGTGATGATAGTTTTAGGCGAGGTTTGGATGCTAGCTAAATCATCTTTTACTTTAGTATACCTATTTACTAATTTAGTGTATTTAGACCATAATTGCTCATTAGCATTTCTAAGGTCACCCATGGTTACCTCATCACCTTCGTTGTCGCTATCATCGGAAGAGGAATCTTTATCTTGCTCCTCTCGAACCATGAAGCACATGTGTGCTTTCTCCACTTGCTCATCGTCCGACTCTCCGCTTGAGGAATCATCGGGGTCGGTGAATGTCCCGACAAGTCCCTTTTTGTACCCTTTCTTGTACTCTTGGACTTATCGAACTTCGACGCCTTCCACTTCTCCTTTTGCTTATTTTGAGGACACTCCGCTTTCATGTGTCCTGGCTTGTTGCATTTGAAACACAAAGGAGAGAAGGCGTTAGAAGAACTAAACTTCGATTTGTTTTTGAAGTTACCTTTCCGGAAGAACCGGTTGAACTTCTTTGCCATGAAAGCCATGGAATCCAAGTCCAACTCGTCTTCCGAGTTTTCATCATCGGTCGATGTGGATGTGGATGGAGCGGCCTTGAAAGCAATAGCCTTCTTCTTTGGCTCGTCTTGCTTTAGATAGGACTTCATCTTGTCCTGCAACTTAAGCTTGCTATCTTTGCGTACCTCGTAAGACATTAAGGTACCCATTAGTTGAACAACGGTATAAGTTTTCATGTAATTACCTTCCTCGATGGCGAAGGTCCGTTTCTCCCAACAAGAAGGAAGTCCATCAATAATCTTCGAGACTTTCTCCTTTTGGGTGTAGGTCTTACCGCGAGCCTCCAACTCGTTTGTGATGTCGACGAAGCGAGCATAGTACTCCTTCATCTTCTCACCCTGTAGCATATGAAATAACTCGTAATCTTTATTAACTACAACGAGTTTAGAGTCTCTTACCCTACTTGTCCCTTCATGCAATATGAGGAGGAAGTTCCATATTTGATATGCACTCTTACATATGCATATCTTGTTGAAATCCTCGGGCTCCAAGGCACATTGCAAGGCGTTCATTGCCTTGGCATTGCTTACCTCCGCGGCGATCTCCGCGGGAGTCCACTTCTCGAAATCTTCTTCGGTGGGCTCGACGTACTCCTTCATCGTGGTCCTCCATAGTGAAGCGCTCCGGAGGAAAGTTTCCATCCGGCATTTCCAGTACCCGTAGTTGGTACCGTTGAAGAAGGGAGGCCTCGTTGAGGAGTGTCCTTCCATTACCGAAGACGCTCCTTCACGATTCTTGAAGGTGCTATAGTCGGAAGGTGGACGAACGGTCTTGTTGTCGTTGGCAGACATAGCTATAGACTTGGCTCTGATACCAAATGTAATGCCCTGCTAAGCTACTGCACAAGTACTAGAGGGGGGTGAATAGTACTTTAAAATAATTAAGAGGCTAATTCCTAATTACTTTGCAAACTCTACCAAACAATGCGGAAATGCGGAAATGTAAATGTTAGACAACAAAGACAAACAATCGCAAACAAGCAATTTAACGGGTTCAGATCCACCCAAGTCTCCCCGACTTGTTCCCGGTGATCCTACGTCCCAAACACCCGGATCCCCTCCGGATACTTGAGTTAGAAATCCTAATTCAAGATTTCCACTATGAAATACTTGTGAAAAACCTTCACAAGTCAAATCATACACAAATGAAAATTGTGACTCCCACAACCCGGGATCACAAACAATCTCTCACAACCGAGAGAAAAACACTTACAATATGAAAGTAAATTAAATAGAAACTCTTACCACAAAATACCTATGCCTTGAGTAAAACTTACGATTTAGGGCAAAGATGATTTTGGGGAAGATGAAGATGCACCAAACCCTAGCTCCAAGATGTAGATCAGCGATGGAGAGCTATAAGGTTGTTGGTGACCTAGAATCAAGCACTTGGCTTGGAAGGCTCACAATCAATGAATCTCTCTTTTGAAATAAGAGTGAGAAAGAGATTCTTGAAAGGAAATGAATGAGCTTTAATGAGATTGAATGCTTTCTCTTTGATCTCTAAACTTCTCTTAATATCAGCCTTGAGTGCAATGAATGCAGCACACCAAGTATTCAAAGAGAAAGCATTCAATCTCATTAAAGCTCATCAACTAGTCGGTCGGTCAATCAACATGAACCGACTAAGTGGTGAACAGGGAATAGGTCGAAGTTCAGACTAACATAACTAGTCGGTCAAAGAACACTTGCCAACCGACTAGTTTCACAACTAGTCGGTCGGTGAGTGAACTTAGACCGACTAAGAGATAAAACAAATAGTCTGAGAACAAATTGAATTAGTCGGTCCAAGAACAAATGTTGACCGACTACTTCATCAACTAGTCGGTCGCCAAATGTACATAGACCGACTAACGATAAACAGTAGCTCAGGCTCAAAAAATGGAAGTTCAACTGGTCGGTCTAAGAAGGATTCTTAACCGACTAGTTTCACAACTAGTCGATCAGTGAACCTTCTTTGACCGACTAACTGTAAACAGTAACTGAGCTAGAAATTGAGATGGCAAACTAGTCGGTCCAAGAAGCTTTGCCGACCGACTAGATCACCATCTAGTCGGTTGGTTCTTCTTCTTGAACCAACTAACATGCACAAGAAGTCGCGAATCGAAGCGCGAAGCTTCGGGAAAGTTCGTATGGACTTCTACTAAGATCATATGTCTAAGATAGGAGCGTTATGAAGATTAAAACGTAAGACCTACTCAAGGCTTAACATTCTACGGAACGAAGCTAAAAGACTATAAATAAAACTTGACTTCGAAAGCTTCGATCCGAATCTTCATGACTTCTAAAATGGTCCAAAAACTTCAACGAAGCTTTAGGCATACGATCACGTGCTTTGAGAAGTCTTGAGACGTCGCTTTGGATGTTCATATAAGTTTGACGACGATCTCCATAACTGCGCTCACAAAGTGTTAGTTCACGATATATTTATGTTTGTTCATCATCCAAAACCAAATCCGGGGAGTCCAATATCCAACAGTACGGTAAGTGTCTATCCGACTTTCCACCAATGCCACTTCCTGCTGGAGATTGAAATGCAATTGTTGGCTATAGATTGTTGCATGAACATCAAGAACTTATAAATAAAGCGAAACAATTGGATGTACAAAAAGACATTGATTGCCTCAATGATGCACAACGCAATGCTTATTCAGCAATTACTTCATCAGTATTTGAAAATAAAGGTACTACATTCTTCTTGAGCGGCGATGCTGGAACTGGAAAGACTTTTTTGTACAATGCAATAGCAACAATGTTGCGTAGTTTTGGAAATATAGTTATCACCGTCGCGTCTTCCGGTATTGCATCATTGCTACTTAGCGGAGGTCGGACCGCACATTCCACATTTCGTATCCCGTTAGATGTGCATGATACTTCAATTTGTAATTTTAGCAAGCAGTCCATGCAAGCTCAATTATTCAGAAAAGCAAAACTTATAATATGGGATGAAGTACCTATGCAACATCGACACTGTATTGAGGCAGTGGACCGATCGTTACAAGATATGTGTGATAACCCCAGAGCATTTGGTGGTATTACTGTTGTTCTTGGTGGGGATTTCCGACAAATCTTGCCCGTCATACCAAAGGGGGTTCGAGAAGAAATTGTTGGTGCCTCATTGAGACGATCTGTATTATGGTGCTCTGTACAAGTTTTGATCTTGGATCAAAATATGCGGTTAAATAACTCATCTGTTGAGAATGCAAATTTTGCAAAATTTATTTTGGAGGTATTTTATTTCATGCCTAATTTAATTTTACTTACTATTTTTATCTTAGCCATTCCTTCACTAAAATTATATCTATATGTATTAGGTTGGGACAAATCCTACAGAAGTTGTAGAACTTCCTTCTAACATATTCAGGTGCAAGGATTTAAGCGAGTTAATACTTCGAATTTATCCGCAGCTTGATATTGAGGGTGTCGTGACTCCGGCATACCTTACTGAACGAATAATTCTTTCTGCACGGAATGATGATGTTACTTTTATAAATGTTGCTGCATTAAACATTTTTCCGGGACAGAAGATTACGTATCAAGCTGCAGACAGTTTTTCTGAAAATGATGAAACCGATCCAACCATTATGAATAGATATCCAACTGAGTACATAAACTCTTTGGATCCTCCTGGGTTGCCACAATTTACACTTGAGCTTAAGGTTGGTTGTCCTATTATTTTATTACGAAATATTGCACCAAAAGACGGGCTCTGCAATGGCACTCGATTGATTGTTGTCAGATGTGCATCACGTGTCATTGAAGCTCAAATTTTAAATGGGGATAAAGCCGGTTGTTTTGTGTTTATTCCAAGAATATATTTGTCACCATCGGCTACAGAATTACCTTTTCATATGACAAGAAGGCAGTTTCCTGTCCGTGTGACATATGCTATGACGATTAATAAAGCCCAAGGACAATCTGTAAAATTCGTTGGAGTTGATTTGCGGACCCTAGTTTTCAGTCATGGACATCTCTATGTTGCACTTTCAAGGTGCACATCTTTTGATCGTGTATATGTCCTTCTTCAGCCCAACATAAATAACACAGTAAACATCGTTTACCCAGAAGTTCTGCTATGATTTCCAATGTAGGATAAAATTTGTATGTAAGTTTTTTAACTTTCTTTCTTTACATTGTTTTATTTATATTATTTGTTTAAATGATCTTTTAAAAAATTATTATCGATTGTTGTCTAACATGCATGTATATCATTATCATACGTTACCAAGCTTTAAAATGTGGACCCACATTACCATATATGGCAGGGTAAGAAATTTTTTCCTTTACTACATTTCATTGCATGACTTAATAGTTTTCGGTATGCATTGTTTGATAAAATATATTGGTTTGTATTTTTATATAGATAGATGATGATGCAGATTTGGCAAAAACTGTAAGTTTCTTATCATAATTCTACATTATATTTTTAATCTACTATGTTTGCATTAACATTTTTCTTCTCACAGGTTCTGTTACTTCAAAACAATCACATAAATGTCAGGCTACGGGGTTATATCGGATTTTGGTTTGATAAGGTATGCATACCGTTACAAACATTCCCATTTTGAAATTTAAAATTAGTGACTGTTTATTATTATTATTATTTCCAGCAAATTGCTAAAAGAACTTTACAAGCAACGGCGACGAGTCACATTGAAGACAAAGCAATCTTCTTTTCCGAGGTAATATAAAAATCTTAGATTTTGTTTTTCAAAATATCTTGTTCATTGAACATCCAAATACCTTTTTTGTTATAGAAGTGGAAGATGGTTCTTGCCGAGCTTGCTTGGTTCCAGAAAGCACGCCATCCATCACTCCAACGAAAAAAGGTAAATAAATGTATAAATTTAAATTTTTCCATATTATCAAATATATATTAATTTTTCTAAGAAATTTATGTTCTTAATTTATCTAGGTTATTGCTCATCCTATTAACTCTCCACTTTGGATTGAGCTTGACACGACATCTTTTTATAATGTGATGATGAAAAGGTTTTCTGCTTAAACATGATGAAGGTAATAAAAGTGAGTTGTACAAAGTAATTAGATATATCTTCGTTTCTAATTTTTCTATTCTAATCTATGATTTTATTTTTTATTTTCAGGACACACGGCACTAGCTTCATATGTAAATTTTGTTGGTTTTAAATGTCTGTGTGAGAGATTGTGAGAGATGGTGGTTTTGAAGTTGGACTGCATGGTTCAATCCAAAATGTATTTTTGTGTATATTTTTTGTTCATAGTTAAGGGCTTTTTCTTTTAGCATATAGTTTAGGTTGTGTGATATTATAAGTCGATGTACTTAGCCCACAAGCATAGCCAGAAAGCTGAAAAGGAAATCGAAAAAATCTTTGCCAGCTTCAGCCAAACAGCACTCTCTTCATCCCGTTGTCTATCATATGCTTTAGATAAATGAACAGAACATGTGAATCATGGAGTCTCAATTTTGGGGTGAATGTTGTTTGAATTTGCTCCCCTTTTTAACTAAAGCAGGTCACTGATATTGTTTGACTATGGAGATGTATAAATACTATGAATTAACTTTTAGACCTGCTTAGCTCATTTTTTGTTTTTAACATTTGATTATGTTTCTGTTGGCTAACGATAATGTTGGTTTGCTTCTCCATGGTTTAAAATGTGGAGAGTTACAAAGAGGCCATGTCATAATTAATATTAGAAAACAATTTGTCTGCCAATTTCTCAACATTGTATCATTGGCTATAAAAATTTCTAATTTAATGGAGAAATGTTCTGTCTGATTTTAAAATCATGAAATTTGTTCTTTTTCTTATCATGTGTATGTTACAGATGCCATTAATAGATTAAATTATGATTTTTTGTTTAGATTATTGGACATTTGAATTAGTTCATAGGCCAATTAGACATTAGAATGTTACAGATGAGTTATCATGGGCTAGAAAAATTCTCTTTTATGCATTAATCATTTCGTTATAGCTGGTTTCTTGGTTTATCTCGATTCAGTTGCTTCGGTACTCAGCAAACTACTAGCTAACTAGGGATCGCTCCAATGGCGGTATGATTCCAGGATCTGGTTTTTTTCGATGCCATATCACTAAATCTTTCTCTTACTATTTCTCATCATTGTATCATAGGCTTAAAATCATGAAATATGTGTTCTTTTTTCTTATTCTAATTCTTTTAATCTGTGTTTGTTACAGATGCTTTAGAATGCCTATTTTTTCAATATAATTATTTGAACATGGATATCTACAACTCGATCGATACTGATAACTGGTGAATAATTTCCAAACGATTGAAATCAAATTCTTGATGCTTTGTTTAGGTTTTTATGGAGAACTTTAAATTTTGGGTTGTTTTATTTGTCAATTCTGTTCATTTTGGTTTATAGAGCAAGGATTTTATTGTTTTTAAATGTGAAATACCAATCGTTGATGTCAAATTCTTGATGTTGTAATTTGAGAGTAGATGACGACGTGGTATTTGAATTGCTTGAAGTGAATTTTAAGGAATTATGATGAAATTAGGGATGAGAACGGGCCGGACCGGGCCGGGCCGGGCCGAGCCGGCCAAATAGATACCCAATTCAAACGGACGGGCTTTCAGGCCGGCCCAAAGCCCATATGGGCTTTCTTAGGAATGCCCAAATGGGTTTAAAGAGGGCTTTGGGCCAGCCCATCGGGCCTCCTAATAAAATTTAACAGCAAACATGTCACAATCAAATTAATACTCGGATTCATCCCGATCTCAAACTAAAATGAAAATATACATGATTTTTCCGTGTTCTGGGGTACGATGTTCCACGATCCATATTTCATGCTTTCCAATTGATAAAAAAACTAAAATTACAGAAATTAATACAAATATACATTCTTTCACTGCACTCATCACGATGAAATCAAGCATAACAATTCACAAAATAATCCCATCAAATTGACTAAGTGCATGTCACAGTTAGTCTAATTAAAGATAATAAAAAGGGTTGTCTTGTGACATAAGGTTCTGTGAGATATTAAAGATTATAATAGGGTTGTCTTGTGACCCAAGGTTTTGTGAGATAATGGGGACAAAAGCAGAACCCCAGGTCCATGTCTACTCCTCGCTGTCCTGCGGTTGCTGGCCGCTCTTCTTGTGCTCCCTCCGCACGTTGATCAGCGGGATGAAGACCTCCTTCTATTTTCTCAACATCTCCATGGCAGTGCTCCTCCGGTTCTTGAACACGTACTTCGATATCGCGGGGAAGAAGTTGAGCACATTGAGGTTGTTGGAGTAGAGTAGGAGCCTTCGAAGTGCGACCTCGATGTTGCGGATCACTTTCTTGTCAAGCTTCTCCCCGAAGCACATGAGCACCAGCAGGCAAAACGTGGCGAAGTGAAAGCTCTACATCGCGGCGACGATGGCGCCGGACTGAGACTGGAGGGTGAGATCATCGATGAGGATGCGTAGGACCAAGTTGCGGCCTGGGGCGTAGAGCTTGATGCGAGCGAGGTTGAGGATCTCAGAGACGAGGTTACGGCGGAGGAACCACCACAACGGGCCGTATGCTTTTCGATGCTGAGTCTGATGGCACTAAAAAGCCCGATCGGGCCGTCCGGACGAGAACGCGTCGTCTGCTGAGTTTCTTGGTTTTTGCTGGCATTAAAAAAGCCCGATGGCGGCCCTATCGAGCTTTGGGCGGAGAACAATTTGGCCCGAAATTCAATCGGGTATTAGTACTGGGTTTGGGTTGACCCAATGCCCAAATGGGTATGAATATTTTTCGGGCTTTTCGGGCTGGCCCGATTGGGCAGCGGGCCAGCCCTGGTCCATTCTCATCCCTAGATGAAATATATTGTCTTAATGTTGACACCTAGAGAAATTTTTTTTTGATTTGATGTAGTTTTGGGGGTTACAATATGCATGTTTATAGTTAAAACTTGACGTGAGGTGTATGTTCTGCTGGTTACATGGATGGTGGTTCGTGTAGAGAAGACGGTGAGCGATCTCTTGATCAGGACGGACTAGACGATGCGACTCGATCAATATTGATCACAGGTGAATAATTTCAAAATGATTGAAATTCCTTGGGATGAGCTAAATTATGGGTGATCTAAGATTTTGAGGGGGAATCGTAAATGAACCGCACCGAAGGCGCCCGCTAAATTTTTTTAACTAATTTGTTGTTCTGCACCGAAGGCGTCCGCGCCGAATTTGTTGTTCCGCGCTGAAGGTGCATGCGCCGATTTCGTTGTTCCACGCCGAATGCGTCCGTGTCGCTAAATATTTTTACGCTAATTTGTTGTTCCGCGCAATTTTGACCGTGGAAATAATTTTTTGGGGAACAAAGATTTTGCGGGAGAAAATCTTAATTGAACCGTGCCCGCGGGCACGGGGTATGACTAGTATATATATATAATAGGTATCATATGCCATATGAGATAGGGTTGTACTTGGTTGCTTTATGTGAAAGAGCATATGATGCCCTCTCATATGGCGTATGATACCCATTATTGTCATATATATATAGCATATATATATATATGCTATATAATATATATATGCTATATATGCTATATATATATGAGAATAATGGCTATCATACGCCATATGAGATATGCTCTCATACGCCCTCTCACATAAAGCAACCAAGTACAACCAAGTACAAGCCCATGTGGGCTTGTACTTGGTTGCTTTATGTGAGAGGGAGTATGAGAGCTTATCTCATATGACGTATGATACCCATTAATCCCTATATATATATGCTATATATATATATATCTATTATATAAAATAGGGATGTTATCAAGAGAAATTGGATAAGAGAATTTGGATAAGAGAATTTGGACAAGAGAAATTGGATAAGTGATGAGATTTTGAGAGATAGGAGAAGAGGTGGGGAATTTTATGATGAGATTTTGAGAGATAAGAGAAGAGGTGTGGAATTTTGCACATATAACCCCGGGTTTTGCAATTTTTCCCCTGGACCCTCCCCACACACACCCACACTTTTTATTCTCCCCCTTCCCAAACATTTTTTTCCAGTCCAAGTGCACGTGTGCACGGGTTATTTGCTAGTATATATATATATAAGAGGTATGTTATCAAGAGAAGTTGGATAAGAGAATTTGGATATCTATTATATAAAATCGGGATGTTATCAAGAGAATTTGGATAAGAGAATTTGGACATGAGAAATTGGATAAGAGAATTTGGATATCTATTATATAAAAGAGGGAAATCTATTATATAAAAGAGGGATGTTATCAAGAGAAATTGGATAAGAGAATTTGGACCTGAGAAATTGGATTAGAGAATTTGGATATCTATTATATAAAAGAGGGATGTTATCAAGAGAAATTGGATAAGAGAATTTGGACATGAGAAATTGGATAAGAGAATTTGGATATCTATTTTATAAAAGAGGGAAATTGGATAAGAGAAAATATAAGGATGAGATTTTGAGGGATAAGAGATGAGGTGTGGAATTTTGCATATACAACCCTGGTTTTTGTATTTTTACCCCTGGACCCTCCACACAGACACACCCACACTTTTTATTCTCCCCCTTCCGACCATGTTTTTCCAGTCCTTTGAAGATTTTGAATCTTATCCTACGTGGCAAGTTTGTTCTAGGTGGCAATGAAAGTTTTGTGGGAAAACTTGAAATTTTGTGGGAAAACTTAAAATTTGGAGGAACTTGAAATTTGTGGTGGAAAAAACTCAGCCATTAAATAAACCGTGCCCTATGGGCACGGGTAATGACTAGTATATATATATAATGAATAAAATGAATAAAATGCATCGTTCTTCCAACTCTTGTTAAGTAGTCGGGCCTTCGTACCTCAAGAAGCATTGGAGATTCGCGTCGAAAGACATGGTTTGGAGGAGTGCACAGAAAATAAATCTTTAGACAATCTGAGGTATTAAGTTTGAGGGATTTTTCAAAACCAAATGTCCTAAGACCATCTGGTTTGGGAATCAATGACCTAACGCTCGTTACATGAATTGATCTAAAGAATTAAATAAAAAGAGAGAGAATAATCATGATTTAGCTTGTCAAAACCCATAAGTTAAGGAAAGATGAAACATTTTTTAGAGCCAAATTCCTTGTGAGATTCATGAAACTAGGAAATGATATTTTGCTCTACTTGTGATAATTGCATACCATCAATTTATATGTCACTAATTGAATGTTGGATATAGAAGATTTCATGACATTTGCTCGTATTCATGTTTGTTTCATATTATCTACCCGATTATGTTGAAAAGTGATATCTTTGATTGTGTCATGGTTAACCGATGAGATTTTGATATGTTTATAGTTTATTCTGAATAAGATCACTTATTTTGTTAGGAACGAGCAAAAAGCTAGTTGGGTGTGTGATTCTGGTGAAATATTGCATATTTAACCCCCTCATTCATAGACATTTTGTGCATATTTTATATTCATTTACACTCCGATACGTGCATTTTTAGAATAACATGAGATATTGGCGCATGTCACTTATTTGTGCACAAAACATAATTTTTTATAGATTATTTTTGTCTTCTCCTATTTTTCATATGAAGATGGCATTATTACGAGTTTAACGACTATTTTTGTAGATTTTTCGGAGCTCAGATGCATCTTCTACAACTTCTGGAAGAAGACAGCTCAACAAGCAACCAAACGTCTGGAAGCATCAAACTAGACGTATAGCCATAGAGCTTCATCTGTCTGATTCTTCCAATGAGACGGCTTGCTAAAGTCGGCCCTTAGAGCGCAAAAAATAGAGAGTTAGAAGAAATTACAGTTGATGTCGTTCAAGCGTCTAATAAAGCCCAACCAGCCGTATGCTACCCAAGCGGCTGACATTTTGATACGCCAGATGGCTGGGAGCTCCAAACCAGATGCATGGTCGCTTCACCCAAGCTAGAGCCGATAGAGCAATCAGACGCCCGATGCATCCGATCAGACGTCTGAAATCTGCCCAAAGTTGGAATCGCCAAGCAACCAGACGTCTGACTACCCGACTTAAAGATGAACATGTCACGGCATCAGACGTCTGGAGGGTCTTCTCCAGACGTCTGACTGGCTTCTTCCTGGCGATTTTTGAAGTGTTTTTCAGCCGAACCCAAAAAATTTTGAAGCGTCGGATCTTGTAATCAAGGGCCTATATTTAAGGGGTTTGTGGGTAGTATAAATAGGACCTTTAGGGCTTAATTTTCATTATCTTTGGATGATCAAAAAGTTAGGGGATGCCATTCTTGGAGCTAGGGCTTGGAGGAGCTCAAGAGAGGATTTGGGGCTCAATCTTCTTCCAAAAGATTACAGATTTGATCTCTCTCTCTCTCTCTCTCTCTCTCTCTCTCTCTCTCTCTCTCTCTCTCTTGTGTATTAAGATTTAGTGCATTGTAATAATGATTTGGAAGAAGTTTTTCTATAAAAATGCTTCCTTTCTTGTTATGATGAACTAAATCTCTCTTTGCGTGTGTTATGGGTAATTTTAGGGCTGTTGTGATATTGTGATTTCTTTGTTCTATTGCACATCTTAATGCTTGGATTTATTGTGCCATTAATCTCTACATTTGCTTGATGATCATCCGAAAGGCTATGATTCAAGGGAGATTAATCCGAGATGCCCCTCTTAATTGTTTTAATGCCATGAGATCTTAATTGTTTTAATGCCATGAGATCTTAATTGTTTTAATGCCATGAGATCGATGACATAATAGGTCACTTAAGATGCAACCAATTATTGATTAAATTATTTTATCATCCGATTGCGCAAGCCCGATAAGGATCCACAATTGAGTTATACTTTGAGCTTATCACCCCTATTAGGGCATCTTCCGGTGGTGTGCCCGTAAGATCCACCATTGAGTTATAGCAACCATCGTGTTTTCTCCAAAAAAGGAAGCACGAGTCACATTGGAATTATAATTAACATTAACCCTTGATGAACCCATAACACATGCAAATACTCATATCTCTTCCTCTCCAATTGGCCAACCAACTTTAGTAAATCCTAAATCACAACTCATATTTTCCCTACACTTCCACCAACTCTGTAGTTGAGACGGCACTAGTCTCACCATTATCCCTCCATAATCAAACGAATTTGTGAGATTTGTAGAACGACTTTGCCATGTGGAATACGACTCCAGCCTCACCAGATTTATTACTTCTTGACCTCCTTCGCTTGGGAGTATCACATTTTTTAGGCAAGCAATATCATGGTAGTGATTGGCTATTTTAAGAACATCAAGTACCATAGAAAAAAATGAACATAAAGGGATAAAAACTATTTCATTGGAAATAGGAAGGACAAAGTGGTCCTTTATCTCCATACAACACATGGCTGATCCACTTACTAAGCCCCTAAATATGGACTCCTTTATAACACATGTTAGGGCTATGGTTTTTGAAGATGGTAATGAAAACAAATTTTTTATTAATATAATAATAGTTGACTTATATTTTCATAGCAATGTCATAGGCTGGATTAGTTTAACTCATGGGTATTTATAAGTCCACACATTAAATATATATAACTAAAAGTATGCCAAGCATGTCTAGACTATCTTACTCACACGAGCACTCACCTTGGTTGCTTGTGAGGGAGTGAGCAAGGATGAGATACCATGTAGGTACAATACATGTTGCTAAGCAAGAAAGCCAAGCAAAGTAAACTGATTATATGTGCATCGCTTTTAAGCAGTTCGTTATAAGATCATAATCTTAGTATGATCAAAATGGGCTCCCATACCCATTCATTAGAGATAGCCATGTGAACCCTAGGTTGTCTAATTACGATAATATGATTATGTATCAGATAATTCTAAGGAAACGTTATATTCCTCTAGTGTTTGGACTTTATATATATGATACATGATTATATCTAGAGAGACACAAAATTCAAATATTGTCCAAAAGTTGTTCAAGCACTTGCAAGGAAACTATTTAAGTTAGAGCACTACATTAAAGGCCATTAGAGTTCAAGTTTAGGATTTAGAAACTCATGCCAAAGCAAAGTAATAGAACCATGATATATGATTGGCAAATAAATCATTTCTTTGCATTTCTTTGTTACACAACCCTTAGATATGTTCTTAGTATAAGGAAATATTCTAGGGTTTCTAAACAATTTAGAAAAATAACGAAAGACTGAAAAAAAATCAATTTTTTTTAAAACTAGCAACATACAAGCGAAGATCTACTGTAAAACAAGAATTTAATGGTGAAATGAAAGACTCATCTTTGCACGGATATTCTTAACAATACCCATGGATCCAAAAACTTTTTCGGTGAAGACCCCAGGCTCGTTGACCAACCAGATCGATAGAAGTTTCACCTTGATAACAAATATTCTTCATGATTCACAAGCCCTCGAAGAACTCGAATCGGCTTCCAATCGTTGCCGGTGCAAGAGAGGAGAAGGCAAAACTTTTCTTGAAAGCAAGAAATTCTCCCTTAAAGAGATTTAAATTTCTCCACTCAAGAAATCTTGGATGTTAGATCTATGATCTTTCTTCTTGGTGTGTTGAGAGGGGAGGAGAGAAACCATTTATATAATGTTAGGGGTCATCCAAATCCAATCAACATTCGGAATTCAAGTTGGAACATAACCATATCCTTAAACACGGAATTAGAAGAAGACATGTTCGTCGGGTTTTCTAATTCCATTAGGATTCTAGATTTGAATCCAAATCTTATCCTAAAACAAGGTGTGTTTGTTAGAGTCAAACTCTAAGAATTTGGTTTGATTTTAGATCTATCTTTTGGATTAAACCCTATCAAAAACCCAAACCATAATCTATATTGTCGGCCATTAGTTGACTAGCAAAACCATGATAGTCAACTAATGGTTGAACCAGAAGCAGCTCACGTATCATGTGTCAGGTTAGTCAACTAATGAATAATCATTAATCGACTAATTTGACGCAGAAGTCTGTTTTAGGAGTTTTTGCCTTTCTTCTTTACTTGAAATATATGTAACTCTTTACGATCATTTCTTACATGTATTCATGACTCTTTGCGACACATTTATTCCCTCTCGAATAAGTTGATCACGACTCTTGTAATCGGTCTCATATATCACATATACATTAAGTTTCTTCCTTCGCTTTTTTGTGACGAGTCATCATCGGTGTGCCTCTAAAAGCCCACTTCCTACTCTAGTAGTGATTCAATCATACACTATGATCATGACACACTTATGATAACGAAACTGGCAGTGCAAGAAGACCACCCATTTTGGTATCGTCATTATCTGGTTGGCATGAGACTGGAATCTCCTCGGACCAAATCTGGGCCTGTCAATGATAGCTATCATGCAGACTAGTCCCTTCATCAAAACTACGTCACTAAGGTATCTAGGGTATGGAAATTGTCAAACCCCAATAACATCTTAAAGTTTTGAGTCATATGCAATCCCATAGTTTGAGGTTGGATGAAACTTGTTATCTTAACAAGTTTATCACTTTCACCCTAGCCAGGAGTTTACTGTAGATGCATGGACTTCTTGTGACACTAACCTCTCATACTGAAGGAGACAAATCTCGTCTGGACAGTCACTTCCTTCACACACTTCGGACTATACCCAACGAGTACTTATGTAAATGGCGTGATGCCATTGTTTGGTAAAAGCCAAAGTAAAGCCTTTCACATGCAAGGTCCTTTAGCGCGTCTATGGTCATAAAGACTATTCTACACCAACTACCACCTGAGAGCTTTTATTATCAGTCAGAGTATGATTACCGTATAGAAGCATCTCGACAAATCGTTCTGTAAACTTGTTCTCTAACAAATACATGTGTATTGTCTCATGATGTCTCTACATCGAGTAGTAGCTATGAGACCAGCCATTACCATCACTACGATAGAGATCAACGCACACTTACCTATCCAGAATATCAATGTCAGTCTTGATATTCATACGACCAGTAAAATTTAGGATATATGCTTAACCAGATCCATTGGGCCTCATTATCATGATCTCATCATGATCCCAATGTCCTTCACATATATCCAAGGGCTTTTCCAATACAATATCAACATAATATCATTCATACTCTGCAGTGTGAAAGGGATCACATAGATAAAGAATCACCAAATAGCATACCATTTTTCGAACAAGATGTTTTACAATTACAATAATCCTCAATACTTAATATCCTAAAGAATCGTATTGGCAATTTACATAATTCCTTATATGTCAAATATTTTGGCAAAAAGTTAAATATTCACACAATGATACTGAGTGGCAGCACCATCGGTTCCACCTTGCTATTTGTATTCTTATTTTGAAGCCACTGGTGCCACCAATGGTGAGTACCAACCTCTTCTGGTGACTTTTTATTTCTCTATCATTTGTAGGTACAGTCTTTACCAGGGCCATTACTCAGTAGTGCCTTCTCGCTTGAGGCATTGCCATTGGTACCACTGCTTGTAAGACCAAGGCTAGTTTTGCTTGATGTATTCTTGATTTATTGATTGTCTTATGATTTTCATGGGTTCTAATCACTTGATTATATATAAATTCATACATTCGATCATATTAATATTCATTTTATTGTACTTCGTTTATATTCCATAGGTAGCACTTGCAACCTATTAAAAAGGTTCGGCACCAAAGCCAACTTGCAATAGGTTATCATTTTATTTAAATTTGTGTAGCTATATTCACACCATAACCAAGGATTTTGTCAGCCCATTTTCGCCTATACATAGATGTGTAGAGGCTCCTTACTTTACACACCAAAATAGCTACCAAACTTCAAATAAGTAAACAACTATATTCCTTCTTTCTTCAAACTTTTGTTCTTGAGATACTTAGAATAAGTGTTCTTCAGTGAGGGTATTCCAGCCAAATGCTTTCTTAGTTATTCAAAACATTCTCATCCAAGTTCTTGATCTCTCTTACTTCCTATACGTGTCCAACTAGTTTGATCCTTACTCTTTGATTCTTTCTCAACTCTAGTTGCATTCAATCTATTTATCCAAGATTATTACATTGATTCTATACTATTTGCTATTAGTGCATTGAGCTCATTTCTTATTTCTCAAATATTTTATTTTTTGTAAGAACTTCATTGTGTATCCATTGCTTTGGATTGTAAGTCTAATTCTTGAGTAAATATGTCATCCATAAGCAAGTTGGCAATGTGTCCTGAGAGGAGCAATAAATCTTAGTTGGAAACCTTAAGGGAGTTTTAAGGTAGTGTGCATAGACTCGTTGAAGCGTCAAACAACTGCATATCATTGAGTTTGATCATGTGTGTTCTATCGCTTAACTCTCATCTCTTTATTAATCAATTATTTACTTGTGTTGTATTTGCTTACTATTGTTGTTGCAATTTTTGTTTTTTGGCTTGTGATTTCTCTCTCACTTTAGTTAGGTGTGTTAATTGGTGCTCATAATTTTTTTTAATAATATTTACACCCATCTAGGGTTGTCATTCCCTTCCCACAAGCTGGATTCTAAGCACAATTTACGCGTATACTAGGAGCGATTTGGTCGTAATCCATACGTTGTTAAGCCTTGCATTGCTTACTTTACTGAGGGAGTTTCAATGCACTGTAGGATCTGTTCATACCACTTGTGCTGAGTGACCACTAATTGAGGTAGCAAAGGGATCCATGCTTCATTACTATGCAAGTCACTGAGCTAAGTACTCCTAATCACACTTGACACTATCAGAAAGGTTTATAACAAAACAAGCTACTTGGACCCTTACTTGACTTGCTATGAATGACTCCGCCACTGTGGAAGAGAATGGAAAATCTGCTGGAGGCCTTGAAGGACGTGTGTTAAAAAGATCATCACCACATATCCAAGAAGTTGATTCTCCATGTTTGCAACTATAGTGTGAGTGGCGATGATGAAATGTGAACCTTAACTTAGCTTGATGGCGATCAAGTATGCTTCATGCATGAATGTGTCATGCATGTACAATGACACACTTGATTGAATGGAAGTATGTTGGGATACACGGTCGATTGGTTCCGACCTGCACCCGCTAGTGGTGAGGATGCACTAGCTAGCCCAAAGGGGCTAAACTAACCCATTGGCCTAACCCAATAGGGTTAGGGGTTTGGACATCCTATTACTAACACGATTAACACTTCGGTTGCCGTTAGAATGGAATCCTATAGTATTACTTGGAGGTCTAGTAATTCTATATGTCTATAAAAAGTGACATGTGGTCTCCTCCCCCAATGCATCACAAATTTATAGGATGGCCATCATATAGACAATCTGCCCAAGAGGATTCTGTAATAGACACTCGGTGATGATTACTCCACCATTGAGGAACGAATAACATATCTCCCCAACGCTTCTGCATACATACATGATAGTCCACATCTATTATATGCTAGCAATGTATTCATGATCTAATTCCAATAGGTGATAAATGAAGAGGTTCAGACCTGTAACCAGCATAGGAAAGAATGGGCTCGTCCACGATAGCAACAGCCAGTTGGAGTTGTAGAATTATGATTTTTTTTTTCGGTTGAGAAACCAGAGAGCGGATTCATCAACTCCAAGCCTTTGCATTCTCCTTCCTACTCTTTATTTATCTGTCACCTTCTTAATGTACTTTCATCCGGCTTTGCCATGACCGGGACACAAGGGCGCAAAAGCTGAAGCTCAACCAGCACAACAATCTCCATGAAAGAAGAATCAGCTTTAATCTGCATCGGCCAAGAAATGCTACCGTCTCCTGACTGCATGCCAAAAGATTGCAAATTAGATACATTCAAACACCAAAAACATTTGATATCTTTCCTCATCCAAGTCGCAATGATCAATACGAGGGGCAAATACACACAAAGTTCCATCATGAGAACCAAACATGTCATGCATGACCGACCACCAAAGATGATCCTACCTGAACATGTTCATCTTAATCTGTCAAACAGAACATTTGCAACTAGAATCTGGAAGCCATAACCTTTAAATTTTTCTGCAAGCACGAGTATGAGACTTCATAGAGAGAATATCTTCAAACAGAAACTCGAAATTTGCATATATATATCTTCATAGAACTCAGTCTAGACGGTCATAAGGGTTATCCATGCTGCACCTGCATGTGCAGGGCATTAAGCTGTTCTGTTAAGGCCTTATAATAATTCAATTACCCTTCCTAACCTTTTTATATTTATGGTAAATTAGAAAAAACACCACTTAACCATTAGGACATCTAGAACTTACATCCATGAACAGTAGTTTTCGCTAACCCCACGGCCACATGACCGCATATGAATCAAACATTATCAACTATGCTTAATTATACATCTGACTACGTAAGACCCAATTCATTACAATTTTCCCAAACTAAATGGGGTTGGTGGTGGTGGTGATGAGAGGGAAGAGGAGAAGGGATAGTGGTGATGAATAGTAGGATGATGACGAGGGTGTGATGACGAGAGCAACAATGATGAGAACGGGGCAGCAGTGATGATGAAGAGGAGATAAGGGATGGTGGTGATGACAACGAGAATGAGGACGGGATGGCAATGAGGATGCGAAAGGGGTGACAATTATGACGAGGAGGATGAAGATGAGAAGGTGGTGATTGTGGTGAATAATTAGGTTTTGATTAAAGATAAGAACCCATTAAATGAGTAAAATTATAATTAAAATCACATCGGAATCATATGAGGCCGATATAACAAGAAAATTGACGCTGTTGAGGTAAGTATTTTCAGAAAATGATAGTTCAAAGATGTAGGTTCTAGAACCACTCCAATAATTTATGGGTGTTTTGTCTAATTTACCTTTATATTTATATTCCAAAATATTGCAACTAGAAACCTGTCATGCAAGCCTGTTACCACTACAAAACTTAAAACCAAAGCTTAATAATCCAAGAATGTGCCCCCTACATGACGAACATTTTATCATCTTTAGTTATCTTACAAGATAAACAAGTTAGAAAGCTCACAACTTAAACATCCTTAAACGCTGCTGAATATCTACAAAAAAGGCTAACATAATATGGGCTTTTTTCCATGGCAAAAGGCCAGTATGATTACATGAACACCATTAACCTTTATTTGCACTAAACGGGTAATATCCCAATTTAAAGTGCACCTGCATTTTGATTCAAAAATCTCTTTGCCCACTGCAAACAACATAGAGATTCAACCCCACGGTTTGCCACAAGTAGTATCATGCCACTTAAACCAAGCTCATTGGGCAACTAAGATGTTATGTTAGTTTATATCTCACTTGTTTATTAACAATTACTCTGATATTCAATATAACGATGACATATAGGCATCATTACATTTCTCCTCCAAATTATAAGCATTCCACAAAGAATAAGTTTCTTAATTTGTTTTCATATAACACAATAGGCAAGTCAAGGAACGGACAAGCAACACATGATGTGAGATGACCAAAATCTCCACAAGACTGATTTGGATTGGATGACTTGGTCCTTCAGCAGGCACAGATGAATAACAGGAACCTCTGTAGATTCCTATGTTACGCTCTAGTGAACGCAAGTGATACTAACGATTGATGTGTGTGTCTACGTGTCTAAATGCATACATCTAAGGAGTGTTACTGGTTTGCGAAATTTGAGTGTCATTGAGATCTCTGGACAAATTTTGAGACAAATTCTAGGGCATGTTTTAGGACATATGTTCAATGACATTTTGGGACATTCTGGGACTATGTTGAAACATGTTACAGTATATTTGATGATGTAACTTTATGAATTATATTATGTTACAAATATGATAAAAATTCTAAAATAAATTTATTATTACCAATTAGAAGCAACTTCCTCTTAATAAAATAGGTTTGGGTCCTCGATTTTGAGACCCAGCCCTTCCCACTACACACACGCACGCACGCACATATCCAATTAGAAGTAAATAAAATAGCTAATAAAAATGCAAAATTAAATATATTATTAAATTAGGTTACATTTGTTAAAAAACAATTAAAAACATATTATTAAGTAAAAACATAAATTGTCATTTTATTCATTCAATTGCAGACAACAGTTCAAGAGAGAAAAAGAGAAAGAATGCCTCTAACTCTCTATCTTTGCCAAACAATATTTTCTAGAACAAATTTTAAGGTTGGGACATTCTATCTTATATATACTTAGACAAATGTTTAGGACATTGAGACAAATGTCTCGGTTTTTGTTCTAGCAACCACTAACACCAAAAAATAAATGTTCAAAAATGTTGCAAACCAACAACTTCAATAATTAAATGTCCTAAAAAATTTCCAGTGACACAAATGCCCTGAACTAATAAGCCCCTTGGGAAAACTATAGCTAAAATGAAACCAGTCAACTTGTCACAATAAATATATACACACTCTCTCAAGAATAGTTTAAGTAGAAAAGCCAAAAGACAAATGTACTCTGCCCTAGTTCCATTACTTACACTCTTAATTCAAATAACTGAAAGACAAACATACTGAACAAATATATCATACCTTAATAGCCCTTTGGTCACCTCCCTTGTATGATGTGCATATTGTATCAACAAATACCATCATCCATAAAACCTAACGGCTTGTTATGGTTTGTAATTTCTTGAATTACAATCATTGTCCTCCCGTAGGCCAAACAGCAAAATAAGCTTTGATTCTAGTGCTAAACAACGACTAATTTAATGTAGTATTTCTAAGGGTTCCTCATCCTTGTCGAGTCGACTATATCCAATGCAACTATATCTTATATACATTGGAATCCAACTGACGTTGGACTCCACATGGGCATAGTTGCTGCTAACTTGACATATAGACACAATAAGTTGCCAACTTAAAGGGATCAAGCAAATCATATTGATATTGGTTCTGAATCTGCATAATAGAATTCTAATAATTCATATGGACATAAAACTATAAAAGTTTGACAACAATAAAAATATGGATTTGCAACCATAATAGGTGGGAGTTGAATCCATTTAGACTAGCATATGATTACAAAGGCTTAATTATGTAACTAATGATGTATTATATCATGGTCAAGATTATAAATTATATCAAAATTGAGGAAGTACAATTGATCAATAAAATTGCTTTTGACATGTACGTTAACCTAAATAGATATCAAACCCATATCAAAATGTAATGATTAAATAAAATTCTGACCACTACAAATTTGAATAAACAACAACAAACATGACCAAAAAAAGGAGCAACAATAAAAAACTAACAAATGCTTAACTAGCTATAAAAGAGCCAAATTTTTTGAATATATTTTTTTTTGCAAAAATTAGATACAACTGAAGCAGATCTAAGCACAAATTTTACCCTTTTTAACTTTTTTTTAAGAACACTGCTACAAACTATATATTACAGCATAAAAAATTAAAATCCGAAAACTATATCCAAATCTATCAACAAAAGATTTAATCTTTCACAGAAAAACAAAAGTTAGAGATCCTTAATAATTGAATCAGAGGAAAAGAAATCCAACAACAAATTAGAATAAATCGCTGAAAATGAAGAATCAACTCCGATCCGATGACATGCTAAAAGAGGTTGAAGATCCAGAATCCGATCAGTCGCTATCCGACTCGGATTCAGTTGATGCAAAGCGGGATCTGCCGCGCCGGCAGCCGGATCGGGGAGTTCCCGAGCTGCACCAAGCAAATCAGAGGCGGAAGCGAATCAACTAGAAGAACATCAATCTCTCGCCATGAAAGAAAGAAACCTAACCCTAAAAAAATATGATCGTTAACGGAGATCGAAGAATCCTTCCCAAACAAAGGTTTAAAAGGATAAGAAGGCGTTCCTTGTTGCTAACGGGAGTTGCTACTGTCACGGACGGATTGGTTACTTACTGTATCTTCTTCTAGGAGTTCCTTTGCGCACCCACCATTTTACTCACGCGCACATACCATTTATTTACAAATTTGTCATTCAATTACATTATGCGCACATGTCACTAATACACTTTTACCCTCATCTGCACCCCCGTCGCGCTGCCAACGACGAGGACTCCTACAACGATTTACTTGGATTTGGAATGGCCTGTGGAGAAGATGGAGAGCAGGTTGTGGATGTCAAAAGAGGGAGGGGTGGAGAGGTCGGTGGAGGGAAAGGTGGGGCTCGGGAGGTCAGCCGAGGGGAGGGGGCCGGGGAGGTCGGAGGTCACCATAGCCGTTCGCCCTTCGAGGGAAAGAGTGAGAGGGGTGATGGGGAGGTCGGAAGAGGGGGCTAGGGGCTGGGGAGGTCGGTGGAGGGGGCAGCATATGGGGCGGGGGAACAGGAAGAGGGTGACTGGAGAGGTCAAAGGAAGGGGGGCTGGTGAGGTCGGAAGAGGGGGCGGCGTTGGGGACATCGACGGAGGGGGCAGGGGAAGAGGGGGAGATGGGGCTGGGGAGGTCAAAGGAGGGGCGGCATCGCTGCCCGCCGTCATTCGGCCGTTTTACTCACAACGTACACCCATAGGCATTTTTGGAAATTTGGCCCTGAGAGTGCGCATTGAGTAATTTCAGTGACAAACATGTAAATAAGTGGTATGTGTGCAGAGTAAAACGGTGGATGTGCAAAGCAATTCCCTTTCTTCTATTAAAATAGTGAAATCAGCCTACTAGAATAGCTAAGTCGATCTTCACTTAAATTCTCACACTAGTAGAAAAATTATTGTTTTTTAACCAGCCTTTTCTTACCCATTTTATACGTGAGGCTCTCATACCATGAATTTGGAGATTTGACTTATAAAATCTTCCTTGATCAAATGGTTTAGGATGAGTCTCTACAACATTCTATATAAATATCCATAATTGGCTCTTACATACCCATAATTACATCATGTTAATAAAGTTTACAAAAATATACAAGAACATTGTGAATCCTCAATTTCCAAAAATTGCACGTGAGAATCTTCTAGAGAATACCAACTCACTGCCAAATAGATGCCAATTATGTGCCAATTAAGCAATGACGTGCGTCTGTGACATTCTTGTTGGGATCATGCAGATGGCAAACAAACACTATAAAGGTGTGATTAGTGTTTTTTAAAATTAATGCTTAAGTATAAATGTAAACCCTCTAGTTATGTTTAATACTCCTAAGGAAGTTACTCCTCTAGGTTCTTAATCAACAATTACTAAGATACTTGCAAATAGAGATGTGCACAACGGAATTTAAATCACAATGCAAGTAATGTAAATAGAAAAATGAGAGACAAAATATCACTATGCAAAGAGAAAGAAATATCCTGGTTCACTCTCCCGTGAGCTACATACAGTCCCTAACCACGTTGGGATTTTCCACTAACCAATTCTCCAACAAGAGAGCAATGTTGCCTCAAACTTGAGGGCTTCTACAAACACCTAGCTTCACTTGCTAGGAATTTTCACACACCTTACCTCTAGTAAGGGGTTTCCGTTACAAATTCACATCTTCTATAAGAGGACCACTCTTGAGGCTTTTTACAACAACTCAAATATAATCAAAGATAAAACTCTTACTGCCACACCCTTATATGGATTTACAAACCTTTGTTGATGGTGTTGAATTTACAACCTTCTCATAGCCAAGAGGATTGAAGCTTAAGTGTGTTATATCTATAAGAAAAATCCTTTCTTTGATCTCAAGAAAAATGAAGTTAAAACACAAAGAGATCAAAGAAGCAACTTGAATCACTTTCTTAGAAAATCTAGATTAAACTTTGAGAGAGATGATTGCAAGTGAGGGCCAATGCTTGAAAGCTTTTTGAAAGAGAGAATTAATTGGCCAAAGAAAGTTTGGAGAAATGGCTTTGAATGCTCTTAACAATCAAGAAAAATGATCGCTAATTAATCTCATAAATTCAGCCATCTCCAGCCTTAAATATGGGTTAAATCTGTTGAAAACTGCTGATCAAAATACCTCCCAACGGAAAATTCGACACACTTCCATAAAATACGGAGCTGTGTTTTTCTGTCCATTAGACCAAAGTAGTCGACTAGAAAACTGGTTGTAGTCGACTCCCAGAACAACGGTAGTCGACTACCTACACAACTGTAGCTGACTCTTTTTAGGGACAAAGAAATCGTCCCTTTTTCACAATACAAAGTAGTCGACTACTATACTAAAAGTAGTCCCTTTTTATGATACATGGGAAAATATCATAAAAGAGCGCAAAAAAATATTTCAGATATTTTCAAAACTTTTTCAAAACATTTTTACGCGTTTAAAAAGTGATTTTAAAAATTCCTAGGTGTGTGAAACTACAATCTTAAGGCAATACATACAGTCTAAGTACATGGACAAAATTACATCAAAATTACCCAATTGGCTTCTTGATGTACTTGAGTATTCATCTCGGATACGACTATTTTAGAGAGGCCCAAATACAGGCGGCCCAAGCCCATACGGAAAGAAGTGGGCTCTCCAAAAGACGCTTTCGGGTCTACCCGCGAAGGCCCCGTGGAAGCCCAGCATTGGATCACCCACGATCAGACGCACGCCCGGTCAGCCCACGATTGAGGGAGCTAACTGTAGTGCCCTGTGAAGCTACTGCACATGTACTAGAGGGGGGGTGAATAGTACTTTAAAATAATTAAGAGAGTTATTCCTAACTATTATGCAATGAACAAACGACAATACGGAATAAACAACAATCAACAAGAATTAAACATACGCAAACAAAGCATGTAACGGGTTCGGAACCACCCAAGTCTCCCCGACTTGTTCCCGGTGATCCTACGTCCCAACCACCCGGATCCCCTCCGGATACTTGAGTTAGAAACCCTAACTCAAGATTTCCACTAACCCACTTGCGGAAAACCACAAATGCAATCGACCTACAATCGATGTCCGTGAATCCCACAACCCGGGATCACGCAAACTCTCACAACCGAGAGTATACAACAATTCAATATTAAATGAAATGAAAATGCTTACCACAAAATCCTATGCCTTGAGTATACTTACCAAATTAGGTCAAAGATGGATTTTGGGGAAGAAGATGTCACCAAACCCTAGCTTCAAGAAGATGACCAGCAATGGAAGCCTAGGGTGGAGTTGATGACCTAGAATCAAGCTCTTGGCTTGAGAAGCTCACAATGGAGAGAATCTCTCTTGAGGAATTAGGGCTCAAGGTGTTGAGGGAGAGATTCTTGTGAGGGAGAGAGAGCTTTGAAATAGCTTGGGAGAGCTCTTCTCTTAGGTCTGAAATTGCTTGGAAATAGGACCTCTAACCTTGCCTCAAACGAATCAAGTTTGTATTTATAGATGCAAGAAAAATCGTGTTGGAAAAGATCCCAACGGCTCTATTCTGAACCAGACTAGTCGGTCAAAGAAGGATCACTGACCGACTAGTTCATCAACTAGTCGGTCGGTGATTCAACGTAGACCGACTAACGGTTGAACAGCCAAAAGGTCAAAGTACAGGAGATGACAACTAGTCGGTCTAAGAAGACTTGCCGACCGACTAGTTTCACAACTAGTCGGTCGGTGAATGCTCTTTGACCGACTAATAGTCGAAATAGAATAGGCTGACTTCAAGTTGACTTAGTCGGTTTAAGAATAAATGCTGACCGACTAGTTTCTCAACTAGTCGGTTGACAAACGTTCTTTGACCGACTAACTCGAAACAGTAGCTCAGGCTGTACAGAGGCAATGATAACTAGTCGGTCTGAGAAGGATTCCTAACCGACTAGATCGTCATCTAGTCGGTCGGTGAACCTTCTTTGACCGACTAATTGATCAACATGGAATGAGCTGAATTGAGCAAGGCATCTAGTCGGTTCATGAAGAGTTGCCGACCGACTAGATCGTCATCTAGTCGGTTGGTTCTTCTACATGAACCAACTAACATGCACTAGAAGCCGAGGGAAGAAGCGATAGGCTTCGGGAAAGTTTCTAATGGCTTCTATGATAATCCTAGCTCTAAGATATGAGCGAAAAGAGGATAAAAATGTAAGTCCTACTCAAGGCTTAACATTCTAATCTATGAAGCTAGAAGACAATAAATAATACATGACGAACCGTCTTCAAAGCTTCAATCTTCACTCTTCTTGACTTCAATATTGCTCCTTGAGCTTCAACGAAGCTCCAGGCACCCGATCACGCATATTGAGAAGTCTTGAGACGTCGTTTTTGATGTTCCAAGTATTTTGGCGACGATCTCAATAACTGCGCTCACAAGCAGTTAGTACGAGATATTTATGTTTGCTCATCATCTAAAACCAAATCTGGGGAATCAATACTCAACATTCTCCCCCTTTTTGGTGATGACAAAACAACATAAATAATAATCAATAATAATGATTCAAAAGAAATTTACTTACTCCCCCTGCATTGATGACACGTTAGTTCCGTATTCAATAATATTCATACGCATCAAGCAGACGAGGGAAATATAAAATATCAATCCTATTATTGCAATTTAGGATTCTAAATCCATTTTATATCTTAACTCCCCCTGAATCTAACATATCAACTTAGATTCATGGTAAATTGCTTTGAAATCAATTAGCACATTGTCATATTATTAATTCTCTCCCCTTTTGGCATTAGCAAAAAGTGTGGGAGGAGATCAACGACAAGAATACAATGGCTAAGAAATTAAAGCAAGAGAGGCTAAGAATACGACCACAGTCCAAATGACACAAAAGTAAAATACCGAAGAAAATCAAAGCGTGCCAATCATGACCATAGTCGAAAATCGAAAAACCAAAATCATAAAACCATCGGCAAAAATCGACAAACGAAATCACCAAGCCATAGGCGAAAATCGGAAACCGAAATCATCAAACCATAGGCGGAAATCGAAAAACGAAATCACCAAGCCATAGGCGAAAATCGAAAAACGAAATCATCAAAACTCAAATCAAATTCACGTATTGAGTTTTGGAACATACTCTCCAAAATCAACATTCTTAGTTAAATAGAGTGCATGGAAAACAATTCTATGTTTCCATAGAAAGAATTCTATTTAACCAAAATAATCGTCGAGCAACGAAAGTCAACATCAGAGACAAAACTAATCCGATGTGAAAACCAACTGTAGCAAAACGATACCAAAAGTAATATGCAAAAATGTTATGCCAAAAATAGATAGAGCATCATAAAACTATGGCATACACAATTCTAGCACAAAATGACATCAATTGTAATATAGTCTTCCAATGTAGATATTCTACCAATGGATGCATTTAACTCACATGGATACCAATGTAACTCAAAAGTAAGAATATACTTACAACATTAAGCTCCCCCTACTTTGGTGCAATACTTAAGCACCATCAACTCCATTTGAATGAAAAAATCCTTTGCAAATCAATGAGTTGGTAGGGTTGGTATCCCATGGTGGATTTAACCTAGAAAACATCATTTTGATATCCAAAAATCCTTTTGGATCCTATGGGTTAAGCAACAACCTTAACAAACTAAATTCAAATTAACATGCACATCCATGATTAATATGCAAATAAAAAAATAAACCAATTCTTACCTCAATTGCGTTGGTACCCATAAAATGAAATTAAACTTATGGTACCAAGAAATGAAGGGTCAAAGGAAACTAACCCTTTGGAAACCAAGTCCACGAGGACCTTGATTTCCCAACATAATCATCATTCAAAATAATATCATTAATATATGATCGCACATACAAATTCTTATTATGCATGCTTGTGTTCTTCGGACCCCAAATGGTGTATGTCTTGGGAGTCCTAATCCTATTGGGAACATGCATGCGTTGTTGATTTCTACGTGATGCATGTCGTGGATAGGCATAAGGAACATGATGAAATGGTGCATGATGATACTTGTTCATATGATGATGTGGGTGAACATATGCATGTGGAGGAACACGTGCGTGAGGGTGTCTCACATGGTGTGCACGTGCCCGTGGATGTGGAGCATAAAAATCATCATACATGCTAACATGTGGAGTAGGATGTGTGTTCCTACGTGGCATGGTATACATGAAAGCATGACCCTTCTTTGGAGGTCCACCCAAAGTGGGTTTCTTTCCAAATGAGGGCGTGTTCCTAGCGGAAGCACCATTGGTAGAAGAACTACCCATGAAGTGTTTACTTCCACTAGTAGAAGCATCGGACGATGGCCTAACAAAGGTGCCGGACGATTTGGATGAATCTCCCATCTTATACCCCAAACCAATGTGATGATTGCCCGGAGGTAAGTCATTTAGGATATTATCCAAATGGCCCTTACCTTTATTGAATTCATTAATTCGGCCTAATGTGCACTCATACTTCTCGGTGAGAGAATGCAAATAAGCATCCAAGGTGGACACTTGCGATGCGAGTGCACAAACACGTGATTTGAGATTTTTATTCTCAATACTCAAAGTTGAGTTTTGAGACGTCAAATCCGCTATCACATGTTCATCCGAATCCTCGACATGAACATGCTCAAGTTGAGATTTGAGATTTTCAATCTCATTTCTCAACCCTTCAACAACGGTGTCGTTGTTGACGATGATGGGTTTAGGCGAGGTTTTAAGACTATCTAGTTCATTCTTAGTCTTATTAAATCTGGTAGCCAAATTAGAAAACTTATTCCAAAGTTGTTCGTTAGCTATTTTAAGTTCATCGATCGTTACCTCATCGCCTTCATCCTCGCTTCCATCCTCGCTTTCATCGGAGGAAGTGTCTTGATCACGATCCTCTTTTCCCATGAAGCACGTGTGTGCTTTCTCCACACGTTCATCATCCGACTCTCCACTTGAGGAGTCCTCTTCGGAATCGGTGAATGTGTCGACAAGTCATTTCTAGTGCTTTCTCGACTTGTCGTACTTGGATGCCTTCCACTTCTCCTTGTGTTTATAGAGAAGACAATCCGGCTTGATATGTCCTGGCTTGTTGCATTTATAACACACAGGAGTAGAAGCATTAGTCGAAATAAATTTTGATTTACTTTTCAACTTACCTTGTCGGAAGAATCGGTTGAACTTCTTTGTCAAATCGGCCAAAGCTTCCATGTCCAACTCTTCTTCCGATTCTTCATCATCGGTAGATGGAGCGGCCTTGTATGTAATCACCTTTTTCTTTGGCTCGTCTTGCTTCAAGTACGCTTTCATCTTCTCCTTCATCTTGATCTTACTTTCCTTGCGTACCTCGTAAGACAACAAGGTACCCATTAATTGAACAACGGTATATTTATTCATATCGTTACCTTCCTCGATGGCGAAGGTACGCTTTTCCCAACAAGAGGGAAGTCCGTCAATAATCTTCGCGACTTTCTCTTTTTAGGTGTAGACCTTCCCAAGAGCTTCCAATTCGTTGGAAATATCCACGAAGCGAGCATAGTAATCCTTCATGGTTTCACCCTGTTCCATGTGAAACAAATCAAACTCTTTGTTAGCGACAACAAGTTTAGAATCTTTTACCGTACTCGTTCCTTCGTGCAAGATGAGGAGTTGGTTCCATACTTGATATGCACTCTTACATGTGCATATCTTGTTGAAGTCTTCGGGCTCCAACGCACATTGCAAGGCATTCATCGCCTTGGCATTGCTTACCTCCGCGACGACCTCCTCGGTAGTCCACTTCACGAAATCCTGTTCGGCGAGCTCAACATACTCCGTCAATATGGCTCTCCAAAGTGAAGCGCTCCGGAGGAAGGTTTCCATCCGGCATTTCCAGTACTCATAGTAGGTACCGTTGAAATGAGGAGGCCTGACAGAGGATTGCCCTTCCATAACAGAAGACGATCCGTGACGATCCTTGAAGATGTTGTAGTCGTTGTTTGTCATAGCTTTGACCTTGTAGCTTTAACCTTGGCTCTGATACCAATTGTAGTGCCCTGTGAAGCTACTGCACATGTACTAGAGGGGGGTGAATAGTACTTTAAAATAATTAAGAGAGTTATTCCTAACTATTGTGCACTGAATAAATGACAATACGGAATAAACAACAATCAACAAGAATTAAACATACGCAAAAAAAGCATGTAACGTGTTCGGATCCACCCAAGTCTCCCCGACTTGTTCCCGGTGATCCTACATCCCAACCACCCGGATCCCCTCCGGATACTTGAGTTAGAAACCTTAACTCAAGATTTCCACTAACCCACTTGCGGAAACCCACAAGTGCAATCGACCTATAATCGATGTCCGTGAATCCCACAACCCGGGATCACGCAAACTCTCACAACCGAGAGTATACAACAATTCAATATTAAATGAAATGAAAAAGCTTACCACAAAATCCTATGCCTTGAGTATACTTACCAAATTAGGGCAAAGATGGATTTTAGGAAAGAAGATGTCACCAAACCCTAGCTTCAAGAAGATGACCAGCAATGGAAGCCTAGGGTGGAGTTGATGACCTAGAATCAAGCTCTTGGCTTGAGAAGCTCACAATGGAGAGAATCTCTCTTGAGGAATTAGGGCTCAAGGTGTTGAGGGAGAGATTCTTGTGAGGGAGAGAGAGCTTTGAAATAGCTTGGGAGAGCTCTTCTCTTAGGTCTGAAATTGCTTGGAAATAGGACCTCTAACCTTGCCTCAAACGAATCAAGTTTGCATTTATAGATGCAAGAAAAATCGTGTTGGAAAAGATCCCAACGGCTCTATTCTGAACCAGACTAGTCGGTCAAAGAAGGATCACTGACCGACTAGTTCATCAACTAGTCGGTCGGTGATTCAACGTAGACCGACTAACGGTTGAACAGCCAAAAGGTCGAAGTACAGGAGATGACAACTAGTCGGTCTAAGAAGACTTGCCGACCGACTAGTTTCACAACTAGTCGGTCGGTGAATGCTCTTTGACCGACTAATAGTCGAAATAGAATAGGCTGACTTCAAGTTGACTTAGTCGGTTTAAGAATAAATGCTGACCGACTAGTTTCTCAACTAGTCGGTTGACAAACGTTCTTTGACCGACTAACTCGAAACAGTAGCTCAGGCTGTACAGAGGCAATGATAACTAGTCGGTCTGAGAAGGATTCCTAACCGACTAGATCGTCATCTAGTCGGTCGGTGAACCTTCTTTGACCGACTAATTGATCAACATGGAATGAGCTGAATTGAGCAAGGCATCTAGTCGGTTCATGAAGAGTTGACGACCGACTAGATCGTCATCTAGTCGGTTGGTTCTTCTACATGAACCAACTAACATGCACTAGAAGCCGAGGGAAGAAGCGATAGGCTTCGAGAAAGTTTCTAATGGCTTCTATGATAATCCTAGCTCTAAGATATGAGCGAAAAGAGGATAAAAATGTAAGTCCTACTCAAGGCTTAACATTCTAATCTATGAAGCTAGAAGACAATAAATAATACATGACGAACCGTCTTCAAAGCTTCAATCTTCACTCTTCTTGACTTCAATATTGCTCCTTGAGCTTCAACGAAGCTCTAGGCACCCGATCACGCATATTGAGAAGTCTTGAGACGTCGCTTTTGATGTTCCAAGTATTTTGGCGACGATCTCCATAACTGCGCTCACACGCAGTTAGTACGAGATATTTATGTTTGCTCATCATCCAAAACCAAATCTGGGGAATCAATACTCAACACTAACCGCTCCCTAAAACTCTCCCCTTTAATGGTCATTGAGGGAACCCATTAATCCACCTTGATGGCGCATAAAGGCGTCCGGAGGGAGGCAGATCATGGGGCAAAATAAGGGGGCACGAAGACACATCGATCGGGGGGGGATTCCTATATATGGGGAGGAGCACGAACGAAGAAATGGATCGAATTCCCATCACCTAGAACGGAGGTATTCCCCAAAAAAACAACCTTGCTTTTACCATTATCTTCCCTCCTATAAGCTCGGTCCGAGGATACGCGTATCGGCATCTTTGTGAGCCGCACCGATCCTGCTGAGTATCAATCAGATCCATTCTGACTTAGGCATTAGAGGGGACTTGGCCGGAACCAAGGTCCGGCCCCCCGACGACTTTCTTCGTCTGTCCAGGAAGAAGCTGAACCGAGGCGCCGAGGCTACCCCTCGGCACTGGATTGACCGAGGCTGAGCGCTCACCCAGGTGCCGATGCTACCCCTCCGTACCCCACTGAACGAGGCCTTCAACCCTCCAAGAGACCCGCTTCATGAGTCGAAGCGGGGCCCAGCGCAACCCTAGATGAGAACTCGCACGCTCGGAGGAACCGAGAGATCTCAACGGACCCCTTGACCACGTTGATCGTCAAACCATCGGTCAACGATCCTGTGGTGAGAAAACACTCGTAAACATCTAGCGTCGTCTATGGGAACGAATTAACACACACATAAATCAACCACAATAACGATGACGCGGCCTCGCCCATCCCGACGGAGGAAGGCCGCAGTCCCGATATCGGTCCCAGGGCGTATCGCGATCGGCAGGGGAGAGCCATGACTGCTCGGTGCGCGTCTTGAGCCGGAGGTCCAGACATGCCCCGGATTGGCCTTGTTGGGGACAACGACGTGGAGTCCGAAACCCTTCCTATTTCCTCCCTCTCGGAGGGGGATGCGGGGAGGGAGAGGCTGCGGCCCGATGAAGCACTCGTAGTCTCCGTGGTCATCGACGTCGCCGTTGTGAGACGGCTACTCGTTGATATCGGCAGCTCATGCGACATCCTTTTCATGTCGACCCTTGAGAGGACGGGGCTACGGGACGAAGACCTGGAGCCGTGCTCGGGGCCCGTGATAGGTTTCACAGGTCACTCCACACCCATCGTTGGGGCGATCTGCCTCCCTATCATGCTCGGGAAACCGCCCGACTCGATGACCCTGACGATAGAATTCGTGGCATTGAGAATCGGATCCGCGTACAATGGGATCATCAGTCGCCTGCTCCTCAACGCTGTCGGAGCGGTGGTCTCGACTCGCCATCGGACGGTCAGGTTCCCGACCCCGAAGGGGATCGGACAGGTGGAGGGCGACCCAGGAAAGCCGAAGATCTACTACCAGCTAGGCAACGAGGAACACGTTGAGCGGCATAACGATCCAATGACCTCACTTGACCTGAGGTACGGACCGAGGCCCACCCGTGGGGAGGAGTCAGAGCTAATCCCTGTCATGGATGTCGACGGAAGATTCGTCTCCATCGGGTCCGGACTGGACCCTGGCTTGAGAAGTGAGCTGATCGAGTGCTTGGAGGCCAATCTAGACGTCTTCGCATGGTTGCCCGACGACATGCCCGACGTGGATCCTCGAGTGATCATGCACCAGTTGAACGGCGACCCTAATTTCAAACCGGTCATGCAGAAGAAGCGGAACCTGGGTGGCGAAAAGAGGAGGGCTGCTTCTGAGGAGGTGGAACGCCTGCTCGACACCGGCTTCATCCGGAAGTCTGGTACCTGAAGTGGCTGTCCAACGTCGTGATGGTGAAGAAGTCCAGTGGCAAGTGGTGAATGTGCGTAGACTTCAGCGACCTTAATAAGGTTTCCCCAAGGACGGCTACCCACTACCCCGCATCGATCATCGCGTGGACAGTGCTTCCGGCTACGAGATGCTCAGCTTCATAGATGCCTACTCCGGGTACAACCAGGTCCAGATGGACCCTTGGGACGAAGAGAAGACATCCTTCACTACCGACCGAGGGACCTTCGGCTACAAGAAGATGCCCTTCGGCCTGAAGAACGCAGGGGTGACCTACCAGAGGATGGTCAACAAGGTGTTCGACTTTCAGATATGGAGGAACCTGGAAGTCTACGTAGATGCCATGTTGGTCAAGTCGAGAGGTCCAACTGACCACATCGCTGACCTCAGGGAGACCTTCGAGCGGCTGCAGAAACACAACATCAGACTCAACCCCACGAAGTGCACGTTCGGGGTGAGATCCGGAAAGTTCTTGGGGTTCATGATCACTAATCGCAGCATCGAAGCCAACCCCGACAAGATCGAGGCTCTGGTCAACATGCGAGAACCGATGACAATCAAAGAGCTGCAGAGATTGAATGGACGCATCGTCGCTCTGGGGCGTTTTTTGTCCAAGTCGGTGGAGAGGTCCCTCCCCTTCTTCAAGACCCTGAGGAAAGCATTAGCCGAGCCCGCCGATAAGAAGAAGACCGTGCAATGGGACGAGGACTGCATCCGAGCATTCGCCGAACTCAAGGAGTACCTATGCATTCCACCACACCTTTCCAAACCTAGAGAGGGGGAATCGATGAGCCTTTACCTAGCTTGTACGGGGGAGGCAGTGTGCTCAGTGCTGATCAGAGAAGACGACGGGGGTGCAGAGGCCGGTGTACTATACTAGCTGAGTTTTGAAGGATGCGAAGGGACGGTACACACCCATGGAGAAGCTTGTGTATGCCCTTGTGCTCTCGGCCTGGAGACCCCGACCTTACTTCCAAGCTCACGTGATACTGGTCCTCACTGATTCCCAGCTCGAGCAGAACCTCAAGAGGTTCGACCGGATGGGGAGGATGTTGAATTGGGGGGTGGAGCTGAGCGAGTTCGACCTTCGATTTAAGACGCGGACGGCCATAAAGGGGCAAGCCCTGGTGGACTTCATCGCTGAGTGCACCATCGAAGGAGGAACCCCCCCTCGAAGAAGCGCCCTCGACTGCGGTAACTCACTAACCCTTGTCTTTCCTTTTGACTGACATCATTCTTACTGATCGTCCAGGGGACCCGGATACATGGGTAGTCCACGTAGATGGATTAGCTACCTAGGCAGAGAATGGGGCCGGTATCGTCATCCGATCACCTGACGGAAACGTCATCGAGTACGCGCTCCAGTTCGAGTTTCCAGCCACCACCAACGTGGCCAAGTACGAAGCCGCCATAAACGGTTTGAGGCTAGCCAGAGACTCGGAGCAGAGTCCGTGCGCCTCTTCAGCGATTCCAAGCTCGTCATCCACCAGTTGCAGGGAGACTACGATGCTCGCGAAGAGGCGATTCAGCACTACTTCGCCTCAGCCAGAATCGAGCTGTCCAAATTCAAGCGAGCCGAGAGCTTCCACCTCCCACGGACGGAGAATGCACGAACCGAAGCCCTATTGAAACTGGACTCCTCCTCTCCCAAGGAGTTAGGTCGCGCCATCTACGTGGAGAACCTTCAGTTCCCCAGTACAGAAGAGAAGGAAGTCATGGCCATCGACGAGGAGCCCACTTGGATGGATCCGATTGTTCGGTATCTGTCTAGGGGAGAAGTTCCGTCAGATCTGGACGAGCATCGGTCCCTGGAACAAAGGATGCTCTGGTACGTGATCCATGAAGGGGTACTGTATAAAAGACGCTGGTCGAAGACGGACATCCTTTCCTACCTCAAGTGCCTCGGACCTCGAGAGGTTGACTATGTCCTCCGAAAGGTGCACGAGGGGGTCTGCGGGAATCACCATGGGGGCAAGACGATCACCCAGAAAATCTTGAGGCAAGGGTATTACTGGCCAATCTTAGTCAACGACGCAACTGAATAAGTCTAAAGGTTCCATGAATGCCAGAGGTTCGCCAAACTCAGCTCATCCCCCTGTCGGAGATCGTTCCGATCATCAGTCCAGTACCTTTCGCAAAATGGGGACTCGACATCCTCGGGCCCTTCACTTCTGGGCGGGGGCAGAGTAAGTACTTGATCGTGGCGATGGACTACTTCACCAAGTGGATTGAGGCGGAACCCCTTGCCTCCATCACTTGGAAGAAGGCAAAGAGCTTCGTGTGGAACTTCATCATCTCCAGGTTTGGGATTCCTCAAGCCATCGTCACAGACAATGGGAAGCAATTTGATTCCGCAGGGTTTAAGGACTTCTGCGCGGAATGGAAGATCAAACTCCTGTTCACCTCGGTGGCACACCCTCAAATCAATGGGATGGCCGAAGCCGCCAACAAATGCATCATCGAACCCCTTCACAAGAAAGTGGCTGATGCAGAAGGAAGATGGCCGGAGGAACTCCCGAGGATACTCTGGTCATATCGGACGACCCACAAGCAGGACACATGCGAAACCCCTTTCATGCTCGCATATGGCACCGAGGCGGTGGTGCCTATCGAGGTGGGCGAGGAATCTCTTCACATAAAGCACTTTGACAAGGAGAGGAACTCGGAAGGCTTGGAGCTCGGTCTGGAATTAGTGGGCGAGCGGCGGGAGCATGCCCTGGCCACCATCGTTCGGCAGAAACAGAAGGTGGCTCGTTATTACAACTTCCGTGTTGAGGGAAAATGATTGATGCTCGCATATTACAACTCCCGTTATTACAACTCCCTTGGTTCCGGCCAAGTCCCCTCCGATGCCTAAGTCGGAATGGATCCGATTGATACTTAGCAGTATCGGTGCGGCTCACAAAGAGGCCGATACGTGTATCCTCAGACCGAGCTTATAAGAGGGAAGATAATGGGGAAAGCAAGGTTGTTTTTTGGGGAATACCTCCGTTCTAGGTGACGGGAATTTGATCCCTTTCTTCGTTTGTGCCCCTGCCCCTATATAGGGATTCCCCCCCCCACGATCGCCGTGTCTTCGTGCCCCCTTATTTCGCCTCATGATCTGCCTCCCTCTGGGTGCCTTTATGCGCCATCAAGGTGGATTAATGGGTTCCCTCAATGGCCATTAAGGGGAGCATTTTAGGGAGCGGTTAGCTCCCTCAGTCGTGGGCTGACCAGGCGTGCGTCTGATCGTGGGTGATCCAATGCTGGGCTTCCACGGCGCCTTCGCAGGTTGACCCGAAAGTGTCTTTTGGAGAGCCCACTTCTTTCTGTATAGGCTTGGTCCCCCTGTATTTGGGTCTCTCTAAAATAGTCGTATCAATTGTCCCCATTGGTCGTGCCGATCGGGTTTAGCTTGTTCGATTTGGGCGATGTGACTCTAGTGGATTTTGACAGGCGAGTCAGTCGAGACTAGGCCATTAAATGGAGGCCATCATGGCCTAGGCCGGTCGAATTTCTCTAGCCCCAAGTGTGGAATTCAAGGAGCGGCGCCCCGCAGGACACCAACATGTGTGCCTGTGTGATTGTCTTGCAACGCGAGGGAAGGCCTCGAGGGGACGATATAAAAGGAGGCTGTCATCCATCGGATGAGGGTTTCGCTTTTCCCATCGACATCCTCCTCCTCCTTTCCCTCTCCGTCGAGCTAGGTCTTGCTCAAGTTCTGTCTCATGTCGTCCTCTTCTGCCGCTGGTTCAGGTCGCCCGGAGGCTGTTGTCGACCCAGGTCTGACTCGCGGCTCCGTCACGGTGGTGCGTCGTCATGGAGGAGAGCTCTCAGAGGTGCCTCCTGAGGTACTGGGGTGGCCTTCGTCTGTCTGCACCACCTCAATTGGGGATCAGTGCACCATCTATCTTCTTCCCCATGCTACGCCCAGGCTCCTGAGGTGGACGAGCGGATCTGCTTCCCCGGTCCTCGGGAAATCGGGGTGTACGAGCAGAGTTTTCGATTTGGGCGTCGGTTCCCTCTACACCCCTTTATCGCCGAGCTTCTGCGAGCTTACAGGGTGGCTTTATGCCAATTCTGCCCCAACGCCATTGGGTGTATTGTTGGGTTTGTCGTTCTCTGTGTGTTGAAGGGGGTCGAGCCGTTTCTCCGACTTTTTGCTCAATTCTATCGCCTGAGCCATTACCAGTCAGAGGCCTGGCTTTACATCAGTGCTCGACCAAAGAAGAGCTTGGTGCTGGGGCTGCCGAGTTCTTTGAAACATTAGAAGGGGGAATTCGTCTTCGTCGGCTTTCCTTCGGAGGTGGATTTTCCGGTCCGCTGGGGGGGCCGCAAGCACATTGGTTCTCGAGCTTGGGATTCTGACTGACACTGAGCTCAAGGCAGTTGACACCTTGTTGGCGGTCCCTGCCGGGGATCGAAGAATCGACGTCCTCTTCTCCGACCTTAATCTACGGAAGACCGTGTGGCACATCGGTGAGTTTTGCCGAAGTCCGAAGCTTGAGACCCATCTATCCGGTTCTGATCCCTTCTTCTGCCTTCTCGTGCAGGTGGGTTCGCCCAAGGATCTTCTCAGCCCTCTCTTCTAGCCACTATCCCGGACCCCAACCTGCGGCGAAGGGATCATGTATTAGAAGTTCGGAAGAAACAGCGGGTCGGGCCCTCCAGAGCCGGTTCTAAGAGAGCAAGGGATCCAGTTCCGACATCTCTGTTGGAGGATACCCAGAAAAAGGGCCATGCCCGAGCAACGGTGGTCGGCGTTCCTCCGCCAGAGGGTCGGGGCTAGCCCCCTCCCCCCACGGAGGACAGTTGGCCCTGGGCCGGGCCCTCGCCTCTCCTGTCGGGCCCATTCTCCGAGCTTTACGAGCGGTACCTGGGCACGTTCTGCTAAGCTCAGGCCGATCTTCCCCGGTCAGGCGAGGGCTTGCTCCATCCTCGCTTTCCCGTGGGACTGAAGGAAACATATTTCTCTGATTGCGGAGCAGAGGGTCGGTTGGCTGAAAACAACAGCCTCCCAACGGACCAATCCGTGCTGGACGGGGTAAAAGGTGATCTCCTGGCTGCCTTCGTAGTTCAGGCTGGTCAGCAGGTGAGGACTTTCGCTCACTCCGTCTCTTGTAGCGGTCCTCGACTTATTCCTGACTCTTGGTGCAGTTATCCTCGGTCGGGCTTTCAATAAGGCGTCAATTAGCATCTCTCTCGCAGACCAAGGTTGACTCGGTGCGGAAACCTGAGGTCGAGGGGGGCGAAGGAGAGGCGAGCCAATTAACCGAGGTGCGCGTTAGGTCCTTGGAGACTCAGGTGGCGAGATCTCCACTGCCTTGGAGAAGTCGGAGCTGGAGAAGGCCTTGGCCTTAGTCAAGAAGGCAAAGGCCGAGGATCGGATTGCCGAGCTTATGGAGGCCGCTGAAGCGGCCGCTGAAGCGGACGTGGATATCGATCTTGTTGTCGTAGCCGACGCCACGGAGCTCATAGGCCTCCTGGAGGCAGCGAAGGAGAGAGAACGGGTTCTTCTGGCCAAGCTCAACACGAGTTCCAGAGAGGCCGAAAAGGAGCGGGCGGAGCACCGACGCCAAGTTACCGACCTCGAGGGTCGGATTCAAGAGCAGGTGGCGGTGGATCCCAAGCGAATTGCCCAGGACGCAGTGGACAATTACGCCCTGTCTTTTGTGGCTGGGATGATGTTTGAAGCATTCGAGAAGGGATTCGCCCGCTACCAGTCTGAGATCCAGCGAAATTCCCTCTCTCCAGGATCCGTTTTGAGGAGCTCCAGCTAGACTCTGAGGACGAGGTGGAAGATCGGGTCGGACCCCCCGAGTGGCCCGTAGACGTTCCCAAAGAGGCTCCGGATGCTTGTGAGGGACATGAGTCTTAGTCCTTCGGCCTCATTGTTTTTGGCAAATCCATGCTCGGCTTTTGTGTAACATGCCGTTTTTCGCAATGGAGTTCCTTTTTGTTTATGGTCGTTCATCTTCCTTCGTCCGCCTGTGACAGGATATTCATGCGGGGCTGGCCGGAGAGATTTCCTTGCTCACCTTGGCGATCCTGTCGTCGAGCTGCTTCTCCAGGATTCGCAGCCATTCCGATGGCCGAGGCTCTGTTCTCAGCCGCAGGGGAGGGAGCCGGTCGCTCTGCGGAGGTGTCCCATCTCGGGCCCCTCAGGCGATCGGACGGCCAGCCTGCTGGGGGAGTTGCCCCCAGCCTTACGGTGGCTTTGGATCGGTCGACCAGCTGGGGGGAGCTATCCCTCAGGCTTACGGGCGACCGATATGCCGACATGCTGGGGGAGTTGCCCCCAGCCTTACGGTCGGTTGGGATCGGTCAACCAGCTAGGGACGCGACCCCTAGTCTTATAGCTGATCGTCAAGCCTGCCTGCTGGGGGAGTTGCCCCCAGCCTCACGGTTGGCCCTCGTGACCGACCTGCTGGGGAAGTCGCCCCCAGCCTTACAGTCAGTCATTTGACCAACCCGCTGGGGGAGTTACCCCCAGTCTTACGGTCCGTCATTTGACCGACCCGCTGGGGGAGTTTCCCCTAGCCTTACGGTCCGTCATTTGACCGACCCGCTGGGGGAGTTTCCCCCAGCCTTACGACCGGTTTGGGTTGTCCAGTCTGCTAGGGGAGCTATCCCCAGTCTCACGACTGGACAACAGACCGATCCACTGGGGGAGTTGCCCCCAGCCTTATGATCGGTCCTCCCAATTAGCTAGCTGGGGGAGTTACCCCCAACCCACCAACTGGTGGCGTGGCCGGCCTGCTTGGGTGTTTGTTCCCCAGCCTTTTGGTCGGCTGTCGAGATGCTCAGCTAGTGGGGGTTTCCCCCATCCCGCGTGGGTCTATCAAGTGAATAATGTTAGGAGGATGTGTTCCTTGCTTCTTAACGCATTCATTCAGATAAGGGGAAGATACATTTAGGGGATGTCCTCACTGATAGTACTTACGCAAGTGCTCGGCGTTCCAGGTGTGAGTCGGGGATTTCCCTTCCAAATTGGCTAGCCGATAGGTTGCGGGTCTGAGGACTTCGGTGACCTTGTAAGGTCCCTCCCATTTAGCTACCAGCTTCCCTTTACGGGTAATATCCAGGCTGAAGGCCGCCTTTCTGAGGACCAGATCCCCTTGGTGGAAACTTTTTCCCTTAACATGGGAGTTGTAATAACGAGCCACCTTTTGTTTTTGCCGAAAGATGGTGGCCAGGGCCTGCTCTCGCTGCTCGCCCACTAGTTCCAGACCGAGCTCCAAGCCTTCCGAGTTCCTCTCCTCGTCAAAGTGCTTTATGCGAAGAGATTCCTCGTACACCTCGATAGGCACCACCACTTCTGACTTAGGCATCGGAGGGGACATGGCCGGAACCAAGGTCCGGCCCCCTGACGACTTTCTTCGTCTATCCAGGAAGAAGCTGAACTGAGGCGTCGAGGCTACCCCTCGGCACTGGATTGACCGAGGCCGAGCGCTCACCCAGGTGCCGAGGCTATCCCTCCGCACCCAACTGACCGAGGCCTTCAACCCTCCAAGAGACCCGCTTCACGAGCCGAAGCGGGGCCCAGCACAACCCTCGACGAGAACTCGCACGCTCGGATGAACCGAGGGATCTCAACCGACCCCTTGACCACGTTGACCGTCAAACCATCGATCAATGATCATGTGGTGAGAAAACACCCGTAAACAATCTCCATGCCTTAGCTTCTTTTAACTTCTCTTTCCTTGATTGAGCTCACACACTCCACCTTGATCATCCTTAATTGTTTTGGCTTGAGTAGCTTGTGTGATCCAAGATATTTTCCTCCTTTCATGGATGTTGACCTTTCTCCTTTTGCTTTGAACCCCACATTTGTTGTGTCATTAAATCCTACACACTTGGTAATTATCATTAGTACCTATCATTTGTTAAATCATCCTCAAAACCCTATTGGGTGTGTCTCAATATCTAACGATCTTCGTCTTTTGATGATGACAACTAATGATATACAATATACAAATAATATGAAATCCATAAAATTTTACTTACTCCCCTTACACCAATGCAAGATTACTTTGGAGAAGTTACTCCCTTGTATTAATGCTCGTTAGAGTTAAGCAATTACAAATCACAAATTTAATATTATTTCACAAGTGTGTATCATATGAGTTCAGATCATAAACATGAGTCAAACATAAACATAAGCCATAAGTCCAAATGACAAAGTATATATCATTAAGCATATATCATTGTTCTAAGCCAATGAATAATTTATATGCATTTCACCCTATCTCTCCCCCTTTGTCATATCAAAAAGGAGGTGGAGAAATTTCGACGTGAGGTGTCTCAATATCAACCAAAATCCATAAGCCATGAAATAATTTTCAAATGAGCATCCTAGTGCCCTATATGATGAGCAATAGTGTGAGTTTCATAGTAGTGAGCAAATAATTGATATCAATAAGATAATCACCAAGGATTATATAAGCAAGATATCTCTTAAATGAAAGTAAGATCAACCACTCATTTAGCATAATTCTCCACATAATTCTTAATTTTGTCCATATAATCAAGATTGCCACAAGATATGCTTAAAAGGAAATATATGATTTCATGATATATCCAAAATGTGACAATTTTCTCAACATATACATACAACCACATTTCTCATCACAATTTTTCAAGTATATCAATTTGTGCCAACATGCTCAACATATGCTCAAAAGCATAACATAAATCATATTATCCATAATATGAACCATAACATCCATGATACTCATAAATCCAAAATATCACACATCCTAAAGTGTACCAAAAAGACGTAATAGAAGCAAATACCAAGTGTTACATAGCCAAATTGTTTTAAGACATAATAAAACATACATAATAAGCAACCACACTCAAGCTCACAAAAATAGAAATATCCTAGGTAGGTGGATATTGTGCCCCACTCTGTAAAATAACTGGAAAATACGAAACTTTCTCAAAACCATCTAGAGAATGAAAAGTGACAAGGCTGCGGTAATATTCAGATCTAAGGATTTGACCCCTTGAGTCTAAATATACCCAGCATGATGATGATATCATAAATTATTGCAGGTCACTGCCAATGCTGGGACAATACGGATGACAGATAAAAGTTATAGTGTACATACTTCAATTCAAAGAAAGATCACGGAGTCATAAAATATATACATATACATATATCGATTTCAAAAAGGTACATTTTAAAGTTACACAAATGATATATGAGAAATATGACAGCAAGGTAAAATACATAAGAATGTCTAGATCTCACAAGTAAAAGTTTACACCCCAAAAATAAGTTCAACTCACACCCATAAAATATAAAAAGAGAAAGACTGGACATGTGTAACCTCTGGGGGAAAAGTTTATCTGGGGTCAGGTTCTAACAAGGGAAAAGGGGGGGACACGTCAATGCGTGCCCAGTAGGAAAAGCACAACTCTAGAAATGGAATGCTATCTTTAACATTGTTATGTCACAACTAAGTCATCAACATTTTATATTGGGAAAATTAAGGGTAATCTAAATAAATAAATAGCTCTAGACAAAAAAGAAAAACATGTGATGATAAGAAGTAGTCTAAATGAAATTTTGAATAGAAATATTATCATGCAATGTTCTCAGGCATGGAAGTAATTACACTACTGCAATAAAAGAAACTAATTCAAACAGCACTTGTATTGTTATTATTATTAACTAACGCTATGGAATTCCAGTAAAATTATAACTCCAAGTAGGAATGATAATATGGGACGATCTCAGGTATGAAAAATAAATAAACTGTTACAATAAAAGAAATGGTTAACAATCATTATTTATGTTGTTGTTTCTGTTGTCGTTGAACTAATGTTTTGGAATCCAGTGTAAGATGTAAGACATAAGGCTGTAGATCTCACCCAGGGTATGTGGAAAATGGTACCCCGCTAGTGGACACAAGAACTATGAAATAGGTGTTGAATATTGGTTTTCCCAATGTGGTTTTGATGATAAACAAACATAATCAATTGTGACTAATCCCATGCTTTGTAGTTAATGAGAGCATCGTCAATATAGACATAGTCACATCAAATGAAGATGATGACTCGGATCATTAATGTAAGGACATCAATCAATGAAGCATTGAAATCAAGGAGTGATCGTAAAGAAATCAAAGCGTCGGACTCAACAAACTCAAATGGAAGTCTTCAAGAAATTCAATAGGAAGTTAAGAGAATAAAACATGTATAGCTTTCTTTCTTTACTTCTTAGTTGAATTAGCATGTTAAGTCTCGAATAAACTTAATAAAATATCACTCATGACACTCACAACACTCTAGATCATATATCATTGAGTGTCATAATGTTAGAACTTGCATAAACTTGAAATAGAGTTTTTCAGCCTACCCAGACGTCTGGTAGTTGATCTCCAGATGCTTGGTGCTCATGCATATTCAGTTCTCCAAAACCATACCCAATACATACGCCTAATGTTCTCATTCCAGACGTCTGCACATTGTGTCAGGTGCCTAGATGAAGAATTCCAAACGTCTGATTAATTCTAGTCGAACTTCCAGTATCTCGGCCTATGCTGACTGACAGAAATCAGGTTATATTTCCAGACGTCTTGATGTTGTATCAGATGCCTGGATGATATACATCAGACGTCTGGTAAGTTACAAACCAAATTTCCAGTATCTTAAACTCTGCAGTCAACTCTTGATAACTGCATCTGAAGATATGTTTCCAGACGTCTATATAGTCGACCAGACTTCTGGATGATGAACATCAGATGTCTGTGTATTCGGAACAATATATTCCAAGTAACTCTGTCTCTCTCTCCGATGGAATGATCAAAAATCTATCGCCTTAGAGCCAGACGACTGTACAGCGGACCAGACGTCTGGGAAGTCTTCTTCAGACGTTTGCCAAGTGTCTTTAGACTGCATTTATGACCCAGTCAGAACAATACAGTAGCCGCCTGGTCGCTCTACTTCAAGCGACTGGTGACTAGGATTTCTGCCCTTTAATAGCCGTTTCCATCATTTAACGCTTGGGATTTTTAACAGATTATGGACAGAATTTAGGGAGCTATTTAAAGGGCTTTGATGTCTTGACTTGAGAAGTTAGCCAAACTATTAAGACTTCATTCAATACATTCTCAAGTGATTTTCAAGTCATCAATTCTTCACTAGAGCATTAAAGAGCATTCAAAGATATTCAAGCTCAAGCTCTAAATGTCAACTTGTCTCCAAAGCTTTCAAGATCAAGCTTCCAGCATTCATTGCTAATCTTCTTGAGACAAAGTAGTAAGTGCTCATAATCTCATCATTTAGAGCACATCACACGCACACCTCATTGTCTCATTCTAAAGAGTATTATTCAAGGCATAGGTTGTGGAAATTATTTCATATTTCGGTTCTAATTTTCTCTTGATAGTTGCGAAGTTACTCTCGGTTGTGAGAGTAGTCCATTCTAGGGTTATGGGAAGTGGAAGGAAGTGTATTGGTTTTTCACTTGTCAGGTGTTGGCAAGTGGGTATTAGTGGATCACTAATCGTTAACAGGTTTGCTAGTGGGTTGCGGGAGTATGATTCAAAGGAGTCGGGTAGACATAAAGTCAGGGAGACTTAGAGTCGTGGAGACTCGGTGAATCTGAACCAGGGTATGTCCTTTGTTTGTGTTTGTTTTTCTGTGATTATTGCTATCTCTTTCTATTCCACACTAAGGTTGAATAAGGGATCTTTAATTTGGCGTAATTTCCTTAATGTTAAAAAGCACTATTCACCCCCATTTAGTGTTTTTTCCATATAGTTCCAGATCCTACAATTGGTATCAGATCAAGGTTCTTCATACTATGGCAACCATAAGCAGCAACAACAATTACAATGATGCATTATTTTTTGCCGAAGGACTATCCACCGTACAACCTCTGCTCCTCAATTGATCCATTTTCATTCATTGGAAGATCATGATGGTTATTTTTCTCAAACACATCTTGCTTTGGATAACTGTGGAAAAGTATTATGTTGTGCCAACGGAAGAAGATTCCTGTAAATGGTCTCGTGATCAAATCAATGGTGAAGATAACAACACAAATGCAATGGAATGTCTTCTCTATGCATTAAAGGCTCATGAGTCTAAAGAAGTATCAAAGTGTAAAACGGCTCATCAAATTTGGAAACACCTCCTTGCCACTCACAAAGGAGATCAATCATGTGAAAGAACGAGAAAGAAAAGGTTGAGCATATATTCTACATGACAAGAGAGGATGCTAATAGGGACAAGGTAATTATATATAATTTTACTAGTATTTTCACATCCTCGATGATTATCACACACATGTAACACCCCGCTTCTCAGGATAGCCGATAAGTACGAATCCGTTCCAGGTATTCCCAAAGCAGCGAGTGTTACGAAGAAAGGGAAAGAACGAGAGAGTATGATAAGAATAAGCAGGTCACAGTGCACGTACTGGGAAGTACAAGAAATGCTCCAACACAAAAAGAAGTCAATAATATGAAAAGTCCAATATTCTTTATTATTAAAACAAAGGTACGTCTTTATATACATAATCTCAACATCAAGTACAAAAGTGAAAAAACAGAAGAGAATACCAAAAAACCCCCAAAAGACAAAAAGGTCCACACTGGTACGACTCACTCCCTAGACTACCCCTGAGAAACAACTGTACAAGGTTACCCTCTAAGGGTTCCATCTCTGAGCAATCCCCTGGTCAAGTCCAGCTCAGTCTGCACTGCTCCTAAACCTGGAAATTAAATGGGATACATCAACGCATGAACCAGTAGGATAATATAACTAGGTATGGTCAGTCTTAGAACTGGTCTACCTACTAAGGTCTATCTACTAGGGCATGACTACAAGTCTGTACATAAGGTAAATTACAACATCGCAAATATGTAAAAACATAAAAGAAAATTACTAACAGGTAAGCATGGTGATGCATAAGAAAGAGCAGTTAAGTAAAACATCACATGCGAGTGCTGGAAGAAGGAACTACATGACTAATATGCATAAGCAGATGACAATTTCATGGATATCCATAGATTATAAGATACATTTGTTGGATCCTGTGGATGGCAAGCAACACTAGAAGGGGGGTTGAATAGTGTTGTTCAAATAATAAAACTTTTTCGATCGTTAATTAAAAACCCTTCTAACGTTGCCTAAGAAACCAAGTAGAGTGATCTACGCTTGGTTCTTAATCAACAATATAATATTTAAAATGCACAAAGAAATTTCACAGCAGGTAGTCGACTCCTTATGAGCAGTAACGACTCCCAGAAATTATGTGAGAACAAATAAGATTACAAGTATGAATTTCAGCGAATAGAGATAAAATTGATCTTTGCAGTAAATAGAAGATATAAATGAAAAGATAATCAAACACAGATCAACAATCGCAGACAAAAGGATTTTATCCTGGTTCCCCGCAACCCGGGTACGTCCAGCCCCCGACCAATCCGGTACGAGATTTCCACTATCTGCCTTGGCAAATACAAGCACCTAACTTCACTCGTTAGGATTTCCAACGACCTAGCCTTGACCAGGATTTCTGATCACAACACCTAGACTTGTTTAGGGTTTACCCTTGCCTCACAAACCGAGGACTTTCCAACTGGCAACAACTAGACTTGTCTAGTGTTCCAACAATCAACACAATAAGAGATTTGTCCAATACTCTACAATAAATGATAGAGATTGGTAATACACCCGATTCTATAGCCAATCAAAAGATAGACAATTTGTGTAGTGGCTTAATAGAATGATAGTCTAGATCACACAAAGATACGAGATAAGTTCTTTGTGATCTAGAGCTTTTTCAAAAATCCTTCAAATAAAATTAGAGAGAAATAATAGAAAGGATTTTGAAAAACAATTTAGCCAATAAAAATAATAATATGATCTTCAAAAAAGAATGAGAAAATATTTGCAAGATCAAAACTGAAATTAAACTGGCTAGAAAAATTAGAGAGCTTTGAATCAAGAGCGCTTTCACGAATTTTGATTTTCAATGTTGTTGTATTTTTCATAAAAGAATTTAGCTCTATTTATAGGGAAAAACTGAGATTTTGAATTTCAAATTTCGTTTGACTTTTGTCCCAAAAATTTCGGAGTAAATTGCTCAAAAGATTTTAAAATTCAAATTCAAAACGTCTGAAAATTTCCAGCTGGTAGTCGACTCCCTCATATAGGTAGTCGACTCCCAGAGGGATCTATGAGATTTTCATCCATGACAGGTAGTCGACTCCCTATTTTTGGTAGTCGACTCCCAGAGGAGTTTTTCCTGCAGTTCTTCTAGTCAAATAGGTAGTTGGCTCCAGGGTGCGTGGAGTTTCACTACGAGAATTATGAAGTGACTAAAAAAGCTCTTGAAAACTATTTTGGAGATAGTTAAAACTATTTTCGAAATCATTTGTGTGTGTGTTGTCTATTTGATATGGCTTTGACAAATACCCTAAAAGACACGACACACTCACACTAGACTCTGAACATGTCTTCGGAAGTTTTGGTCAACTTGATGAAGTGAAGGTAAGCTTCTCTTTGTGCTTCTCGAGCTTTGAACTTCATTATTTGAGTTAGCCATGTTCGTCTTTGTCGTGGAGCGTTGATGCGTGCTTCTTGGAGTATAAGTAGAGCTTCACGAAATCTGCACACTTTTAAGTGTAGTGTAGTTAGTACACTAAGCATTCATTTGGTGTGCTTATCATCAAAATCACTTGGGGTGGAATTCAATTTCCATCACTCTCCCCCTTTTTGATGATGACACCCAAATGAAAAAATGAAGTAAGATATGAATATGAATAATATTTCACGTATACTTACTCCCCCTGCTTTGATGCGGTTCTCCCCCTGCATCGAAGTTATTTAGAAATACAATTCATATTTCTGCATTTCGTATATTTTCTCCCCATTGTCATCAACAAAAACAAAAATAATATCTACAGAGCATTAAATAAGAGGAATTCAATTCCATATGCCTGCAAGGGAGATGTTAGTTCAGAGGAACAACTGAGTATGGCATAGTAGATAATTTCATAGTAGCTAGCATCACACAATAAGAGTTATTACAAACCATAGTTTAGAGAATCATTGTTTTTTAAAAAAACCATTGTTTTGAAAGAGAAGTTCATGATGCTAAGGATGACCGCTGTTCTTCTTCAGTTCCTTGATCTCTTCAAGGATCATAACAAGCGTCTCCTCAGTCATCTTGTTGCTTTTCACGACAATCTCCTTGAGGTCGTCCACCTTTTGATTGAGATCCTCAAATCCTTTCTCTTGTGAGATCTTCAATTTTCCAATCTTCTTCAGGAGCATCTCCTGAAGTTCAAGGATGTAAGCTGGAACTTCTTCTTTTTCTTCGCCGCTTCCTTTTGCTTCTTCTTCACTTTCTTCATCTGAATCTGAAATGACAACCTTCTTACCTCGCCTTGAGGATGATGATCCTCCTTCGGTAGCAATTTGCTCTTCAGGGACATTCTCATCAAGGTCATGATGGAGATTCATTCTCCCAAGAGCATGAACATCAAAGACACGGGCAGGTTCTAGAATGGTTGTTTCATGATCCAATGGCACGTTAAAGCTAATGAATAGAATGGTCAAATAGTGCCCATGAGAAAGAGTGGAGGAAGGTCTATCAGATGAAGCTGAAAGTAGGATGGAATCCATGATGACTTTAGCCCAATTAACACGAATATTACCTAGGATGGCATAGATGCATTTTGCTTGTTGTTCAGAAAGAATAGCATGACTCCCAGATTTTTGAGTTATGTTATACGATAAAATATTAGCCAAGATTCTCGCCGGATAGCGAAGATGGCTACAAGGAAGTTTGGTTTGAAAGTGTTTACCGGGCAGATACATTCTCTCTAGGATATTCTCATCAGTCATCTCAATTTTGTCCAGGATCATACCGGAGTATGGGATTCCTAGGGCTTCACCTAGGGATTTGACAGTTATTGCCAGTTTGGAATCCAGAACCTTAGTTATGAAACGACTTTTTACGAGATCGTAATCCATGTTTGCATAAAAGAGATGAACAAGCCTAGGATAACAAAGGTACAAATTTTCAGAGGAGAACAAATTTGCTAAGTTTTGGAAATCTAGCAGACTGTCAATACCGTAATTGATAACATCATTAAGTTTGACAAATCTTTCATGCAAGATTGGTTTCTTAGAAACTTTAACAAAATGTTCATAGGTAGTTGATTTGAAGAGATAGGGTAGGATGATTTCTTTCTCAGAATCAACATTAGCAGTAGCAGTTTTTCTTTTCTTAGAGAAAGCTCCTTTGAAAGGCATCTAGATAGAGTAAAACAACAAAAAATATATTTTTACACTACTAGATAATCAAGAGAGATGAAATAATAAAGTTCATGGAAGTAAAAAAATATTTACCTTGAGTAATTTTGAAGGAAGATGAAAATTGCTCAAAAAGTCCAAGCTTCAAGATGAAAACTCAAGAGAGGAGAGGGGAAAAGGAGGTAGTCGGCTACCTCTAGGGTTTTCTTGGGGTTTTGTTTGAAGAAATGAAGAGATGGAGAGAAGTGATAGCCATTAGATCTAGATTTGGGTGGCTAGGATGAGTTTTAGGCTTAGTGGGTAAGTTGTCTTAACGGATCTTGACCCATCCACTCAATAGAACCCATTAAGAGTTAGTCAAAAAAAAGAGCAACCCAGAAATTTACGCACTGGTAGTCGACTCCCTCTTGTAGGTAGTCGACTCCCTGCTGGGTTGAGTCGTTTTCTCATCCCGGAGAAGGTTTGGTCCAGGTTGAGCGTGCTCTTTTAACAAGAAATATTTTTAGCAATAAAACACAATCATACATATAAATTAACTTATTTCAATCCATTTAAATAATTAAAAAAAATAAAAGCATTTGTTCCGATTCAGCCGTTTTGACTCCCTGAATTTTCTTCATTGTTTTCCTCCTTTTTAGAGCACCTGAAAAATAAGCGTTTATGGTACTCTTTGGTTTTGAGTCCGAGGAGTTAGTCTTTAGGAAGCCAAACCCAATACGGTTTAGTTCCTTCATGAACAATATACTTATAATTTTTGTTAAAATGAATCTGTTGAACAAAGTTAGTGGCGTACCTTTCTTTTTGCTGATCAGATAATCTCTTTGGTACCCAGATGCTTAAAACATTATCGTTAGCATGATGCATCCTAGTGTGCTTAACCCGTTTCTTGGTATGATGTGAATCATAGCCAAGTCCGGTTTTGCTAGATGAAGCTTTTTGATTATCTATTATATTATCTAGCTTCCCTTTTCCTTTATTGAAATTCTCAATAATTTTCATCGTAGCGTCGTATTTATCTTTGACGGATACGAGAAGATTATTCAGACTTTCAACCTTTTCATTTACTAGCAAAATATCTTTTTGTAGAAGATCATTTTTCTCTTTAAGAAGACTATTTTCTTTAATGACTTCTTCCTTTTCCTTAGTCTCTCTTTTAACGTTTCTAAGTGTTTTTCTATGTTCTTTAATGAGCTTTTCATGCATCTTGCATAGCTCCTTATATGCTCCCCTATAATCCAAGTCTTCATCATCGCTTGACGATGACTCATTGTCGCTAGATGAATCATGATGCGAGCTTACCTTGGAGGATGTAGATGCCATGAAGCACATGTGTGCCGTCTCTCTTCTTTCATCATTATCTTCTTCTGATGATTCGTCGGATGAAGAATCGTCGCTCTGGTCGAAAGCTGCATAAGCTTCTTTCTTTGGTCGTCGAAACTTGTTTCTTGTATTGGTTCGTCTTTCATTATTCTCTTTGTTCTTCCCACGATCTCTGGAATCACGGTTGTTTCTTTCCAATGGACAGTCTCTCTTGACATGCCCTGGTTTATTACAGCCAAAACAAATAATACCGTTAGTGGGTCTAAAAGATCGTTTTCCATACTTACTTGTGATGAACTCTTTAAAGTTCTTTGAGATGAACGCGATGTGATCTTCTTTGTCCGTGTAGTCGGAATCTTCTTCTTGAGCTTTGAATGCAAGATTTTTCTTCTTTGGTTTTTCTTCGATTTTCTTGTCTTCTTCAAGCTCGATCTCATATGCCATGAGATTTCCCATCAGTTCTTCGATGGTGAGGTCCTTTACATTATGAGCTTCTCGAATGGCCGTAGTCTTTTCCTTCCATTCGGGTCGGAGGGATCTGAGTATCTTCATTACCTGTTCATACTCGGAAAGTTTCTTTCCTAGTCCTGCAAGCTCGTTTGTAATGTTAGTAAAACGAGTATTCACATCGGTGATACTCTCTCCTTCTTCCATTTTAAAATATTCGAATTTTGAATGTAATACATTTATACGAGATTCTTTTACCTTTTCTGTACCTTCGTGACTTACCTGAAGAGTATGCCAAATTTGATGTGCTGTCTCACATTGGGAGACTCGATTGAACTCATTTCCTGTAACAGCGCAAAACAAGGCATTCATTTCTTTTGCATTAAGATTAGCTCTCTTCTTGTCGTCGATAGACCATTTTCCAAACTCAACGTCGGTGGGTGCGATGTACGGGACTTTGGTGATAGTCCAGGCTTCAATGTCCAATGACTCTAGGCGAGTCTTCATTCGGATCTTCCAGCTGGCGTAGTTGGTTCCGTTGAATAGAGGTGGTCGCATAGTGTTCAGTCCTTCAGAGTGAAAGGATGTTGATGCCATCAATATTGTAGCCTCGCTCTGATACCAAGTGTTGGATCCTGTGGATGGCAAGCAATACTAGAAGGGGGGGTTGAATAGTGTTGTTCAAATAATAAAACTTTTTCGATCGTTAATTAAAAAACCTTCTAACGTTGCCTAAGAAACCAAGTAGAGTGATCTACGCTTGGTTCTTAATCAACAATATAATATTTAAAATGCACAAATAAATTTCACAGCAGGTAGTCGACTCCTTATGAGCAGTAGTCGACTCCCAGAAATTATGTGAGAACAAATAAGATTACAAGTATGAATTTCAGCGAATAGAGATAAAATTGATCTTTGCAGTAAATAGAAGATATAAATGAAAAGATAATCAAACACAGATCAACAATCGCAGACAAAAGGATTTTATCCTGGTTCCCCGCAACCCGGGTACGTCCAGTCCCCGACCAATCCGGTACGAGATTTCCACTATCTGCCTTGGCAAATACAAGCACCTAACTTCACTCGTTAGGATTTCCAACGACCTAGCCTTGACCAGGATTTCTGATCACAACACCTAGACTTGTCTAGGGTTTACCCTTGCCTCACAAACCGAGGACTTTCCAACTGGCAACAACTAGACTTGTCTAGTGTTCCAACAATCAACACAATAAGAGATTTGTCCAATACTCTACAATAAATGATAGAGATTGGTAATACACCCGATTCTATAGCCAATCAAAAGATAGACAATTTGTGTAGTGGCTTAATAGAATGATAGTCTAGATCACACAAAGATACGAGATAAGTTCTTTGTGATCTAGAGCTTTTTCAAAAATCCTTCAAATAAAATTAGAGAGAAATAATAGAAAGGATTTTGAAAAACAATTTAGCCAATAAAAATAATAATATGATCTTCAAAAAAGAATGAGAAAATATTTGCAAGATCAAAACTGAAATTAAACTGGCTAGAAAAATTAGAGAGCTTTGAATCAAGAGCGCTTTCACGAATTTTGATTTTCAATGTTGTTGTATTTTTCACATAAGAATTTAGCTCTATTTATTGGGAAAAACTGAGATTTTGAATTTCAAATTTCGTTTGATTTTTGTCCCAAAAATTTCGGAGTAAATTGCTCAAAAGATTTTAAAATTCAAATTCAAAACGTCTGAAAATTTCCAGCTGGTAGTCGACTCCCTCATATAGGTAGTCGACTCCCAGAGGGATCTAGGAGATTTTCATCCCTGACAGGTAGTCGACTCCCTACTTTTGGTAGTCGACTCCCAGAGGAGTTTTTCCTGCAGTTCTTCTAGTCAAATAGGTAATTGGCTCCAGGGTGCGTGGAGTTTCACTACGAGAATTATGAAGTGACTAAAAAAGCTCTTGAAAACTATTTTGAAGATAGTTAAAACTATTTTCGAAATCATTTGTGTGTGTGTTGTCTATTTGATATGGCTTTGACAAATACCCTAAAAGACACGACACACTCACGCTAGACTCTGAACATGTCTTCGGAAGTTTTGGTCAACTTGATGAAGTGAAGGCAAGCTTCTCTTTGTGCTTCTCGAGCTTTGAACTTCCTTATTTGAGTTAGCCATGTTCGTCTTTGTCGTGGAGCGTTGATGCGTGCTTCTTGGAGTATAAGTAGAGCTCCATGAAATCTGCACACTTTTAAGTGTATTGTAGTTGGTACACTAAGCATTCATTTGGTGTGCTTATCATCAAAATCACTTGGGGTGGAATTCAATTTCCATCAACATTAATAGTCAGATGTTGCATTTAATTAGTGTTTGGGAAACTCGGGTAAAACATAGGACATAAGGAAACTGGACTTCACCCAAGGTGGGTGAATAGTGGTACCCTGCCAGTGGTACACGAGCACTGATCATTTTTAACGGGGCCTCTCCTAACTCCCCCTGTCTAGAGTAAGACTAGTGTATCGTCAACGGTGCATCACGAGTATACCAAGGGCCTCTCCAACTCTGTCAACTCCCCCTGACGGGAGTGATGAGAGCTAGACATAATCATCGTCCAGTCCTTAAGCCTACACTCTACACGTGTTTTTCTCCAAACCCACTGTCTGGAATCTCACCTATATCAAGATAGATCGAGAGTCCCAGGTTGTTATTTACACTCAATTCCTCACTCTCAGTTTATGATACAATTCATCATGTCTTTCATTTCGGCAGTCTCATTACCGCATTCACATTTCATGTATCACATTTCTCTTTTTCTTTTCTTTTCATATCACATAGCAAGTGTCAAATGCCACTTTCATTTCCACATTTACCATTACTTTATCTTATGCATCATTAAGTACTTTCAAAGGGAATTAATAAGATGGTAACATTAACTTGAATGTTGATCAAACATGAGCATATAAAGATGATATAACAATTAATTACATGAGTACTCTTTTTACACATAATGAACATATAAGATTCATGAGAAAAAATGCATACTTCATTAATCATATGCTTTAGACAATTCATGGCATGGTAAATGTCTCAATTAACTTAGTTATTAAACACAAGCATTAACAAATAATTTGCAGTATGAAAATCTATTTGAATTGTAAACATGGTATTCCACACGGACATTTCACTTTTTCACACGGTGGTGTCAATATTCCACACGTCCGTGTGGGGCGATCCTCACCACAGACTAACACGATCATTCATTCTGACAACACGACCATGTTGAGTCATTATAAGTTACTTAGTCTCATCTACGTCAACGTGACTGTATGGCTAGGCGAGTTGACACAACCGTGGCTAAGTCGACACGGCCGTATGGGTCAATAATTCTACGCAGACATCCACACGGTCGTCGAACGACAGTGTGACGCTGCCGTTGGTCGAACGACCACTACACGACTTATGCACGACTATTCATCTACGACACGACCATGACGCGGCCGTTTGGGTGAATATTACTGTCAATTTTCCACACAATCCCTACCTCTAATTCTACTCAATTCTGAGAATAATCCTAATTTGTATAGTTAGATCTCCTACCTCATCAAGTCATTCATTCTAGAGTCTTTGGCCCTTCTTCTCCTTGAAGACCCCATCAATTCTTTAGCTTCTTCTTCCCATACTTGAAGATAACTAGGGTTGTGTGATTGTGGGGTGTCGGGGCTTAGTGGAGGAGATGGAGGGGCGGTTGGTTCATCCAGCGAGGAGAAGTGATGGTGGCCTGGTGGTGGGGTCGTTGGTGCTAGGGCTCGGCCATGGTGCTTGGGATTGAGTTTTCTTCATGAGGAAGGAGAGGAGAAAAGGGAATGGGGTTTTTGTTGGGTCTTGCATGTAGAGGGAAGAGAATAGGGAGAGGGTGTTCTTGGGTTGTGGCCTTTTTGCGTGGGGGGAAGGGAAAGGGCTGGTTCCTCTCTTTCTTTTTTCTAATTTCTTTTTCTTTCTTCATTTACAAGATTAATCTCCTATCCTTATCACATCCCCCCTTGTTAATAAATAGACAATTGTCTCATTAGGTGTCAATTAAGGGTTTAAAGGCTATTAGGCATATGACACCAAGTAGCTTAAGTGTCACCTTAGGGATTTATACCAATTTCCAATTTTTATAAAATATGAATTCTTCCAAAATACTTGCATAACATCACAAATACATGTATCCCATTCAAAGTGCTTTACTTACAACAATTCAAATGATGTTTTAGAATTATTTAAAATAATGTTGTCATTATAATAATTAATAAAAATACCCAATAATTATATACGTACAAGTATGTCCATAAATATGTATAAAATACTCGCATTTATGAACACGGTGTATTACACCACATGTGGACACTTTACATAACACTCTTATTAATGAGAATGCCAATTTGGTTTCTCAAAATGAATGGTTAAGAAATGAGATTATTTTCCTCAAATCACAATTGGACAAAGTCCAATTTAGTGAAGATGACGTTGTTATGATCAAATCTCTTCGATCTCAAAACACACTCTTGGAAAATAAGAATGTTGCTCTCAAATTCCAAGTTCAAGAGCTTACTTTACAAGTATCCACTTTGGATGCTAATATCTCTTCTCTAACAAAGAAATATGAGCTCATGTCCTCCAATGTTGATAGATTCAACAAAGGAAAAGTCAAATTGAACACTATTTTGGAAAAACCAACTTCCCAAAAATTACCGCGGGGGACTTGGATATTCAAATGATAAGGCATCCACCTATTGCACATCTTATGGTGTAGCCACTATAGATTTTATAAGGCCATCCAGCGATGCATCCCCTAGTGGAGCATCAAACCCATTGTGTAGTTTATCTACCAAGATTAGCACCTTTCCAGTGAAACCCTCCTTTGGAAAAAAACCCACCAATGGTGGACAACCATGGAAGGGACATGCATATATGTACAAATGCACCCAACCATGTTGGAGCGTACATACACATCAAGCTCCTACGTATGACGAGTTTTATGCACCATACCCTTGTGCGTATACAAACACTCATGTGAGACATCCAAATGACCGCACAAACACTCATGCACATGGTTATGCACAATCACCGCATGCTCATGCTTATACACATGTTCATCCACATGCTTACCATGTTTCACATTTATATGCACCTTATGCATATATGCCGAATGTGAAAAATCACATGAATGCTCACAAGACAAGCACACATCGTGCAAGACCACATGGTATGAATCATGCACACCATCACATATATTACCCATATGCATCACAATATGGGTTTACACCAATACATGCACATCCTAATGCATATATACATACACATGCTTCCTAGAAATTCATCGTTTATACATGCACCCATAAGACATACGACTTCCAAGAGTCATTTGATTTGGAGTCCTAAAAATACTATCATGTATGACAAAGGAATATATATGCAATCATATTTTAGGGATGTTATTGATAATGTGAACTATGTTGGAAAACCAAAGTCCACTTGGACTTGGTTTCCAAATGGCTAATCTCCTTGGACCTAACATACTTGGGTACCATGTGCTTATTGTGAATTTTATAGGTACCCAAGAAGAGGGAAAAGAGCAAAATGGAAAAAGATTGCTCTAAATGCAAAAAGAAAGATTAGATACTCGATAGGGGGTGTTCCAAATCTATGACGGGACCACCAAGTTTGCTCTCCAAAATTATTCGTATCAAGAATGGCGGAACAGTCACATTTGGAGGTAATAAGAAGGGTTCCATCATAGGAATTGGAAAAATTGGTAACCCATCTAAACCTCTCATAGAAAATGTTTATCTTGTAGATGGTTTAAATCACAATCTTATTTCTATAAGTCAACTTTATGATAAGGGTTACAAAGTTGGTTTTGGTAATGGATTGTGTAGTATTTTTAATAATGCTTATGATAATAGTTTGTTTAGTGGCACACGCCAAAAGGACATTTATATTTTGGATATGCCACACACAAGACCAATGCTTGGTTGCTCACACTAATGAACAACTTTTGTAGCATCAACGTTTTGGTCATGTACACTTCAAGCACCTTCATAAGTTGTCCAAGCATAACCTAGTTAGAGGATTTCCAAAGCTTTCTTTTAATAAGGAAAGCTTTTGTGATTCATGCCAACGAGGCAAGCTTCATAAATCGTCATTTAAAATTATGAACATCTACTTCTAGGCCTTTAGAGCTTTTACATCTAGATTTATTTGCGCCTGCTAGAGTTGCATCCTTATGAAATGCATTTTATGGACTTGTAGTTGTAGATGACTTCTCTAGGTATACTTGGGTAATGTTTTTGAATAGCAAAAAATGAAGCTCTTAACGATTCATTATTTTATCAAAGAAAGTTCAAAAGATTCAGGGCACGCCCATTATCACCATCCGTAGTGATCATGGAGGTGACTTTAACAATGCGCTATTCTCTAATTTTTGTGATAAGAACGGGATAACTCGCACATTTTCCTTCACATGTGCTCCACCACAAAATCGAGTTGTAGAAAGAAAAAATAGAACACTTATTGAGTGTGCACACACTTTGCTTAGTGATAGCCGCATTAGTTCACAATTTTGGGCGGAAGCCATTCATACCGCGTGCTATGTACTAAATAGAATTCTTGTAAGACCTCTTACAAACAAACCTTGTTATAAATTATTTTATAACAAAATCCCTCAAGTACGTTATTTCCATGTTTTTGGTTCAAAATGTTTTATTAAGAACACACACGGAAATTTGGATAAGTTTGATTCACGTTTTGATGAAGGAATATTTATTGGATACTCCAATCGTAGCAAGGCCTACTGGATATTCAATAAAAGAGGCTTAATAGTTGAAGAATCACTTAATGTTTCTTTTTATGAGCATTTTGATAATCCATTATCTCACCTTGATGAGAATATTGAACTTCTATGTGATTCCTTGAATAAGGTTAAATTAGATGATTCTCTTGCAATTAACCATACTAATGATGTAGTTGAAGTTGTTCCAAATGATCCAGGGTTACCCAAGTCATTTGCTACGGTTCTAAACCATCCACATGATCAAGTGATAGGTAATATTGAAGTTGGAGTCCGTACAAGGTCAAGGGTAGAGCAATTCTCACATTGTGCCCTTGTCTTAACAATTGAACCAAGGAACGTTGAAGATGCATGTAAAGATAGCTCATGGAGCATGGCTATGGAAGAGAAACTCAATCAATTTGATAGGAACGATGTTTGGGAATTAGTTCCTTCTCCGGAAGATATCAATGTCATTGGAAGCAAGTGGATCTTCAAAAACAAAACGGATGAGAATGAAGTCATCATCTGGAACAAGGCAAGGTTAGTAGTACAAGGTTATCGACAAGAAGAAGGTATTGATTTTGAAGAATCCTTTGCCCCGGTAGCTAGATTAGAATATATTAGACTATTGTTATCATTTGCATCATTCAAGAAGTTTAAAATCTTTCAAATGGCTGTGAAAGTTCTAAATGGACATCTAGTTGAGGAATTTTATCTTTCACAACCACCCGGTTTCATTGATGAAAAATCACCAAATCATGTGTTTAGACTCAATAAAGATCTTTATGGGTTGAGACAAGCTCCTAGAGCATGGTATGGTCGATTAAAGAATTTTCTTGTTGATTAGAGTTTCAAATTGATTCCTTTCGAATTGTGACAACTCTTCCTTGAATGTCATAATCTAATAGGAATATTCCAACCACTTTTCACATTCTTAAGTTCTAAAATAAATATGAATACAAAGTTAACCATCAAATTAAAGCTACTTCTAGTGCATATACCTTTCGCGGTGTTTCCAATGATGTATTCATTGGGGTGATCCCTTGCAAATCTCCAATCTTTTGGTCTACCATGTTGATTTGGTGTAGAAATTGTATATTTATCCCACCATTTAGTTATGTTTTGTGCATACATCGCTTATAATTTGGCTCTAATGCGTGCATTTTCATGATATCATATTATTTTGGGGCTAATCATTAATTTATGCATAAATATCGTATTATATGGCTTAATCGTGTCATGGTTTATTTTGCAGGAATTTGGGGGATTTTTCCTAGAATTTCTGGAGCTCAAGTGACACTTGGAAGCTACAACCCACATGGTCGTGTGTATTATTGCACACGGTCGTGTGGAGTATAATGTGAGTAGCCAATGGCAGAAGACACGGTCGTGTGTGTCACTACACATGACTATGTGGAGAAGAAGCCCAAGCAGCAAAATCCCCTAGCTTGCACATGGTCGCATGGCATGACCGTCGCTAAAGTAGTTCGTTTGCAACCTCATACACGGTCGTGTCGATCAATGACACGACCGTGCCAAGCCAGGGACAGAATGCTACATCGTCTAGAGCTTGGGATAATACAGTTACATGGTCGTGTCAACCCGATACGACCGTGTCGAGTTTGAGAAGAAATTATAGCCACACGGCCGTGTCTATTTGGGACACGGCCATGTCAAGCTGTTTGTCTGCCGAGTTCTTGGGCGATTTCAGCTGAACCCATTTCATTTTAAACCATCGATCCAAGCAATCAATGGTTAGGATTAATTAGGGATTTGAATCGGTATAAAAGAGGGCTTATGGCTTTAATTTCATCATCTTTGGATGACTCTTAAGCCAGTGAACGCCATTGCTAGGGCTAGGGCTTGGAGGAGCTTAAGAAGAGATTGGGGTTTCATCTCTTTGCAAAAGATTACAGATTTGATTTCTCTATCCCTCTCTTGTGTGTTTTATTTTGATTGCATTGTAATATTGATTGGATGATGTTTAGTGACAAAACATTTCTCCTTTTATTATAATGAATTAAATCTTTCTTTATATGTGTTATGAATGATTTTAGGGCTTTTGTGATGTTGGATTTATTTGTCTCATACACATTTTTATGATATATTTATTATGTAGTTAGTCTATACATTTGTTTGATAATGACTTGAGAGGGGAGAGATGCCCCGAGAGGGGATCTCATTGTGTTTAGTACCATATGATTGATGACACGATAGACCTAGTGTGCTCGATTGTGTAGGCCAAAAGGATCCGAAATCGAGTCACATATACATAGAGATGCCCAGAGAGGGGCGAGAAGCCGAGAGGAATCTCATTAGAATCATGACTAGCATTTTCCATAAATGACCCCATGGCACATACAAATCCTCATATCTCTTTCCCTTCAATTGGCTAACCTACTTTATGTTGAGTATTGGACTTCTCCCTACTTGGTGTTAACGATGAGAAAACATAAATACTTGTGACTAATCTCCTATTTGCAGTTAATCTATTGCCTAAGCATATCATGAAGATCAATTAGCAATGTATGACACTCAAAGATCAATAAAAACAAGAAAAGTGGATTGGATGATCAAAGATGGTGATTGAAACTCCTAGAAGACTTTAAGCTCATACTTTGGAAAGAAGAGAGAGTTCTACAAATGTAATCTTCTTTTTATCTTCTAGTATGTAGCTTAGAAGTAAAACTTTGATGGAGCACACACACATCTTCATTTCAGTCATAGGAAATCATTAGATCAATTTTTCTTTGACACCAATTCATATTCTCTCTAGAATGTGCATAGTGTGACCTCAACAATCGACTGCTGAACATTTTACAGTCGCCTGTCTAAAAACAATCGACTGTGTTTTGTTCTACAGTCGCCTGTTATGCACATATCTAATCATTTGATTTTTGGGCTTCTAAGCTTTAAGTCTATCAAGCGACTGCTGTACGTTTCACAGGCGCCTGTCCAAGAGACAGTCGACTGTGATTTGTAAATCAGTCGCATGTCTATCATATGTCCAGTGATCATTCCATTTGATCTGGCCAGACGACTGATGTTGTATTTACAGTCGCCTGTCCAATAATCAGTCGACTGTAAATGCTTCAACAGTCGCCTGTCCATGATTCTTCTGCAGGACTTGCTCTCTGGAATAATTCATATTCTAGCGCCAGTCGACTGATGTTGTATTTACAGTCGACTTTCTAATGGCACAGTCGACTGTCCAATGGCACGGTCGACTGTCGTCTGTCTGTGAGCTTCTCTGCAGACTCTACTCTCTGGAAAATGTCAGGGTTTGTGACAGTCCCCTGTAGAAGGAACTACAGTCGCCTATTGGATTTACAGTCGAATGTCTTCTCTTCAATAGTTGCTTGTCATGTATTTCCAGACTTTTCTGAGACTTTCTCAACTTACCCTGATTATGGCCAGTCGCCTGTAGAAGGATTTACAGTCGCCTGTTAGTTTAACAGTCGATTGTCTACTCATCATCAGTCGACTGTCCACGTGGTAAGTTACCGTTTGAATTCTCACCTACCCTCTGACACAGTGCAGCAGTCGATTGTGTTTTGTTCAACAGTCGACTGTCGCATGTGCAGATTCTATCCGTTGGCTGTTTCTCAATGGATTTCAAAGGGTCTTTTGGATATTTTGTTTGAGGGCTTTAGGGAAACTATAAAGGCAGCCTCTACTGTTCCATTGAGATGTTACTCACTTACTCATTCATTCAATCTTTCATTCTTTCAAGATCAAAGCTCTCAAAATCCTAAAGCCCTAGAATTCCTATCTTTAATCTCTTGCTCTCCAACCTAGAACCAAAGAGAAATCTGCTAGGCATTTGGTGCAGTCAAGAGAAAGGGCTTTCCTCTCTTCCAAGAGAGTCATTCAACACACAACACACTCTCCTTCAAGTTTTACATCAAGGCATAGGTGATTGTAAGTGTTGTTTAATTTCATATTTCTTAACTTTCGTTATTTGATTTACTCTTGGGTTGTGAGAGTGATTTGCTTGCTTCCAAGTTGTGGGAGTCAAGGACATCGAGTGTATTTCGATTTCACTTGTATGGTTGCTACAAGTGGGTTTAAAGGAAACCTCAAGTTAGGGTTCTAACTTGAGTATCCAGTAGTATCCAGGTGGAAGGGACGTAGGATTACCGGGAATAAGTCGGGAAGTGACTTGGGTAATCCGAACCCTTGAAACATCCTTGCGTTTGCATTGTTTCATTTTAGGGTTTATTTTCATTCCGCAATAATTGTTGGTTAGGAATTTAATTTGGTGTTACTATCATTTTAAATTGCATAAACACTATTTAACTCCCCTTCTAGTGTTTTTCTTATAGCCAGGGACCTTACAATTGGTATCAGAGCATTGGTTTATTGCTATGGAATCCAACAACAACAACGTTCCTCCACCGACTCTGTACAATCGTGATGGTGCGTCAACCGTCTTCGAATGTCAATCAACGGTGCGTCCTCTGCGTTTCAATGGCACGAATTTTGGCTATTGGAAATGCCAGATGGAGACGTTCCTAAGGAGTGCTTCTCTTTGGAGAACCCTCCACAAGGAATACGTCGAGCCCACCGAAGAGGATTTCGATAAGTGGACGTCCTCCGAGAAATTCGTCGAAGTCAACAACGGAAAGGCAATGAACGCTCTTCATTATGCGTTGGACCCGGATGAGTTCAATAGGATATGCATATGTAAGAGTGCTTATCAAATTTGAAACCATCTCGTTGTTACCCATGAGGGAACGAACAAGGTAAAACTTTCTAACTATATGTTGCCGTGCAAAATTTCGATATGTTTCACCTGCCGGAAAATGGAAGCATAGCAACAATGTATGGACGTTTCACCGACATCACCAATGAACTGAAAGCTCTTGGGAAAGTCTACTCCCAACAAGATAAGGTAAGGAAGATCATAATGTGAATGACCTCCATCGAGGAGGTCAACGACTTGAAAACTTACACAGTCGTGAATCTCATCGGTACTCCATGTCTTACGAAGTATGACGGGAGAACCGATTGAAGATTCGAGCTATGATGAACCCTTCGAAGGCAAAGAAGAAAGCTTTAGCATTCAAAGCTAATTCTTCATCCTCCGATAGTGAAGAATTAGAAAAAGAGATGGACTCGGAGAAAATGGTGCAAATGGCGAAGAAGTTTCAACGCTTCTTTCGCAAAGGTAAATTTCCCTCTAAGAATAAATTTGATCCTACTAATAACTTTACATCTCTTTGTTTTAAGTGTAAGAAGCCAGTGCACCCAATGCTCCGAAACAAAGAGAAGTGGAAGGCACCAAAGTACCACAAGTCGGACAAATTCAAGAAGGACAAGAAGAAAGGACTTGTCGGTACATTTGATGACTCAAGTGGAGATTCCTCAAGTGAATTTGAGGATGAGAAGGGTGAAAGCGCCCACATGTGTTTCATGGCCCAGGAAGATCCACTCTCCGATGAGAGTGATAGCGACATGGATGAACCCGAGGTAACAATGGATGAATTGCGTATTACTAATGAAGAACTATTTGCTAAGTATCAATCTTTAATGCTTAGATATACTATTTTAAAGAAATTGAATGTTAGCAAGCCATCCATTCTATGCATTATCAACAATGACATCACTGTTGATACACTAACTCTTGAGAAAGCAAATTTGGCTTCTCAAAAGTCACTTTGAGAAATGAGGTGAATACCCTCAAATCTCAACTAGATCAAACATATCCTAAAGATAATAGTGATCTAGCTTCACAAAACACACAATTGGATTTAGAGAATGATTCTCTTAAAACCCAAGTGCACGAGCTCAAAGCACGGGTATCTACATTGGACACCAATATTTCTTCTCTTAAGGAGAAATATGAGCCCATGTTCTCCCGTGTTATGATATTTAACAATGGAAAAGGACAATTGGATGATTTAATCGCAAATCAATTTCCGGCCACACATCGTGTCGGACTTGATTATGTGGAAGCAAATTGTAACGCCCCGCTTCCCAGGATACCCGGAAAGTACGAATCCATCCCAGGTGATTCGAGAGTAGCGAGTGTTACGAATGAAGAAAGAAAAGAAACACAATAATCAGCAGGTCCACTACGCACTGCTGGGATAGCACCTGTAATGTTTCCAAGCAACAACCAAGAACATCAACTAAACCAACCAGAAAACACCACTAAAAGTACGTCATCCATAAATTCATACTGCAATGACTGATACACCATCTCAGTTCTACCCCACAAGTAAACTCCAAGTACAACAACTCTCTATCTCATCACCTCTCCCCACCCCCACACTCTCAACTCTGCCACTGGACCCCACTGCTCCACCAGCTACCAACTCCAAAAGCCAACACCTGAAAAGTCAACGGAAGCACGTCAACGCATGTCCCAGTAGGATATCCCAACTCTACGTAGTATATCATTTACAGGCATGAGCTACTATGCATGGAATATGACGTACAGTACCGTAGCATGCAAGGGAAGACGTAGCTACATAATTTTAAGGCATAGTAGGAAAACGTACCTGCTACACTGGTGTGTTGCTGCAGAAGAGAGTTAGTACTACGAATCATATATAAAGTAAAAGAGTCACGGCATGGGCCAAGAAGGAAACACATGAGGTGCCACCAAAAAGGAATTACACAAGTAAGCAACATTTACTAATGCTACAAAATAATAAGGGGTATCAAGTAGTGATTTGGATCGTAAGTAGTGGGTAGACCCTCTTGGGACTAGACCTCACTCCCAGTTGGGGTGACACAGTCAAACTCCCCCAGCTAGCTGCAGCACTCGGCCCAGTGTGCAATGCTGTTAACAAAGGAGCCATGTTTTCTCCTTATTTCCCCTTCCATTTATTCAATCCACCTCATTTCCCTCACTCCCCGTCACTCGGGCAAGAACAGGAGGGCCACCAACCACCACAAACTGTCTAGCCCCTCATGTTTTTCCCACAACTTAGTGTCCCCCAATCCCCGTGTCACCCTCCTTTAAGAGGACTTGGTCATTTTCATGAATTTACAAAATACAAAATGCAAAGAAGATCATGAGGAAACATAAAGACACAATGCTTTCATGTAAAAGCTAATTCACATTTCCATCATCGTATCAAGGTGTCATGCACATCGTGTCATGCCCACCATACCACCACAAACCCAACCACATTACCACGCATGCCATGTCCACCACATCCTTCCCACCATGTGTAGGCAACCATGACCAAAAGTATGCTACAAAACATGCCCACCATTCAATGATTCATTCATATTTAAGGGACTAAACATACATATATACTTCACTGAACACACGTATATGCATGGCTGAACACAGATATGTGCATGGCTGAACATGGATATATGCATAACTGAACACACATATTTAAGGGACTGAACACAGATATACACATGGCTGAACACGCATATTTAAGGGACTGAACACAGATATATACATGGCTGAACACACATATTTATGGGACTGAACACAGATATACACATGGCTGAACACACATATTTAAGGGACTGAACAAAGATATATATGTAGCTGAACACACATATATACATAGCTGAACACAGATATATACACAGCTGAACATGGATATATGCATAACAGATATATACATAGCTGAACACACATATTCAACACAGATATATACGTAGCTGAACCCACATATATACATAGCTGAACACAGATATATACTCCACTGTCTATACATTGCTGAGCATTCGCCAACAGTCACAATATCAATGGATATCAGCCATTTCTAACGCGAATTTGATAAAACTTCCTAAATGAAAGTTGTATATATAGTAGTCTTGGATTCACAGATAAAATTTCAGACAAAAATATTAAGTAGGTGATTTATGGTGAATTATTTGGTGAATTCTATCAATTCTGTTTTTCAGACAGATTTCAGAGTCTATAAAGATTGCTGTTTTTGGGCATGTTTTAGCCAGAATTTCGAAAAATGTATACTGTGATGAAAATTCAGAAAAACTTGTTAACTTTTCAACGAGACCAAGAACATAAAATTCCATTATGTGTGCAGGTACTGAGGTCTATTTTCCTAAACTGTGACCAGTCTGGAAAAGCTTCAGACATGTTGTAACCATTGAATTTTTACCTAACTTCCAGTTTGAATTGGAAAAAGTTGTAAACATGAAAGATATTAAGGACATCAATATGCACAACATATATTTTTTTCAAGCAATTTCATGTAGCCAATTAAGAGCAGATCATCACTAAAGTTTCAGCTATTCAGTACATATTTCCAGCAACAACTATAAAAACCTTTCATAATGTTAAAACATGGATTACACTAATAATCATGCATGTAATGATACTACTAAGTGGAGTTGAGACTCCTACATCTCTTAAGATGATGTGAGTTTCTCTCCTTCTTCTCCTTCTTCTTCCTCTTCCTCTCCTTTCCTTAGTTTCCCCATTGATTTCTCTTTCTTTTCCTCTTTCTCTTTCTCTTCCTTCCCCTTTCTCTCTTTCTTTCTTCTTTCTTTCTTCTTTTTTTGTTTTTGTATTAGGTTGAATTCAACCCCGAGAGAGAGAGAGAGAGAGAGAGAGAGAGAGAGGTGGGATGAAAATGAAAAATAAATAAATAAAAGAAGAATGTAGAAGAATTGGGCATTTATTAAAGGGAGATATTTTCTAAAGGCCATCCTTTAATTACAAGTTTGCCATTACTAGGACACATGTCATGTTGCTCTACACACCCCATACTTAATTACAAGTTTACCCTTTTACTATGCACACACCTCACTAATTTACAAATATACCCCTTACCACCACCCTCTTCACACTAGCCTCTTTACATAACCCATTTCATATTAAACATAAAAGGTAATAATACTTAATAAATAATAATGATCATGATGCATAATAATAATAATACTAATAATACTATTACCATAATACATTACTATATAACTAGGCACTACTATATCTACTACATTACTTTATGCACTACACTTCAAAAGGGACCAATATCACCAAATTCCTACACATATCAGTACACCATAGGAGATGCAACCATAGACATACCATAACATATCCTTATAACTAGACATACACCCCAATAGTCATCCATATGCAACCAATGTAGTAGTTACTATACACACTCCAAGACTTCTATACACACCACAAACATATCCAAGCATACATACACTATAGAGTAAACAAAAATACACTATGTATCATGCAAATATATAGGCCCTAGTGTATATGGCACTATGGGTCATTACACAAATGCATCCAATGCTCGCACCTCCTATAGTGGTATTACTATAGATTTCGTGAGGCCAACCTCCGGTGCGTCCACAAGTGGTGTCAAAGACACTATGGGTAGCAAATCTACCAAGAAAGCCACCACTTCACCTCTACTCCCTTTTGGCAAGAAACCCGCTAAGGGTGGAAACCAAAAGAGAGGCCATGCTTACATGTACACCAACTTTCATCCACGTAGGAAATCCCTACTTCACAAGTGGACACACATGACACATTTTATGCTCCACACCCACGGACACGTGCAAATCCACACATGAGAAATACTCATGCACGTGACCCTATACACTCATATGCTCATGCGCATCATTCTTACATGTATGCACATCCACCACATGTCATGCATGCTCCATATATTTCATACAACCTACATATGTCTAATGCATATCCTCCTCCTCATTTTTATACTAGAACTAATGTTCCTAAGATGCACACACCACATAAAAATCAATCAAATGTGTATGCAACTAGGAAAAGGACTCCCAAAACATATACTATTTGGGGTCCTAAGAACACTAGCTTAAATGATAGGAATGACTATATTGATTCCTGTTTTCATGATATTATTAATAGTGGTAATTATGTTGGAAAGCAAAAGTCCACTTGGACTTGGCTTCCAAAGGGCTAATCCCCTTGGACCCAACAAAAATTGGGTATCATGAGCTTATGGTATACTATGTAGGTACCCAAGAGAAAGAAAGAGAGCAATAAAGGTCAAATTAGCTCTAAAAGGAAAGGATGGATACTCGACAGTGGTTGCTCCAAACACATGACGGGAAATTCCTCATTGCTCTCCGAAGTGATTAGCATCAAGGATGGTGCAATGGTCACTTTTGGAGGTAATCAAAAGGGAACCATCATTGGAGTAGGTATAATCGGTAATTCCTCCAAACCTTTAATTACTAATGTACATTTAGTTATTGGTTTGTGTCATAACATCATCTCCATTAGTCAACTTTGTGACAAAGGTTACAATGTTAACTTTGGAGAAGGTTTGTGTAAAATTGTTGATTCGTATTCACATGTTTTATTTACAGGTATTAGGCATAAAAATATTTATTATTTGAGCTTGCCCAAAATCGTAGAACATTGCTTAGTTGCTAATACAAATGAACAACTTTTATGGCATCGTCGTTTTGGTCATGTTCATTTTAAATACTTATATAAGTTAGCTAAGCATGATCTTGTCAAAGGTTTTCCAAAAATTGCTTTTAGTACGAAAATTTTTTGTGATTCATGTCAAAGAGGTAAACTTAGTAAATCATCTTTCAAACTTAAAGAATGCATAACTTCTAAGAGGCCCCTAGAATCACTTCATCTAGATTTGTTTGGGCCAACTAGAATCGCTTCTTTAGGCAATGCTCATTATGGATTCGTTGTCGTTGACGACTTCTCTAGATTTACTTGGGTCTCATTTTTAACTAATAAGAATGAAGCCTTTGAAGAATTTACCATATTTGCAAAGAAGATTCAAAATTTCATAGGATCCACCATTATCACTATTTGTAGTGATCACGGATGAGAATTTGAGAATGAGTCTTTTACAAAGTTTTGTTATGACACCGGGATAACTCACAATTTTTCTTTTCCTCGTGCACCACCACAAAATGGTGTTGTAGAGAGAAAGAATAGGACCCTAATTGAGTGTGCACGTACCATGCTCCATGATAGTAATCTTGGACTACAAGTTTTGGGCAGAGGCGGTGCACACAACATGTTATATGCTCAATAGGATCCTAGTGAGACCCCGAACGAACAAAACTTGTTTTGAGCTATTTTATGACAAAAAGCCACTAAGTTAAATATTTTCGTGTTTTTGGTTCAAAATGTTTTATCAAGAACACCTTTGGTAACTTAGATAAATTTGAGCCAAGATCCGATGAAGGAATTTTCGTTGGATATTCCATACGTAGCAAAGCCTACCTGATATACAACAAAACTTCTTCAACGATCGAGGAATCACTACACGTATCATTTTATGAAGATTTTGATTTTCCTCATGTTATTGATGATAGTGTAGATGCTATATGTGATTCTATTAGTAATGTCTAGGTTAATGATTCTATTATTGAAACTAACACTACTAATGAGATTGTTGAAGATGTTTCAAGTGATGCAGGGATTTTCAAAGCTTACCCAACCATTCGAAATCACCCTCATGACCAAACTATTGGAGATATTGGTGTGGGTGTTCGAATGAGGTCTAGAATTGAAGAATTCTCTCATTGCGCATTCATATCTACTATTGAGCCAAAGAACATCCAAGAAGCATGTGAGGATAGCTCTTGGATAGTGGCAATGAAAGAAGAACTCATGCAATTCGAGAGAAAATGAAGTTTGGGAGATCGTTCCTCTTCCAAGCGATCACCAAGTGATTGGGACCAAGTGGATCTTCAAGAACAAGACCGATGAGAATGAGGTCATCACACGGAACAAAGCAAGGTTAATAACTCAAGGCTACCGGCAAGAAGAATGTATTGATTTTGAAGAATCTTTTGCCCCCGTAGCTAGATTAGAAGCTATTAGATTGCTTTTATCTTTTGCATCTCATAAGAATTTCAAACTATTTCAAATGGATGTTAAAAGTGCATTTTAAATGGTATTGTTAATGAAGAAATGTATGTTTCTCAACCACCCGGTTTTATTCATGAAAAATTTCCAAACCATGTTTTTAAACTTAAGAAAGCGTTATATTGGTTGAGACAAGCTCCTAGAGCTTAGTATGATTGACTTAAAACCTTTCTTTAAGATTTAGGTTTTAAAATGGGTGAAGTTGATTCACCACTTTTTATTAAGGATTATGAAAATGACATCCTATTGATTCAAGTTTATATAGACGATATTATATTTGGATCTACTAACTTTAATCTTTGCCAAGCATTTTCTAAGTCTATGAAGGATGAATTCGAGATGAACCATATGGGTGAGCTCAACTATTTCCTTGGACTGTAAATTCGGCAAATGAAGGATGGAACTTTCATACATCAAACCAAGTATACATGGGAGCTTATCAAGCGATTCCGGATGGAATCGTCTTCAAGAAAATGGACTTCCATGAGTACGACAACCTATCTACACAAGGATGAGAACGGAAAAGATGTAGACGTTCGTCTATATCGAGGTATGATCGGTTGCTTAATCTATTTAACTGCTAGTAGGCCCGTATCATGTTGTCTGTATGCCTATGTACTAGATATTAAGCTAGACCTAAGGAGTCACACTTGATTGCGGTTAAACGAATTTTTCGTTACCTCAATCACTCACTAGATTATGGGTTACTTTACCCTAAATCTAGCACATATGAGTTAATCTCATATAGTGATGCCGACTTTACCGTGTGCAAATCCGATAGGAAATTAACTCATATATTGAAACTTGTACTCTTGTTTCTTCGTTCACGACTAGAAACTAATCCATTTTCTAGAAACTTGTCCAAATGGATTGAGTTAATCTCAACTAGAAACTTGTCCACGACTGAAGCGGAATATATTGCCGCGTGTCTTACATGTGCACAAGTTCTTTGGATGAAAGACACTCTTAAGGCTATGGTGTCTATTGTGGTACTTGTCCTGTCATGGTTGATAACCAAAGTGCTATATGTCTTTTCAAGAATCCGGTACATCACTCCTGTACCAAATTCATAGATGTGAGACACCATTTTATCAATGATCATGTAGCTAATAAGGACATCATCTTAGAGTACATTGAAACCCAAAAACAAATCGCCGACATCTTCACTAAACCTTTTAAAGAAGATTCATTTGTGAGGTTGCGTGGAGAATTAGGGATTATGGGTGAATCTGAAATTTAGGAGTTCAACCTTCATGTTATATAATATTTGAACTCATATCATCATGGCACTTCTCTTCTTTTGATAGATTATATGTTTCACATATATTTGTTTTAAGAGATGTATTTGAGTTTTTGATAATTTCGATTGTCTGGTTAGTTTTACGAGATTTTTATGCAAATCTATTGTATTTTGATATTGATTTCATGATTAGATTTGTGTTAGCATATAGATCCTAGGGTGAGTATCTCTATTCTTTTTCTGGATTCTTATCTCTTTGTCCATCTCTGGACCAAGACAGACGACTGTCATTTCTTCGATAGTCGACTGTCCAACTCAATTTTATCAAACAACATGCTGCATTTTTTGCACAGGCAATTGATGAATATTTTACAGTCGACTGTCCATGTAACAGTCGACTGCAATTTGGTTATCAAGCGCCTGTCCAAACTTTCAGAAGTCTCTGTTTTTATCATCGAATTTTTGATTATCTGTCAGTCGATTGATGTGTATGTTACAGTCGGCTGTCTATCTGACAGGCAACTGTAAATTACTCACCAGTCGATTGTCTGCCAACCTAAGCCCATCTTTATCCTTTCAACCAGTCGACTGACGATTATTCATCAATCGAATTTCAACTGTTGTAGCGGTTCGTTAACTTGATATGAGCCGTCAATTTTCGATCCATTGGCCCAGATTCTTTAGACCCCTCTTTATATCATCGAGAGACGTCGATTCGATCACTTGTTTTCTCTCTCATCCGATTGATAACTCCCTCGTCTTCCTCCTTCGAACTCCACCGTCGATCCATCCTCTGTCGATTTCTTGCCGATTTCGAAGCCTCTCTCCTCCATTCTTTCGAGTTCTTTGACGCTTGTCTCCCTCTTGGTCATTCATCACCATTTAGGTATCGCTCTATTTCGTTTATCGACTCGTGCATACCCTAGCTTCTTACTATCGACATTCATGGATCCAGCAAGTCCAGCTTCGTCGAGGGAGTTCTTAGGCATTTTCGTCGCTGACCCGATTCCCTCAGCCTCTGCGGCTGAACCCCCTCCTCCTCATGCTGAACAGCCACTCCATCCTCCACCGTCTGTTCCGCTCGAAGATTTTCTACTCGCTCAACTTTGTGACCAACTCTCTTCGATCGAAAAGCTTTCTTCCTCCATGGATCAGAAGCTCTCGCTACTTCTTGAGCTTCAGTACAAGTCGTTCTTGCATCACGGCTTCCCTATTCCGGCCGAACTCCAGGCCATGTTTTCTTCGTCTGAGCATACTCCCTATTCAACTGTCCCCTCTGCTATAGGCTTCGTGCATCCATCCACTATTGTCCAGCCTACTGTCCTTAATCACGTTGTGCCTCCTTCTGCTGGTGCGTCGTCATCAAAGAGGAAGGCCCATGTCTACCCTTCTCGCCGCTCCGCCAGATTTATGTTCCGTCAGTCTGGTCGCCCTTCTGACCTATCAGTCATCCAGATTGACTGATACAGACAGCTGCTGATGCTGGATAGACTCTCACCATATGATTTTTTTGCTATTTTGGTTGGAGTGTCTGTATAGATCATGTATTTTTGTTTTGGGATGATGTCTGTATGTTGATCAAGTGGATGATGTATTTTGATCACTTTTTGTGGATGTACATGAGTTTATGAATGTATTTTGTGCTCGTGTATCTTTGATCATATATACATACATACATATATATATACATACATACAAACATACATACATATATGTGTGTGTGTGTATGTATGTATATGTATATGCATGTATACTAGTCATAACATGTGCCTGCGGGCACGGTTCATTTAAAATTTGCCCCGCGAAATCTTTGTTCCCCGAAAAATTATTTCCACAGCCAAGATTTAACAGAACAATATATTAGCGTAAAAATATTTAGCAGCACGTGCACCTTCGGCGAGGAACAACAAATTCGACGCAGGCGCCTTCGGCGCGAAACAACAAAGTCGGCGTCGAACAACAAATTTGGTGCAGGCGCCTTTGGCGTGGAACAACAAATTTAGCGGGCGCCTTCGGTGCGAAATAACAAAGCTTAGGGATTTTTACGCTAATTTGTTGTTCCGCTAAATTGTTTTACGCTAAATTTTTAATTTTATTTTATTTAATGGATCATGCTTCTCCACAATCTTTCCCAAGGCACTTTTAATTTCAAAGTTTAGGTTCCCAAGGCACTTTCCCCCCAAATTTAATCTCCACAATCTTTCCCAATGCACTTCTAATTTCAAAGTTTAGGTTTCCAAGGCACTTTTCCTCGTAAATTTAATCTATGAAATCTTTCCCAAGACACTTCTAATTTCAAAGTTTTGGTTCCCAAGACATTTTTCCCACTAAAATTTTCACAAAATCCAATCTCATCCATTGATTTACCAAGATCAAATCTCAGCCACTCTTTATCTTGTCCTAGTCAGCCCTAGAATTCAAAAAACGTTGTCAAATGAATAATAGATGTATATGTATATACATATACATATACATACATATACATATACATACATATCTATATTACAATTGAGAGCTGTTTTTGAACTTTGTCCTATGTGGCAATGTCACATCAAGTTTTGGGGGGAAAATTTTTTGGGTTGGGAGAAAATTTGTTGGGAGAATACAAAAGCTTTTCTTATTGAAATTGGCATCATCATCACTTAATACTCTTCATTCAAAAATGACCCAAAAAAATGAGACCCAAAAAAAATACAGCGAATGTGCATTCAAAGAGGCGGGTTGAGTTTTTTGGGCGTCAAGCAGAGGTCTAACCAACCTATCCGCGCCGAAGGCGCCCGCGCCGAAGGCGCCCGCGCCGATTTGTTTTTTACGCTAAATTTTTTTACGCTAATTTGTTGTTCTTTTAAATTTTGGCTGTAGAAATATTTTTTGGGGGACAAAGATTTCGCGGAAAAAAAACTTAAATGCACCGTGCCCGCGGGCACAGGTTATAACTAGTACACATATATATATATATACATATACATACACATACATACATACATATATATACATACACATACATACATACATACATACATACATATATATATATATATATATATATATATATATATATGAAAATGCAGTTACTTCATTTTCAGTTTCACACATTGTTTCATTGTTTATCTTATATGTGTGAATTTTGTGAAATTGTCTCCTTGTATGCAATATCATTTGTATGAGGTGATTTGAAACTATTTTTTCTCTTTTAGCTTGAAATGTTAATATTGGATTCTCATTCCTTTAGTCAACGTATATCTCGTGTGTTTTATGAGTTTTTGGTATGTATGTCAATTAGATGCCCCTTTATGATTAGTTTTTTCTCCGAAGATTTGTTGGCATCAAATTGAATATACATCCTATCTTTATACTCCCATGTTAGTACTTATTTAGCATGATTGTTGTTGTTATTTTACTCCCACCTTTTGGATAATGCCATAGGGGGAGAGAAATAAATAGATTCATAATGTATGTGCTAAGTAAATTCTAATTACACTTGAATCTAAGCTTGAAGTTGCCTTAGATTCAGGGGGAGTAAGATATAATGAACATGGATTATAAAATCCTAGATTTCATGGATTCAAGCAAATCATTCCATTCATGCATATCTTACTCATTTGCTTCATTTGATCTAGAGATGCCCCAATATTTCTTGACTAACTTGATTGGCATCTTTGTAGGGAGAGTAAGTTTTCTTTAAGCACAATTATTTATCTTTTTATTTATGTTTGTTTGTCATCATCAAAAAAGGGGAGAATGTAGTGTATTAGACTTATCCCTACTTGGTGTTAATGATGAGCAAACATAAATACTTGTGATTAATCCCCTATTTACAGTTAATTCATTGCCTAAGAATATCATGAAGATCAATTAGCAATGGATGACACTCAAAGATCAATGAAGCAAGAAAAGTGGATTGGATGATCAAAGATAGTGATTGAAGCTCCTAGAAGACTTCAAGCTCATACTTTGGAAAGAAGAGAGAGTTCTACAAATGTAATCTTCTAGTATGTAGCCTAGAAGTAGAACTTTGATGGAACACACACATCTTCATTTCAGTCATAGGAAATCATTAGATCAATTTTCCTTTGACACCAAATCATATTCTCTCTAGAATGTGCATAGTGTGATCTCAACAGTTGACTGCTGAACGTTTTGCAGTCGCCTGTCTAAAAACAGTCGACAGTGTTTTGTTCTACAGTCACCTGTTATGCACATATCTAATCAGTTGATTTTTGGGCTTCTAAGCTTTAACTCTATCAGGCAACTACTGTACGTTTCACATGCGCCTGTCCAAGAGACAGTCGACTGTGATGTGTGAATCGTCACCTGTCTATCATCTGCCCAATGATCATTCCATTTGATCTAGCCAGACAACTGATGTTGTATTACAGTCGCCTGTCCAATGACCAGTCGACTGTAAATGCTTCAACAGTCGCCTGTCCATGATTCTTCTGCAGGACTTTCTCTCTGGAATAATTCATATTCTAGCGCCAGTCGATTGATGTTGCATTTACAGTCGAATGTCCAATGACACAGTCAACTGTCAATGCTTCAACAGTCGTCTGTCTGTGAGCTTCTCTGCTGACTCTACTCTCTGGAAAATGTCAGGGTTTGTAACAGTCGCCTGTAGAAGGAACTACAGTCTCCTGTTGGATTTACAATCGACTGTCTTCTATTCAACAATCGCATATCCTATATTCCCAGACTTTTCTGAGACTTTCTCAATTTACCCTTATTACGGCCAGTCGCATGTAGAAGGATTTACAGTCGCCTGTTAGTTTAACAGTCGATTGTCTACTCCTCATCAGTCGAGTGTCCACGTGGTAAATTACCGTTTGAATTCTCACCTACCCTTTGACATAGTGCAGCAGTCGATTGTGTTTTGTTCAACAGTCAATTGTTGCTTGTGCAGATTCTATCTGTTGGTTGTTTCTCAACGGATTTCAAAGGGGCTTTTGGGGATTTTGTTCGAGGGCTTTAGGGAAACTATAAAGGCAGCCTCTACTGTTCCATTGAGAGGTTACTCACTTACTCCTTCATTCAAGCTTTCATTCTTTCAAGATCAAAGCTCTCAAAATCCTAAAGCCCTAGAATTCCTATCTTTAATCTCTTGCTCTCCAACCTAGAACCAAAGAGAAATCTTCTAGGCATTTGGTGCAGTCAAGAGAAAGGGCTTTCCTCTCTTCCAAGAGAGTCATTCAACACACAACACACTCTCCTTCAAGTTCTACTTCAAGGCATAGGTGATTGTAAGTGTTGTTTAATTGCATATTTCATAACTTTCGTTATTTGATTTACTCTCGGGTTGTGAGAGTGATTTGTTTGCTTCCAAGTTGTGGGAGTCAAAGACATCGAGTGTATTTCGATCTTGTAGGGTTGATACAAGTGGGTTTAAATGAAACCTCAAGTTAGGGTTCTAACTTGAGTATCCGATAGTATCCGGGTGGAAGGGATGTAGGATTACCGGGAACAAGTCGGGAAGTGACTTGGGTAATCCGAACCCTTGAAACATCCTTGCATTTGCATTGTTTCATTTTAGGGTTTATTTTCATTCCGCATTAATTGTTGGTTAGAAATTTATTTTGGTGTTACTATCATTTTAAATTGCATAAACACTATTCAACCCCCCTTCTAGTGTTTTTCTCATAGCCAGGGACCTTACACCTTTTACATCCTAGATCACTACTCATGCCATCTATTAATACCACCAATTTTGTAGATTGATGCGGGGTTAGTCTCACCATTACTTTCTGATAGTCAATTAAACTTGTATAATTATAGAGATCCTTGTCTCTGTGGATACGATACCTGACTCATCGGGTTTATACTTCTTGGCTTCCTGCGCATGGGAGTAGCACTTAGCACTTTTTAAGGCAATCATTTGTGATGATGTAGCTTCAGCTACCTCGTATCTTCGTGCACTATCATATACGCCCGCATGTTCATTGGAATTGCTAGAGTTTATGTCCAATCCTTCCAAATCACCTACAATTTAAAAAAATTCTGCAATACTAGAAGGCAAGTAAGTAGCACTTTTATCATCAAATTCAACATGCACAATTTCTTGAATAGTAAGTGTTCTTTTATTGAAAACTCTATATGCCTTACTATGTGTAAAATATCTAACAAACATACCATCATCAGATTTAGCATCAAATTTATCAAGATTTTCGCCGACCTTCAATATAAAGCACTTGCATCTAAAAGGTTTAAGATGTGATAAGTTAGGTGGCAACTCTCAATATAGCTCATAAGGTGTTTTCTTTAAAATGGGTCTAATGGACACACGATTCAAACTATAGCAAGCAGTGTGTATGGCTTCGGCCCAAAAAATATAATGGTAACTTATAGTCATGTATCATGGTCCTAGCCATCTCTTTCATACCATTTTGTTGTAGTGTCTTCGGGGCAGAAAAATTGTGAAAATATCCTTTCGAAACGGAAAAAAATCATCAAAGCTAGAATTAACAAATTCTCTAACATGATCGCTTCTATTTTTGATAATAGAAAACCCCTTTTATTTTCAACCTTTTTGCAAATCATTTTGAAAACATCAAAAGCTTCATGTTCGTGCGTAAGAAAATAGACCCAAGTAAAACGAAAAAAAATCATTGACAATGACAAAGCAATAGTGCATACCACCTAAACTAGCAACTTTTGCGGGTCCAAATAAATCAAAGTGTATTAGTTGCAATGTCTTGGTAGTAGTAACAACATTTTTAAGGTTGAAACTACTCATATGTTACTTACCTATTTGTCATGCATCACAAAGCTTGTCCTTATCAAAACTTATTTGAGGTAAACATCTCACAAGGTTCTTAGGAGCATGCTGTAAGATTATGTCCATGCTGGCATGGCCTAATCATCATGCTATAATAAACTAGTCTCATGTGAAGTAACTAAACACTTTAGATTATTTGAATCACTAAGTTTGATAGTATACATGTTATTACGTTATGTTCCTTTAAAAAGAATATCATCATCTTTTAAAATGTGTACTTCGTCATTTTCAAAATGCATCTTGAAACATATAGAGCAGAGTTGACCCACACTTAACAAATTATGCGATAAACCATCATTAAGATTAACATCCTCAATAACAACAAGTGGATGCTTACCAATGTTACCCTTTCCCAAGATTTTGCATTTATTTCCATCTCTAAGTGTTACAGTCCCTCCGTCTTTCCTTGATAGCGATGAAAAGAGGGTTTCGTTGCCCGTCATGTGATTGGAGCAGCTACTATCAAGGTACCAAATGCTATCACTTTTTGCTTGAAGATACACCTACAAAAGAAGATGCATCTTGTGGTAACCACGTCTTGGATCCTGGATTGTTAGTACATTGCTTTGGAATCCACATAAAATATTCAGGATAATAACAAGCAAAGCAATCATACATAACATGTCATTTTTAATAGCAATAAAAATAGGTAACATTTGAATGCATATTAGTGGAAGGCATGTGATCAACATGCATACACGATGGAAAGCTTATGTGTCTAGCAAATCTCTTTTCCATAGTCTTCCTAGATTTCTTCCTAGATTGTTTCTTTTAAAATCATAGGCCATATTTAATAGAACTAAAGATCTATATGCATATACAAACCAAATAACACAGATCTAGATAAACATGCGAAACCTTAAATCTTTACCTTCTCCCATAGGAATCATATCTGAATCCATGACACCGACGATCTAGATGATGCAGCAAAAAGATCTTCCAGATCCACACGAATCAACCGTTGGAGAATCCTGATCTGTCCATATTTTACACCTTTTTCCTGCATGTTTGCATGCCATTTTGATTGCTCATATTGCGATTTTCATGATTATTCGACGATAATTCGTTACTTTTCACTATTTCTCATTTTCGTCTGATTTCAGGAAATATGGAGCGATCGAGAGCAAAAATGAGCTTAAGGGACTTGTACGCATACCGGAGCATCGCTCATGGCCTTATTGAGGAGCTAACGGCGCTGGACGATGAGCGGGAGAAGAAGAAAATCGATAGAATCGTCGAGGAGGCAAGGAGGAGAAGGAAGGATTCTAGAAACAGGCCACTCGGTCGAGTCACACTAGTCACTCGCCTGAGTGAAGCAGCGTACTCGGCCGAGTATGACTGATCCGAAGAACATCTGCCTGACCTGAGTGCCACAATGCACTCGGCTGAGTGGTGAATTTCACTCGGCTGAGTAGAGAACGCCACTTGCCCGAGTGAGTCAGAATTTTTGAAGGAAATCAAAGCGAACTCTTTGGAATTCTGGGGAGCACAGCAGAAGACCCACTCGGCCGAGTGATGAATCCCACTCGGCCGAGTGATGCAAAGCGCCAGAGTGCCCAAACCCCGACTTCGAAGCATGACTCTTTGGAATTTTGGGAGAACGTCAGAAGACCCTACTTGGCCAAGTAGAGAAGTTCACTCGTCCGAGTGAAGAATCCCACTCGGCAGAGTGACGCCGATGACACGAGCACCCAGATTTTTCGACATCCATCCACTCTTTTGAAATATGCTATCATTCCAATGAGAAAATTATTTTTCTCATATTTTTTATGGATAGTAGACTTCATGACGGTTCCAACGCCATCAAGGACGCACCAATCGGAGGTCGGATGAAATCTGGAGAATTTCTGCAAGTTGATGCTGTAGTGCTGGAATTTGCATATCAGTGTCACTCGGCCGAGTGACACTTCCACTCGACCGAGTGCGCTTTCCACTCGGCCGAGTGACCAATTTTTGACAGTTTTTGATAGAGTGCTGTTTTTTGGAGTTTCTGCAGGAATTCTCACTCGACCGAGTGAGCTTTCCACTCGGCGGAGTCGCTGCTGGCCCAGAACTTAAGTTACGCGTAGATCTGCATTTGGGCGCGGGTTTCCGAGGATTTTTAGGGGTTTTTGCTAGGGTTTTGAGGGGGCTATATAAAAGGTGTGTAGCCGTCATTAGAGGGGAGTTTCAGGATGGTTTCTTATGCCTTATTTCAGAGGTTAGGCCATGCCCTAGGCCCCTTCTTGGATCGAGAAGCTTGTATTTGGATTGGATTTCTTCATAAGAGCTAAGTATATTTGTTCTTGTTATTTTGAATCCTTGATTTGATATCTTTTTGTATGCAAGCTATGTTTTTTATTGGTTCCCATATCGTTATTGCTATGCTTGAGTAGATTCGCTGTTCTAGGGCACGGGGATGAACTATATGGATTCGATTTTAGAATTGTGATGAATGGGTTCATATGTTGCTAGAATTGCTAAAAGGGTTAGGTTGTGATTGATTTATCATGGATAGCTAGGAATTTTCATCGATTTGGGATTTGCAAGAGATTGGATTCCTATCGATGGAAATGCCTAGATATTCGAATTAGGTTTATAATCGAAATCCACTAGACTTGGTTTGCAAGAGAGTGGACCAAAGCTAGCATTTTTATTATAAATCTATACCCATATTCATTTGCAATAGATTGGACGAATACGAACTATCACAACCTAGATTATAACTCGAGTTTGCACGAGAGTGGGCTCGAGTGCGATTGGACGATGATGTTGATCTTCATGCTAGCGGCTTAGGTTAGGGTTTGCACGAGAGTAGGCCCTAATCTAGGTTGCTATGGACCGGCAATAGCGCGAGAGCGTGAGCTTGGTTCTATGTTCAGTTACGACTAGTTTACCTTAACACAAGTCTAATAATATTGAGATTCACTATTTACAATGATGTATGACGATTCGTAGTGGGATTCCCTAGCCCTAGACACGTTTATTATATTGTATTTGAATCGATATTTGACCAGCATTTTTATCACCGACACCGACATCCACCACCATTTCCATTATATCATACCGTAACCTTCTCCACTAATAATGCATTCGTATTCAACCCAACCTAGGATAGATTGGAGCCAACACCACATCCTCGTGTTTGATACCCGCTCGCCACTACACCGTGTGCTTGCGGTAAAATTACAATCGTTTTTCGGGTGTATATCCGGGACCGATCAAATCCCTTCAGCCTTCTCACGGTTTCTCTCCTAGCGACGGGGAGTAGAAAAGACGGCTCCTTCGTTTTGTGTGTTCTGGGGATCATAACTGTATATATATAGGCTAGCCTCCTTAGCCTTAGGGTTTCCAACTCGGCCCATCAACGAGTTGAAGCCCAATAGTTGCTACGCATAAAGGCCCATAACCTATTTAACTCATTTAGCCCACTTAATTAATTAAATAAGATCACTAATACATTGGGCTTTAATATGACAGTGTAGCACTATATAATTATACATCACATATTAGCCCAATGTTAAATAAGATCCAACTGTTTTAGATAAGTTCCAACAATCTCTCACTTGGGCTATATGCCAAATTTAATAATTATATTTCATTGTGCATACAACCGAATAAGATCTTAACTTACTGTCATTTCTTTAATGAGTAAAAAACAATCAAGGGATCAAAGAGACCTTCGCCGCAGCAATTCTAGCTCGACCCATCAGTGGTCACCGTGCTAATACAAAAGAATGACATGGATTATGAAGTGGATGTGTAGCATGGAAATTACATGTAATGTGATCTAACATGTCTATTTCCAACTGATCCTCCTTAACTTTAGTGAGATCATAAACATAAACACATATTTTCATAAGCATTTATAACCATAGTGTTGAAATATAAAGCCAAACCAACCTGTACTTTATTTCTATAGAAATAAACCAAATATGTATAAACTGAAGACTGAAATGTTGTCTAAAAATAAGAGCACTACAAAATTACAAACTCCCACTAAAACTGAACATATTTAGATGACATGACACACATACGAGCAACATGCCCATGAAACATTTTGGGTGGCAGTCCCTTAGCGGGTCCGCAATGTTTGAGCTTGTACCAATGTGCTCTATAGACAACTGTTTATGTCCAACTCTTTCCTTAACAATCAGGAACTTAACATCAATATGCTTTGATTTCGTTGAGCTCCTATTGTTAGTGGCAAATACAATTGCAGACATATTGTCACAAAATAATTTGAGTGGCCTTTCAATGCCATCTACAATTCATCGCCCCGTGACAAAATTCCATAGCCATAAACCATGATTGGATGCCTCATGACAAGCGATGAATTCTGCAGTCATAATGGAAGAGGTTATAATAGTCTGTTTAGTACTCTTCCAAGAAATGGCATCTTCTGCTAATGTATAAACATAGCCTGTAGCAGATTTCATGATGTCTTTACATCCAGCAAAATCAGAGTCGGTATATGCTACGATCTCAAGCTTTTTCGACCTCTGATATACGAGGATGTGTCCTTTTGTCCTCTGTAAGTACCGTGAGACCCTTTTGGCTGCTTTTCAATGGTCCAAGCATGGATTGCTCAAGTATCTGCCAAGCATTCCTGTAATGTACACCAAGTCTGGACGCGTACATACTTGAGCATACATGATACTCCCAACTGCTGAAGAATAATGAATATCCTTCATTTGTGATGTCTTAATTTCACTTTTAGGGGACTGAATGAGACTAAATTTGTCTCCTTTAGATACCGGGGTATCACCTGGTTTACAACTTTCCATGCCAAATCTTTGCAGAACCTTTTCAATGTAGGCCTGTTGTGATAATCCAAGTATACCTCGAGAACGATCTCGGTGTATTTGGATTCTTAATACAAAAGATGCATCACAAAGATCTTTCATCGCAACGTTCTTAGCTAAAAAGTTCTTGGTCTCATGCAATAAGCCTTCATTGTTACTGGCAAGTAAAATGTCATCGACATATAAAACCAGAAAAGCAAATCTACTCCCACAGAACTTATAGTATATACATTCATCAACCAAATTCATCTCGAAACTAAATGAGATGATAACTGATGAAACTTAAAATACCATTGTCGAGACGCCTGTTTGAGTTCATAAGTGGATTTCTTAAGTTTGCAAACCATATTCTTTGGGTCTCCCGACACAAAGTTTTCTGGTTGCACCATATAAATCACCTGATCAATGTCCCCATTAAGGAACGCTGTTTTAACATCCATCTGATGTAACTCAAGATTAAAATGAGCCACTAATGCCATTATTATGCTGAATGAGTCTTTCATGGAAACCGGAGAGAAAGTCTCATTATAATCAATGCCTTTCTTTTGAGTAAAGCCCTTAGCGACAAGACGTGCCTTATATCTTTCCACATTACCTTTTGAATCCTTCTTGATTTTAAATATCCATTTGCAACCAATGGGCCTCACATCTTTAGGTAATGGGATAAGATCCCAAACATCATTGTCTTCATTGACTTTATTTCCTCATTCATGGCATCTATCCATTTTACAGAGTTAGAACCATTTTTGGCTTGATGGAAGTTGATTGGATCATCTTCCATCACACCAATATCAACCTCATGTTCTTGGAGATATGCAATGTAGTCACTTGATATTGCACTTCTCCTCTCCTAGTGGATCTCCTTAATGACAATGTTTCTTGAGGTGCAAGAGTTTGTTCTTCTTGAATGGGAGGAGCAACATCATTGTCTTGAATATTTGTGTCTTGTTCTATAACAGGAATAGAATCATGATCAAAGACAAGATCACTTGTGGGAATATCTATATATTCCTCTTTGAAAACAATGTCTCTTCCTAAATCTCCCCCTGCAAACCAAGTATCCTCAAGAAATCTGGCATTTCCAGTCTCAAAATATTCTTATTTGTGGGATCGTAAAATTTGTAACCTCTCGATCGTTCAGCATAACCAATAAAATAGCAACTAACTGTCCGTGTGTCCAGTTTCTTTTCAGTAGGCCTATAAGGCTTTGCCTCAGTTGGACATCCCCATATGTGCATATGCTTTAGACTAGGTGTTATGTCTGTCCAAAGCTCAATAGTGTAAGCTGTTTACTTTCGTTGGGACCCTGTTTAGGATGTAAGCTGTAGTCTTTAATGCTTCTTCCCGGAGTCTTTCTGGTAAGGAAGAATGACTAATCATACTTCTTAACATGTCTTTAAGCATTCGGTTTCGTCTTTCAGCTGCACTATTCATAGTGGGCAAACCCGACATGGTGTACTGTGTGACAATACCGTATTCTTCTAGGAATTTTGCAAATGGTCCTGGACATTGTTTACCTGAACCATCATATTTGACGTAGTATTCACCACCACGGTCAGATCTGACAGTTTTAATACTTTTGCCTAGTTAGAGTTCAACTTCGGCCTTAAAATTTTTGAACGTGTCCAAAGACTAGAATTTTTCATGAATGAGATAAATGTAGCCATACCTTGAATAGTCGTCTATGAACGTTATAAAATATTGCTGACCATTCCATGCAACTGAAGGAAATGGTCTGCTATCTGTATGCATAAGTTCTAAGACGCCATTTGACCTTTTGGCTTCAAATCTACTTTAATTAGTTTGTTTTCCCTTTATACAATTAATACAGACATCAAAATCTGAAAAATCTAAAGGTTTGAGAATATCGTTTGACATAAGTCTCTCAATTATCCTTTTGAAGATGTGACCCAATTTCTTGTGCCATAACGATGCTGAATTCTCATCAGTTAATTTTCGCTTTAAAACCTGTGTACCCACATGCAATGATTCATTTGTAGCAATTGTATCAAGCATATATAGATTATCAAAACCAGATAAATAACCAGAACCAATTAACTTGGAATTGAGAGACATCCTGAATTTTCCATTCGCAAAAGAACAACAATAACCAAATTTGTCCAATGCAGAAATAGAAATTAAGTTTTGTCGAAACGACGATACAATAAAAGTCTCAAACAAAACCAAATGGTTTCCAGTTTTTAAAGAAAATCTGAAATCCCCAATTGCAGCAACCTTCGCCTTCTTGCGATCGCCCACAAAGATGAATCTTTCAACATCATTTGGCTTTCGACAGTTCAGGCAGCCCTTTATAGACACACTAATGTTAGTAGTTGCACCAGAGTCTAACCACCAAGTGTCTATAGGTATAGAAGTTAAAATAACTTTTGAACAAACCAAATTGAGAAGAGTACCTTTCTTAGCTGCCAGGCGCGGTAATTAGTGCACTACTTCTTCACATGCCCTTCAGCTCCACAAAAGAAACAACTATCTTTCTTAACAACCCTAACATGCTTCTTTTGTTGTTTCTTAGGTGGGGCTATAACTACAACTTCTTTACCATTTTTCCTCTTGTTGCCCTTAGGAGTAAAGGCAATATTTGCACCCTCAATCTTGTCTTGCTTCAGTCTATCCTCTTCCTGAACACAGTGCGAGATGAGCTCATTCAGAGACCAAGTCTCTTGCTGACAGTTATAGCTCACCTTGAACTGGTTGTACTAAGTAGGAAGGGATAGAAGAACCAGATGCACAAGCAGATCCTCAGAGAGGTCAAGCTTAAGTGCTTTCAATCTTGAAGTAAGGTGGGACTGTTCCAGAATGTATTCCCTTATATTGCCTTTCCTTTTATACTTCATTATAATAAGACTTGTCAGAAGCGTACCAATTTCTGCCTTTTCGTTTCTGACAAATCTTTTCTCAATATTTGCACGGAAATTTTTAGCTGTAGTGATTGAATTAGACATAGAGCCCCGAAAAGCTTCTGGGATGGCTCTCTTCATAATCATGACACACATGCGATTATACTTTTCCCACTTCTCATACTCCCTCTTTTCCTCAGAGGTACTCTTTCCGTAGTAAGCGGGGGGACAGTCTGTTCTAATCGCAAGGTCCAGATCCAGTATCCGAAGAACTATTAATAAGTTCTCTTTCCATGATTTAAAATTAGAGCTATTCAGCACCGGAATTGAGTTCAAGCTAGCAGTTATATTTGCGGGAGTAGCAGCTGAAAAATAGGACAATAAACATAGACAAACATGCTAACATAAGTATTAATTTTGAAGCAACATTATAAATTCAAAATTGCATGTTCCCATCTCAAGATATCCCACACTATCTTAACATTTATCTTTGGATAATCTATTAACTAGCAAATGACATTTTGTCGCAGCAATCAAACAACGACAATAATTAACATGCCAAAATTAAAACTTCCTTTGGGCCGAATTAAATTTTACTGCATAATTCTCAACAATCATCATTTATTTATTGCCACAGGTATGCATAAATTGATATAGAATGATAATCTTCCTTTAAGCCGATTTAGCATTCATATTAAAGTATGCCCATAAAATTCCTTTTTATATTTATGAAATGAAATAATGCAAAACAACAGAGCCCACTTTGACGAGATGATGATTACACCAAGTCATTTCAAAAATACATAGAGCAAAATTTGAATCTATTATAGCACAATTAATACTAACTTTATTGTTGAGGAGAAATATATATGAAAAAAATTTTTATTTACTCCATCGATCCATTTAAAATTTATTTTAGGCAACTAATCATACAATATATGTATTTAACCGTTTACATTCCGAAATAATAATAATCTAACATTAGAGCCCACTTTGATGGGGTTTCGTATAAATTAGAATCATTTCGAAACGTATAAATAAAGCAAAGAATGCCTAAAAGAATTAAACTGGAACAAATATAATACACAAATAAACCGAATGAGGAAATATATATAAGATGGCTGTTTATTTCCTCTGATTATTAGTGCATTAATATAATCGAAATATGGCTTTAAAAAGAATTTAATAGCCCAAAAATAGGGTTCAAAATTACAAAATATTTCAAATTTAAGCCCAAAAGATTGCAATGGCCGAAACAGGCCCAAAATTTAAAGCCCAAATACTGGATTTTAAAAATAGTTTTTTCCTGAAAAAATCCTTTTGGGCCCAATTTCTGGCACAAAGCCTGATAGGGTTAGAAACCCTAGTTGCAATTTGGCCAACCTAGGGGGCGACCACTGCCACCCCCCTCACATCCGGTGCCGAAAAGAGGCCGACGTCGGCATCTTTCGACAGGAGGCGGCGCACCCCGATGCAGGCGCGGGGTGCGCCTACTATTACAGCGAAGGGGGGCGGCGGAGCCGCCCCTTTCTTCTCCGATCTGCCAATAAAGGGGGGGAATCCCCCCCGTTTCCAATCACCGACCGGGGGCGACAGGTCGCTACCTCCTCTGGGTTCCTGATGGGGGTGACAGTGTGATGCCCCTCCTTGATCATAGCAGCCGACTGGGGGCGGCGGATGTCGCCCCCTCTGGAAACCGCGACAGGCCCTCGACTTGGGGGTGGGGCCTGCTCCTTCGACGGAGGGGGTGGTAGGGCGTCGCCCCTCTTAAAAACCCACTGGGGGCGGCGAGTGTCATCCCCTCTGAAACCCTAATGGGTGCGGTGGCGTCGCCCCCTCTGAAGCCCTAATGGGGGACGGCGGGTGCCGCCCCCCCTCTTTCCCCAATTTTTTCGACGGAGAGGGGCATCTGGAAGCTGCCCCTATCTCTGTTTGTCCGACAGGGGCGGCCAGGCTGCCCCTTTCTCTCTGCGTCGTTACCGACAGTGCCAGCGCCGATCTCCTGACAGGGCAGCAGAGCCGCCCCCTCTAGAGCCGCGTCGGGCGGCGGCGGCCGGCGAGCTACCTCCGATCTTTGTTTAATTTTTTTAAAATAGGTAAAAATCAAACAAAACCTAAAAATTACATATCTGAATCTAAAACAGATTAAAAATCTAATTTTTATCAGATCTACAAATGTGCATGCAAAAAACTTAAGATCCACAACATGCAGGCTCTGATACCACTTGATAGAACTAAAAATCTAGATGCATGTACAAACCAAATAACACAGATCTAGATAAACATGCGGAACCTTAAATCTTTACCTTCTCTGATAGGAATCATACTTGAATCCATGAAGCCGGCGATCTAGATGACGCAGCGGAAAGATCTTCCAGATCCACACGAATCAACCGTTGGAGAATCCCTTTAGCCTTCTCACATTTTCTTTCCTAGCGATGGGGAGTAGAAAAGACGGCTCCTTCATTTTGTGTGTTTCGGGGATCATGACCGCTATATATAGGCTAGCCTCCTTAGCCCTAGGGTTTCCAACTCGGTCCATCAAGGAGTTGAAGCCCAATAGTCGCTACGAATAAAGGCCCACAACCTATTTAACTCATTTAGCCCACTTAATTAATTAAATGAGATCACTAAAACATTTGGCTTTAATATGACAGTGTAGCACTATTAATTATACATACTATATTAGCCCAACGTTGGATTAAGATCCAACTGTTTTGGATAAGTTCCAATACTATTTGCTAAAGTGATTGTTTAGCCCATTTAACATCTCATCGAAACTATTTTGGCTACTAGTGAAATTCTTGATTATAGTGTTAAGATCTAAGTTTTCCTTTTCTAATTCTTTGATTCGAACCTCATAATTTTTTTCTTTATCACTCTTTTCAATTTCACTCGCAATATTTTTCTCTTTCATCAAATCGGACTTATCTTTTTCCAATTGTTCAATTTTTTCCGAATAGCTATAGACTTTTTGATTTAAAACTTTAGACTCAAAATCTTTAGAATTTAAGGTGCTAATTTTTTTCCTTTAAATCTTGAGCTAAATTAGAGTTTTCAAGTTCTAATTTAGCTAATTTGATATTAGCTTCCTTTAATTCTAAAGTCTTGTTCTCTAACTCAGTTTCATCAATGTTATCGATAATCTCTTTTAATTCCTTCCATTTAATAAACAACGCATCTCTCTCATGTTTGACACTATGGACTTTGTAACGCTCTGCTTCCCAAGATACCCGGGAAGTACGAATCCGTCCCATGTGATCCCAGAGCAGCGAGTGTTACGAAGGGAAATACAAAAAGAAAAACTCAAAGCAGGTCCACTGTGCATTGCTGGGATAGTACCTGTAATGTTTTTCCACATCAAACAACAACACAGAACACAGAGAACACTGAAACAAGGAACACTGAACTTTATTTATCTAATAACATCCATATATATACATCGTCTCATACAACAGCTCAAACCCACCACAAAGAACCCAAGAGTACATAGCTCTCTCTCCTTACCCCTCGTCACCCCAACCTAACTCATCCACAGAACTCCACTGCTCCACCTCATAGCCACCAACCAACACCAGCACCTGAAAAGACAACGGTGGGGCACGTCAATATGTGACCCAGTAAGATATCCAACTCTGCCCCCAAATGCCACTACTAAATGAAACTATGGGCATGAGGATGATGCATTGCAAAATGGCATGGCATGGCATGAACATTGTGCTAAAGATAAATACAACCATAAGAAAGGGAACATGGGAGAGGGGTTACGATAATAACAGTAACAACAATAAATGAAGCTGAGGAAGTGAAACAATTAAACTACAATTATGAACACACTTAAGGGCATAAAAGAATAAATCAAGCAATTCATTGGTTAGCGTTTTGGAACCTATGTAGTGGGTAGGACCCTTTTGGGACTGAACCTTCCCCCACATTGGGGTGGAACTAAAACTCTCCCAGACATGCTTTGGAGTGTGCCAAGCATGCACTACTGTTAACAAAGGAGCCCTTTTCTTCGTATCTCCTCATATCCACCACTCCCCGCCTCCTGGGCTACGTCTAGAGTGGGACCCACAAGCAGTCCATTCCTCATGTCCACCTACTATCCCAAACCCCGTGTCACCCTCCTATGGGGAGGACTTGATCATTTATTTACTTACAGCATTTTGCATATATGAAACATAAGTCAATAAACACATTTCCACACAAGTTATCACACTCATGTCACAATGAGCTATGCACACATGTGTCATGCCATTCTCAACACCACATTATGTCTTACCCATCTCATAGGGCCAATCCTTCCATGTGTCAACCATCCAACACCATACAAGGTCCATTGGCATCACAAAACCAAAATTATAACACATAACACAAACCAGCAATCTGTCCATAGTCGGATTAATGAGCAAATTTCTCCTTATTTTTGTACTCGTAACCATACAATACAAATGATAGTTGTAGATATGTAAGTTGGTATTTCACCGAAAAAATTTCAAGCATAAATTTGATTTGTGTGATTTATGGTGATTTGTTTCCCAACAAAGAAATGCTGCCAGCAAAAACAGAAACTGACCCAACTTGATGAATGAATTACTACCAATTACGGGCAGAACTAACAAAAATGGAAAACTACAAATTTGTAGAACAAGAAGTTAGCTTTTCAACACGACCAAGAACACTAAATTTCATGAGATGTGTAGTGACTGATCTCTATCGTGGTGAAATATGTCCAGATTGGATAAATTCAGACATGTTGGAAAAATTAAACTTTTACTCCTACTTACAGTCCGAATTAGAAAAAGTTCACAACATGAAGGATGTAGAAAATAGTCCAAACCTTTAGCCATAAAAATTTTAGAACATTATCAGTTCTAGATTAAGAGGAATAAATAAAATAATGAGCATGTAAATATATCCTGATTTCCAGCAACATATCATGAATGAAATGAACTAGGACCTAGGTGGAGATGGAATCCTACCTCTATTTTTCCTCTTCTTTTTCCGTCTTTTGCCTCTCTTTTCTCCTCCATTTCCATGAGAATTTGGGCAGAATTTTGGGGCTGGTTTGGTTTCAGATTTTTGGGGGAAGAGGAAGAGAATGAGAGAGAGAAGAAGATGGTTTAATTGTTAATGATGAGTCATAAGCTTTGTTGTCATCCTCTCACCATTCCCCTCTCTACTAATGACACATGGCCCCACTCTTACACAAAACCCCCCTCCAAAACTCAAAATCCCACCACATATCTCATCCACAAACTTACACAAACACCCTCCTATTAATAACATTGACAAACAAATACATACACTTATGCCATATACACCAACAACCCTCCTAAAAGGCATATTTACAAACTACACCATAAACATATAATACAACATTATTCACTACTTAATATGCAAATATATAATTTCTCATATGTATTACAACATGCACTACAATATGCTACATAATACAATATTCAATATATAAATATCCTTTACACTTATACATTATGCACTATAGTATACATCCAGCTATATCATACAACATATTTATCCACATATCACACATCCATATCCATTCACGTAGTCCCATAATACACAACTATATATAAATATATCTCTGTACTACTCAATTATTCATGCATTCAACCATATGTTCATATATATACTCTTAAAGTCATACAAGTTGCACTACATATTACTAAGCATACAATATAAACTACGCATACATATACACATACTATACTACATACACACATATATATCTCTTACACACATCCACACATACATATATTCAAGATATATAGTAATATCTATAGTTATATGCTCAAGCCATCCAATATACACACCTATACCACATATCCATTCAAGTATGCACACATACTAGCCATACGCATACTTATATAAATACAACATAAATACATCCAATATGTATTATACACAAATACTAGTATTACACACTTAGAGGTATTACAGTCTTGTAAGGAATTACAAAGTTTTTTAAGCTTGATAAATTTAGTGGCCATGTCTTGAAAGAGATCTACTAAATATTCATAGGCTTCTTCCATGTCAGAAAACATATCCTCACTAAGATATAAACCATATTCAAAATTATACGGGATTTGGTTAGATTTTATCTTGTTGCTTCCCGCCATTAAGCATGACCCATTGTCCGCAGTTGCATCATCTGAAAGCTCTTTTGCATCACTATCTTCCCATGTTGCTAGCATTCCTCGCTTAAATGTCCTCTTGCCTCCATCCGCTTCTTTTTCCTTTCCATGGATTTTTAGAAGAGGTCAATCAACTTTTATGGGACTTTTCTTGTTGCATCTGAAGCATTTTGGTATAGAACTATCTTCATCATCTCCTTCCTTCATCTTAATTTCCCAAATATTTCATGTTTTCTTCTTTTTGTTTCGTATGAAATGAGTAAATTTAATTGTCATAACGGTGAAGTCTTTGTCGACTGAATTGCTCGTCATCTCTTTGTTTAGCCTAGATGCCTTGAAAGCCAAATTTGTTTCAGTTTTCTCCATTTTTTAGGCTTATCCTCCTTTGGTGCGTTTTCATTTAGCATCTTCAATTGCAATTCAAACGCCACTCACTTTCCCATAAATTTCTCAAAGGTGATGTTTGCCAAGTCACATGCCTCTTCAATCATCGTTCGCTTTTGGATCCAATCTCCAGTCAAGGAATATAGAATTTTTCCAACCAAATCTTCTTCTAGAGTATCCTTTCCCAAAGCTTTTAGCGCATTGACAATATCTGAAAAGCGATTAAACATAGCATCAATAGATCCATTGGGCATCATGGCAAAATTTTCATATTTTTGTGATAGCATTCTAATACAAGTTTTCTTCACCTCAGAGGTTTCCTCGTGTGTAACTTCAAGCCTAGTCCAAACATCCTTAGCAGTATAGTAAGAACTAAGACATTTATATTCAGTTTTATTAAGACCACAATACAACATGCGCATAGGCTTAGAATTAAGATTCTCTAACCTATCGTTCTCCTTCTGCTGCTCATGTGTATGTTTTTCAACTAGGGTGAAGACATCTCTAATTATTTTTCATAATGCTATATCAATGCTTTTGATGTGCATGGACATGAGTTGTTTCCAATAGCTATAGTCAGTACCATCAAATAAGGGTGATCCAAGATATGATTGTTCTTCTTTTTTGGTTGCGGGGGTCACTCGAATGTGTATGGTATTTGTGCCATCGGATCAAAATTCCACTAGACTTCGAATCTAAAAGAATTCCAGCTCTGATACCAATTGAAAAAAACCCTAGATGGGGTGAATAGGGTTTATGACACAAATTAAAAAACAAGCGTAATTAGAGAAACGCACCAATCACAGATTTTTAACGGAGCTGGCTCCCTGCCTACTCTCCAACCACTTTCTGAGGATTTAACCCCCTTTTATAACCAAAAGAAATACTGATCACACTTACAGATGGTGATCAAACCGTTACAAGATAAGTTCAAGGAATTTAATGCTTAATGATAGCCTCTGTATGAAGCTATTCAATAATACAACACATGCTAAAAATACTGAAACTGACCAAATACATAGATGAAATGTATATAAATATCATCGTAGCGTAGATCGTGACGATGTGGTAGTGTCGGTGAAAACTAGCGTCAATCTAAGCTCTGTAGAGAAAGTTATGACCTTTTCTTCCTCGCGTCCTCTTCTTCTTTTTTCATCCTCCTCTTGATCAAGCTCTAAATTCTTTAAGAGATGGAAAGATGTTTCGGCTTGCAAGGGAGATGGAGCAAACTTTGTTGGCTAGAGGATTATATTTCAAGGGTGCCTGCCACTTCTCTTTTATAGGGATAAAGAAAACCCAAATGAAATCCCTATATTTCCCCTCTTTTATGAGTTGTTCTCTTAATTCGTAATTCTTCAAGGAGTAAACTTCATCTTGAAGTTGAACTCCTGGACCCATCAGAAATTACAAAACTATTCGTTTGACCAAGTCAACGAGGCATTTCTGTGCAGCTGGGGCAGTGTCACGGTCGTGCCAAAACTTGTGTTGATTTGGCACGGTCATGTGGGATCTGTAGAGACATCCCAGCACAGTGCACGGTCGTGCCAAACACTATGTTGATTTGGCACGGTCGTCGGGATTGGCAGAAACATCCTAGCATAGTGCACGGTCGTGCCAAAGACTGTGTTGATTTGGCACGGTCATGCCAAACCATGTTTGGCTTTGTCTTGACTTGAAATTAACTCAATACACGTATTAGTAGCCAAAATACTTGTTTGACATCATCAAAATTAAAGTTTTGATCTAATTAGTGGGCTAACTATGTTGGGGTTTTGGCGGACCCCCAGAGCTCGGGTCTGTGTCCGTCCTAAGTCGGACGGACCACAGGGGCACAAAAGCGTAGCGGAAATAGAAAACAAAATTTCTAGAATAGCTAAACTATTTAGCTAGGCTCTGAGGGAACCAGAACCTAGCCCGATCTATGCCAACTTGGGGTGGATCTGACCACCCCAAGAGGGATCTACTCTAAAGCGACTAATTAAATCTACACTAAAACTACTTAACCACATACCCGGAATCTTGGCCCTGGACCAGGCAAGATGTACCGCACCATCTTCAGAAGCTCCTCGTAGACGAGCCGCCTTGACTCGAACCGCCTGAGCCGCCTCGCACCCTCGAACCGATCCACCCGAACTGACTTTCACCTCCAAGCTGATCACACGCGGTAGAAAGTTTCACTTGAGAAGAACCCGCGTCTTAGACATCCGGATCAAAATCCAAACCCCCTTTGTAGTCTTGCTAGGACTACTCCGGAGAATAGAAAGAGAGAGAGAGAGAGAAAAGTTTAGTCGCCGATCGAGCTTGCTCTAAAAGTCTGGAGCTACTCGATCGATGACTTGGTGTGTTTTTCAACGAAGAGAGTGCACCCCTATTTATATAGGGAGTCGGCACTCGCTCTCTCATTGCGAGCAATATGGGACTTTTGCGAATGGGAGAAAAATCAATTAAGCCACTTTGGATTAATTTCTTAGTTTAAGTGAGCTTTTCATAAAAGCAAACTTTAACTAATTAATTCTCTTTGCACATTAAACTTTAGACACCAAACAAGCTATCAATCCGAAGAGCTTCGAATGGTGAACGCGTAGGAACCGACAGCGACGAATTTCGATTTCGTTTAACCCCTCAAACAATTGCCCAAAGTTGGGCAAATAATCGATTTTCGTAGCCGTCATTTGGGGTTTCAAAAAACCCTAAAATTAACTTAAGTTGCAGGCGCGCCCGCTAAGCTTAGCGGGCACGCCCGCCCAAGGAGACAAGGGCGGGCCGCACGCCCGCTGGGCAGCCGACGTGCGCCCGCTGCAGCCAGCGGGCTGCGCCCGTTTGCCTTTGTCTATGGGCTTATTAGCCCAGTGGGTCTAACCCACTTCGCCTTGGACTATTTTCACGTTTCTGGGCTCGTTTGAGCTTCGATTTGGGCGCGGTTTGAACCTATGTTTAGACCGGGACGATCCTGTCATCCAGGTAACCCTTTCCAATATATTTGTTCCTACTAAATTTGTCGTAACTAATTTACGACACGTTTAATCATAGTTTGCATCAAATGCAACATTTGTCCCTATTGATATTGCGACTAACTTTCACAACTTGACTTGTGAATATCATCGAATGATTTTCTCTCAATTAATCTTCCTATTACTAAGACACGAACACTACTCGGTGTGAGACCCTACAGCCTGACCTTACTACAGGTTGGGGCTCGGAACCCCTAGACGACGGTCACTATGAGCAGTAGCTGTCGTCCCTGTTTCAGAATCATCATAACGTGATCGACCCTTTGACAAAAACATCATTGGGTTTACATTGGCGGTGTCAGTGATGAACTCCATTAGCTATAGTCCCTTCGTCAAGACTGTGTTCCTGTTGGCCTAGGGCATGGTTTACTGTCAACCCTATTAGACAACATTGGTCAGTATACGACGGTCTTTGTTGTATACACGTTGTACTTCTTACAACGTACCCCGGCCGAGGATTAACACAAAGATCGTACTAAGCTTGTAACACTAACTTCCCTTTAACGGAAGTGACGAATCCCATCTCAGTCATCTACTCGCCTCGAGAGCTTCGGGTGCAACTCAACCTAAGATCTTTCAGCAGGCCTAGCCTCGAAGCTAGATCATAGGTCTAAGCTACACGGTTCACTCACAGGTTCGTTCAAATGACTTCAGGTCATAAGGACCAGCTAACCTATCATCACCCTAGAGTTATTAAAGACAGTTCAGTTAAAGTTAACCATTTAATAACTCTAATTTGGTCGTTCAGTGAACTCATTCTCCAATGAGCACCTGTGTCTTGTCTCCGACTTCACCAAGTCGAATGACTATGAGATCATCATTACCCTAAGGTAAGACTAAGACACAGTGGTCTATCCGATGTGTCAATATCCAGTTCTCGACACATCTATAACCACGAACCGTTTAAGACTTACGTTTATATTCGGTCGCTTACTTGCTCATAATCGAGATCTCATCTAGATACATAAGGACCTAACTATAAGTCTATGGATATTATCTAAGTATATTAATACAAACGATTTATACTTAGAATAATAGGTACCATATACAGTATGAACAAGACGTATACTCTCGGATAAATTGCCTTATGGGCATATATTCTCCTACATCTCCCACTTGCACTTAGGCTATTTATCTCGGTATCTCATACCGCTATAGCATATCAGTCACATTGACATTTATATGACAAACCTAAGAGTGGTTTTACTAACGAGTATCTACAACGAATTTTAATGGATTAATTAATACATCTCTTGATCACACCGGGTTGATCTTTTGGAAAAATGATCTGGATCAATTTTTCTTATCTTTGTATAGCTAACAATTAGCTTGTACAATCTAGATGTAGGGTCTAACATTATAATCTATAAGTCAGTCTCATCTCATTCCACTTTTCTTGTGTCAGTATGTCAAGTACATAAATGACACCCTGAGTCTCTATATATTTGATTAAATCAAAACAATTTTGATTCAATGTTTTATATAGATGACTTATAAGTAGGAAATCCTTTTTACTTAGTCCGAAAGACCGGAACTAAGTATATGAGCTAGCTCACACTGACTTTGAGAATTACCTGGTTGAATACTTCAACATAATATCTAAATCATATTTAGATTTATATATAAAAACAACCATTAGGTATGTGCTTTAGATGGAATGCACTAGTGTCAGGTTCGGTTTGATGAATGAGTCAAGTCAAGATCGGTTTAAGGAGTCTTGACATTGACTCGCTCAATCAAAACTTCCTACACTGTACTTTTCCCTTAACCACATTTAAAATTAACTCTTTAATAACTAAATGCAGCTTATTAAGAATTAATCTTAATATGCGTATAATTGTGATCGTACACAATTTATACGCCCCTGGAACCTATACTTAACTACCAATTGACTAAACATTAAGTCAGCTCAAAAATCAACATTTTCCGAAGCTTCGCATCATAATTTCGAGAATTTTTCGCAACCATCTCAGAAAGCCACAATCACAGAAAATTTAAGTCAATCAAATTTCAACTCAACAGAAAACGCAATTTCCGAGACATTCATTAAAACAACGGATTCATTAAGATGAACCGTAATTTGTTTATCCAATAAACTTTGAGTGTAGAACACTCAATCATTGTTTTCAACCTTTAAGAAATGATACATTTTATTTAACTAAAATTAGTATCATCTACTTTTTGATCATGTCTCTTGAAGTTGTTGAACGGCCTTAGCAGCAACGATTGCTCAGATTGCCGACCGTCCTCCGCACTTCTCCCAATCTCCGCTTCATATCAGCCACCTGAGGTGGAGGCATCAGTATGCCCCTTCTTTTTCTCTGCAAGATAGATCTTACAGTTCCTCTTCCAGTGGCCAATCTTGTGGCAATGGAAGCACTCAGATTTCGACGGGGCCCCTTTAGTCTTTTTCTTCCCTTTCTTTGCCTTCGCAGGTTGCGGGACCTGCCTTTTCTTACCCTTGACGTTCGGCTGGTCGGAAGAAGCAGAGCCAACAACCAATGCAGTCGGCTTCTTCTCAATCTCCTCAAATTGCCTAAGCATATTGAGGAGACCAGGAAGATCCGTTTCAAGACGGTTCATTATAAAACCAGTGATGAAAGGCTTAAACTCAGGAGTTAAAGACTTCAGGATAATGTCCACTGACATCTCATTGTCCAAGACAAATCCTAACTGGGCGGCGTCCTCTACGTACCCGATCATCTTGATAACATGATCCTGTACGGGCCCTGCCTCCATCTTTGTGCCACAGAGGTTGCTGGTGGCTTCGAACTTGGCAGCTTGAGATCGCTTGCCGTATAACTCTTGTGCATTAAGAAGAATACTTTGAACATCCATATGTTCATGCTTCCTCTGCAACTCGTTACTCATCGAAGCCAGAGTAAGGCACCTGGCCTTCTCTGCATCCCTCTGGTACAATTTGTAGGCTTCCTTTTCCTCAGAGGTCGAGTCTTCATCGGGCTTATCTGGAGCGTCCTCGAACAGTACGTATCCTATCCCGGCCAGGGAAAGGACCAACTTAATGTTCCTAATCCAGTCTTTGTAGTTTGTTCCATCGAGCACGTTCTTCTCAACCATATATCTAAGACCCGAATCCATTCTGCATTTTATAGATACTTTAGTCAGTATATGTTCGTAGTATAGTTTTAATGGTTTTAATAAAACTATATTCTCCCACTAAATTTATTTAAAGCCATAATAATAAACAATTTATTACAAAATAACATTTGTGAGAGAGGGATCCGATTACCCTGAGTCTGACAATCTTGAGTGTGTCTCAACAAATTATCCGACTCTGCAGTCGGTAGACGAACTCGTCGTCAATCATATTAAAATATGATTCCCTATCGATTTTACCCCTAGTCATTTGTGATCATGAGTGTACTCAACCTGATCACAATGGCTAGCCTAGTCGGACCCTTGTTTGCGTGTCTAGCCTAACTTGCCCCGCCGCTCGGTGTATGCACGACACGTCAGTTTGGGTCAGGACTTAGACTACATTCTTGGTTAGACTTACGCCGATGCTCGAAGGATGAGACAACGGTTTTAGTCAGGTCAAGATGTCAATCAAGAAATCGGTTTCTATAAGATTGACATATCACGGCTTGAGTGTAGCTCAACAACCGTAACATGTTTCTTACAGTTGCCAACTCCTAAAACAAGGAGGGCTACGATTTATCTTGAACAAGATTATTATCGTATTTGACTTAGGTATAGTCGATGGCCTTTCACAGTCATGAATCGACTCCTTGCGGTCCAGCGGACGCGACCAGGGAATTGACTAAGCCAGGACCACTTATTACCCAGTCTAGCTAGGTTGGTCCAGCAAACTTAGCCAAGCACATTGACCGACATCATGATCCATTGAAGGAGTTTTCATCAATTCTATGTTTGTCCAAACAACTAAATGGCTTTTAATTAAGAAAACTAGTTAATCATTATCAACTAGTGGATCCTAAAATTCGAAATTTTATAGACTGGTTGAACAATTTTTATTAAGTCCTTATCAACTATAAGGTTCATTCGTTCAACGTGCTACCCTAATCTAATTAGGATTTTATAAAACAATTCAACTTTTGTCTTTTATGAAAATCATCAATTAAACGATTTAATGAAATGATTTACAAACAAAGAGACTACCCTAATCTGGTATTAGGTTTTGATGTTGTTTTATTTATAAAACATAACATGTCACTAGTTAATTTAAAATTTCATCTCATAAAATTTTAAACATTTAATGGCTAACCTAATAAGGTTTATGAATACATTATTCAATATGTCCATTAAAAAAATGAAACAACTAATTTATCCGCATAAATGAAAGTTTCAACTTGTGACATATAACGAGTATTTGCAAGTTTAAAATTATCTACATAATAAAACAAGCAAATCTAAAATTTAACAATTAAATTCGAAGCTAAAATTTTTAAAGCTTCAAAACATTTTATCACATAAAATTAGGTATAAAATTATCAAATAATTCTAAAACCTAGGCTTTAAAATTTTTAATCAATTATTTCTATAATTAAAATATCGCATAAATAATTTTAGAAACTTATATGTAATTTAAAAGAAACTAATTATCTTTTCATCTCATGAAAAATAAAATAGTTCTATGATTTACATATCAACTAAAGCAATTTTAAAACACCTTTTAAAACATTAGAAATTGATTTAAAAGCTTTCAAACAAAGCTTTTTTAAAATTTCTAATCTTTATGTAACTTAAGAAAAATTTAAATTTCAGAAATAAAACATTTTTAAAATTACATAAACATTTAAATGCTCGGAAAAATATTTATATCTCATAAAAAAATTTATAAAGCATTTGAATATTCGAGATTCATTTAAAATTATCGCATAAAATTAAATCGTCTCAAAAAAAATTTACGTGTTGTAAAAACAATTTTTAAAACACAAAACAATTTTAAACTAATTTAACATAAAGCTAAAATAGTTTGTATGTTAAAAATAAGCAATTTTTAAAGATTTAAAAAGTCGATATAATAGATCTATAGCATAACCGTGGCTCTGATACCACTGCTGGGGTTTTGGCGGACCCCCAGAGCTCGGGTCTGTGTCCGTCCTAAGTCGGACAGACCACAGGGGCACAAAAGCGCAGCGGAAATAGAAAACAAAATTTCTAGACTAGCTTAACTATTTAGCTAGGCTCTGAGGGAGCCAGAACCTAGCCCGATCTATGCCAACTTGGGGTGGATCTGACCACCCTAAGAGGGATCTACTCTAAAGCAACTAATTAAATCTACACTAAAACTACTTAACCACATACCCGGAATCTTGGCCCTGGAGCAGGCAAGATGTACCGCACCGTCTTCAGAAGCTCCTCGTAGGCGAGCCGCCTTGAATCAAACCGCCTGAGCCGCCTTGCACCCTCGAACCGATCCACCCGAACCGACTTTCACCTCCGAGCCGATCACACGCGGTAGAAAGTTTCACTTGAGAAGAACCCGCGTCTTAGACATCCGGATCAAAATCCAAACCCCCTTTGTAGTCTTGCTAGGACTACTCCGGAGAATAAGAAGAGAGAGAGAAAAGTTTAGTCGCCGATCGAGCTTGCTCTAAAAGTCTGGAGCTACTCGATCGATGACTTGGTGTGTTTTTCAACGAAGAGAGTGCACCCCTATTTATATAGGGAGTCGGCACTCACTCTCTCATTGCGAGCAATGTGGGACTTTTGCGAATGGGAGAAAAATCAATTAAGCCACTTTGGCTTAATTTCAGTTTAAGTGAGCTTTTCATAAAAGCAAACTTTAACTAATTAATTCTCTTTGCACATTAAACTTTAGACACCAAACAAGCTATCAATCTGAAGAGCTTCGAATGGTGAACGCGTAGGAACCGACGGCGACGAATTTCGTCTTCGTTTGACTCCTCAAACAATTGCCCAAAGTTGGGCAAATAATCGATTTTCGTAGCCGTCATTTGGGGTTTCAAAAACCACTAAAATTAACTTAAGTTGCGGGTGCGCCCGCTAAGCTTAGCGGGCGCGCCCGCCCAATGAGACAAGGGCGGGCCGCACGCCCGCTGCGTCAGTGATGAACTCCGTTAGCTATAATCCCTTCGTCAAGACTGTGTTCCTGTTGGCCTAGGGTATGGTTTACTGTCAACCCTATTAGACAACATTGGTCAGTATACGGCGGTCATTGTTGTATACACGTTGTACTTCTTACAACGTACCCCGGCCGAGGATTAACACAATGATCGTGAAGGGTTTTCTGGGACCCTTAGGGCACAAAAACTCTATTCCCGTCCTAAGTCGGACGAAAATAGACAATAAAAGAATTTGCAGCAGATGATAAAACTAGTTAATCTAATTAACATGCAGTTAAAACTATTTTAACTTAGCCCTTAGGTACAAAACCCTTAGCCAAGATCTATGCCAACTTGGGATGGATCTGACCATCCCAAGAAGGATCTAACCTACTGCGATTAAATTAAACTAATGCTTAATTAAACACATACCCGGAATCTCAACCCTGGGTCAGGCGAGATGTTTCGCACCGTCTTCTGAGCTACTCCCCGTCCCACGCCGAGCCGCTCCTCGAACAGCTCCCCGAACCGCTCCTCGAATCGCTCCGCATCCCGAGGCGATCAATCTCGTGTCGCCGAGCCAACCATGCGCCGAAGAAAGTTTCACGCGAGTGAAACCTTCGCCTAGATTTCGGATCTGAATCCGAACTCCGTTGCGGCTTTGCTAGAGCCCTCAAGAGTAAGACAGAAATATAGGGAGATAGAGAAATATTAATTTAAGCCTAGATCCGAACGTGCTCTAACATTTACGAGAGCCACTCAGATCTAGCGCTTGGGACGAGTTTTGAGGAGGAGAGCATACCCCTATTTATATAGGCGGCTGACTGCTCCCCTTCTCTTAAAATCCGATGTGGGACTAATAATTAGAGTTAATAAGATAAATTTAGTTTGCCTTTCACAAAGTGCAAACTTCCGTGAATTTTAACTTCCTCACCGTTGAACTTCAGGATTGATACAACCTATCAATTCGAAGGGTGTTCAACGATGAACGCATAGGAAAAAACCGTTCGTCAATCGGAGTTCGTTTGACCCTCCAATTAACCGCCCAAAGATCAGCCCAAGGCTAGTATTTCGCAAAAACTGAGCCGTCAAACGAATCTGCTCTAAGTGCAGAAAAACTGCACTTTGTGGGACCCACCTGACCAGCTGGGTGAGCCCAGACCAGGCTAGATGCCTGGGGTGCACCCAGGCTGGTGCGCCCAGCCAGGGCGCCTGGGCGGGCCGCCTGGGCTGGCGTCCTGGCTCAGCCAGGTCTGGCCAGGCACCCAGGCCAGACCTGGTCTGGCCTGGGTCAGCCTGGTCTGACCCGGTCTGATCTGTTTGGCTGTTTTTGAGCGTTTCTTGGACATTTGGCGTCCGATTTGGACGCCGTTCGAACCTGGGCGTAGACCGGGACATTCCCGTCTTACCCGTGAACTTTTCGTTGCGTTAAGTTTATTAAATATTGTCTTAAACTATTTAAAACATATTTAATCTATTTTGCATCATATGCAAATAAGTCCCCTATCTAGGCTTAAATCTCATTTGCATCAATATGCAATTTTCTCTTCCTTTGCATCAAATGCAAATTATTCTCCCTAACTAATTTCTACCTATTACTAGACGAAGGTCGCACTCTGTGTGAGACCCTACAGCCTGACCCTTACAACAGGTTGGGCTCGAAGCCCTATACGGCAGTGGCCACGAGTAGTGGTTGTCGTCCATGCTTCAGGAATCATCATTATGTGGTTGACTCATTGACATGAGTATCGTCAGGACCACCCGGACTGTTTTCATGATGAATTCCGCAGTTATAGTCTCTTCGTCTAAACTATGTCGTATAGATCAAGTCTAGGGTACGGTCAAACTGTCAACCCCAATAACTTGACTCCGGTTAGTTTCTATCGATCTTTAGTCAAATAATGTTGGACTTCTTCTAACAAACTCTGGCCAGAGATTTTACTAAAGACCGAACTAACCCTACGACACTAACTCCCATTGACCGGGAGAGACGAATCCTCTCTTGGTCATTACTCTCCTCGTGCGCTTCAAGTGTCACCCAATCAAAAGACCTTTCGACAGGCCTTGCCTCGAAGCTAGGTCAGTTGATCTAAGTGGCACCATTCACGCATAGGTTTGTCAAAATGACCTCAAGTCAAAAGACCAACTAGCCTATCATCACTCAGAGTCATCATTGACAGATTGGTCAATATAACCATATGATAACTCTTGTGGATCGTTCAGTGAACTCATTCTCTAATGAGCACATGTGTCTCGTCTTCGACTTCGCTAAGTCAAGCGATCATGAGATCATCGCCACCGCTAAACAGTGAAGACTGAGACACAATGGTCTATCCGATGTTTCGATATCCTTGTCTCGAAACATCTACGACCACGAACCCTTTTAGACTTATGCTACAGACGGTCAAACATTTCTCCATGATTGAGATACTCATCTTGATACATGTTTGACCTTGCATAAAGTCTCAAGACTTTACCTAAGTTAATTTCTAATGCTAACTACATTATAAAATAACTTAGATAAATAATTACCAAACAGCTTACTGTTATTTCGAACAAGATGTTTGTGCTATTCACACAGAGATAAATAGCCTCGAGGACATCATATCTCTACAGATCGTACTGAGCCTGTAACACTAACTTCCCTTTAACGGAAGTGATGAATCCCATCTCAGTCATCTACTCGCCTCGAGAGCTTCAGGTGCAACTCAACCTAAGATCAGCAGGCCTAGCCTCGAAGCTAGATCATAGGTCTAAGCTACACGGTTCACTCACAGGTTCGTTCAAATGACTTTAGGTCATAAGGACCAGCTAAAATATCATCACCTTAGAGTTATTAAAGACAGTTCAGTTAAAGTTAATCATTTAATAACTCTAATTTGGTCGTTCAGTGAACTCATTCTCCAATGAGCACCTGTGTCTCGTCTCCGACTTCACCAAGTCGAATGACTATGAGATCATCATTACCCTAAGGTAAGACTAAGACACAGTGGTCTATCCGATGTGTCAATATCCAGTTCTCGACACATCTATGACCACGAACCGTTTAAGACTTACGTTTATATTCGGTCGCTTACTTGCTCATAATCGAGATCTCATCTAGATACGTAAGGACCTAACTATAAGTCTATGGATATTATCTAAGTATATTAATACGAACGATTTATACTTAGAATAATATGTACCATATACAGTATGAACAAGACGTATACTCTCGGATAAATTGCCTTATGGGCATATATTCTCCTACAAACTATACCAATAAGCATCTTATGCTAAGCTGAATTAAAGACTAACCCCAAACACGAAACCCTAAATCCTACTTGCTTGGGGGAAAAACAAAAGAGAGGGTGCATCTCTTCTGAGAAAATTGGACGATGAGAAAAATGAATGAACAGATAAAAGATCGAATCGTCTCAATTTGTACTAGAGCGAGACACACAACAAAAATCCTCCTCCATTGCTACCGCCGCTGTCCTATGTCGCATCATCTCCTTATCAGCTTCCTCATCATCCGGCTTTCCTCTCCTTCTCTTCATTATCTCCTCTCCTTTTGTTTCTCCTCCTACTCCATCCAAAGCTTTGATAGATCGAAGAAGATAGAAATTGGAACAATGAGACGGCTCCTTCTCTTCCCTCGCTTTATTTTCTTCATCTTTCAAACAAGAAAAAAAAATAAACATTTACAATCGAGATTAATAAGGATGATAAGGAAATGATGATGATGATGAGAAGGCGGCGACAGTAAGAGAAGTCCTCCCAATGCCGCCACCTCCTCTTTATCTTCTTCTTCAATAACAAAAACCAAGTATAGACGCATAGATGGGTAGGATGATAAGGAGATGAAGAGGAGGAGGTGCCTGCAGCGACAAAGGGTCTGGGATTTTTAAGATAGAGAGAAAAATAAAAGGGTAATTCGAGAATAAAAGGGTGTGGTAAAAGACTGTGTTTTAAAAAATCTTTTGTGCGTGTAAAATAAAAGACCGCATTTTAAAAAATCTTTTGAGTGTGTGTATAAAGTGGTGTGTGGACAAAGCAATTGGTGGTGGTGTGTGTAGAATTACAAAGTGCTTTTGTGTTTATTTATATTTTATTTTATTTTCAAAAAATAGTTTAAAAATAGTTATCAATTGTTATATTTTGCTATCCTATTATAAAATACCATTTAGATACGTGAATTTATGGACAATTTTACCCTTTTTTATTTAAAAAATTAACGCTACTCTTAATCTTCTTTATTTTTTTCTTCAATCTTCTCCTCTTCTTCTTTTCTTTCTCTCAGCTATTCTTCATTCTTCAACATTTTTGATTTTGGGATTTTTAAAAAAATTGTTGTGTTTTAAGAAGAAGAAGAAAGATTTGATAATTTTTGGGTTTTTGTTTGTTTGATTTTAAGAAGAAGGTGGTGGAAATTTCTTGGGTAAATTTGTCGATTTCTTGGGATTAGTTGAAAAAGAACTGTTCCTCTCAATCTCCCTAAATCTCACTCTCAATCTGGATCATCCCCATGATTTCGTAGAATAAGAAGAAAGTGAAAGTGAAAGAAGGCATGGGCAAAATCATTGGATGTTAATGTCGTTTTTTTTTTTGAAAAATGACGAAATGATATTAAGATGTACCTGAGTAAACATTAGGCGATTTTTGTGAAAATACACCAAAAAGCGAGATCATTCTAGTGCATTTTGCCCTTCTGACGACCCTAACCTTGTCGGCCTCACATGGCAACATAATTTAGAATAATAAACAGTGATTTGATATAATTCGGGATCTAAATCTCAGTTTTCTGAGACTGGACCTAGTTTGCATGGCCGGCCTTGACCCAGGGCACCCAGGGCAGTCGCCCAGGGCCCAATGCCTGGGAGGCCCTCCAGAGTGAAAAACCTGACAAATGATCGCTCGAGCTCTCTCAGAACCTTAAAATGTTGAACGGTGGGATTAATTAGAATATGATCCTAATTTAGTTTGGTCCTGATGGGCCGGATTTGAGCTGGTCATATTGGAATTTAGACTAACCAAGTTGTTATTATATGTTGAACCACATCTGGACACAAAGCAATTGATGCCTTCCTTAGGTATGAAGAGACGTTGTGGGTTTAAACATAGTTTAGACAATGAACAGCTTCTGTGCTACATTTAGCATGTATTTCTGTCCTCTACTTATGTTCTGTTTCATTTAGTTAGTTCCCTTCCCAGTCTCCAATTCGTTTGCACCATACAGTTCCATGTTCTTTTCATTTTGCCTTCTTCTTGTCCTAAATTTCTGTTCTGAAGAAGATGATCATCGTCTGGTTTGGATATGTCGAAGTTCTGAATGTATGTTAAGCTAGGCTTATGGAAATACTAAAGAAAAGGTAACAAGATCACCAGGAACATGTGATGACTGCATTAAAAAGGAGAAAACTGGTAGGAGATATGGTTAAAAACAAGTAATAATCTCAAAACTTGTCAAATGCAATGCAAGACTCCCAATTGTGACATTATGTGTAACGCCCCATCTCCCGATGCCGTCACATTTATACAATAACATGTAGGTCTGTGGATGCCAGTAAAAACAAGGAGAACAAAGCAGAAAGATAAAGATACTCATTTTATTACTCCCATATCATGATTACAGAATTCTAGTACATGTGAACAAAAGTACCACTCGCACTCACTCCAATGGTGAGACAAAATACATGAAAGGAACAGAAAACACACTCACACTCAGCCAACTCAAGTCCCAGCATCCTGAATCAGAAACGCTGACTCCTCGTGCTCAGACCCCAAAAAATTATAGCATTGCACTTCGCTAGATTCCCAACCCCCTTAAAAAATTTATTATTTCAATTTATATATATATTTAAATGACCTAAAATTTTAACTCGTCCTGAACCACAATATCTTCAGAACCGACCCTGACCACAATATCTTCAAGACCGAGACCGGCCCTGCTAGTTTGGATGTCAAAATGAAGTTTTATAAAATGGGGATTCAAATACATTCAAAGTTAATCAAACTTAATCAAAGTGGAGTTTGTAAAGATCCCGTCATTGAAAAATAAACCAAGGGTTGATTTGTGTGAATACAAATCTTGATTTCAGTGCTTGAGCCAAATGGCCCAGTGACACTCCCCTCCATTTTGAGTGATCGAGAGTTCGATGCTTTCCCATATGGACAATTTTTGCATTAAGGCCAATTTTTAAAACATTTTACCAAAACCGACCGACTTCAAAACATTTTACCAAAACCGACCAAGTCTTGGTCAAAGCAGCTCGCGCGCGTGTGGGGAGGCTGCTGATCACTGGACGCGGTTTCAAACTGCGTCCAAAATGAAACCGCTTTTCGGCCGCCAGCGCCGGTTCATTTTCATTCTTCCTCCTTTCTTTCCTTGTTTCTTCTTTCATCGCCAAAAACCCTAAAGCCCCCATATTTTCCTTCTCTGTTCTGGGATTGAAATCGAACTCTTTAAAGTAATAATCTCATCAAGGAGTGAAAACCATCAGTAGGTATGTTTCTTGTAATTTTTGTTCATGATGCTCTTGTTTTCTACCAAATGTCAATGGGTTTTAGTGTTGATGAAATTTTATCTTGGCTCTGATCTAAAATTTAGTGAGCCTTAGGAGTATTAGTGTTGATGAAATGCTAAAATTTTATTTTGCATTCTAAAATTTTAAGCTAAAATTTTAGATGAAACACCATTATAGGAGTATTGGTGTTTCATAATCAAAATTTTAGCATACAAAATTTTATGGAATGCCATGTATTTAGTGATGAAACACCAATACAAAATTTTAGATGAAATACCAATCCATTATAAAATTTTCTACCAAATGCCAGGTATAAATTTCTTGATTAATTTTAAATGAAACACCAATTCATGTTAGTTGATTGTAACATTCATCATTAACATCAACATCCAATGTTTTTCTTTTTCATATATCAATTTTTTTCATCTTATATATTTTTTCTAGCAGATATGGACCCAGGACCCGTTTTAGATTCGGTCTTGAATGACCAGGCACGACATCGTTCAGCACATATACAGCCTGGGCAGGTATGAACAAAACTAATGAATTAATATTTTACGCAATGTATCTTTCTTTGTAATCTTGCATGAAGTATAGTAACATTTCATATTTTTTGGTTGCAGGCGGATATTATATTGGTAGTGGACCACACGAGGAAACATACCGCATGGGTTTTAGATGAGCGTGCAGAACACTATAAGGAAATTGCCAAGCTTGATGTATGTGCGAGATTGAAGTGGATACGGTTGGATTGGGCGTTACTTTCTGCATTGGTTGATAGATGGAGGCCCGAGACCAATACATTCCATCTCCGTCAAGGTGAGATGACGATAACATTACAGGACGTGTCAGTCATCACGGGGCTTCCTGTTGAGGGCATTCCTATATGAAGAATGCCAACCCGTTCCAATTGGGCGGATTTGATGGAGCGACTCCTTTGGACAGGCATCCACAGAAAACCAAGGAGCTAAGGTAAAACTGAGCTGGTTGCGAGAGACATTTATGGAGTTGCCTGCAGAAGCCACCCCTGAGGAGATTCAGCAATATACTCGTGCATATATTTTGCATATGATAGGCACATTATTGGTGCCAGATCCAAGTAAAGGGTCAGTGCATCTTAGGTGGTTGACAAAGATGGAGCATATAGAGGCCATTGGAGATTATTCCTGGGGTAGTGTTGTGCTTGCTCACCTGTATGCAGAGCTAAGTAAGGTGGTAAGAAGGGAAACAACGGGGTTATACGCATGCTCCACCTTGTTGCATGTATACAATTTGAAACCGAAGTTCATTGTAATATTTTTTTTATATAGTAACTGTCACTGACAAATTCATATTCACAGGTATGGTCATGGGAGACATTGCATATAGGCAGGCTGACTTGCTCCCAAGACATATTGGATGGCACCCTCCCTTCAGGGTGCAGGTGGAATGTGCCATTATCATTCAGAGAAAACCCTCAGCGACAACTGGATTTTTATAGAAATGAGCTTGACATGTTAGAGCCGACGCAGATAAGAAGTTGTAAATTTTATACATTGATCTGATGAACGATGGATTAATATTACGAATTCTGATGAGTTATTCATAATTTTCATTTCCTTAAGGTGATCTGGGAGCCATATCTTCAGAGATATCAGAATCTTCCTGATTTATGTGTTTTAGAAAATCAGAGCTGGCGTGCGCGTGTACCGCTAGTTTGCTTTGATGTATTTGTGATGCATGTCCCAGATCGTGTTATGCGCCAATTTGGTATACCGCAGCATATTCCAGAAGCGGTTCCAGGCATGCCATTGAAGACCGGCATGAACCCTAGAGCATGGACTGAAGCCACTGTGGAGCCCCTCATGAAGTGGCACAATAGGGCTGCACATATTGTTGAGCAGGGGGATGCTGTCAGTTTATATGTATATATGGAGTGGTATTGGAGGATCACACGGAGGTGGATATATAGTAGGCAAGAACCCCCGTATGGTTACATGCCTCGTGGTCCAATCGAGCGGAAAATGGTAAATGTTAGTTTGTTTAGCATTAAAATGTATGTTTGTTTATTTTATACATAGGTTTCTAATATATATTTTATCCATTTGTTTTGCAGACCGACGCACTCAGAATGTTAGAGGATATGTGTACACGTGCTTATGAAGCACGTGACCCAGAGCAGATCCTTCAAATTAGGGATAAGATCGGACAGGTGCTCTGTGGAACACGACATAGAAGTGAGGGTGCAGGACGGCAAGAGCCTGCCAGGGATGAAGCAGGCACATCTCAGTAGTATCAGCCAGCCGGGGATGAAGGAGGCACCTCTCAGTAGTATCAGCCAGCTGGGGATGAAGGAGGCACCTTTCAGCAGTATCAGCCAGCTGGGGATGAAGGAGGCACCTTTCAGCAGTATCAGCAGATACAGCCATATACCGGTTATGAGGCCAGCCCTTCTCAGCAGCTGCAGCCATATACCGGTTATGATGTCGGTATGTATCAGCAGTATCAGGCATATCCCGGGTATGAAAGTGACCCATCTCAGCATTATCAGTCATATACTGGGTATGAAGCCAACACGTCTCAGCCTATTCCGCCATATACCGTTGTCCCTGAAGCTGACCCATGTCAGCAGTATCTGGCAGACGAGCCACTGCAGACTATGAGAGATGAGCCACATCAGACTCTGGCAGACGATCTACATCAGACTCATATGCATGAAGCTGACACTTCCCTGACACAACACACCCAACCAGAAATAGAAGGGGACACATCAACTCAGCGAGGTCAGTTTCTCACATACAGGCGTGGTGGGTCTCTTATGAGCAGGTTTTTACATAGGCGGAAATGAATGTAATAAAGCTATTTTCATTGTGTTTAAATTTGTCGAAATGTTATTTAATTTTGGAATGAAATCTGAAATTTTATCTTCAATGTGTTGAAATATGGCATTTATGTGGGTTTTATATGTTTGAGCTGCGTGGAATGAGATATGAGTTGGATATATGTGGTATATGCGATAGGTGTGTGATATATGTCATGGGAAATGCGATAATGTGATGGATATGCGATATGTGATGGATGTGTGAATGGGATGAGCTGTGGGAATGTGAAAGAAGCTGGAAGAGTAGTTTGGGGGTGGCAGCAGCTGCTGCTGCTGCTGCTGATTGCACAATTTCAGTGCAATCAGCAAGCTGCAGAGCAGCGTCCAGGTAAGGGCTTTATTGGCCGCGGTTTCAAACCACGGCCAAAAATGCGCCCAGTTTCAGTGCTTTTTGGCCGCGGTTTGAAACCGCGGCCAAAATGCATTGAAACTGGATTCATTTTTGGCCGCGGTTTGAAACCGCGGCCAATAAAGCCCTTACCTGGACGCTGCTCTGCAGCTTGTTGATTGCACTGAAATTATGCAATCAGCTGCTGCTGCTGCTGCTGCCACCCCCAAACTACTCTTCCAGCTCCTTTCACATTCCCACATCTCATCCCATTCACACATCCATCACATATCGCATATCCATCACATTATCGCATATAGCACACACATGTCAAGAAAGTTGCATTTCATTCGAAAAGTAAATAAGATACATATATCACATATATCTGATTTCATTCCAAAAGTATATAAGATTTTACATATATCGCATATCCATCACATATATCACGTCGGATCCAATACATATAGCTTATACACTCCCATTCACATATATCAAATATACGATACATAGATTTCAAATAATCTGCGACATGGAATTTCTTCATTCGGATGCATTATATTACTTCAGGTACGTGAACCGCCTCCTCGATGCGATGGAGCCCTACAACATTGGCTGAAGTTAGTACACAAGTATTTTCATAAAGACTAAACATGAAATGTGAAAAAGAACATACGATGCTGTGCGTAGAGGATTTTGGCAACGTGATTTCTTATGACCAAGCTGATGACAGTTGGTGCATCTATTCTGCCTGCTTCCTTCACGTGGACGATCCATTTCTCCCCGAATCCGTGTCGATCTTGGCCGACCGGGTTGTCTTCTTTTTTCTGGAGGAAGTAAACTGGGACCATCCTACTCCTTCCAGTACCTTTCATCAGGTATAGGGTGAAATTCTGTGATATATGACAGTTGATATTTACTCACACTATACCATGATGAACAAAATGGCCAATATGATATGTTGGCACCATATTGCTGTCTTGACGTTGCGGCGATCACATGGACACATTGCATATGCTGAAGCATAGGAATGTTGCACGTACATGTGCAACGGTCACCTTCTATCGTCACGGTATATGCTTGTGCATCTGTATCCATCACCTGCCACTCAAAGTCACCAAATCTTGTGATGTAGCAACACCGGGCTGCTTGCACACGTGCACCAATAATGTTCTCAGTTTTTGGTGTGAAAGTGGTCGTCCAACGGAGTCCATCAAGCCGCCGATGATAGAAATACTTGTTTAACCTATAAAAGGTTCTTGCAATCAACGATTGTATCGGAAGCGCTCTAGCTCCTTTAAGAACCCCATTGAAGCTCTCCGAACAATTGGTTGTCATTATACAATAGCGTCTACCGCCATCTTCGTGTTTCGCCCACCTCTTTGTGTCTGCCCCCAAGTTTGTAGTAATCCAATCATCAGCTGCAATAGACTCTTTTCTAATCTCTTCACAAAAAAATTATATGTCAACAAGTCTGATGCATTGCCAGCTTCCCATAAGTTATTTTCTAATGTAGCTGTTCGGAACCCTTTCGCCGTGTAATTTGCAATAATATGGCACAGACAATACCTATGGTGTCTAGAACCTGGCCATCCCTCTCGTAGTGCTCTCAGAATACCTTTCATTCTTTCAGAAATGAAGGTAATCGTTCGGTTTCTACGGGCAATCGGTATCAACTCATAGATGCAGCAGAAAAACCACTTCCAATTTTCTACATTTTCAGCTGATACTACTGCAAATGCTAACGGAAATAGGCCCCCATTTGCATCCACGCATGTAGCCACCAGTAAGCACCCTGCATATTTCTCATACAAATGTGTGCCATCAATACTTAGGACCGGCCTGCAGTGTTTGAACCTTTCAATTGATGGTCCAAAAGACCAAAACACTCCTGTAAACTGTGTCACTCTTGGCCCGATAGTTTCATATGTAATTTTATACACTGTTCCAGGATTGCTTTCCTTGATGGCTTCTAAGTACTGTGGCAACCTCTTGTATGACTCCTCCCAATCCCCAAATATCCTCGCTAAAGCTTTTGTCACGCCCCGCTTCCCAAAAATACGGAGGTGAAGCGTGACAAAGGCCCGCTTAGGCCAGAGCTTAGAAGCTCGGACCCAATAAGCGTCTGTAGGGGGGACCATTTTAAAACTTCCAGGTTCTTGCATATATAAAGTTCCAAACAACAGAAAGTACAGAAAGAAAGTTGCATTCATTAATATAAAGAGTTAATATCCAGCGAGTACAAAGTCTAAAGAGAGGGAAGCCTAAGCATGGCAACAAACTATCGAAAGAGTAAAAAGTATTAACCTCTGAAAGATGGCGACTTAAAAGTCCCCAAGGTCTGGTCCTCGTCAGACACGTACTCTGGGTCTGCGTCCTCCGGCTCTACGTCCTCCGCCTCGTCGACGTACTCTGGCTCAACACCTGACGTACAGCACCAAAAGAAGGAACTGTATGTCAGGTAAGGTCTACAAAAGGGGTCGGACCAAACTGCAAGTGTACCGACTATTTAACAATGGTTTACTGGTTGATTAGCATGCTGGGGTTATAACAGAGGAACAAAAGAAAGTAAACACAGCAGGAAAGTAAAACGTGACAAGTAGTAGTCGTAGCGTGTGCTACCAACTACGGGACTAGCCTAACAGGTGTCAAGACAAATCGGGACATGGTGGGACAAGACAAGACAAGACAAGACGGACAAGACACGACACGTGAGACACGAAGGGTTCACGCCTTACGGGTTGAGGGGGATCAGAACCTCTCCTCGTGCGCACGCTCAACCCTACCCCAACCCCAGGAACTCAGGACAAGAAGTACAGAGGTCAGTTCCACAAGGGAAGCACCTGAAACACCCGCAGGCTTTTGTATCACGGAGATCACTTCCGCTCGGGAAGCATCTGAAACGCCCGAAGGCTTTTGTATCACGGAGATCACTCTCGCAGGGAGAGCATCTGAAACGCCCGAAGGCTTTTGTATCACGGAGATCACTCTCGCAGGGAGAGCATTTGAAACGCCCGAAGGCTTTTTGTGTAACAGGGACATGACACGACCAACGTGAGAGTTATTCTAGGGTGTCCACACGCAACACACAAGATAATCCTACGGTGTCAAAAGTTGTTGTTGTTGGACTCAGACTTCGTCGTCAAGTCTGAGTCGTCAAGGGACGTCTTGAACGCTATCATTTCACGTCCGGTTCTCATTGTTCACAGTTAACCGTTCTAACAAAACTAAGGCCTAAGCACGGCCAAAAGTGCAAGTGGGTACACTTGCCTGTGGTGGCGAGTGTGTCGTCTAGCCGGGTCGTCTCGTCCAGTCGACTCGTCCGCGGCAGTCCGTCTGAAACAGGTCACGGCGACGGTGTCAGGTCGCGTTTTTCAACAAATCCTATTAGAGTTTGTTTCTAAAATTGACGGGACTACCCTATCAGTCAAAAAGTCATGTTTTGATGTTTGTTCAGTCTAGATCGACGTCTACCCTATGTGCACAGAAAATTAGTTCGTTCGTCGATTTCCTACGGTGGGCAACGTTTTAATGGTGCAGAAATTAACTTTAGTTTACGTTGACAAATTTTAGATTAAGGTTTGATTCGCTACGATTTGGGTTTTTACTACGAGTTAGGGGACCAACCTTTACGGCGTTTGAACGTTGACCAGACGTCGGGTCTGAAAGCGGCGACGGTCGCATGGAAAACATATTATATCTGCGTCATAAAGTTAATATCAACTACTGTCAATAATGCTAACCCACTTACGTAGGCACAACCAATATCGTGAGCTATATACTGATACAAGTTATTAACAGATTGTAATGGTGAGCTATTATGCATACCCAACCACTTAAATTATATAATTACACATAACCCAAAAAGCCATATATATATATATAGTTCATGTAGGGGAAAAAATAGTCCCCAACTGATCTTGTAACTCAACCTACTAATTATAAACAATTAACATGCCATTATTTAAATCATTATAAACTCATACTTTATGTAGTAAACTAACCTATGACAGAGTGTTACGAAATTACTTACCATTATCAAATAGCATGACAGGCCATGCTTTAATAACGATACACTAACTCCATTCCTATAACCCAATATAATAATATCCACGTTATAATAAAACACTTACATGTCGATGTCGCGTTGTTTCTTTGCGTGCTTGCAGATGGAGCGGTGGCGGCAAGGAGACGGCGTCGGAGCGCTGAGTGGTCAGAGCGAAGCGCGGCGAAGAACGGTTTGTGGGAGACGGCGACGTGTGCGGTGAGGATCTGATCGAGGCAGTGCTCAGACGTGATCGCTGCCGTCGGTGGTCGGGGATGCCTCAGCAGGGAGGCGGTCTTCAGCGAGAGGGGAAACTTCCGGCGTCGGGATGGCCGCGAGGGGCAGCCGAAGGGATGCTGACCATCTTCGTGGGGGTTTGCTCGGAGAAGAGGGGCACCGGCGGTGACGAGGGTGGCGGCCTGGTGTTCAAGAGGAGTAGCAGCGGATCGCTGGCGTGCTCAGGGCACCGGCAGCGCGATTAGGGGGCACCGGCGTCGGGTCGCCGTGGACGGGATGGAGGCAGTCGGTGCAGGTTGGTGAGAAGGGAGAACGGCACGTGGGGTGTTGATCGGAGCAGGGAAGTGTCTTGTGCGAGCTGGGGTGTTACGCACGGAGGAGATAGGCGGAGAACTGGGTTGCGTCTATGATGCTCGGAGGGAGGAGAAATGCTCGGAGTCGTGAAGAAGAGCTGGGCACATGAAAATTTCACGTGGGTTTCCCTTTTTTTTGTGGCTGCTACTCTAGTCAGCCCTAGGTTTAGGTCATATAGAGTAGGAGGGAGAGAGAGAGACAGAATATGGGAGAGACATGGGGGAAAGAGTGGGATATGGTGTGATTTAGTGGGGGGCTAGTAAGATTTGATTTTAAAAAAAATATTAAGGATTTGATTTTATTTTGATTTCCCTTTTAGAAACAAACCAGTAGTATTTAGATAAAGGATTTATTATTATGTTAGGATTTAATTAATTGGTTAGGATAGAAATGATAATGAGTTTGCTTTTAAAAAAACGTACAGAATTATTTTTTTGAAATTCAAAATTTATAATAAAAAGATATTTTATAAATTTGTAATGAGATAAGCAGATTGGTCTGTTGACGTCCAAAAATTAAAAGAAAAATACTAGGGTGACCGCGCCTTCGAGAGGGTCGTGAATACGGGATCTAGCCACGCGTCTGAGCTACGGAGAACAAAAATAAAAAATCGAATACGAAAATATGCACACCAAACCACAATACGCGCTAAAATACGCACGCTCGAAAAGTGACCGTTACATCCTACCCACCTTAAGAAAAATTCCGCCCTCGGAATTTTTCATACTAATAATAATAAGATATCTCTAACCACATATGCCTACAACTCCTATATGCTACATAATGATTGCTAATCCTATAACTTCAATCAGCTTTCCTTAAATAATCCATCATAACTCGTCTATTCACCGAATCGAGCTACAACTAGAATCACCTCCTAGCACCTAACTATAAACCCACATTACCGTCTACAAATCAACAATCATCTTGTCCTCAATATATATTCTCCATCACATCGACTCATAAATTTCCTCCATACTCAATGAACCATCGAACTACATCTATCCTTATCCCTATCATCTAATCTCCTAATCATATAAAACCCATCTTCCTAACATCCATCCGTCTCAACATGTCGCGTCATTTCCAATGTCTACTCACGTCAACTTAATAATCACGTCTTGATGCTTTAAATGTTCTACTCATTCTCATGATCACTCTAAATCATACTATCCCGTCCTATCTACTCCTATCTATCACTCGTCCAAGTTTCAGATCGATTAAGCACTCATCTCCCCGTATATAATTTCATCCAATTAGAGTCTCCATTGTGTCCCTTATACATTGGTATTATAAATAAGTCTTGGTTACCTCGTTCTTTTCATCCAATGAAATATAATCTAATATCCTTGTGTTTCAAAAATCAATTAATCATCGCTACGACCTATCTCACCTCACTCTAAGCCTACCCGCAAACATAATCCTATAGCAATAATAACCAATTCTAATAATATAACAATAATGAAAATAACACTTCAAAGAGGGAAGAAGTGCAAAGAAATTTTAAGGCCAAAGACATATTTTAAAAATGACATGTGGGAAAACGTGTGGAGTTGGGATAATGGATAAGGGAAGATCGGGGTTGTGATCTTGTGTGCTAGTTTCAAAAACTTTAAGGATTTGGTTTAAAAGAAAACAAAAGTTTGATACAGTCACATGCAGCCAAAGATAAGCTATTCTATTATTGTGAAAAACTACATCTAAGAAAATTGCCTGCTATGGCGCTATTCATACATGTATGAATACCATCATTCAGACAACTTCATACGTATATCACGGTTAACACTGAGTACACATCCAAGACACAAGAGGCAATCATCAAGATCCCAGAGGTAACACACTCATACAGGTCTACACACTCTACCTATACTCATGCACCATGACGACATCACAAACCAAAGGGCCTACTACTAAACTAGAGTTACCACAGGCAACGACGAGCACTAATGCCTAAACAATAGAAAGGAAGCCGAAACCTAAAGCAAAACAGAATAAGATCGAAGAAAAAGGAACGAGTTTGGGTAAGGCGAGGATAAAGAGATAAATGGTTGGATAGAACTAAGATATTGCTCAAAATAACTAAAGAGATGGAAGAAGGATACTTGTAAAATATGGTATCATATATATATATATTCTCATGGAAAAATATGTAGAAATAGCGAGTAGTTGGTAAAATTTTAAAATACGGAAAAGTGTTAGACTAAGAAAATAATGAGTAGGGTGAGGTAGTGATTTGTTTCGTAAACGAAAATATATTTATACAAAGATCCCCCTTTTTTTGAAATATGAGCACGATGAATATAGAACTGATATATATATATATATATATATATATATATATATATAGCGATCTTCCGTTGCGAAAAAACCCATGCGAAAGCCGTGCGAAAACATTTTTTTTATTTTTTTGAAATTTTTTTTTTCAAAAATTCTTTTTTTGATGTTTAATCCATACAAATATATACCCCATGGAAAATAATGGGTGAACCCGTTGGGCATTAGAGCACCCATCCACCCGTTACAAATTTAACAGTCTCAAAACGTGCGAATTTGATGAAATGCATTGATCGAAGGCCAAATGATATTATTTCTCAACCATTATTTTTTGAGGGGGGTATAACAACATATAATGATGGTAGAAAAAAGAATTTTTGAAAAAAAAATTCAAAAAAAAGATAAAAACATTTTCGCACCGTGCGAAATGTTCTCATTTGAAAATTTTCCTATATATATATGTATATATATATATATGTATATATATATATATATATATGTATATATATATATATCTATATATTAAAACACAGAGATTTTTGAATTCTAGGGCTGACTGGGACAAGCTGATGTCATGCTGATGTATAAAGAGGTTGATAGAAGAATGGCTAGGATTTAATCTTGGTAAAAGAAGGGTTGAGATGAGTTTTTGGAAAACCCACCACTTTTTTCTTTTTGTATTCAAACCCCCCACAATCATTACATTTGCGCAGAATACCACCTATTTCTCATTTTTTGCTAAAAACCCCTCTCATTTCACTTTTTACCCACATACCATACACACACGCACGCACGCACTTATGCACTTCCACCCTTCGCGTCGAAGGCGCCCGCTAAATTTTTTTACTCTAATTTGTTCTTTCGACTCAAGGGCGCCCTCACCGAATTTATTGTTCTACGCCGAATTTGTTGTTTCGCACAAATTTGACTGTGTAAATAATGTTTGAGAACAAAGATTTCACGGGTGGAAATCTGAAATGAACCGTGCCCGCGGGCACGGGTTATGACTAGTATGTATATATACATATATATATATGTATATATACATATATATATATGTATATATACATATATATATATATATATATGAGGAGGGATCAAATGACACCCAAAAATAACCCCCAAAAATGACCCCTATCAAAAATCTTATGCCCCCCATTTTTTTCGGAAGATCCGAACCGTTCATCTTGATCTCCACCCTCTAAATACCTGACCCACCAATTTTCAACCCGATCCCATGTGTTTTGCCCGTTCATCAACCATTCGCAAAAGTTCTGTTCATGCGAAACCGTTAAATTTGGGTCGGATGGATGAACGTGCAAAACACATGGGATCGGGTTGAAAATTGGTGGGTCAGGTATTTAGAGGGTGGAGATCAAGATGAACGGTTTGGATCTTCCAAAAAAATGGGGGGCATAGGATTTTTGATAGGGGGTCATTTTTGGGGGTTATTTTTGGGGGTCATTTGATCCCTCCTATATATATATATATATATATATATATATATATATATATATATATATATATATATATATATATATATATATATATATATATATATATGTAAATCTTCATGTGAGAACATTTCGCACGGTGCGAAAATGTTTTTATCTTTTTTTTGAAATTTTTTTTTTCAAAAATTCTTTTTTCCACCATCATTATATGTTGTTATACCCCACTCAAAAAATAATGGTTGAGAAATAATGTCATTTGGCCTTCGATCAAGGCATTTCATCAAATTCGCACGTTTTGAGACCGTTAAATTTGTAACGGGTGGATGGGTGCTCTAATCCCCAACGGGTTCACCCATTATTTTCCCTGGTGTATATAATTGTATGGATTAAACATCAAAAAAAAAATTTTGAAAAAAAAATTTCAAAAAAATAAAAAAAAAGTTTTCGCACGGCTTTCGCATGGGTTTTTTCGCACCCGAAGATTGCCCTATATATATATATGTATATATATATGTATATATATGTGTATATATATATATATATATGTATATGTATATATATATATATATTAAATTTCTTTTTAGTTTAGATAATATTCTAAAAGTACATATGGTAAGTGGTTAGAAATAAATTTCGTAGCTTAGAAAACGTGATATATTGAATTTTCAAAACAGTAACCAAGTTTTAAAACTAAAATACGAAAGATACCAATTCGAAAATAAGTATGAGATAGTAACTTAAAAATCACGACCAAGAATGTTTCAAAATCAGTGAAAGAATTTTAACTCAACCGAAAGTAAAAATTTAAATATTTAATACGGGTTTTCAAAAAAGTTAAACCGAGCGAAGAATTTAATAGTGAATTTCGAAAATACTTTTAAAGGGAGCAGGATTTGCAATGGAGAGACTCGAAGAATTATCGATAATCGTCATGAAGCGATCACGTGAATCGGGGAAAAGAAAAATGATCACATGAAAACTACGCCTAGGAGATGGTTCATGAAAGCTACGATGGGACCCTACTGCCGATAACACAAAAGTGTAATGATCAGGAAGATGCTAGAAATCCGAGATTCCTAATTATCGGGCCGTCTAAAGATCAGGGGAAACTCAACACTAAGACTTCCAAATGAACCAGAAAGTATTAAGGATCTCAAGGTAGAGTCCTAAGCGAATCAAGATTATGTTCTGCTGACCCGAAGTCGATGGACCCGAGCGAACGACTAAAAGAAGGCTCTAAAAATCTAGCACGGTTAGAGTCAGGTGAGGGCAACTAAGGTATCCTAAGACAGGTATGACCAAATCTTAACCAAGGCGTCTAACTATCAAACTGAGATGTCTACCTAAGTCTTCCTACCATCTAAGACTGGGAAAACCAAATTTAGACTTGTACATGGATATTAAATGAATGCGGCACTCTTATTGTTCCGAACTTTTTGCGGGACCTGCATGGACCACCACTAAAACCTGTCACGCCCCGCTTCCCAAAAATACGGAGGCGAAGCGTGACAAAGGCCCGCTTAGGCCAGAGCTTAGAAGCTCGGACCCAATAAGCGTCTGTAGGGGTGACCATTTTAAAACTTCCAGGTTCTTGCATATATAAAGTTCCAAACAACAGAAAGTACAGAAAGAAAGTTGCATTCATTAATATAAAGAGTTAATATCCAGCGAGTACAAAGTCTAAAGAGAGGGAAGCCTAAGCATGGCAACAAACTATCGAAAGAGTAAAAAGTATTAACCTCTGAAAGATGGCGACTGAAAAGTCCCCAAGGTCTGGTCCTCATCAGACACGTACTCTGGGTCTGCGTCCTCCGGCTCTACGTCCTCCGCCTCGTCGACGTACTCTGGCTCAACACCTGACGTACAGCACCAAAAGATCTGAGTGGTCAGAGCGAAGCGCGGCGAAGAACGGTTTATGGGAGACGGCGACGCGTGCGGCGAGGATTTGATCGAGGCAGTGCTCAGACGTGATCGCTGCCGTCGGTGGTCGGGGATGCCTCAGCAGGGTGGCGGTCTTCAGCGAGAGGGGAAACTTCCGGCGTCGGAATGGCCGCGAGGGGCAGCCGAATGGATGCTGACCATCTTCGTGGGGGTTTGCTCGGAGAAGAGGGGCACCGACAGTGACGAGGGTGGCGGCCTGGTGTTGAAGAGGAGCAGCAGCGGATCGCTGGCGTGCTCAGGGCACTGGCAGCGCGATTAGGGGGCACCGGCGTCGGGTCGCCGTGGACGGGATGGAGGCAGTCGGTGCAGGTTGGTGAGAAGGGAGAACGGCACGTGGGGTGTTGATCGGAGCAGGGAAGTGTCTTGTGCGAGCTGGGGTGTTACGCACGGAGGAGATAGGCGGAGAACTGGGTTGCGTGTATGATGCTCGGAGGGATGAGAAATGCTCGGAGTCGTGAAGAAGAGCTGGGCACATGAAAAGTTCACGTGGGTTTCCCTTTTCTTGTGGTTGCTACTCTAGTCAGCCCTAGGTTTAGGTCATATAGAGTAGGAGGGAGAGAGAGAGACAGAATATGGGAGAGACGTGGGGGGAAAGAGTGGGATATGGTGTGATTTAGTGGGGGGTTAGTAAGATTTGATTTTAAAAAAAATATTAAGGATTTGATTTTATTTTGATTTCCCTTTTAGAAACAAACCGGTAGTATTTAGATAAAGGATTTATTATTATGTTAGGATTTAATTAATTGGTTAGGATAGAAATGATAATGAGTTTGCTTTTAAAAAAAATCGTACAGAATTCTTTTTTTGAAATTCAAAATTTATAATAAAAAGATATTTTATAAATTTGTAATGAGATAAGCAGATTGGTCCGTTGACGTCCAAAAATTAAAAGAAAAATACTAGGGTGACCGCGCCTTCGAGAGGGTCGTGAATACGGGATCTGGCCACGCGTCTGAGCTACAGAGAACAAAAATATAAAAATCGAATACGAAAATATGCACATGAAACCACAATACGCGCTAAAATACGCACGCTCGAAAAGTGACCGTTACAGCTTTCGATCTAGCCATCCATGCTTTGTGATATGATATTCTGATGTGTAACATGGCATAAATGGCATCTTGTATTTCTGCAGTTGTCATATCAAGCTTGGTCTTCACCTGGGGCATAATTTTGTAACTTATGAAAGATGATGTGGCTTGACTATGATCAGTATTTAGAGTGGGATTGTTGCAGGTGTGTTCATCACCTACTTTTGTTATCTTAAACCTCCCAGATGTTCTTTTTCCCACCGCTGCATAAATCCTCCAAGAACAATTCCTACTCCCCTCATCTTGAGTATGCGGATTCACTTCATGATTCAAGCCACATATCACGGAATAGCAAGTTTTGTTTGTCTTGATTGGTCTAAATGAGACATTGTGCTCGATGCTCCATTCCGTTATTGCTTTTATCAAGTCGATCTTTGTATCATACATATCACCGACGATGAAAACTCCGGAACTGCTGGGAAGCCTAGGCTCTATCAGATGCCTTTCTTGGGTATTCCTCATAATTGTAGTGTTTACCCATTGTTCTTCATCCTCTCCATCTGGCAACGGCTCTTCAAACTGCACATTTGTATTGTCTGCAACAGATTGATGTATCCATTCTGTATCATCTGCATTTAGATCGGCAGCAACCTGCATGCTATCCTCCCTCACATTAGGATGTTCATCATTATCCGTGACATCACTTTCGTCATCCACCAGTCTCGCTATAGACGTCGATGCTCCAATATATGTGGGTTTGTCAATATCTTCAGGAATCACATTTTCTTGCGTGGGCATCGTCTCAGGTACAGATGGACCTTGAATATAAGTAGAGTAAGTTGCATTTGGATCATCTCCTTGTCCCGCAACATTCCAACTGCAAATGTCATATGAATAATTGAAATGTTTAGCATATGTAATTTACTTCATACAAATATAGCATAAACGTATTTAGTACTTCAAAACTTTCTATACTTACGTATCCTCTTGTTGGTTATACGAACATCCTTCTCCCGCCATATTCTCTATAGGCATAAAGTCAGCCGAATCATTACCAATATCCAGCATACGAGTAAATGTGCCATGTGGTTCGCTCACTCTGGTGTTGATTATTGCTTCTTTTTCCACATATATTTCAACTGATCGTTGAACTTCACCCAAGCTAAATAGAATCTCCATGTCCCCGTCATCTGATATCTTAACCGATGTAAACCTTTGATCAGTTATTGGCCATTTGCACACCAGATTCAATGCAAACTCCTGCCGGTTTATCCGTGTGCCTATGTATATCCGATCTACTAGCTCAGAATATGTTGACGGCCTTCTCACAATAATTGGTCTCACAGCGCCCCCGACATACTTCGGTTCGTGATTTTCATCAATCATTAAATCTCCATCAAAATAGCATATAACAAACATCCTATCACTTGCCATTATTTTAACCCTACACATAATTGACATTTATTAATTTCTCTAAAACCATCAAAATTTGAATTATTTCAAGAACATATATCTTATTATGAAGTAGATTTCTCACCTCAAAATCACCTAGGAGACGCACCAAATGGCCAAAACCTCCGTGAGATGGTTAGAATTTTCCTTCGCACAAGGAGTAAAAATCGCTTCTGTCCGAGGAAGAAACATAGGAAAGTAAGATGCTCGAGGGCATCAGCTGTCGGTAAGAGGTATCTTGGGCACTGGACGCGGTTTGAAACCGCGTCCAAATTGAATTGAAATTTGGACGCGGTTTCAAACCGCGTCCAGTGATCAGCAGCCTCCCCACACGCGCGCGAGCTGCTTTGACCAAGACTTGGTCGGTTTTGGTAAAATGCTTTGAAGTTGGCCGGTTTTGGTAAAATGTTTTAAAAATTGGCCTTAATGCAAAAATTGTCCTTCCCATATACCCAAAAAAAAATGTTGATTTCATTTTAAATTAAATAAAACAGATGTAACGGCAGCTTAAGGCTCATGATACAATCAAAGAATCTAAAAAATTTATTTCGCCAACGAACAATCGTCGCATGTTACATGGTGTACTGTTAGTCCCAGCATAGTTCGCCCACCACAAATCAAAGGCATCAGCACCAGGAGGAACAAGCAAACATCGCAAGAAACGAAAAAAGGCACCACAAAACACAGCGGCAGAAAAATAAAATTAATTTACAGACCCACAGCACAAGGGACACGCTAATGAATATATTGTTTTTACAGCAGCAACATTATCGAGACGCCCAGAACCAGTATCAAACCGAGAGCACCAACGAACAACTACCAAAGAGTTAGTACGTTTTTTTTGTCTCGGAAGTTTTGCTTCCTTAACGCCTTGGATCGGCGACGAAGATGAAGCAAGCCCGTCCAACAAAACACTCACGCAGCAAGCAGTATGATAACGATGAGTAGGACAACCCCAAAAATCACCAAGAGCAAGCATGTCTGCGGACGAAAAAGAGAGACCCGAAAAAAGCGATAGGTAAATAACAGGACACAATGAAAATCCACTAGGTTGAAACTGAACAAGTTTTAAGCAGACCACACATACCAAAGATGAATTTGACTTCTGTGTTTTGGCTGCCTTTGCAAGTTGAGTCTTTGCTTGTGCAGTGGCCGCGAGGGAGCTCTCAATATTGGAATCGATGTCATCTGCAAGTGAAAAAGGAAAGAAGCTTTAACTAACAAAGAAGTGAGATTTGCTGTTACAACGCATGCTTATATAACAAAGATACTCGGCATACCAATCATAGCTCCTTGATCATGCACAAGAACGGCGAGGTCCTTGAAAATTTCATTAACCTCGCCAATCTGCTGCTGAATCTCCTGTATTCCCTGCTCTCTTTCCTCAATGATGGCCTCATTGAAGACAATCTCGTTATCTAACATCAGTACCTCTTGCCTGGAGAATATCATTTTTTTTAAATTAGTTCAAAACACTCTTAAATCTCCAATTATGTTTTTTATTAGTTGCATACGAAGGCAGAAACAACACTAGTCCCGCCCAAATCCACTTTAAATCCACTTTAAATCCACTACAGATTTTCTTGACTTTGAATATGGATGCAAAGCTTAGCATGCAAGTAGGATTCAAATCAGGTATGGATGTGATGCCCAAGTCCTTCCAGATTTGGATTCATAGACAATAGCACAAGTCAAAACCAGGGTCAAGAACAGATTGCACAGTATCACCTGCAGAAGGCAACCCAACCAACTTAAGAACATTTGAGACCACCTCCAACTACCACGAAATGGGTCTTCTCTATCATAATCATAAAGAATCCTTCTAATGGTCTCTCTCTCTCTCTATGTTGGACACACCAACCTAGATATGGCACGATGACGTGTGGTAAATTCTAAGCAAATACAAAGTACACATGTCCCGATGTCCGACACAACATTTGAAACCACCTCCAACTATCACAAAAGGAGTCTTCTCTAATATGAAGAATCCTTCCAAAGACATCTCTCTAGGTTGCACATACTCGGCCAAGCTGACCTGGACATGGCACATTGACACAAGGCAGATTCTAAGCAAAGACAGGACACATGTCCGACACAACATGGCTTCACAAAAGAAGTGTCCATGCTACATAAGTCTTCTCTCAACAATGTCATTGAGAGTTTATTTAACAAGAACTATAGCATGACAGAGAGAGATTGTTGCAAGAAATTGTCACTTAACGTCTCTTTGGTCTAGTGGAATATTCATATACGGTATTCTTTAGTTCAACATACGGGTATTACTTGCATAGATAAAAACCTCTCATTTCCTTTTTCCCCTCTTTATGCAACAGATTCCTTACTATTCAGACTCTTTTAAAATTTTAAACTCCTTTTTTGTAAAGGTGTTTAAAAGGCAAATGTTTTTAGCAGTTTCCATTCGATCCCTCCCCAAAAAAATCAAAAAAAAATCAAGGTTAGGCAGAGGTGGCCCATGTTCCACTTGGGCCTAGGTGTCCGTGTTAGGCGCTGTGCACCCAAATAAATAAATATATAAATACATTGCTGCCTCTGCATGATCCCCCTCTTGCCACCTCTTCGTGCTTCGCCACCATTGACCTATCATCCATGCCATTTGATTGGTGCACAAGATGAAGGCACCAGCCTCTTTATCTAAAGGCAGCAGCAACGGCGGCCCGAGCCAACAAAACTCAGGAAAAGGCAGCAGAACACAGAGGCGGCAAGGTATTCTGTTTCTTCTGCTTAAATTTTCCCACTGGCTAGAGATAAGCACGTGGCAAAAGACCCAAAGGCACTGCACATTGTCCAACAATGTTCCCCACTTCTTGCCCCTCTCCCACCAGAAAATTGAACCGTAATCATACACTGAGGATGTTGTTTTTTAACTATCAATAAAAGAGCCATTTTCCGAAACAAATACAGTTAAAAAAATTAATTTTTAACTTTTTTTATTTAATACAGAGAGTGTTGTTGCTAATAATTATTCCATTCAGCCTGCATGTTGAAAAAATCATAGAAGTGATGAGTTTTCATTACTTTTTTCTGAATCATGATTATATGTAATTGTCTTGTATCATAATAGCCTTCATCCCAAAAATTTCAGTTTGGCTTCATGGACTCGATAGAAAGAGAGATAATGGTAAAATAATAATATTAACAAATAAAAAGAAATAATAGCAACATCGGTAGTAGTAATAAACAGTAATAAAATAAAATAATAAATATATAAATATATAAAGAAATAATAACAATGATCATAAATACACACAAGTAAAAAATAACATGTTGGATTATGATGTCCGATACTTGTTTTTCACACATTATGATCTAAAGCTTTTAATTCCGCCAAACCTATGTTTTTCATATTCACTCTTATCACCTTCTTTCATAACTTCTTCGGTCTACCTCTCTTTCTCTTAATCGGTGTACCTCTCTTTCTCTTGATCTTAACGTACATACATTTTACATTTTACATTCTTTCTGTCTTTCTGTCTTTCTAATGTGTGCATCAACATATCTTTGATAAAATCATCTCAAATGATTTCTCCCATCTTACCATCATAGGAACCACACATATTTTAATAAAAATGAATCATATAATGAACATCATCGTAATCACAAAGATAACAATATGTGAAGATATAACAAACTAAGTGTGATTATTTAAAAGAAAATACCACTTAGTTTGTGACCGCTTACCGCACCAGTTGACAAATCACCAAACTAAATTATTTAAGTTATTAGCATTTTTGGCAAAAGAGATGGTAACAAATATATTGGATCAAGATGGGGATTCATTGTTGAACAGATTCCCGGCTAACTAGAACCAAGTTACTATCTCTGAGGGAGCAGCAGACTTCATCATAAGTAGAAATCTCAGTTTACATTGCCATGGTTCCAAACCCTCCCACCAACCCAAACAAACAAATAGATAAATAGATGATAATGATGATGATGATGATGATGATGATGATAACAAGAACAAGATAATTTCCTTCTCACTTCACTACTCCGTCTAAGTTCTGCAATCCAGCTTCCGTTTTGTTCTACTATCTGCCATTAATCGTCTATAGTTGCATATTTCAGTTTTAGGATGGTAGGACCAGTTATTTATTACTTTTGTATGCGTATCTAACCTACGTTGCATGGACACAGCCAAGACACACCAATACATGTCAATTTCCAAAAGGTTTGATGCATCTGTCCAACATGTAACTGACAAGACATGGCTTGACAATTTAAGTGTCCCGTTAAATAGTCTAACAAGCATTTCTGCAGTGCTTCCATGTCAATTCAAATGGTCTCTCATGAGAAAGCAGCAGGAATCTGATACGGCGCGGCTATATAGGGCGGCGGGTCACGCGGCTCACAAGGGGGTCCCGGTTCGAGTCTATCAACGTAAGAGACGACTTGAGTCCACAACAGACCCGGTCCCAAACTTGTAATTTCGCATCCGTAGAGGAGGGTTGTTTCGTAATTGGACAGTAATCCCTCTCCTAATCAATCAAGGGCCGGCCGGCCCTAGCTTGGACTTTTATCAAAGAATTGTGAGGTAACTTTATTTCCCTAGAACCCTAGATTGTTTCTCTTTGGTAATTCCACTTTTCGTGCTTTAGATCTATTGTTCTAGGTTTAATTATTAATTTCAGATCAGTTCTTCGTCTTTAAACCCTAGAATTAGCAATCCAAAGCCATAAAAATCCCATCTTTTATCCCCACAAAAAGCCCTAGACGCATCAAATTGGTATCAAAGCGGTTGGATCCATGGCGAGCACACAATCTATGGAGCGGATCGAAGCGTTGGAAGAGAAAGTGGAAAGGATGGAAGCCCAAATCAGCAAGGGGTTCATCGACGCTAGGAAGGAAGACGCAGAGATGGACGCGGAGATCCGAGAAGAAATAAAGGAGAATCAGGCAAAAACTGAAATCAAATTGACGGCGATAGTAAAGGCCATAGCGGCGTTGACCGCAAATCTCAACTCAAGGCGGATCTAAACAAAAAGGAGCCACCTTTGGCAAGGGACAAAGGTAAAAAAGTGATTTTTGACGAGGAGGGGCCAGAATCTGACGTCGATGGAGATTGGGAGACTTTACCAGATGCGACGACAGCGCGGGATGGCGAAAGGATGGTCGGGGGAGTGCGGCAGACCCCCCTACACACCCGGGGAGGGCCGGCGAACCCACCGGAGGGGCGGCAAGAGTTGTCGGCCCATCCCGGGGGTGCGCTGCCTCCCTGGGGGCTCGGCGGAGCCCCGCCGACCACCCCAGGGGCAGCGACTGGCCCATGGGGCCTCGGCACCGCCCCGCCGACCACCCCAGGGCGGCGACGGGCCCCTGGGGCCTCGGCGCAGCTCTGCCGGCCCAGAATCTGGCCGAACAGGGCCGCCAAACCCCTGGGAGGGTCCAGCAACACAGTACGGCGGGTTTCGCCCCCCCCCCCCCCCCCCCGCGGAGGCGGCGATGGCCCTACCGAGGCCAGGAGGAGGGCAGTAGCCACTGACGAGTAATTCGGGCCCCCCATGGGCCCCGCACGGGCCTCGATCAGCACCAATTTTTGGATTTCAGCCTTCATCGGGACTCGGCGGGGGGATTTCAGCAGACTGGAGGGCGCCATCAGTATATTGGGGGCCCGTCAGCCCAACCCCCACCTTTTGGGGGAGTGACAGGAGATTGGAGAGCACACCAGGCCCCGAGAGGCCATTAGGCAGAGTATGGACATCCACAGGGAGATGCGAGAGGAGACTGGCAGTGGGGCAGGGCAGATGGTGGCATGCGAGATCGGGTAGATGCCTATTTGCCAGACAGACCACAGTGGTATCAGCCGAGAGGAGGATTCCATCAGCAGGAGAGAGGTGGATTCGCTGGAGAGAGGCGACTGAAGAAGCTCGAGGTGCCTATTTTTGAGGGGGGAGATCCTGACAACTTGTTGTACTGGGTGGAGAGGTACTTTGAGGTGTCAGCAGTACCAGGGGAGGACTGGCTTCGGGCGATAGGGATCTGTTTGGAGGGAGAGGCTTTGGGCTGGTTTCGGTGGATTGATCAACAGCAGCCATTTCAGACTTGGGAGGAGTTTACATCACTATTGATGGAGCGTTTTGGTGCAGGACAATCTGGCGGAGTGTTTGAGCGGCTTTACTCACTGAAGCAGGAGGTAAGCGTAGGAGTTTACATCAAGAAGTTTGAGTCGCTCTGCCACCAAGTCCGAGGAGTATCTGAGGAATCATTGGAGGGATGCTTTATGAAGGGGCTGAGGCCTACTGTGAGATCTAGACTGAGGCAGCTACAGCCAATGAGTCTACGCGGGATAATGACATTGGCAAGAAATGTGGAAGACCATCAGGAGACGGAGCGGAGAGCCCGTGGAGCGTGGGGAGGTACCACTTTTCGGGGACAGGTGTCTGCTACGGGACAGATGACTGCGCCTACACCAGGGGCCGCGCCTGCCCAGGAAGTTACAGCCGTTGCCGGGGGCAACAGAGACCGGAGACAGGAGCCCCGAGCGGGAGGGCAGGTACGGAGAATGACGGATGCAGAGATGAGGAAGAAGCGAGTGAAAGGATTGCGCTTCAAATGTGATGAGAAATTCACTCCATGACACCGATGCACGGATCGAACTCTTCAGATACTGTTAGTAAACAATGATGAGGAAGAGGAGTTCGTCAACCTAAAGGCAGTGGAGGATGAGGAGGAGACAGAGCACCAGCACTTGGACTCGGCGGATACCAAATTCTGTGGTAGGGTTCACACCGAACCATACCACAAAATTGGTGGGACAGGTGGGCAATCAAGAGGTGATAGTATTATTAGACAGTGGGGCCACCCATAATTTCATCTCCAGTAGGTTGGTGGGAGAGCAGCGACTACAGCTGAGTGGCACGGGGAGGTATGGAGTGATGTTGGGCATTGGGCAGGTGACATACAGCACCGGTGTCTGCCGCGGAGTGATCGTGACGCTTCAGGGAGTACAAATTGTCATAGATTTTCTTCCCTTGGAGTTAGGGAGCACCGATGTTATTCTAGGGATGAAGTGGCTGCAGACACTGGGGGAGACCAGGACGAACTAGAAGATGCTGAGGATGGAGTACCAGGATGGGGGGAGGACAGTGGTTTTGCAAGGGGACCCCAGCCTCTGTCGCTCGTTAGTATCCTATAAGGCCATGTCTAGAGCGATCCATACAGCAGGAGGAGGTTTCTTGGTTGAGCTACAGGCCGTGACAGCATCAGTGCAGAGCGAGGACCAGCACATGCGGTAGCACCGAAGATCGAGCAGCTGCTGGTTCAGTATGAGAGGGTATTTCAGACACCATATGGGCTGCCACCGCACAAAGACCACGAGCACGCCATCGTCTTACGGGAGGGCGTGTCTCCCATTAGTGTGCGGCCCTACATGTATCCACAGGTGCAGAAGGACGAGATAGAAAGGTTGGTGGATGACATGCTGCAGGCAGGGGTGATTCAGTCGAGTACTAGTCGTTCTCCAGCCCAGTTTTATTAGTTAAAAAGAAAGATGGCAGCTGGAGATTCTGTGTGGACTACAGGGCCCTGAATAAAGAGACTGTTGCAGATAAGTTTCCTATCCCGGTGATAGATGAACTACTGGATGAGCTCCATGGAGCAGCTTGCTTTTCGAAGATCGATCTCAAGTCAGGGTATCATCAGATAAGGATGAGAACGGCTGACGTGCCCAAGACTGCTTTCAGGACTCATGAGGGCACTATGAGTTCCTTGGCATGCCCTTTGGCCTGACAAATGCCCCGGTGACTTTTCAGGCACTGATGAACAAGGTGTTCCGACCTTACCTTCAGAGATTCGTGCTGGTATTCTTCGATGACATCCTCGTGTACAGTCGCAGTGTGGAGGAGCATGTGGGGCACCTGCAGGCAGTGCTGCATGAATTATAGGAGCAGCAGCTGTGTGTTAATAAGAAGAAGTGTTTGTTTGGGCAGCTGCAAGTGGAATACTTGGGACACGTGGTGTCAGCTGAGGGGGTGACGACAGATCGGGCCAACATCGTAGCTATGTTGGACTGGCCGGTACCCACCACATTACGAGGTTTGCGTGGATTCTTGGGCCTGACGGGATACTACAGGAAGTTTGTCCTGGGGTACAGTTCGATTGCTTGGCCACTCACAGAGCAGCTTAAGAAGGACAGCTTCCACTGGGGCGAAGAGGCTACCAAGGCGTTTGAGGCCTTGAAGCAGGCGATGACGACGGTGCCCGTCTTCGCACTACCGGATTTCAGCAGGCCATTCGTTATAGACACCGACGCTTCTGGACACGGGTTGAGCGCAGTGTTGATGCAGGACCAGAGGCCTATTGCATTTTTTTAGCCAGACTCTGTCAGCACGAGCAAGGCTGAAGTCAGTATACGAGCGGGAGTTGATGGCGATCGTTCTGTCCGTACAGAAATGGCGGCCTTATTTGTTAGGAAGGAGATTCATAGTGAGGACCGACCAGCGGAGTCTGAAATATCTACTGGAGCAGCGCATGGTCACAGAGGAGCATCAGAAGTGGCTCTCCAAGCTGGTCCACTTCACCTTTGAGATACAGTACCGGCCAAGCCTGGAGAACAAGGCGACTGACGCCTTGTCTCATCGCGAGGAGCTTGCAGAGATGGCAGCCATTTTCGCACCAGTCCTAGACTGGGAGCCGTTAAGCAGGAAGATTGAGGCCGACACAGATTTGGCGAAGATACGGAAGGCACTGCAGCAGGGATCCGCATAATTTCTGGGATACACCATGAGCGAACAGTGACTTCTATATCAGGGAAGACTGGTGATTCCCAGGGGCTCTGCCCATATTCCGATGATTTTTCAGGAGTTCCACGGCAGTGCCATCGGATGGCATTCAGGTATACATCAGACCTACAGGAGGATGGCGATGGAGCTATACTGGCCAGGGATGAAGAAGAATATTGCCCAGAGGATAGCAGAGTGTGATGTGTGTCAGCGTCACAAGTATATGACAATGGCACCCGCAGGACTTCTACAGCCGTTGGCTTTACCGGAGAGAGTCTGGGAGGATATCAGCATGGACTTTATCGAGGGGCTTCCGCGATCAGAGGGCTACAATTCTATATTGATGGTGGTAGATCGGCTCAGTAAATATGCACATTTCATACCTCTCAGGCACCCTTACACCGCAGTGACAGTGGCTGCAACTTTTATGCGGGAGGTGGTTCGCTTGCATGGTTTTTCCGTCTCCATATTGTCAGACCGCGATAAGGTCTTCATTAACAGTTTCTGGCAAGAGCTATTCAAGGTACAAGGAACCAAGCTGAGAAGGAGCCTGCCTATCGCCCACAGACGGATGGACAGACAGATGTGGTGAATATGAGTGTGGAGACCTACTTGAGGTGTTTTGTGTCAGATGAGCCGAAGCAGTGGGCCAGATGGTTAGCGTGGGCAGAATATTGGTACAACACCTCGTACCACTCAGCAGCACAGAGCACACCTTTTCGGATCTTGTATGGTCGGGACCCGCCCCATTTGATACACTACAGCAGATGGGCCACACCCGTGTCGCAAGTAGAGGAGCATCTGGGAGAGCGGGACAGATATCTGAAGGAATTGAAGAAACATCTGCTGCGAGCCCAGCAAATCATGAAGACTAAGGCAGACGAGCATCGAAGAGATGTGCAATTCGCTGTGGGGATCGGGTTTATCTGAAACTACGACCCTACAGACAGAAGACCTTGGTCCGTCAGAGCAATGAGAAGCTAGCAGCCCGCTACTATGGACCTTTCGAGGTGACAGCTTAGATCGGGAAGGTGGCATATCGTCTGCAGTTACCAGCTACCTCCACCATCCACCCTGTGTTTCATGTCTTACAGTTGAGGAGAGCCATTGGGAATCACACACTATCACCGACATTGCCACCTACTTTGACCGAGGACATGGAGGTGCTTCTTGAGCCTCGGGAGCTGACAGAGGTTTGACAGGCTACAGACGGAACACGGGAGGTGCTTATTCGATGGAGGGGCATACCGGACTACGATGCTACCTGGGAGTCAGCCGCAGTAATACGCAACCAATTTCTAGATTTCCACCTTGAGGACAAGGTGGCACTTTTGGGGGGAGTAATGATACGGAGCGGCTATATAGGGAGGCGGGTCACTGGCTCACGGGGGGTCCCGGTTCGAGTCTATCAACGGAAGAGGCTACTTGGGTCCACCACGGACCCGGTCCCAAACTTGTAATTTCGCATCCGTAAGGGAGGGTTGTTTCGTAATTGGACATTGGACTAATCCCTCTCCTAATCAAGGGCCGGCCGGCCCTAGCTATCGAAGAATTGTGAGGTAACTTTATTTCCATAGAACCCTAGATTGTTTCTCTTTGGTAATTCCATTATTCGTGCTTTAGATCTATTGTTCTAGGTTTAATTATTAATTTCAGATCAGTTCTTCGCCTTTAAACCCTAGAATTAGCAGTCCAAAGCCATAAAAATCCCACCCTTTATCCCCACAAAAAGCCCTAGACGCATCAGAATCATCAATAGGGAGCAACATCTCAGATTCCTGTTTGACTCCCCATTTGTGGAGTCCTTTACCAATAAATAGATCCACAGCTTGCCTACTAAATTACCATCTGCTAAAAATATGCATTGCTCTATAGAGAAATAGTATATTGCTTCTGGGACAGTATAGGCTTTTATGTAGTTACACCATGTTGCAAGTCCCTTTATAGCAGGAATTCAATGTGCATATGGCTTAAAACTAAAATATGCAACTAATCATGTATATCTCCATAAGAAATAAATTATGGCTCATGAAGGATACATCCATTTATCTGTAAATTATATCTTCATGCTTAGGTACTGGTTCAATTGCATAACCCTAATATTGCCATTTATAATCATGTATGGTCCATTTTTCACAGTACTGGAACTTAGGAGGTGACATTAGGACTTGCCCTTGGCTTATCATCTGCTAAAATTCCTGTATGGATGCATGGAGACATATTATATTGCTTGCAGAATGGTATATCCATGTATTTATTTGCGTGTGTGTGGGTGCACACATCATCTGCAACAAGCCTCTTGCCACTAGTTTTGTAAAACATAACAGACATGTTGCCATTAAAGATGTGACAGAACTATGCCCAAATAGTATCTTATGAGGGGGAAAATAGACTTTATGGAAAGAATGGCATAGTATCAGCTAACACTATGGCATTAATACCCTGACTTGCGAGTCCCTTTCCCAGCAAGGAATTCAGATTGCACCTGACCTAAAACAACCACCTGCGGGAAATCATGTTTGCTTACGAAATATATGCAATGATACATCAATTTATTAGTATACAACGCCTATGGAAACTTCTAATGTAAAGCCATATCATGTCAGATATGTGCTATACACGTGCATCATGTGTATTTTTTAAAATTTTCCCTACACCAGTGTGTTGCATGCATGTACGTGCAACATATATGCATTTTTATGATTAAAATCTGGTTCAATCACCTATTGTAACGTTACAACTTAGAACCGTATATGGTTAGTTGTTAGTGGCCGTCAATCCTAGGACGTGATCTGATACAATGGAGGCTAAAATTTTAAGCAGTCAAGTCATGGCAGATAGAGCGTTCATATAACTTCCTCAAGGATCAGAATGATGTAACCATTGAGTCGTGGCATTGAGCAAAATTTTGTGGACCGTGTTTGAAACCTGAAATTCCTGGTCCCTCTGTTCTATCTAATTTCAATATATAGCGAATTATTCAGATACAACATTTTTCCGGTCAGCTCAATTGTCAGATAAATCTAAAGAAAACAGGGAACTATCTAAAGTTTACAGTAAAATCAAGTTTAAACGGGATGTACATGATACACGTGATAGTTATGCTAGAGACTGACCTGATATGATACATGCAACATGCAACAGAGAATGGACATGGAAAAGAATTTCACCTTCTAGATTCCACAAGCATTGCACGCTGTTCCGAGGTTTTATCAGAATTACCATCGACCTCACTTGCAGTATAGCTGGAGAACAAAATTATGGTCACAATGTTAGGTCACTGAACCTAGAAAATAATCAATATGATATGCATACACACAACAAAAAATGGCATGTATTAGGCGGCCATGCATATTGACATGATAGTTAATCAGGTTGTGAATATAGTAAGCAGTTGCTTGGGAATCCAAACAATGCACATTTACAAAGATGATATACCACAGATACTAGAATTTACAAAATATTCACAGAATCACAGGACTACAAACAGTTAGTAATCAAACCAATTCATAATATTTGTGTGTGTGTGAAATGGGCCATCAACTAGCCAAGGAGGTAATTTCCTCCCTGACAAGCATCAACCCCCCCCCCCCCCCCCCCCCCCCCCCCCCCCAAAAAAAAAACAAACAAACAAACAAACAAACAAACAAACAAACAAACAAACAACCAAACACACCCACACCCACACAAAACAACAACAAATTCCTTCGATCCGATTGGTTTTGATCTTTCATGTTTTAATACCCCCAAACCATCAGTTTTCAAGTGATTTCAAGATGTTTTACTAGTTTATCCACTCGTCGCAACTTTAACAGTTTTGCAGAACTTTTTGCAAATATTTTGGAACAGTTAGATGAACGAATAAAACTAAACTCTTAGTGTTCACCTGAAAATTGGTAGTTTGGGGTTTTCGAACATGAAAATCAACATGAACAGAACCGGTCGTCAAAAAAAGGGCGTTAGGGTTAGGGTTAGGTTAGGGTTACTCAAATGGCCATCACCTATGGGACTGCTGAAAGTTAGGCACTTGTTTATTGGTACTTATTTAGCATGAACCTCATTTTTATGGTCTGCATGTGTTCTGAGAAACTCAACACAAAATCAGTATGTGTTCCCTGAAAAAAAAACAAGAAGCCGACTTGGCAGAAGGCATCCAGGGCTGCCAACATTTCACCTTTAATGTTCAAATTCATGTGTATTAACAAATGCAAAGCAGAGTCAAATCGGGAACTCAGAAGCATCTATCCAAATATTTCACCTCATAATCAAATGGATTTAATTTTCTTGTAAAATACAAAAAAAGAAAATGGTTAAATCATAGAACATTGTCAAATGTTACAGTCTCAAGTATCACACTGATTTTAGCCAATTAATTAGTTATCAAAATAATGGGAGTATAAATATATTATGAAAGAACAAGTCAAATCTGCAAATAGGTTTTGAATAGCTTGAAGAAAATGGACAAAGAAGCGAAAAAAGAATCAGTTCTACACAGATCATCTCTGGGTGTTAGATATGTGGACAACCTGTCGCCTACCTACATGACATCATCAAACCATTACGAAAACTCTCTTTTACAACATATATGACAGTCAAGATCCAAGTCTCCCATTGCATTGGCATTTTGAACTGCATATCCACTAACACAATACGTTGACTTATATTTTGCACATGCATTGACAAGTACAACCAAGTCACCGATGTCAGATGTATGCAGGTCCTTGCTGGTGGAACTTTATATAAATGTAATAATGAAAGGTTGCAATTAATGTAAATGCATGCTCAATAGTTCCAGACATAATTCTACAACCAAATATCCTAGTTCTATGAATCAGTCAGCCTATTATTACCTTGAAGGGACTGCCTGGGGAACAAAAGGGGCATATGCTGATTCCCTCTCAGCTGCAAGCCGTTGTGCTTTCTGGAATTCTTTCAAAACTGCTTCAAAATCTTTTGCAAGTTTTGCATCAGCAATCTTCTTGCTCGCCTATAGTTAAAAAGCAAGGACTAAGCAACAAAAATGCTGTAATGTTAATATTAGAACCGAAAGGCACTATCTAGAGAGTATTCATCTAGATCTAAAACGCACAAAAGGCCCAACAAACATTGAAGCATGTAATAAGTTTCATTTATTATTCACCTTCACAAAAAATGCCATCATGCCAGCATTCACTCAAGAAATCACTAAAGAAACAACTCGTACAAAACACACGTGTTTATCTACCAGATGCATTCATGCTATCCATAACCCAAAAGGCATGATGGCACACATGTCAAAACAATGATAAAATTATAATCAAATATAAAATGTATGTTATTTGAAAACATTAAACACAAAATGATCAACGATCCAGATCACTCTCTCTGGATTTAGTGCATTAGCAATTTTGAACAACGATATCAACACCTTTTTAAAAGCAAGTCCTAAAGAACCCATTGGCAACAATGCATGTGCCTTTATAATTTATTTGCAATTAAGAACTAGTGGGAGGGTACAAATGGGAAACAAGAAATATTCTTTGTGAAAGAGGAGAGGAAAGATTTAGTCAGCTAGATAGTTAATTTTCGGAAGTAAAGTCAATTTCAAATACAAATACACTAAAATTTACAGTTTTGGGGAAGAAAAGTGTTTAATAGAATATTCTAAAAGGTGCATAATCATACTATTAATGAATGCATACAAATGCATACAAATACATACAATAAAACATAAACTCCTTAATAACCCTACAAGATTCATTTTCCCTTCCAAATAAATGAATTTCAATCCTACTACATGTCCAAAGAGGCCTCCCCCCATCATACGGACCGCTGACAGTTTGTGTACTGTTTCTGTTCTGAGTGACAAAGCAATCATTTGTCTAAAATGCAGCAATGCAATAGTAAATGCACGTCCGATTTTATTAGAAAAGTGCAAAGATGTCAACCGTCTATACATAGACCTGGACAGCCACCTTAGTATATGTAGTGCTACAAACTCCAAGCACACACGTGCATGCTAAAGCTGCCACCAAGCTCAATCAGTTGGATTGGGCCTTTGGGGGTTGGGTTGGGGGTTTGGTGAAAACCTAAGACTAAGGCTTACGAAGGGAAGGTTTAAATAGGCTGACCAGAATTTCTAAACAAACCGCAAACATCTCTAAATATGTTATCACCTATGTGTCATAGTGTTTCTCATATAATACCTCTATGTATTTCAATGTTTTATCCATGTCCTGTATGGTTCATAGCATTTGGGATCTATGTTGCACCCCTGACACCTACAGCCTAAATTGACCAAGAATTCTGCTGGACCATTTTTTGGGTATGAGACTTTCCACTGTCTGGCAAAGTTGGGGAGTGTTGAAGAAGACTGATAAGAATTGCTAAACAATTCACAAACATATCTAAATATGTTATCACCTAATGTGTCATCGTGTTTCTCATATCCTACCTTTAAGTATTTTCATGTTTATCCATGTCCCGCATGCTTCCTAAGTTCCTAGCCCTCGGGATCTATGTTCATGCCGGACACATACAGCCGAAATTGAACAAGAATTCTGTTAGGCCATATGATTTTCCCTCCCAACCCCAACAGTAGAATCTAAAATACTTGGCATAATATCCAAATTCAGGCCAATACACATTTCAGCATGTGCACCCCGGAGCAGTTTCATGTCTAATACTTTAATCAAACCATCCAACAAGCTCAAAAGACTTTCAAATTCAACTTCTCACATCTCAACACACATAATTTAGCATTACTCTGATCTTCATTACCGATATAATCAGGTCAAGTCAAGACATAAATTTCTAGGCATCAACCATCAATAAGGTACCAAATCAGCAAGATTATAGATCTGCACACTGGCTAGCATAACTTTAAAAGGAGACAAGAAGTAGGATCACAAATCAGTCTGCAAGCTTCAGAATACATAGAACATTGATTACATATGAAGACACTAAGCACTCACGCTAACTTCAGCACGGTGATCCGCTTCGCTGGCTTGTTTAAGCTTTCCAGATGTATCTTTCACTAGCTGTGTAATATGTAATCTCGTCTTATGCCTGCCATAAAGATGGACTATCTTAGAAAATTCAAGAGCAAATACCATTCAAAACGACCAATCAACGATATAAAAACTGACGCAACAGAGCTAATAATTACTCGTCTGTGCATAAGTGACTAAACAATGCCCAAGACTGTCAAGGGTTGTATGCACAACACAATACAAGTTTCTATTATTAGTAAGAACACAATGCAGAATATAATTAAAGACATGGTGAAGTAAATAACCACTAAAATATAAAATGATGTACATGACAGTTCTGTCCTGATTATTGTGACAGCGTGTTAGTGGTAGAAACTGGTAATGCTTTAAAAAGAGTTTTTATGGAAGTCTTGAGCCTACACATTTTTAAGTAATTACTATTTTTCCTTTAGTACACGATTAAGTCCACTCAATTAGATGTGCGCTCCAAAATCCAGTAATTTCAGTTTTGTTTGACATTCTGGTATAGTTTATTAACTACATTTTTAGCTTCCTCGTCAATTTCAGCAATTTTCATATTTGTTCTAATACCAATTTGTTCTGACAGACATCGCTTGAGTCCAGATATGCTAATGGATAGAAGCTACTTTAGTCCAAAAGTCTAATATTGCACCCTGCATAAGAATATTGTTAGAAATAAGATTAAGCTTAAAGACAATCTAGTGATATATACCACATGATGGGACTTGCCAGAGTATGGGCAACTTTTCTAATTAAAAAAGCAATGAGTTCAGTATCATCATAAAACAGTTTTGAAGTGGACACAAAAGGTAATGATGATGGCAAACAGTAATAGTAAAACGCTTCTGAATAAATTGCAGCAAGAGAAAGGAATGTAAACTCTCTTACACCAGATCTCACTAATAAAGTAACTAACTGGTATATCTAATTCACAATGCAACGAATGTATGGAAACTACATTAAATCCCACCAAGCTATGAAGTTTGCAAGGTCTCAGGATTTGTGCAAGGAAATCAAATAACATTAAGATTTTTAAAAATATAATTACAATGACATAAAAATAAATAATATACATTGCACATTACATGAATAAAAGGTACTAGTTCTGATTTCTAGTAGAGATTCTTCTTTTTGGTCTGCTTCTTCTATACAGATCGAGTTGCATGCAAGTGGAACAAAAAGCTAGTCGCATGCGCACCAAAGTATGTGACGGGTATCTTGTATCTATAGATCAAAAATTTGTTACCTTTCATCTTTATGTCCAGGATGCAAGCTAGTTAAATGTAATGCCAAGTGTTTTCCTTAGTCTACGTGTAAAACGGCCAAACCTAGTTATATGCCTCCAGTCTCTCAACTAACATCAACTAACATAAGCAAATTTCTATTAGCAGCTTAATCAACTTTCAGGTTTCCACCCACATTTGTAGCTATAAGTGTAAATCTAGCAAACCCAAACAAGAAGTAACACAAAGAAGGATCATAAATTGCAAATCGCATCTTCATAAACTTTCAAGTCTCTAATCACCTACGCCGAAAATAATAAAAACAACAGGAAGAATGATTGACCTTCAACTTACGCCTGCTAACTAAATATGTGTAAATAAAACATTTCAATTCATCTTGTCACAGATTAATAACGCATGCCTCCATTAGTGAAACTAGCGAAGCCAATCTTAAGCTTCGCAGCAATAGAAAGTTGAAGCCTTTACCACGAATTTTAGCTGGCAAATTAAAAAACAGCCCATTAAACATATATACAGCAAATAGATTATCATGCAAAGAATTCAATAGATAGTCATCCCAAATACCAATCCACACCAACCCCCCAAAAGAATACAAGGAACTCACAATAACTATAATTTTTATAATCCAATACACCAAACCCTAATCTCCCATAAGAATCAACCGATCAAACAGCAGAAAAAAGCACAAAATTCAAAAGAGACAATGATCCTATCCCTTACAGCTTCTCTCTGAGCATGGGGGTGTCCTTGGGGGTCCCGAGGGTGTTGACGAGCCTCTGGAACGTGGCGACGGCGGTGTTGATCTGGAACAGGCCGGCGGCCACCGCCTGAGTCGGATCCTGCCTCCCATTCGCCCGGCCAGCCAGCGGCCGCCCCGCTTCCAAATCCGCAAAGCTCATCTTCCCCCTTCTCTTCTCTCCTCCTCCGCTCAAAAATCGAAATCTAATGGAGAAGAAATAGAAAAAGCAGAAACCCTAACACTAACACTAATCAAAACTCGAGAGCTCGAGAATTTGGAAGTGGAGGTGATCGATAATTCAATTGGGGTCCGACGATTGCGGAATTTGGGACTTTTTTCGTTCTATAATTAGCTATTTCCCTTTATTTTATATATCTATTGATTTCAATTTTAATAATTTTGCCGATTACATGGAGCAATTTAAAAAAGTTAGAAAGCGAATGGACGGTGAAGGCGAAGAACGAGAACCTTCTTGGAGAAGTCTCTTTTGCTTTGTGGGTGGGACCCGCAAGACGGGACGGTCCAGATTGGCATGCTTCGCGCGTGGTCCGCCATGTGGATTCCATTGAACATGAAACATCTGTTACAGACGAATGGAATTATGACGCGTGTGAATGCAGCGTTCGAGAGGTCGCCACGTGGCGAATGCGACCCGCTGCCGCTGGGGGCTCTCTTTTTTAATGCGGGAGACTTGCCGGCCCGCTTTGGTTAAAGCTTTAGTTATTTGCCCCAAACGGCACGCTGCGCCGCGGGTGCCCGATGGATTGTACCGTTTTTGTCCTTCTGGCTTCCTTGACTGCCACGTGCATGCGGTAATGAAGTAGCTCCAATTTTTCATTTCTTTTTTCTTGAGGAGTGAGCCGCGGATGGCGTCCAACGATGGCGTCCAACATTCTCGCATTGAAAATGGAGCCCGCATAGTTTGCCACAAACGGAAGTAATTAATTAATTAATGGGTACTGAGTGATAGCCAATTATCTTAACGCCCAAACCCATACTTGTACGCTGAGCCTACATCATTAATTATCATTTGTCTGTAAGTTTAGAATTTGTTTTGTTCTGCCAAATAATTATAACGGTGGAGAAAATGACATCTTAGTGCCCTTAATTTTGTTTCATTTCGAGAAAATCGCATTCAACCTTCTTATTCTAAGAAACGCCGTTCAAATTTAAAAAGCTTCTCTTGTTAAGAAATATGGAGGTAGTAAAATAATCTCAGCTAAGGAGTAGCCATGGCCTAAGACTTGGCTCTCAATATATTCATTTACTTAATAGGACTTAGGAGTCCAAAGGACTCCCCACTAAGTTAGTGGGGAGTAAATGGTGAGATGCTGAGGGAAAGGCCTCCCTCAACTCACAACACTCCCCCTCATCTCTCCATTACCTTGGTTTAAGCATAAGAATACTTCAGGATTCGGTATGCTAATGTGGTGTATACTTCTGAATCCAAAACCACTGTGGTTGCCTCGTTAAAACCTTAGCTGTGGAAACCCCAGTGGGAAAAACCAGCAGCTTAAGGGAAAAAAGTACAACTATCGAGGGACTCCCCCTGATCTGTACAAGCTTCAGGCTTGCAGATCTCCTATGTATTTATACAATCATCTCATATTCGTCTATACATCCATCATGTTCTGAAGGAAAATACAATCATCACTCATCTATACAAGTTTCACTCATCTAGCGGCTATTGAAAGCAGTGGCGCTCTAGAGTGGAATGCTCTGTGAAGTTGGTAGATGACTCCACTAAGTATTCTTTGAAATCAGTCTTCAGTGTGTCGGCAAGGTACTGCTGGACCTGGCTGAACGTTTTCAATACTTGCTTCTTGGATGATGAGCTTCTCAGAAGATGTAGACATTGGAGGATGATGTGTATATATTTAGGAGGTGCCCGGCCTTTTGTGTTTTAGTCATCGCGATGATCTTTAAACCTGCATATGCGATATATATTCATTGATCCTTGGAAGTTGCGCAGAAGCAGCTTATCCTTGGTCTAGTGGTGCTCTCCAGGACAACACTGTATCAAGTTAACAACTTTACTGCAGACGTTCTATCAAGGATACGTGCAGTTGGCCAGATAAAGAAGTGTAACAAGTACACTAGAGCTAGGCTCTTCGGGACCTAGGATGTCATCCACCTCTTCCAGCTACTGAAAGGTATCATAAATAAGCATCCATTTTTAATAAGTTGCCAATGAACATCATTCTTCATAAACTCCCGGTGTATGAAGAATATTAAAGGGTTCCACCACGAAGGTGTTTAATATGTAAGCCGAGACAATATCTTGTTATGCCTATGTATTTCATTTCCAAGGTATGCTTAAAGCTATCTGATATCTCAATGGTCTCTGCAGGAGATCCTATTTGCTTTAAGTCGACCACATGTACGGCGAATATCGCATATCCTGTCAACGATCTTTCAAAAAAAGATTTACGGGCAGAATATTGCTTAAGATCAACTAATGATCTTTGTAGCCTTTATGGAGAAGACGTTTCTACGTCTCTCTTTCATCTCTGGAGGTAGAGTATACCCTTCTGGGAGTTTTATATAGATCTCTATATATATATTGCCGTATATGTATGCAGTCACAACGTCCATGAGCTGCATTTATTGGCTTTTTCAGAGAAGTTTAGGCTTAGTAGGAAAATGATCACATTTCCTTCATTTCAATTTCTTATGAAATCCAACTTATATTCCACAGGTTTTACACATTCAGGTGTATGGACTACTTGTCCAAAGACTTTGCTTTTCAAGAGTGAGTCCAGCTCTACTCTTATTGCCTCGTCCCACTTTGGCCAATCTATGCGTTTACGCTATAGAAAAGTGGGTTGACGTCATCGTCGTATTCAGCGACGTGAACTGCAATAGCGAAAGCAAAACCGTCGTCGACGACTGTGCTATATCTGTCCAGTACCTCTCCAGTACGTACGTAATATAATGATTTTTCTCCTGTTGTTTCCTCTGCATGGGAAATTAAGAGGGGAGAGGTTGCTGGTCTGAGCTCAGCATCCTGTGGATGGATCATTTTAATATATCCAGGAATCTTCCTCTTTTGAGGAACTTTATATTTTGAACCTGGCCGGTGTCCTCTTTTCAATTGAGTTACAGCCAATTCTGATGCCGATGGATTGCATCCATCTTTGGGAATGTCAATCCTAGCTGGCGTGTTGGCAGCAGGGACGTGTGAACGAACAATCTTCTGGTTGTCCGTAATTTTATCCGGTAATTGATGTACTTTAGTCTGAATGTGAAGGATCTTCTGGATCTCATCTTCACACAGGAAAAGTATGCGGATCATAACGAGATTAAGACTTTTGTGTCCCATGATATGGTCTCAGAAGCTTCAGGCCTCTTTAGAATGAGTGCATATTTCAATGAGACTTTGCTCATCAAATTCACATATATCAAGACTTGGTGGTAAACTATAAGCAAGAGGCATCGGCATTAAGATAAGGCCACAAGTGGGCCGTATCGTGGTAAGAGATGCAGAATGCAGTGTGTTGCTCCCTAAACATCAACAGGCAACTGAGATTTAACAATGGTCGTGAAAATCATTGGAGTCTCTTTACCAGAGACTCTGATAACCCATTCTGAGTATAAACATGCTACGGGATGTTCAATTTCAATGCCAGTTGCTTGGCAGAAGTCTTCAAAGATATGTGTAGTGAATTCACCAACATTATAAGCTTTGAGAAAGCTATGTTGCGAGTGAATCTAAAGGCACACATAAGACCATCCAGTAGATGCATCAGTCAGTACAATGAAGTACTGAAAATGGGCCACTTGCAGGATGAATATGCCCGCAAAGGTCACCATGTATTCTCTCAATGAAGCCAGGAGACTCTCATCCCACTTTCAGGAGGGAAGGTCTCTTTAAAAGTATGCCCTTACGACAAAGGGGGACAAGGAAACTCAATCTTTTGAAGAATCTTCAGGTTCTCCAATGGATTCATTTGATGATGCATCCATCATCGCTGATCCAGGATGACCAAGTCAATTTTGCCAGAGTTAAAAACTATGGCAATGAAAGGCACTTCTGGTGCTCAGTCAAGTTGGCTTTCTATAGGATGAATATCTGTAATTATAGGGGCCCGACGGGGGTCCAATGAAATCGTAAGTAGATGGGTTTATGGCCATCCTCTTGACGAGTTACATATTGATATTCAATATTTATTATCCATAGTTTTCAAGTTATGTTCGTTTAAACGAAATATCCTTGAAACATGGAAAATTCATATATGTTTAAGGGGAGAAGTTTGCATTTATAGTCTCGTTGTATGCGGGAGAAATATTAATGCTACACCAGTGCAACGAGGCACTATCCACAATATTACATACTTCATCTATAGGCAAAACGAAATTTTATTTAAGGAAATGTAAAATGACATTCAAATAAAACTTCGTACAAAAGCAAACTAAAGATGAAGCTACATGTAATTTTAAATTCATAAATAAATATAGGGCTCAATCGAGCAGGTCGTCATTCTTGAAGTCTTTTGCAGTGAAAATCGTTGGCGGCTGAACAGCCGCCAAGTTTGTTTCAGGCAGAGACTTCTAGCTCGCCTGATACAGTTCCTGGAGGTGGCGAGGAGTGCGGCAGTTTCTGGACCAATGTCCAGTCATGCCACATCGATGGCATTTATCCTCCCAGTTCTTCTTAGGAATTGACACTTGGTCAGTGTTCTTACGGTTCCATGTGAGGTTTCTCATTTCTCTGTTGTTGTTGGTCTGGGTTGCTTCTCCTCGTGCTGGCTGCATTACAGCCTTCCCTTTGTTCTTTCTAGCCTTCTTATTGTTTTTCCACTTCTGGGGAGAAATTTGGTGGGCTTCATGGATAGGTGCAGTACCAGCTGAACGTAAATTATGAGTAGCAAGCAGTAAATCTCTATTCTGCTCTGCCCTAAGGAGGCAAGAGATCAAATCAGATAATTTCGTGAAGTTGCGTTCACGATACTGCTGCATGAGGATTGCATCTTTCTCGTGAAACGAGGTAAATGTCTTTTCCAATATGCGTTGCTCAGTCACTTCTTCACCACACAACTTCAGGCATGAGGTGATATTATGAAGTGCAGAGTTATACTCAGCGACGGACGTATAGTCCTGAAGCCTTAGGTTTTCCCACTCATAACTGGCACGCGGTAATATTACATCAATTTGATGTTTATACCGTGCCTCCAGCGCTGTCCACAGCTCCATTGGGTCCTCTACCGTTAGGTATTCGGCCTTTAAGGTCTGATCTATATGTTTCCTAATGTAGATAATGGCTTTCGCCTTATCCACATCGGAGACAGTGGTAGGAGTGCTGCTGCTAAATGTAGCAGAAGCATCGGCCGCTACTGGGGCCGATGAAGGAGCCAAAATTGAGCCAAGGATGGCCATCGAACGCAAGTGGAACTTCAGGTCCACTCGCCAACTCAGGTAGTTTTTCCCTGCAGCATCAAGGACCTCGAAATCGACGCTTGCCAATTTTGCCATTTATCTATGCAATTTAAATTAAGCATGAATTAAATAAGATGTAAATTCACGCATAAAAAAGTAAAATGTGGGGATCGGCCAGATACCCAAAAACGTATAAAGTCCAACGTCCGAATATACAGTCCATAAAAAAAGAAAAATAAAATTTGGAAACCCAGAAGTGGTCCCTATCAATTAAAAATTTAACCTACGTCTTCATATCTTGGTACACCGGTCATTGGCATTAATACATTTAATCCTCACTTACAAATTCTCTCAAAAAGAAAATAAAATTGCAAGAAATATAAAAGGTATCAAACTGGCCGATCCCAAAAATCACATTTTAGCTTATATAAACATCCACGCAGTTTATAATATGCTACAGGCACAAAAGAAGCAATCACGCATGCATATAACACAGGCATATATAATATGGAAAAAGAGACTATAAAATATAATAATCTCTCGGGCCACGGGGAGACGTCATACACCGTTAGGTTAGTTGACTAACGGCAGAGCGGTCGCAGGATCCTTAAGATAAGTATATTTTGAAAAATCCTAATATTCCATCAACAATTAATATTGCAAGAGTAATGTTTAACATAATATTATCAATATGACAAATTGGGCGTAAATGAAATTAATATTTTGATTGGAGCTGCAGGCCCATTAGTAAAATATTAATCATTTTAATAAGCAATTGTATTAACTTAGCTTCTAGCCCAATAAACCAAATTAATATTTGGGCTTCAGGCACATTAGCAAAAATTTAATTAACTAATTAAGTTTGCACTTGGGTTAACTGGGCTACAGGCCCAGATTTTGGTAGTCAAAATTAATGGTTAATCTAAATGGGGCTGCTGGCCCATTTATTTTCATTTATAAACTGGGCTTCAGGCCCAATAAACAGCCCATGTAATATGTTTTTAAGTATTGGGCTTCTGGCCCATATATTGTAATGATCAAAAATATAATTTAAGGGAAAATTAACATAAGTCCTAAATCAAATATTTAGTATATTTGTTAGGGGATATCAAGAGTCCCCAATAACCCTAAAAAACCAAACAGGGCCCCTCGGGTCACCACTGCCACGATTAAAGAGGTCTGCCCCCCCCCCCCCCCCCTCATCCCGCCGCCGACAGAGGTCCCCTCATCCTGCCGTGGGGGGTGTTGGCAGAGCAGAGGCCCCCCCCATCCCGCTGCCGGGGGAGGGGTCGGCGCTACAGAGGACCCCCCTTCGGGGGGTGTCGCAGGAAAAACCCCCTCTGCCGTCGGCGGGGGGGAGGCGATCCGAAGCCCCCCCCCCCTTCTGGGGGGTGTCACGGGCAAAAACCGCCCGCCGTCGGCCCGGGGGGGCGCGGTGGTCGGCAGGCCCCCCTTCGAGGGGCGGATCGCGACGGAGCCCCCCCCCCCACCCCGAAGCTTGGGGGCGGAGGGCTGCAGGCTCCCCTTCGGGGGGGCGGGTGACGGAGGGCCCCCCCCCTGGGGGGTGATCGACTGGAGACCCCACATAGGGTTCGATCGTCGGAGGCCTCCCCACGGGGGGCGGTTCGATCGCCGTAGCCCCCTCCGATGGGGGGGGTTGATTCGACATAGCTCCCCCCCGTCCCGAGGGTCGGGCGGCGACAGGGCCCCCCATCCGAGGGGGGGTGGGGCGCCAGATGGAGATCCCCCGCCGCTGGGAACGAGCGGGGACCCCCCCCGCCGATGGGGGGTGCGGAACGCCGGTGCGGGGGCAGCCGAAAGGGTTTTTGGGTTGAAATTTTTTTTATTGTTTATTTTTGATGATTATCAAAATGGTGCAGATTAATACAAGCCTATAGAATTGGCTATGTAAAATCTTCGCTTATTACATTATGTAGGTATCTACAAGATCGAAAAGAAATTAGATCTAGATCAAATATCTAGGGAAGATCGTGTAAAAAAAATCTGTAGATAGTTCCGCTCCCGATAAGCTCCAAAGAAAAATCCCCGCAAAGCTTTGCCGCAACGGTACGCCGCAACAACAGATTCCTTCGCGCGTTTAGGGGTTTGATTTTTGAGAGGAGACGTGATGGGAAGCTCAAAAAAGATAAGAGCGTAGGTGCTGATAACGTGTTAAGAAATATGGAGATAGTAAAATAATCTCAGATAAGGAGTATCCATGACCTAAGCCATGGCTCTCAATATATTTATTTACTTAATGGGACTTAAGAGTCCAAGGGACTCCCCACTAAGTTAATGGGGAGTAAATGGTGAAATGATGAGGGGAGGGAGACCAAAGGCCTCCCTCAACTCACAACATCTCTAAATTTTTCTGTATTTTTCAAAGAAACCAACATGTTTCATCTTGCTTTTTGACGAAACCACATTGGACTTTTCAACAAGTAAAATGTATTTATTCAAAATAGAGCAAACATAAAATGTGTTTCTTAAGATTTACAATGAGAATTGTGGTTTTTTTGGCTTCTGGATGAAAGAGAAGCGAAAAATATTTTTTGATTTATATCGTTCACAACGTACTTTTCCAATGTATTTATAAACATTCATTTAAAAAGAGCACAATGGTAAACATATGACACGTGTCTCGAAAACTTCAACATTCACTATTTTTCGAACATTTGGAACGGTTCATTTTGATCTTTATATTTTAAAACACAAAACACCACATAGTGAGTGATTATTTTTCAACCGGTCGCAAATTTAATGGCTTTGCAAGAAATTGTAATGTGTGAATGTACGAGCAAAATCACTTGACTTCACCCAATATATGAAAAAATTAATGCACGGTCGCGCCGATAGTTCTGGAGTAAACTGGCAAGTCACGCAGTTTTGTGCGCAGCCATGCCGCATATCAGCACGACCGTGCCGACACCCAGAAACCCTAATACACCCAGATTTGAGTTTTGATCTGGATCGTTGATCTGTTTGGGGTTTTAGTCAGACGGACATGATCTAAAACGTCCTCTCCTACCCTAGGATGAACTCCTATGATATGAATACCAAGAAATACACTTTTTGGTGGCTACGAAGAGAATTGAGAAAAATTCCTTGCGTCATCAAGAGAAAAGCCGATCTTTTGTCGGCGACAGGCGATGAAAGTGCTTCGATGTGACTACGAGCTTTTGGGAGAGGAGGCATTCCTGGTTCTAGAGTCTTTGGTAAAATCTCTCCATTGGTTTTGTACATGAGACACTGTAATTGCTAGAGTGCTAGATTTATTTTGTCGAGAGGGCACATATTGTCTTAGAGGAGATTTGTAGTCAGTGTATTCTCTGAATTATCATCTCTGATCTAGTGGAAGCCATAACAACGGAGACTGGACGTAGGCCATGTTATGTATTGGTGTTTTAGACCAATATTGTTTTAATGATGACCACAACATTATATTTAGTCTCATGTTTAATCAAATGAAGAATATATTTTTGGAGACTAAATGCTTGGTGCAAGGATAGACATCAAGAGGAGCATTGTCAAAGCTTGGAACTTGATGAATGGAAGCTCAGTAAGAGGCGTCAATGCTTAGAAGATGATGTAGAGCATCAAGGCATCAAGAGCTTAAAGATTAGACTCTATGGGAAGCAATTGTAATCCACGTAATATTTCATTTAATTGCTTTTCTCTTTTTGAGTCATATGATCTTGTAATGCCTTGATAGATAGACTATCATTCATGCATATGCATTTTCCATCGTAGTGAACCTTAGTATAATCATAGAATCAAACCCAATAGGTTCACCTTGCCAAAAACTCAAACTGGAGTTTTTGTCTCTTGTTGTGTCCATATTTTCCATGTTTTTACTTCATATTTTCATATCATTGCGATCACCCAAAGTTTACTTTTCTATATTTTATCGCGTGTTTCCCGATATATTTGATTCTCATAGTATTTTGTGGACTTTCAGGAACTTTGGGCCGATTTGGAGCAAAACTGGATGATAGACACGAACATCGAAGCTGGAGCATCAATGGCGCTGCATTTGACGACTCAAAGCGGCTGGAGAAGAAAAAGAGGAAAGAAGAAAGAAAGAAAAGATAAGGAGGAAAGGAAGGAGGGAAGCCAAGAGCTGATCATGTCTATGATTGCCATGTCGCTCGGCCAAGCATGCCACATGCTCAAACTGGAGTATTTGGCTTTTCAACAGACGACTACTGGAGGAAGGACAGGCGATTGGGTGATTCCAGGCACCTAGCCAACCTTCTACAACCGACTGTTGTGCACAGCTCAAGTCAACTTTTTATTAACTCATTCTTGAGATGTTGGAACAGATGACTGAAGTTCATTATTCAGGCACATGTCTTCCATCAGGCGCCTGGGAATTGTCCCGCAGTCGTCTGTGTTCCAAAGTGCGTAACTTGCATTTTCTAGGCATCAACCCACTTTGTGTGTCAGTCAACTGATGAAGAGTTTTCAGTCACATGTCTAGGTTCATGCACCTGAGAAATGTTTGTCAATCATCTGAAGGCGCTAGTGCGAAAGTTGCATTTTCTCATGTCCTTTCCATCCCTCGTGACAGTCACCTGCTGAAGGTTATTCAGACGCATGCACATTGTACAGGTGCATGTGTAGTCTTCTATAGTCGCCTGTCATGGCTCAAATTCTAGCCATTGGTAACAGTGGCGGAACAAGGCCTTTGGTTAGGTGAGGGCACTCATGCATAAATATTTTTTGTGGGGGCCCAATACATAGGCATGTATACAAACAAACATATATACATATACATATACATAACTACATATATAAATATATTTTTATCAAATTTTTGTGGAGGCACGTGCCCCAACAATGGCCTTCCTAGTTCAGTCCCTGATTGGGAATAATCTAGCCAGTGATCAGTCGACTGTCGATCCTTATACAGTCGCCTGTCCGAGCTGTAAGTTGCCAAAATCTAGTCATTGCAGATTTTCTCCTTTAGCTTTTTTGCTTGGTTTTGAGGGGGTTATTGTGGCTTCATATATATGTCACGTCCCGCTCCTCAAAATACTAGGAAGCGAGACAGGACAAGCCCGCTCGTAGCTAAGTCAAAAGAGAGTTTTTTTTCATTCCCTTTTGATTCAACTACGATAAGCGTCTGGTATACACAATATGCAGATTCTCCAAAATAACAACACAGATAATAAACTAAATTATTACAACCCAGGTCCAGAGTAGCAGTTTAAATTAATACAACCAAATCGAAAGTCTCAAGGCAGCTGGAAGATAAAAGGGGCCTTATGGCCAGTACAAACCAAAGTACATGCGATTAATTAAACTACATAGCAAAAGAAACAAGAGTAACAACCTTCTAGTCCTCTGGAAAGTCTCACCCCTCAACAAAATTATGTGATTCAAGGGCAGGGTCTGCAAACTCACCTCAGAATCTGACAGACATTGCATTAAGAAAACATAATACAATGTCTGTCAGTGAGGGTTACTCATGTAGATTCCCATGCATTAATTTCATTTAAAGCATATTATAAAAGGAACGTGCAGAGAAAGGTTATAATCTTCTAGCAGTATCTGAAATTTAACAGCATGATATAAAAATGGAAATAATTTCATTTAAAAAATTTATAAAAAAATTCAGGCAGTGTAAGAACTTAATCTACTAGCATGATATGAAATTTTAACAACTTAATATAATATAAGCTAGCAGGCATGTAGGTGTAAACTAATCACAATGAGGTTGATTATCAAGTTTGAACATTTAAAAGTGTCAAGCCAATGTAAAGCGATGATTCTAAGGCTAATGCATAACTCATTGTCTGAGGGTACGGTGTGCAACTGTCGGCATCCCCAGGTGCGCTTACCTAGGTAGCCCATACCATGTCTCCACGTCTGAAGACGGTGAAATGATGATGTATCCAACCCCCCTGAGGTTTAGAGGCTGGCTGGTGAATTGCAAATTAACAATGACCCGGACTCCACGTCTGGATGACGGTGAAATGATGAACCCCACTCCATTACTGGAAGGTGGTGAATTAATTTGTGACATGGTCGCTTGTGCACCCTTGTGACAATGAGTACCACATCCCAATGACGTGAGTGACTTAATTCTTGTGTCAATTCATGGCATGAGTTTTCAATCATGATTTCTTTTCTTTTCTTATATATATGTATATTAAGATTATATGTATATTAAGAATATTCTATATGTATGCAATATATTCAACATTTAAAAAACAGCCAACCCATTAATTTTGAAATGCATTAATTTTATGACCAATCCCAACACATTTTAAGTTTGTAAGATTTTTTATCTTGATTGGCATTAAAAAACTCAAGTATCCCTTAATTTTGTACAGAATGATGGAATTTTAGCTGCACTACTATTGTGCCCTGTGAAACATATTCAGCATCTCTAGTTGGGCATTTTATAAATCATCTTGAATGCAACTATAACATCCCCAGTCTTAAGCAAATCTATTTGAAAATTTCTTGGCAATAAACAAGACAATAGATAATGGAGAGTGAATAAACCTGTATAATACTTACACCACTTTACTTTGTACAACTTCAGGTATTAATACTTGTTTTTGAAGCTCATATTTACTAAATATCCAGGTTGGTTGTATATATGAATCCAAGTTGCTTACATAATGCTTATATTATATGAATCCAGGTTGTGCCAAGGGTAATACATGGGTTGTCCCTCAATAATACATAATTAGTACATGTATTACTAATTGAGGTGACGTATTAAGCTATCCTACTACATGGATTGTGCCAAATATGAATTTGACAGCATACTAATTTATTTGACAGCAAATCACAAAAATAATCATGTACAATTGTTTTTCTATAACAATGAATGGACAATCCATGCACAGAGTCTGCGTTATTATATAATAACATGATAATGTATAAGAAGCAAAAACATGTCCACGCTTTAAACCGTACTTCAAATCCTTAAATCATGAAATAGTCCAAGAGATTTCTTTCAATCTTCAGCCTGGAACAACCCACATATAATCTTAAAAGTTTTAAATCCAACAAAACCACAACTTTAAAGAGAAATGTCACGAACCCACATAAATCTGTCAATTTCAAGATAACACTAGGTTTTTTTAATTAACAATATCTTATCTTACCATTGTTCAATAAATTTTGCAATTATTAGTACACAACCAATGAATTTTATAAACTGAAATCAAAATTTGAAAACCTAAAGATAAAAGCTTCGGGAAACCTACCTCTCATGCGTTCGACGTCGTCTGACGCCGCGAAGGGACGAAAACCGAGGGGGAGGCCGGCGGTCGGCCTCCATGGCTGTCGACCGGAGGGGTCTGGGGCTGTGGTGGTCGGCCTCCTGCCGGCGGCTGGAAGGGCTTCCTTTGGGTTCAAGGAGAAGATGGGAGAGGATTAAGAAGGAGATGGGAGAAAGTTTGAAATTGAAAGAGGAGTAGAGATTGAAGATGGAAATTGAGAGAATGAGAGTGAAAGGGTTTTGCTGCCCTTGTTTTTTTCCGAACGAATAGAAGGGGAGATATCTAGGCTGCCTTAAGAGAGGGATTCGGGGGTGGGGGAGGTTAGGGGGATGTATGTTTTAATTAAAGTGCATTAACTTGGGTTATATTTGTCGAACCTTATTAAGAGGTTTAGTTGGGAGTTTGAAAAAGCAGCCCACGTTTTCACGTGGGCTGCTTCATTTGTTTATTTTTAATTTTTGTTTTTTGTTTATTTTTAATATAATATTATTAAATTATTAACTTAGTATTAAATTATCAATTTATATGGATGTTTCTGGAAAAAATCCAATATAATACCAAATGTTCGGGATGATGCGACAAGTAAGTAAATGAGTTTCGATAAATTTTTCAGATGTCGGAAATGCTAGTTTTGGGACTAAAATAGAAATCAGACCTCAAATGACTACAACACTTGAAATTAAATGAGAATCTGACAAATACAGAAAAGTAACATGAGCGCTCTAGAATAGCACTGACGGTTTAAGGCCGTCACAATATATATGAGATGGGTTAGTTCTATTAGAACTCTTGGTTAGCAGTGAATATCTTAGAGATTCATTAAGCCACTCTTAATCTCTCATTTCCATCATTAGAGCTCTAACCCTCTTCATGCTTTGAAGCTAGCTCAAGGAAAACCCATTAGTGCATTCAAACACATCTTAACACTTGGAGATCCTCTTCCATGTCTTCATATTCATATTGAGTAAGTTCATCTCAAGGCATATATAAGAGTAATTTGTTTCATTTGTTTTCGTGAAACCCTAGCTTTCTTTGTGAGATCTAGTTCCTCTCTGTGTGATAGGTTAACCCTTGTGTAGGGTTGGTTGATTACTCTTTGTGTGAGAGTTATGTTCTTTCTGTGAGAGAGAACAAATCCTCTATATGAGGTATCTCTGTGTGAGATTGTATTCACTACATTGTGTAGAATTATAGTGAGTATTTGGTGTGACTGGATGTACCCAAGTTGGGGAATCAGGGTAAAATCTGTGTGTTAGCGTTTACTTGATTGTGTTGTTTAAATTCATCTTGCACTTATAATTCCGCATTTGCAAGTTTAATTTTTAATTACACTATTATTGTCATTACTTTATTCACCCCCTTCTAGAGTGTTTGTTGTTAGTATTGCAAGGCATAGACGGTCCTTACAGGCCATAGGTTGGGCCGAACTAATACAAATCATTGCCTCTCTATGTGATTGCTTGGTTCTGATTCTGGGGTGGTTCCTTATGTTTCTTATGATTCTTCCACGATCCTAACTCTGCATTGATTTAGTTGGTGACACTTTATCCATATATATTCCATTGTGCACACTTTGGTGTAGTTTGATATTGTGTCGGATTCCTAATAAGTTGTATCAAAGCTATTTGCAAGGAAAAAGTAAGGAGTCAAGATGTCTTCTTCCACTACATCGTTCAAGATGGACAAGTTCACTGGCAGAAACGACTTCAATATTTGGAGATTAAAGATGAAGGGTTTTCTTATGAGAGATGGATGCTCACAAATTGTCCTTGAGAAAGACAATTTTGACAAGGATGTCATAGAGGCACGTTCGGGATGATGCGAAAAGTATGTAAATGAGTTCCGATAAATTTTTCGGATGTCAAAAATGCTAGTTTTGGGACTAAAACAGAAATCGGTCCTCGAATGACTACAACACTTGAAATTAAATGAGAATTCTGATAAATACAGAAAAGTAACATGAGCGCTCTAGAATAGCACTGACGGTTTAAGGCCATCACATTCTACCCTCCTTACAAAAAATTCCGTCCTCGGAATTCATCACATTGCGATAAAAAGGTAGGGCTAGTGTTCACGCATCTCATCTTCTCGCTCCCAAGTGGATTCCCCAGGTGAGTCGTGATGCCACATAACTCTCACTAGATCGACAACCTTGCTTCTAACAATCTTCTGTCGTCGATCTAAGATTTCCACAGGCCGTTACTTGTAAGTCAAGTCTGGGCGAACTGCAATCTCTGAGTAGTCCACCACATGACTAAGATCACTCACGTATCGTCGCAATTACGAGACGTGGAACACGTCATGTACTCCATCCAAGGTAGGTGGCAATGCAACGTGATAAGCCACTCCTCCTACTCGCTCCAATACATCTAATGGTCTAATATACAGTGTACTAAGCTTTCCTCGTCATCCGAAATGGATAAGTCCTCGGTTGGGTGAGATCTTCAAGAAAACATGGTCACCTGCTTGAAACTCCAAGTGACAACGCTTAGCATCTGCCCAATGCTTATAGCGATCCTGTGCAATTCGGAGCTTTTCTCTGATAGTCCTTACTACCACCATGGCTTCTACGATCATCTCAGGCCCCAGAAGTTCTCTGTCACCAACGTCGTCCCAACTCAGAGGGGATCGACACTTCATGCCAATACTAGACTGATAACTATTGTTGTAAGCAAACTCCACTAGGTGTATGTGATCTTCCCATGACCCTTTGAAGTCTAGCATACAAGCACGCAACATATCTTCTACTATTTGAATGGTGCGCTACGACTGGCCATCAGTCTATGGGTGGTACGTGGTGCTGAAACTCAGGATGGAACCTAAACTCGCTTGCAGGCTCTTCCAAAAGTGAGAGGTGAACTGGGTGTCTTGATCGGAGACAATACTCACTGGAACTCCGTGCAGTCTCACTATCTCCTGCACAGATATTGTTCACATCACAATATGCCCTAACAAATTAAGAATAATAGAGAGATGGTTGATTACCTCTATATACTTCCTTGCAAGAAGTTTAGTGGACTGTCCCACTCGAAATGGTATAAAATGCGCCAACTTGGTCAATCGATCAACGATCACCCAAACAACATCATTTATCTTAGAACTCCGAGGTAGTCCAGTCACGAAATCCATGGTGATGTGCTGCCACTTCCATTTTGGGATAAGTAATGGTTGAAGTAATCTTGCGGTGCGATGATGTTCAGATTTTACTTGTTGGTATATTAAACATTTGGCAACACTCCACGTAACACTTCTCTTCATGCCGTGCCACCAGAAATTTTGACGAAGATCCTTATACATCTTAGTGCCCCTAGGATGAATAGAGTATGGAGAGTCATGTGCTTCCTTTAGCAACTCTTCCCTGATGTCACCAATGGGCACGCAAATTCTATTACCGTATCTCAAGGACCCATCTTCATGAATAAGAAAATCAGTTCGAAGGCTTGCTTCTACCTGCTCTCTGATCTTCCGTAACTTTCATCTCCAGACTGAGCGGCCTTGACTCGATCGACAAGTGTCGACTGAATGTGCAAGTACATAAGTGTCGTAGTAATCCCAGGGAACGACTTCGATCTCCATCCCGCGGATTACTTGTAGAAGCCTCCACTGGGTTGTAAGAGTCATCACAGCTGGGAGCCGACTCAATGCGTCTGGAATGACATTAACCCTCCCATGGTGATATTGTAGGTCTATGTCATAATCTTCCATAAGTTCTAGCCACCTCAGTTGCCTCATATTAAGTTTCTTCTGGGTGAAGATGTATTTCAGGATCTTAAGATCGGTGAATATCTTCACATGCTCTCCCTACAAGTAATGCATCCATATCTTCAATGCAAAAATCACAGTAGCCAGTTCCAGGTCGTGAGTGGAATAATTTTTCTCATGCTGCCTCAACTGCCTCGATGCATAGGCTACTACCTTCCCATGTTGATGTAGTACGCAACCAAGTCCCTTTCCAGAAGCATCACAATACATCTCAAATTCTCCGGTCCGATCGAGAATGGTTAGTACGGGTGCATTTGTCAAAGCAGCCTTCAACATTTCAAAAGCTTGGGCACATTCTTCTGACCAAAAGAACTCCACCTCCTTTCTCATAAATCGCGTCATTGGCTCTGCGATCTTAAAGAAATCTTAAATGAAGCGCCGATAATATCTTGCTAGCCCAAGAAAACTTTTGATTTCTGCAATTGTCCGAGGGACTGGCCAATTTCTGACTGCTGTCACCTTTTCTGCATCTACAGATATACCTTCTCCAGTCAAAATGTGATCTATGCCACTCTTTCCAACCAGAATTCACATTTGCTATACTTAGCATACAACTGATGGCTTCGTAAGGTCTCCAATATTATCCGCAGATGTCTTGCTCCTCCTTACTCCTTGAATACACCAGGATATCTGCCACCACATACTTGTCTAAGTACTCATAGAAAACTTGGTTCATAAGGCTCATGAATGTCGCAGGTGCGTTGGTTACACCGAAAGGCATAACCAAGAATTCGTAGTACCATACTTAGTTCGAAAGGCTATTTTGTGTATGCCCTCCTTCTTCACTTTTACCTGATGGTATCCACACCGAAGGTCCAACTTCGAGAATACGCGGGATCCTCCAAGTTGGTCAAAAATGTCGTCGATACGGGGCAGTGGGTATTTATTCTTCACGATTACCTTATTCAGCTCGCGATAGTCTATACACATTCTCTTCGTTCCAGCTTTCATCTTGACCAGTAATATTGGTGCTCCCCACGGAGATACGCTAGGATGTATCAACCCTTTTTGCAAGAATTCATCATGTTGATGCAGAGTTCTTGTAATTCTGCTGGAGCCATGCGGTAAGGAGCCTTAGAATCAGTTGAGTACCTTGTATCAAATCAATGGAGAACTCAATAGCTCGATCTGGTGGTAGACCTGATATGTCTTCTGGAAACACGTCATCGAACTCTCGAACCACTTCAGGTTTTTCAGTTGTCGCCTGCATCAATGCTGCTACCACTTCCTTTGGTTTGGCCCGAAACTTGATCGGTCCAAGGGAGCTACTTCCATGTGTGAATTCAAATCACTGGATGGTCAGGCATCTCAAACACTACCCTTGTCGTCGATAGTAGCATATAAAGTACTCAGCCAATTGACTGGTCCAAAAAGATGTACTGATAATCGCAAGTATATGACGTCAGTCAAGTAGTAAAATCTGGTGAGTCCAAAATCGTATTCCTCAGAGACAAAGAAGCCTGCAGGTTTCACAATTTATAATTAAGAGAGAAAAGTTATTTGATGAGAGGTGAACCACCCTTCGAAGGCGATTTTTGATTTGGATTTAACGTGAGGTAAAGTCGTTTTAAGAATTTACGAAAGTGGAATAACGTGAATGTGAAAATACGATTTATAACAAACGTGTGTGTGTGTGTTGTGTTTCCGTTAGTGTTGCAGTAGGTTATGCTATTCATTCTCCATAGTTTCTCAATCCCGCATCCATGCCAATGTATGGGGATTGGATGATAAGCTTTAAAATCAATGATTTTCAATTAAAAAGATAATCGTAAACTGTTGATTTCTTTGAATAATAAAATATAAAAGATGAACCTCGCGGTTCATCACCCTCCTTGGGATCCTCTATGGATTGATACACTTAGACGATGCCTCGCGACATGTCATCTTAAGCAGATTCCTCAACGGATTGTACATATTTGAAAAAGTGAAGAAATCGACGTTTTTAACGGTTTCGATAATTGCACAAAATATGAAGATATGAAAGCAAGATCCTAGCAACAATAACTTCCACACAACACACCCACAATACCTTAGCCAATCATGGTAACAAAAACGACAAGTTTCATTAATACAAACATCGTTTAATTACAAAACGTAATGTGAAACTAATAAAAACGAGGAAAGAAAGGGAGTTTTTATCACTTTTGAAGCCCAAACGCCTCCAAAATTCTCCTTGAGCTGAGCAAACTCCTCTGGAATGGGAAGAGGAAGCTCTTAACTTCGAAATGAAACGAAAATCACTCAATTTGGAGCTTGGATGAAGAAGTTATGCCCAAAACTCTCTCTTTATAGGCAAATGGGTCTGTGGGGTCAAATATTAGCCTTGGCGGGCGCCACCGGCCTGCAAAACGCGGGGTGGACCCAGTAAATGTAGGCGGGCGGCGGCCCACTGAGTCAGAGCGGGCGGCAGCCCGCTATTAAAGCGGGACCCCGAATTATTATTTTTATTTTTTTTGCTTTTCTGCTTTTACAAATACATTTATTGGGCCTTTTAATTCGCAGAAAATTGCTCCAATCTCCGAAAAATATGAAAAAATAGCGTTGGATTCAGAAAATTGCAAGCTTCTCCTGAAAAATAAAATTGAGACAAAATTAGGCCATAAAGTTGTATTTTGCGTATAAACCAGCGATATACTCTATTATTAAATGATATTACAAAAATTCACTTATTAGAGATCAAATATATATTACATATACGCAAAATACGGTCTAAATGAGGGGTAAAAACGTAATATTCTCTCAGAATCACACCCTCTAACTAGCTTTTTGCTAGTCTCTTAGCAAAATAAGCGAATATTCCAACAATATGTCATACACCTCATATTCACTTCAATAAGCTTAAAATGAATTAAGAATAATATTACCCAACAAAGTTCAATAACTATCATGTGTTTTCATGGACTAATGCAAAGAATCACAATCTTATCTGAATCCACACATATTCGGTATCGCACAAATGCAATTGTTTAATGAAATAGGTAATCACATGTCCTAGGCTGTAAATTTCATAGGATTAGGCCATCACAACATCCAAATCATAAGATCATGATCTTGAATCCACTCAAAATATCTCAGCTCTGTTTTTTTTTCCTTTTTTTACTTTTTTGATAACTTTTTAGAGCAATCCATGTAACGATCGTTAGGTCAATGACTCCCAAACCAGACGGTTTTAGGGCATTAGGTTTTGAAAAACCCCTCAGACTTAATAACTCGGAATATTTAAAGATCATTATGCACTCCCCCATACTTCATTTTTCGACGCGAATCCCCACGCTTCCTAAGGCACGAGGACCCGGCCACTAAATCGAATCTAGAAGAACAGTGCATTTTATTCACTTTTTTTTCTCTTTTTTTCCTCTCTTTTTCTTTTTTCTTTTTTGACATGAGACATGTTTGAGTAAGATTCTTCATCACTTAGTAATCAGCAAGCATGTGTATGTAGTTGGCCATTATCCTTAGAATTTATAACCTTCTTCACATAATTATCAATTCATAAACGCATACGTGACATGAAATTGCCTGAACCAAATAATAGTTCCATGAGATTACAATTGCAGATACTTGCACTAATTTACATGAAAGTCATGATATTTAAAATTCTACGTATGGTTAAAACATTCTTAATTTATTTTACAATAATGAATATAGGTGTTCAATTAAATACGATGGAATTTCCACTTCAAAGGAATATATAGATGGTTTTGGTGAAAAACTCAACACTCTGTTTTTTTGTTATATATATATATATATATATATATATATATATATATATATATATATATTTATTTATTTATTTATATAATAGGAAAATTTTCAAATGAGAACATTTCGCACCGTGCGAAAATGTTTTTAGTTTTTTTTTGAAATTTTTTTTTCAAAAATTCTTTTTTCCACCCTCATTATATGTCGTTATACCCCCTCATTTGGCCTTCGATCAAGACATTTCATCAAATTCGCACGTTTTGAGACCGTTAAATTTGTAACGGGTGGATGGGTGCTCTAATCCCCAACGGGTTCACCCATTATTTTCCCTGGGGTATATACTTGTATGGATTAAACATCAAAAAAAATTTTGAAAAAAAAATTTCAAAACAAAGATAAAAATCTTTTCGCACCGTCGCAACCGAAGATATAGATATATAGATATATATATATATATATATATATATATATATATATATATATATATATATATATATATATATGAGGGAAATGTGCCTGAGGTTGACCTCAGGCAGAATTACCTGAGGTCAACCCCTCTGTCCGGATGTTGTAGGTATTTTTTTTGAAATTTTTTTTTCAGTAGGTAGATATACTTGTTATGTAGCTCCCCACAAAATTTCAGCTCAATCCGACACCGTTTGAGCCTCCGTTCATCGATTTCAAAAACGTTGCGCAAAACTGTCCAGAATTCTGGACAGTTTTGCGCAACGTTTTTGAAATCGATGAACGGAGGCTCAAACGGTGTCGGATTGAGCTGAAATTTTGTGGAGAGCTACATAACAAGTATATCTACCTACTGCAAAAAAAAATTTCAAAAAAAATACCTACAACATCCGGACAGAGGGGTTGACCTCAGGTAATTCTGCCTGAGGTCAACCTCAGGCACATTTTTTGTATGTATGTATGTATATATATATATATATATATATATATATATATATATATATATATATATATATATATATATATATATATATATATGCAAACATAAGCAAACTATATGCAAACTGTTTTTTTAAATGCAAACACGTCCTCCCCCCAACTAAAAGTAAACATAATCCTCGATGTTTGAAGGGTATAATGCAAATTTATTTATTAATATATAGACTAATACTAAAGAGTTATGGAAAGAACACACCTAATCAGTTAACACCCGAAGGTGGGTCTGTAAGTAGCATGGTGTCGTCCTCCTGTGGCCATGTCTCTTGATAGTGCTTCAAGTGTTGGCCGTTGACCTTGAACTCATTGCCATCCTTTGGGTTGACTAAGGTCACTGCTCCATGTGGATAACTCATTTTTACAATATAAGGTCCATTCCACTTGGAGCGTAGCTTTCCTGGGAAAAGATGCAAGCGTGAATTGTATAAGAGCACTTTTTGGCCTGGAGCAAATTCTCTCCTCAGTATGGTGCGATCATATGCAACTTTCAATCTTTCTTTGGCCAATTTTGCATTGTCATATGCTTCTCTCATTAGCTCCTTAAGTTCAACCAATTGTAACCTGCATAAAGAAGAAGAAGAATCAGCATCAAAATTGAATTTTTTTAACCGCCCAAAAAAATTTATGTTCAATCTCGACGGGTAAATGACAATGTTTGCCATAGACAATATGGTAAGGAGACATCCCTAATACGATTTTGTAGGCGGTACGATATACCCACAATGCTTCAGGAAGACGGATGATCTAATCCTTCCTAGTAGGATTCACTGTCTTTTGGAGAATATTCTTTATCTCCCTGTTTGCCAACACCGCCTGGCCATTAGTTTGGGGGTGGTAAGGTGTAGAGACTTTGGGCTTCACCCCAAACTTTGTCATCAAGCTCGCAAAAAGGCGGTTGCAAAAATGGGAGCCTCCATCAATTATCATCGCCTTTGGCACCCCAAAGCGTGGAAAGATATGTTCCTTCATAAACTTGAGCACAACGGATGCATTATTTGTCCTGCAAGGGATAGCTTCAACCCATTTAAACACATAATCAATTGCGAATAAAATAAAAGTATGGCCAAAAGAAGGTGGAAATGGTCCCATAAAGTCAATACCCCAAGAATCAAAAATTTCGATTTCCAATATGAGGTTTAATGGCATCATATTCCTCCTAGTTATTTCCCCCAACTGCTGGCAAGGCAAGCATGATTTACAAAATGAAAAGGTATCTTTAAACATGCTTGGCCAATAAAATCCGCATTGTAAAATTTTAGCCACAGTTTTATGAGCTGAAAAATGTCCCCCACAAGCACTCTCGTGGCAAAAATGTAAGACACTGTCTATTTCTTGGTCCGGTATACATCTCCCCACTATTTGGTCATTGCAATATTTATAAAGATATGGATCATAAAAAGAAAAATGATTTTACCTCATGATTAAACCGTTTCTTATCCTGAATTGACCAAGCTAAGGGGATCTTACCAGTTACCAAGTAATTGACAATATCCGCAAACCATGGAAGTGTGGAGACGGCAAATAGGAGCTCATCTAGGAAGGAGTCTTCAATAGGAATGGAAGCAGACTCTGTACCAATGGTTAGTCATGAAAGATGGTCGGCCAAATGATTTTCAACTCCTTTCTTATCTTTTATCTGCACCTGGAACTCCTGCAAAAGTAAAATCCAACGTATAAGTCTTGGCTTTGCATCTTTCTTGGACAAAAGATATTTAAGAGCGGAATGATCGGTAAAAATAATAATGGGAAATCCCAAAATGTAGCTCCTGAATTTTTCCATTGCAAAGACTACGACAAGCAGCTCCTTCTCTGTGGTAGTGTAGTTTCTCTGAGCTTCATTCAAACTTTTGCTTGCGTAGTAAATGACAACTGGAGATTTGTCTTTTCGTTGTCCAAGAACTGCGCCAACTGCAAAATTGCTGGCGTCACATATGATTTCAAATGGCAGTGTCCAATCAGGTACCTGCAAAATGGGAGAAGATATAAGTGATTGTTTTAAAGTATTAAAAGAGTTTTTACACTCTTCTGTCCAAATGAATTCAGTGTCATGCATAAGAAGTGTGCATAAAGGACGTGAAATCAAACTAAACTTCTATATGAACTGCCTATAGAATCCGGCATGACCAAGGAAGGACCGAATGTCTTTAACGCATTTGGGAGTGGGTAACTTCTCGATGACTTCCACCGTGGCTTTGTCTACCTGTATTCCTTCCCTGGAGACTATGTGACCAAGGACGATGCCCTCAGTGGTCATGAAGTGACATTTTTCACAGTTAAGGAGCAGGTTCTTTTCGATGCATCTATTCAACACACAAGCCAAGTTAGTCAAACAATCAGAAAATGAGTTACCATATACTGAAAAATCATCCATAAATATTTCTACAATCTTTTCAACCATATCATCAAATATACTTAACATGCACCATTGAAAAGTTGCAGGGGCGTTGCACCAACCAAATGGCATTCTCTGAAAAGCAAAAGTTCCAAAGGGACAAGTGAAGGTGGTCTTTTCATGGTCCTCTGGGGCTATTTCTATTTGATAGTAACCGGAGTATCCATCTAGGAAGCAGAAAACCTCATGTACAGCCACTCTCTCCAAAATTTGGTCTAGGAAGGGAAGAGAGAAGTGGTCTTTTCGTGTCTTGGAGTTAAGCTTCCTAAAGTCTATGCACATACGCCATCCAGTATCGGCTCTCATGGGTACCAATTCATTGTTTTGATTTTTCACAACAGTTAATCCAGATTTCTTTGGTACAACTTGGGTTGGACTAACCCACCTACTATCAGAAATGAGGTATATGATACCTGCATCAAGCAATTTCAGGACCTCACCCTTAACTACTTCTTTTAAGGTTGGGTTCAACCTTCGTTGTGGTTCACGGGTAGGTTTGGTAACATATTCTAAAATATATATGATGTGTACATACAAGAGGGCTAATACCTTTAATATCAGCAATTGTCCATCCTATTGCCCTCTTATGTTTCTTCAAAACATTTAATAATTTATTTTCCTGATCTAAAGAGAGTTTGAAAGATATTACCACAGAAAATGTACAGTTGTCTCCAAGATAAGCGTATTTCAAATACGATTGCAATGGTTTGAGCTCCAGCTGTGGATGCTCAAGGTCAGATGGCATTTGGCACGGTGTCTCCAATGGTATTGGCTCAAAACGTGGCACCCAGGTGTTGCAAGACACCTCTCCAGCTTCCTACAAAAAAGATTTATCGTCAATATCGTCGCATAATTGATCAACAAAATCAATAGCCGAAACGAACTCTTCATCAAAGTGATCAACAACAAGAGTGTCAATCATACTCACTTCCTCATACTCCTCTACCCATGTTGGCAATTTGCAAGCATTAAAAATATTTAGATCCAAAGACATGTTGCCAAAAGAAAGTTTAAGTTGACCATTCCTGCAGTTACTAATAGCATTACTAGTAGCTAGGAAGGGGCGACTTAAAATAATGGGGGTTGGAGTGGCAGACTGGGGTCCCTGAAGGTCTAATACAATAAAGTCTACGGTGTAATAAAACTTATCCACTTGGACAAGTACATCCTCAACACATCCCATCGGGATTTTCACAGATCTATCAGCTAACTCGAGAATAACATGTGTGGCTTTCAATTCCCCAAGTCCCAATTGTGTAAACGCAATATATGGAAAAATGTTAACACTGGACCCTAAGTGAAGAAGAGCCTGACCTATCTGTTTGGTGCTTATGGTGCAAGAAATGGTAGGGGATACAGGGTCCTTGAATTTGGGTGGCATGTTATGTTGAGAAATGGAGCTGACCTGTTGAGTTAACAATGCCTTTTTCTTAACATTAAGATTTCGCTTGACAGTGCAGAGGTCTTTAAGAAATTTGGCATATGTAGGGATTTGATTAATGGCATCTAATAGTGGAATATTAATATGACATCTTTGAAAATTTTCTCTAATTTCAGATTGATACCTATCTTTCTTTGGAGGCAAGAGCCTTTGTGGATATGGTGCGGGAGGAGAGTGAGGCTCTGGTTCTGGAACTCACGTCTTTGAAGCATATGTGTCCTTGCTTAAGCTCTCCTCTAGTACTCTTTGCGGTTCACGATCCTCTTCCTCTACCACCATCTCAAAAGTGTCCTTCGGCGGCTCAGTCTTTTGAACTTCTTTTCCACTCCTCAAAGTAGTCACCGCTTGACATGGTTTGATGTTGTTGATTGCTGACGATGAACTCGTGTTGGGATTCAGGAGTGTTTGAGCAGGGAGCTTGCCCTTCTCTAGACTTGCCATAAGCTTTGTGATGCCTTCATTCATTTGTTGGAGCTGAGTCTACTGCGTTTGTTATTACTGCTGAAGTTGTTGCATTTGTTGGAACTGAGCTTGCTGTTGTTGTTGAAGTTGTTGATTTTGGTTCTGCAGCAGCTGCATGAACTGTTGGAGCGTGTCACTGAGTGTCTGAAAATGTGGATCTACACCAGACTCCTCCTTCTTTCTCTGATTTCCACCTTGGTAGTTGTTTTGAGGTGGTGGCCTGTATGGTTAAGAAGCTTGAGGCTTGTTTTGCCAACTGAGATTGGGATGGTTGCGCCAATTTGAACTGTAAGCGTTCGGGTTGAATCCTTGCCCTGAAAAAGAATTTGAAATATTATTTACCTGACTAGCATCCTTGAGCACATCTTTAAGTGTTGGAATGGTTGGATACCCCGATGTATTGTGCTCCAGACTGTCGCAAACAGCACACTTCTCTTCAATAGTCACCGCCTCCACTCCCTTCATCTCTAGGTTTTGGAGCTTCCTAGTGATGAGGGCTTCCATCTTTGCTTCCAACGCCTCCTCGGGTTCAAAGTAAACGAGCCTCCTCGGGATGAAGATTGAGGCTGGTTCGTCCGATCGTAGTCAGGAGTCGCTTCCTACGTCTGTGCACTCTCAGCGATAAACTCCAAGTAATCCCATGCCTCAGCTGGCTTTTTGCGAAGAACTCTCCGTTGCACATCATCTCCACAAATTGCTTCATGGAAGGGAAAAGCCCATCGTAGAAGAAGCCGATGAGGCGGTATTCATCGAAACCATGGTGGGGGTATGCAAGTAGCAAGTCTTTGAACCTCTCCCAAGCAGCATCAAATGATTCATTTCCTTTCTGCGAGAAGTTCACAATCTGTTTCTTCAGACCCTGAGTCCTGTGCAAAGGAAAAAACTTTTTAAGAAACTCTGCTTGTAAATTTACCCATGAAGTGATAGAATGTGAAGGAAAAGTGTTGAGCCAATTCTTCGCCTTATCCTTTAGTGAAAATGGAAAGAGTTTAAGATATATAGTTTTATTGCTTGTTTTTCCATCCACACAGGTTATGCAAACATCCTCAAATTCCTTTATATGTGAATATGGATTCTCCCTCTCCATACAGTGATAGGTAGGGAGAAGTTGAACCATTCCGGGTTTTAGACTAAAGGAATTGGCATCGGCTGGAAGCACGACGCATGAGCCAGAAGCAGACCTATTTGGTCTGAGCACATCTCTAAGTGACCTATCTCCAAAAGTTTGAGAGTGGTCATCATAGTCATTTCCACTGGTGTCATTTGTGTTGTGTGCCATATTCACGTGTCGAACTAATCTATGTGTACTATGAGTTATAAGACACATAAACAAATAAGAACACAAAAGATAATTTTTTGTTGTTTTTGTTTTATCTCAAGATACTTTTATGGGTTTTAAAAATATAAATGCAAAATTAAAGCAAACAAACAAAACAAAACAAAAAATTCAAAAAATGGATATACAAAGTTTTTATACACAAAAGAGTGGAACGATCTCACCAAATTTTCCAAGTTAATTGGAAACCGTAAAATATGTAGACCGTTGTCCCCGGCAACGGTGCCAAAAACTTGACTGGTCCAAAAAGATGTACTGATAATCCCAAGTATAGGACGTCGGTCAAGTAGTAAAATCTGGTGAGTCCAGAATCGTATTCCTCAAGGACAAAGAAGACTGCAAGTTTCACAATTTAAAATTAAGAGAGAAAAGTTATTTGACGAGAGGTGAACCACCCTTCGAAGACGATTTTTGATTTGGATTTAACATGAGGTAAAAGTCGTTTTAAGAATTTACGTAAGTGGAATAACGTGAATGTGAAAATACGATTTATAACAAACGTGTATGTTGTGTTTCAGTTAGTGTTGCAGCAGGTTATGCTATTCATTCTCCATAGTTTCTCAATCCCGCATCCATGCCAAGGTATGTGGATTGGATGATAAAGCTTTAAAATCGATGATTTTCAATTAAAAATATAATCGTAAAAACCGTTGATTTCTTTGAATAATAAAATATAAAAGAAGAACCTTGCGGTTCATCATCCTCCTTGGGCTCCTCTACGGATTGATGCACTTATATGATACCTCACTGCATGTCATCCTAAACGGATTCCTCTACGGATTGTACATATTTGAAAAGTGAAGAAATCGACGTTTTTAACGGTTTCGATAGTTGCACAAAATATGGAGATATGAAAGCAAGATCCTAGCAACAATAACTTCCACACATCACGCCCATAATACCTTAGCCAAGCATGGTAACAAAAACGACAAGTTTCATTAATACAAAAATCGTTTAATTACAAAACGTAATACAAAACTAATAAAAACGAGGAAAGAAAGGGAGTTTTTAACACTTTTGAAGGCCAAAAACTTCCAAAATTCTCCTTGAGCTGAGCAAACTCCTCTAGAATGGGAAAAGGAAGTTCTTAGCTTCGAAATGAAACGAAAATCATTCAATTTGGAGCTTGGATGAAGAAGTTATGCCCAAAAATCTCTCTTTATAGGCAAACGGGTCTGCGGGTCAAATATCAGCCTTGGCGGGCGCCGCCCGCGTGCAAAATGTGGGGCGGACCCAGTAAATGTAGGCAAGCGGTAGCCCGCTAAGTCAAAGCGGCTGCCCGCCCGCCCGCTTTGACTGAGAGGGCGGCGGCCCGCTTAACTGAGCGGGCCCGCCCGCTCTTATTGAGCGGGCGACAGCCCGCTTTTAAAGCGGGCCCCCAAGTTATTTTTTTTGCTTTTCTGCTTTTACAAATACATTTATTAGGCCTTTTAATTCGCAGAAAATTGCTCCTATCTCCGAAAAATATGGAAAAATAGCCGTTAGATTCGGAAAATTGCAAGCTTCTCCTGAAAAATAAAATTGAGACAAAATTAGGCCATAAAGTTGTATTTTGCGTATAAACAAGCGATATACTCTATTATTAAATGATATTACAAAAATACACTTATTAGAGATCAAATATATATTTCATATACACAAAATACGGTCTAAATGAGGGGTAAAAATGTAATATTCTCTCAGAATCACCAATCCATACCAAAAACTGCATCGAAGCTTGGCATATCAATTACTATGAAGTCTGCTAGAAGTTCTTGGCCGCAAATCACCACAGGACACAGATGGCATCCACATGAAGATTGCAACACGCCACAGCCCGTGTTGATACTACAGTTCGAGGGAAGGGTTTCAGTAGGTATGGAGTTATTGGCTACAAACCGTCGAGACAGGAAGCGGTTGGAAGCTTCTGAGTCGAAGAGTGAGAGGGCTGGTGGTCAAAACTATACCTAGTATGTTTGCAATATGTGTTTCAATCGACAAAAATAATTATATGGAAAGACATGCATGCATTTCTAAAGTAATGGAATATAAGAAAGTACGAAATTAAAAGTTACCAGTGATCACTTGTCCGGCAGCCTTAGCCTCTTCTGTGGTTATCGTGAAGGCCTGATGCTTTGGTTGATTAGTCATGGCCTGTTGAAAAGCACGTTGCTGATGAGGAAATGGTGGACCTCGTGAAGTGGTTTTTGATGTAATGGGAGCTCAAGAAGGCCCCGGTCGATCGTTTCTCTGAGGGCCTTCAGTTTGCGATAGAATGTTCTGATGCCCCACATATGAGGCATTGTTTGAGAAACCGCCTGCAATCCTTCTTTATATGTCCCGTTTTTCCACAGAAAAGACACTTAAATGCCCGCTGATTACTCATAGGAACCCTTGGCTTCTTGAATGTGGTAGTCGAGGTAGGTCTAATAGGGTTCTTGATGGGCAACCCTGGGCGTTTGTTCCATCCAATCTGTACTGTGCTACGTCGCTTGGCAATAATCTCATGTTCACGAGCAGCCTCAAGAACAACTTCGTGGGTTTTGGGTCGTGCCGAGGACATAGATGCTTGGATATCAAAGTTCAATCCATGCCGAAAGAGATGGGCATGATCCTCTGGATCCTCCACCATGTGTGGAGAGAACCGACTAAGCATGGTAAAATCATCATTATATTCATCCACTGTCCTAGATCCTTGCTTCAGATTCATGAACCTGCCATGAAGTTCCATTCTTGCCGACCTCGGGAAGTAGGTGGCATCAAAGCGCTCATGGGATACACCCCAGGGAATAGGCCTAGTCAGTTTGGCTTCTTCTGTTACCCACCAATTCCTAGCAAGGTCGGTCAGTTGAGGCTTAACCCCCTCAACCCAGCCTGCTTTGGGATACGTGCATCGCCAAGATCGTCTTCAATGCATCTAATCCATTCTTCTGCCGCGAGAGGGCCTTCCATCTCTGAGAAGCTTTTGGGACGCAGCTCCCGAAATTGTTTAATTCCTGGATCAGTCTTTGGAACCTGCGTCAATTCTGGATTCAAGAGCTCAATTTTCTCCTCAAGGATTTCATTCCGATGATGTTCATTTTCTATCATTGCCATCATAGCCGCCATCAATTGGTTTGGGTCGACGGGCAGTGTCCCATTGGCTGTGAACTCTCGGCCATCAACTTGGTCAGCCATGGCACCCTAAATATAAAGTTTCACAAGTCAATGATTAACACAACTAATTTCTGTGACTTAGGATGTAATATCATTTATGTTTTTAGGACCTTCATGCGCCACCAAGAAAACCTGTCACATCCTGCTCCTCAAAATACTAGGAAGCGAGACAGGACAATCCCGCTCGTAGCTAAGTCAAAATAGAGTTTTTTTCATTCCCTTTTGATTCAAATACGATAAGCGTCTGGTATACACAATATGCAGATTCTCCAAAATAATAACATAGATAATAAACTGAATTAATACAACCCTGGTCCAGAGTAGCAGTTTAAATTAATACAGCCAAATCGAAAGTCTCAAGGCAGCTAGAAGATAAAAGGGGCCTTATGGCCAGTACAAACCAAAGTACATGCAATTAATAAAACTACATAGCAAAAGAAACAAGAGCAACAACCTTCTAGTTCTCTGGAAAGTCTCGCCCCTCAACGAACTCGTGTGACCCAGGGGCAGGGTCTGCAAACTCACCCTCAGAATCAGACAGACATTGCATTAAGAAAACACAATGAGGGTTACTCAGGTAGTTTCCCAAGCATTAATTTCATTTAAAGCATGTTATAAAAGGAACGTGCAGAGAAAGGTTATAATCTTCTAGCAGTATCTAAAATTTAACAGCATGATATAAAAATGGAAATAATTTCATTTAAACAATTTATAAAAAAATTCAGGCAATGTAAGAACTCAATCTACTAGCATGATATGAAATTTTAACAACTTAATATAATATAAGCTAGCAGGCATGTAGGTGTAAACTAATCACAATGAGGTTGATTATCAAGTTTGAACATTTAAAAGTGTCAAGCCAATGTAAAGCGATGATTCTAAGGCTAATGCATAACTCATTGTCTGAGGGTACGGTGTGCAACTGTCGGCGTCCCCAGGTGCGCTTACCTAGGTAGCCCATACCCCGTCTCCACGTCTGAAGACAGTGAAATGATGATGTATCTAACCCCATGAGGTTTAGAGGTTGCCTGGTGAATTGACTTTTGATAATTAACAATGACCCAGACTCCACGTTTGGATGACGGTGACATGATGAACCACACTCCATTACTGGAAGGTGGTGAATTGATTTGTGACATGGTCGCTCGCGCACCCTCGTGACAATGAGTACCCCATTCCAATGACGTCAGTGACTTAATTCTTGTGTCAATTCATGGCATGAGTTTTCAATCATGATTTCTTTTCTTTTCTTATATATATGTATATTAAGATTATATGTATATTAAGAATATTCTATATGTATGCAATATAATCAACATTTAAAAAAACAACCAACCCATTAATTTTGAAATGCATTAATTATATGACCAACCCCAACACATTTTAAGTTTGTAAGATTTCTTATCCTGATTGGCATTAAAAACGCAAGTATCCCTTTATTGTGAAGGAGAAACAGGTTTGGAGAAGGTTAACCATAGCAATAGCTAATGGTCCCATTTTATTATATCATCATGTTAAGGAGGAGAGACCAATGGTCTCTAGTATACTAAAGGTCCACCCCACTACCATGTAGTGGGGTGTTTATGGTGGATAAATGAAGGGAGAGAACATAAGTCTCCCCCACTTATAACACTCCCCCGTATCCATCCATTATCTTGGACTTAGCATATGAATACTTCAAGATTCATGATGCTAATGGGGTGGATACTTCTGAATCCAGAGTAAACGTATTTGCCTCGTTAAAACCTTAGCTGTGGAAACCCAAGTGGAAAAAACCAACAGTCTTAAGGAAAAAGAGTAAAACCCACAGGTTACTCCCCCTGATCCGTACATGCTTCAGGTTTGTAGGTCTCTCAGCTGTCTCACCCCAATGGATACTTCTGAATCCAGAGTAAATGTGGTTACCTCGTTAAAACCTTGACTATGGAAAACTCTGTGGAAAAAAACCACTAGCCAAGGAAAAGAGTACAACTCTACAGTTGACTCTCCCTTATCTGATCAAGCTTCAGGCTTGCAGATATCCTATATATCTATACATTAATCTCATATGCGTCTATAGGGCTGTTGACGAACGAGCTTGAACGAGCTTGAACATGGAGCTTGGTTTTGTTCATGAACAAAATACATGTTCAAACTCTGTTCGTTTACTAACCGAGCTCTAAAAACCTGTTCAAGCTTGTTCGTTAAGCTTATCGAACGAACGTAAACGAACGTAAATGAACACTTACCGAACTTGTTCACGGGTAGTTAATCGAATGTTCTGTTCGTTAATAAGACTTATCGAGCTTGTTCGTGAACATGTTCAGGAACATGTTCGTGAACACAAATCAATCTGGTTCATGAACAGATTTTCAAACAAACGAATGTCAATTTTTTAATCAGGAATAATAATATTTAAACATTATTGCCAATGACTAAATCAATTAAATAAAAGGATTAAATATTTGCAGTACAAAAACAAACAAATCCAGCATAATAGCTCCATATATCCCATTACAAGCATCCATTCCAAGCAAAATAAAAAATATAGTATATATCTAAATTTACTATTTTCGATACATGTTCGTTCACGAATACTTAACGAGCTTGTTCATGAACATCACTTAACGAGCTTGTTCACGAACACTTAACGAGCTTGTTCATGAACATAAATGAACGAACACGGTTATGTTCAAGCTCTGTTCGTTTACTAACCGAGCTCTAAAAATCTGTTCAAGCTTGTTCATTAAGCTTCCTAAACGAACGTAAACGAACATGTACCGAGCTTGTTCACGAGTAGTTCGTCGAACGTTCTGTTCGTCAACAGCCCTACGCGTCTATACATCTGTCTCATATACAACATTCCGAAAGCAAATGTAAAGTACAAACATCACTCATCTATACAAGTTTCACTTGTATAAAGCAATAGCTGAAACTAAAAAGGAGCACTGCGAACTTGGTAGACAGCTCCACGTCTCAATTGTCATTGTCTGCGAGGTACCTCAGGACCTGGCTTTGTATATTCTTGAAATGCTTCTTGGATGATGAGCTTCTCGGGATAGTAGGAGGATGTAGACTTGGGAGGATTCAGTGTAGATATCCAGGAGGAGGACGTCCCTTTTGTGATGTTCATCATGATGATCTGTAACCTGCATATGTAAATACATTTAACTTGGAGGATTTTTCCTCGACCCTTGGGATAGCGCAGAAGCTACATATCTCTGGTCCAGTGGTGCGCTGCAGGCGCTGCACTGTATCTGGCTAATAGATATACTGCTAACGCTCAAAAGAGACGCATGCAGTTGGCCAGGTAAAAGAGTGTTTCAAAGACATTTAAGGCACTTCTGGACCTTATATATTCTTCCCCTCTTCCAGCTAACGTGAAGGGGTCTTTTAATGTGTATCCATACAACCAAATAGGTGTATTTAGTAGAGAATGATTTTCATATTTCTTCATCAATCGTCATTGTATGAAGTTTTCATCTTTGGGATGATAAATAATAGTTCATCTTCGGGATGCTTAATGTCATCTTCAGGATGATTAATGTCATCTTCAGGACGATAGTTCATCTCCAGGATGATTAATGTCATCTTCAGGATGATAGTACATCTTTAGATGATAGTACATCTTCAGGATGTTGTATTCTGTAAGCCAAGAATTTATGCCTAGCTAGGACTTTCATATCATATCATATCATATGTGATAGATAGGCTTTAACAGATATTTCGGTATTTTCTCTTCAGGAGATCTGATAATATTTTGAGTTATTAAAATAATCTCAATTCTTTTAATTTGCTCTCTTAAAAATAATACTGTTTTAAGAGGTGCAAACAACAACCTTTTAGTATAAGTCATTTAAGGATCTCTGGCTAGGTTGTCTTTTCTTTTAATCATATGTTTAATATATGTCCTAGGAAAAAAAAGGAAAGTAAAGAAAAATTTTATACATGTAGTTGAAGAAATTTTATTTAGGTAATGTTGTCACATCCAATAGCAACATCAACCAAAAATTCCCTCTTTTTGCCATTCGTTGGGTTACACCTTTACATAAATCAATCGATACATCAGATTCATCTTGTAAGTGAGTTCAGCTCATCTTACTTGATTACTTCCTGGTTTGAGCGATTTATACCTCTAAAGCTATAGCAAATTAAAATGCTTATAGCTAACGATTTTATTATAAATCTCCTACAATACTCAGTTATCCCACATGATTTGATATCATTTTTTATAGCAGGACTTCAGGTCCATACACTCCATATTTCATAAGTGAGTCCAGCTTACCTTATTATTGCCTCATTCCACATTATTATAATTTGGCCAAATCTCTATGTTGTTTCTGGCAAAGCAGAGTTGTAGAAACGATATTTTATATTTAACTGGCAAAATGAAATATGAGGGAATTTGTCGACAAAATGTGTTCTTTCTTGCCCAAAACTCACCCCGTAGTACTATAATTATTAGATTTCTCCCAGAAATGTCTCCTTCACGACGCGTTGAAGAAGTGAAGGTTCTGGGACGGGTAAAGGATATGGACAGATCCAGAATGGGTCCTTAGCAACCAAGTTGCAATAAGGTTCTGGATTTGAGCTCACTTTCCTGTGGTGTCATTGCTTTTTCGGTCTTCAGGAGTAGATTTCTCTCTTTGGAGCCTAGTGGTATGTCCTCTCATCCCTTAAGGATTTCCACTTCTGCTGCTAGTGGATTGCATCTATGTCAATTCTAGCTGGATTATTTGCAGCAGGGATGTGAAAGTTTGACAATATTTAAATTGTCAGTCTGATTATAATCAGATCATATGTATTTACTTTTTAAATGGTCAATTTAAGCTTCAGGTTCATAAATGATTTGAACCAAATAGGGAACTGAAGGATCTTCAGGATCCTCATTACCATCAACACACAATCTATAAGATGTGTACTAATGCCTTACTCATACGAGATGTCGGAATCTATTCATCAAAGGTGGTTAGTCTTGATGAATGTGTTCACTTTATGGCATTATGACGGTTTATGTAGTGTTGCTTCAGGGACAAGGACACAACGTTGCAGACGTGCCATCTTTAAGATGTGCTCTAAACCCATTCTTAGAAAATGTTTATATGGAGTTGATCAGGCTTATATAAAAAGGTTCTAATGGTGTGTTTAGCTGAGTGTACGCAACCACTGTTGCTAATTATTTACAATTTCCCATTTTTATCCAATGTTACCACCATTTTTTTAAAATGTGGTTGGATAATAACCATTTTTAGAGGATATATTGAAGTGTACACTAAAGGTACATCATTAGTCCTATTAAGGGAGTGGACAAAGCCTATTTATATCTCTTAAATACTCTTTAGAGACATAAAGGTCTTCATTATCTTTAATGATGATAATAAATATATCATCTAATTTATTTTTGAGAATGTTATGAGGATCAATATCTACATGAAGTGGAAATGATTTCATAATCTTTTTGCCCATTTATATGGGATAAAGAAAATGCACCCATGTGAATAAACATTGTTTTCTTCAGATATATAGGATTTGTTTAAACAAACATCAATCCTAGACAGCATGTTTATCGGTCCTAAGTTAAGACTTAGACGATTTTGGACACTTCATGTGTTCCAATTTTTTTCCTCCCTTTGAATTTATTTTGGGACAAAGCTTTAGACTTTATTTATTTGAGAGTAATAAACATCCGTTTTTAGAGTATTCAGGCTTTAAAAAGTCCTGAATCTTAAAACAGAAGTCACAGAAAAGATTTTCTAAATAACTTATACTGTAAAATACTTTTTAAAAGTATATATAAACACTTAAACTCACTAAGAAATATGTTATGGCAACAGATTAAAAATTCTGTTTATAAAATATATTTGTCCTCTAGGAGTGGCTAATTATACAATAAGTAGGTCGACTTTCGTCAGTTTGGACGAGCAATGTATATATATTTCAATGGCATAAACTAATTACTTTTCAAATTGCAAAAGCATTATGAGTACTTATCAGAGCTTTTGGTTCTGATCTTAGTTTGCCATTTCCTACTCCATATCGAGGTATGTAATATTTTCCCTTATTTTTATTTCAGGTCATATTTGATCCTGAACTTTCCCTGATTTCAATTTTCCTTATTTATAAAGGACAATGAAAATTAGTCTTACTAAGAAGACATAAGCATGGGTTTGAGCAAATTATTTTATACTTCTACTTTTCTAATTAATTAGAGACTTTTAAAAGTCTATTTGAATACTCGAGTATGGCTTCAGGCCATTTTCTTGAGTCGTTCAAATTTTATGTGGATAGTTTATCATGCTCAAAGGGAACAAATACGTGGGTACGTAATATATTTCTCACTTATTTATTAAGCCATGACTTCAGGCATATGCTTATATTCAAGGCTAGATTAAAAATCTTTCCTTGTAAAAATAAAGGAGAGTACTCTTGTAAAGAGTTTAGCCGTATTATTGAAAACTTCTAGTGTCCATATTGGTTTATATAGACCATAGATCTTATAGATCTATTTACCGCGAAGTGTGCATCTTTTATAAAGATAGCAGTTATAATTTTCACATAATCCATCGTATTTGTTTTGTTTTGATATTTAATATGATGTGAACTTCAGGTTCAATTTTCAACAAAGATATGATATTTAAACTTGTTGAAATATTATTTAATCTATTTGTGCAATAATATTTAATCTTAGTATGAGTATTAATATGAAATATAGTTATATATGAAAATAGACTAAGTTTTGATATGCAAACAAAATATTAAATCAATTATGCATTAATCTAGTCGTTCATAAGATGTCTTGAATTTTTATGATGCATACAAAAAAATTTCATGGGAATTTAACCCCAAAAAAGAAATTTTTATGGGTACGTGGTGGCGGTGGAGGCTTCTGGCTATCGCGGTATGGGCCATGTCAATTATATTATGTTCAGAAAAATTTAAACTGAACAACATGTCATTCATCGTTAACGACAAATAACATTTTATCCACCAAAATATTAATATTTATTGTAACCCCCTCCCAATTACTTTTCTGATGATTCAGGAATTTTCCAGAATTTTTCCCGAATTTTTAGGATTTTTCTGGAATTTTCTGGGATTTATTAGGTAATTTCTGAATTTAATATATATTAAAATATATATTTTATAAATATTTCGAAAATTAATTAAAATAATATTAGGACAGCTGGCTTCGGGTCCGTTAAGCATGTTTCCTCTTTATTTATGTATATTTTTACACTTTTTGTGGGTTGCAGGCCCAACAAAATAAGAGAAATACTAATATTATTTATTAAAAATAAATTAATTTATGTCCGCTGGCTTCAGGCCCGTTAGGATACTTGTTTATTAATTTTCAAGAAAATCGACGGGTTAAGCCCACTCAACAAGTTAATTATATTTCAGTGTGGGCTTCAGGCCCACCAAGAAAAAGGGGAAAACAATTTTAATATTAATACATTAATATTTATTTGGTGGGCTTCAGTCCCATTAGGGGGTTCTAACATAATATTAATCAACTAATCGAATCTTTTTTCTTTTTCTTATTGGACTGCTGGCTCAAGAAAAGGCCCATGGATGTAAAAATCTGAGAATTATTTTTATTTGGGCTTCTGGCCCAAACAATTTAATTTCAGATTTATTTTGTTTTTTTAGTTGAGCTTTTAGCCCAACAGCCCAAAATGGGCTTCCCCTAACCCTAACCCTAATTTTGGGTTAGGGTTTGGGGAGGGGGGCCAGCTGCCACTGGCGGCTGGCCCTCCCCAGCCGCCGGCCGCGCCAGTAGGCGCGGCCTCCCACCGCGCCTGCTAGGCGCGACCTCCCGCCGCGCCTCCTGCTGCGCCTTCAGGGCGCAGCCGTCGCGCCGGCAGGCACGACTGGTGGCCGCGCCTTCTGGGCGCGACAGTTGCCACCACCCGCCCGGAGGCGCGGCTAGGCATTTTTCTGCCGGATTTGGTCTTTTCTGCCGAAATTTTGGCCGGATTTTACGCCGGATCTGTCCGATCTTTGGCGGGGAGGGGCTATCGGCTTCAGGCTGTTCATGGGTTTATCAGATTTTGATTTTTAAATTATGGGACATCGTAAACAACATTTTGCACGAAATGATCTAATAAAATCTACCAAATAACAGATAGATTATAAAAAAATTAAATTTTTAATCAGTTTTGCATATAAACAATAAAGTTTTTGATCTAATAAGTTAGATCCATGCATAAACAATCATCTATTTTATTCTAGATCACATAAAAAATTGAACTTTTAATATGTTTTCAGATCTAGAAAAACGTTTAGTCTTACCCACTAAATCTGTCCACTAGATCTAGCAAAGTTTGATGAGGGATGCCCGAAAAGAAACTCTGCATCGTCGCGCGAAGCTTTTCGTCGCGAAAAAAATTGGCAGAGCTTCCTCCGGGCGCCTTCCTCTCACGAGCCGTCGCTTCTTCCACCGAGCGTGATCGTGATGATATCATATTGTGAAAGAGAAACAGGTTTGGAGAAGGTTAACCATAGCAATAGCTCATGGTCCCATTTTATTATATCATCATGTTAAGGTGGGGAGACCAATGGTCTCTAGTATACCAAAGGTCCACCCCACTACCATGTAGTGGGGTGTATATGGTGGATAAATGAAGGGGGAGAGCATAAGTCTCCCCCACTCATAACACCCTTAATTTTGTACAAAATGATGGAATTTTAGCTGCACTACTATTGTGCCTTGTGAAACATATTCAGCATCTCTAGTTGGGCATTTTATAAAGCATCTTGAGTGCAACTATAACATCCCAGTCTTAAGCAAAACTATTTGAAAATTTCTTGACAGTAAACAAGACCAAGACGATAGATAATGAAGAGTGAATAAACCTGTATAATACTTACACCACTTTACTTTATAAAACTTCAGGTATTAATACTTGTTTTAGAAGTTCATATTTACTAAATATCTACGTTGGTTGTATATATGAATCCAAGTTGCTTACATAATGTTTATATTATATGAATCCAGGTTGTGCCAAGGGTAATACATGGGTTGTCCCTGAATAATACATAATTAGAACATGTATTACTAATTGATGTATTACTAATTGAGGTGACATATTAAGCTATCCTAATACATGGATTGTGCCAAATATGAATTTGACAGCATACTAATTTATTTGACAGCAAATCAAAAAAATAATCGTGTACAATTGTTTTTCTATAACAATGAATGGACAATCCATGCACAGAGTCTGTGTTATTATATACTAACATGATAATGTATAAGAAGTAAAAACATGTCCACGCTTTAAACCCTACCTTAAATCCTTAAATCATGAAATAGTCCAAGAGATTTCTTTCAATCTTCAGAATGGAACAACCCTCCTCGAATCTTAAAAGTTTTAAATCCAACAAAACCACAACTTTAAAGAGAAATGCCACAAACCCACATAAATCTGTCCATTTCAAGATAACACTAAGTTTTTTTAATTAACAATATCTTATCTTACCATTGTTCAACAAATTTTGCAATTATTAGTACACAACCAATAAATTTTATAAACTGAAATCAAAATTCGAAAACCTAAAGATAAAAGCTTCAGAAAACCTACCTCTCACGCGTTCGACGTCGTCCGACGCCGCGAAGGGACAAAACCCGAGGGGGAGGCCGACGGTCGGCCTCCTTGGCTGTCGACCGGAGGGGTCTGGGGGTCTGGTGATCGGCCTCCTGTCGGTGGCCGGAAGGGCTTCCTTTGGGTTCAAGGAGAAGAGTGGAGATGATTGAGAAGGAGATGGGAGAAAATTTGAAATTGAAAGAGGAGTAGAGATTGAAGATGGAAATTGAGAGAATAAGAATGAAGGGATTTTGCTGCCCTTGTTTTTTTTCGAACGAAGAGAAGGGGAGAGATCTAGGCTGCCTTAAGAGAGGGATTGGGGGGGGGGAGGTTAGGGGGGATGTATGTTTTAATTAAAGTGCATTAACTTGGGTTATATTTGTCAAACCTCATTAAGAGGTTTAGTTGGGAGTTTGAAAAAGCAGCCCATGTGAAAATGTGGGCTGCTTCATTTTTTTTTAATTTTCGTTTTTTGTTTATTTTTAATATAATATTATTAAATTATTAACTTAGTATTAAATTATCAATTTACATGGATGTTTCTGGGAAAAAAATCCAAAAAATATCACATGTTCGGGATGATGCGACAAGTAAGTAAATGAGTTCCGATAAATTTTTCAGATGTCGGAAATGCTAGTTTTGGGACTAAAACAGAAATCGGCCCTCGAATGACTACAACACTTGAAATTAAATGAGAATTCTGACAAATACAGAAAAGTAACATGAGCGCTCTAGAATAGCACTAACGGTTTAAGGCCGTCACAATATATATGAGATGGGTTAGTTCTATTAGAACTCTTGGTTAACATTGAATATCTTAGAGATTCATTAAGCCACTCTTAATCTCTCATTTCCATCATTAGAGCTCTAATCCTCTTCATGCTTTGAAGCTAGCTCAAGGGAAACCCATTAGTGCATTCAAACACATCTCAACACATGGAGATCCTCTTCCATGTCTTCATCTTCATATTGAGTAAGTTCATCTCAAGGCATATGTAAGAGTAATTTGTTTCATTTGTTTTCTTGAAAGTCGAGCTTTCTTTGTGAGATCTAGTTCCTCTTTGTGTGAGAGGTTAACCCTTATGTAGGGTTGGTTGATTACTCTTTGTGTGAGAGTTATGTTTTCTGTGTGAGAGAACAAATCCTCTACATGAGGTATCTCTGTGTAAGATTGTATTCACTACCTTGTGTAGAATTATAGGGAGTATTTGGTGTGACTGGATGTACCCAAGTTGGGGAATCAGGGTAAAATCTGTGTATTAGCGTTTGCTTGATTGTGTTGTTTAAATTCCTCTTGCACTTATAATTTCGCATTTGCAAGTTTAATTTTTAATTACACGATTATTGTCATTACTCTATTCACCCCCTTCTAGAGTGTTTGTTATTAGTATTGCAAGGCATAGACGGTCCTTACAGGCCATAGGTTGGGCCTAACCAGTACAAATCATTTGCATCTCTATGTGATTTCTTGGTTCTGATTCTGGGGTGGTTCCTTGTGCTTCTTATGATTCTTCCACGATCCTAACTCTGCATAGATTTAGTTGGTGACACTTTATCCATATATATATTCCGTTGTGCACACTTTGGTGTTGTTTGATATTGTGTCAGATTCCTAATAAGTGGTATCAGAGATATTGGCGAGGAAAAAGTAAGGAGTCAAGATGTCTTCTTCCACTACATCGTTCAAGAGGGACAAGTTCATTGGCAGAAACGACTTCAATATTTGGAGATTAATGACGAAGGCTAATCTTATGAGAGATGGATGCTCACAAATTATCCTTGAGAAAGACAGTTTTGACAAGGATGTCATAAAGGCACGTTCGGGATGATGCGACAAGTATGTAAATGAGTTACGATAAACTTTTCGGATGTCGAAAATGCTAGTTTTGGGACTAAAACAGAAATCGGTCCTCGAATGACTACATCACTTGAAATTAAATGAGAATTCTGACAAATACAGAAAAGTAACATGAGCGCTCTAGAATAGCACTGACGGTTTAAGGCCATCACATTCTACCATCCTTACAAAAAATTCCGTCCTCGGAATTCATCACATTGCGGTAAATAGGTAGGGATAGCGTTCACACATCTCATCTTCTCGCTGCCAAGTGAATTCCCCAGGTGAGTCGTGATGCCACATAACTCTCACTAGGTCGACAACCTTACTTCTAAAAATCTTCTATCGTCGATCTAAGATTTCCATAGGCCGTTGCTCGTAAGTCAAGTCTGGGCGAACTGCAATCTCTGAGTAGTCCATCGCATGACTAGGATCGCTCACGCATCGTCGCAATTGCGAGACATGGAACACGTCATGTACTGCATCCAAGGTAGGTGGCAATGCAAGGCGATAAGCCACTTCCCCTACTCGCTCCAATACATCGAATGGTCCAATATACTGTGGACTTAGCTTTCATCGTCATTCGAAATGGATAAGTCCTTGGTTGGGTGATATCTTCAAGAATACATGGTCACCTGGTAGAAGACAATGCTTAGCATCTGCCCAATGCTTATAGTGATCCTGTACAATTTGGAGCTTTTCTCTGATAGTCCTTACTACCTCCACGGCTTCTACGATCATCTCAGGGCCCAGAAGTTCTCTGTCACCAACGTCGTCCCAACTCAGAGGGGATCAACTCTTCCTCACATACAATGCTGCAAAGGCCGTCATGCCAATACTAGACTGATAACTATTGTTGTAAGCAAACTCCACTAGGTGTATGTGATCTTCCCATGACCCTTTGAAGTATAGCATACAAGCACGCATCATATCTTCTAATATTTGAATGGTGCGCTCGGACTAGCCATCGGTCTGTGGGTGGTACGTAGTGCTGAAACTAAGGATGGTACCTAAACTCGCTTGCAGGCTCTTCCAAAAGTGAGAGGTGAACCGGGTGTCTCGATCGGAGACCATACTCACTGGAACTCCGTGCAATCTCACTATCTCCTGCACAGATATTGTCCACATCATAATATGCCCTAACAAATTAAGAATGATAGAGAGATGATTGATCACCTCCATATACTACCTTGCAAGAAGTTCAGTGTACTGTCCCGCTCGAAATGGTATAAAATACACCAACTTGGTCAATCGATCAACGATCACCCAAACAACATCATTTTGCTTAGAACTCCGAGGTAGTCCAGTCACGAAATCCATGGTGATGTGCTGCCACATTCATTTTGGGGTAGATAATGGTTGAAGTAACCCTGCGGTGCGATGATGTTCAGATTTTACTTGTTGGCATATTAAACATTTGGCTACGCTCCGCGCAACACTTCTCTTCATGACGTGCCACCAGAAATTTTGACGAAGATCCTTATACATCTTAGTGCCGCCAGGATGAATAGAGTATGGAGAGTCATGTGCTTCCTTTAGCAACTCTTCCCTGATGTCACCCATGGGCATGCAAATTCTACTACCGTATCTCAAGGACCCATCTTCATGAATAAGAAAATCAGTTCGAAGTCTTGCTTCTACATGCTCTCTGATCTTCCGTAACTTTTCATCTCCAGTTTGAGCGGCCTTGACTCGATCCACAAGTGTCGACTGAATGTGCAAATCCATAAGTGTCGTAGTAATCCCAGGTAGAACGACTTCGATCTCCATCTCGCGGATTACTTGTTGAAGCCTCCATTGAGTTGTAAGAGTCATCACAGTTGGGAGCCGACTCAAGGCGTCTGGAATGACATTAACCCTCCCATGGTGATATTGTAGGTCTATGTCATAATCTGCCATAAGTTCTAGCCACCTCCGTTGCCTCATATTAAGTTCCTTCTGGGTGAAGATGTATTTCAGGATCTTATGATCGGTGAATATCTTCACGTGCTCTCCCAACAAGTAATGCATCCATATCTTCAAAGCAAAAATCAACGTAGCTAGTTCCAGGTCGTGAGTGGAATAATTTTTCTCATGCTGCTTCAACTGCTTCGATGCATAGGCTACTACCGTCCCGTGTTGATGCAGTACGCAACCAAGTCCCTTCCCAGAAGCATCACAATACACCTCAAATTCTCCGGTCCGATCGAGGTGGTTAGTACAAGTGCATTTGTCAACGCAGCCTTCAACGTTTCAAAAGCTTGGGCACATTCTTCTGACCAAAAGAACTCCACCTCCTTTCTTGTAAGTCGCGTCATTGGCTTTGCGATCTTAGAGAAATCTTGAATGAAGGGCCGATAATATCCAGCTAACCCGAGAAAACTTCTGATTTCCGTAATTGTCCGAGGGACTGGCCAATTTCTGACTGCTGCTACCTTTTCTGGATCTACCGATATACCTTCTCCAGTCAAAATGTGACCAAGGAATGCCACTCTTTTCAACCAGAATTCACATTTGCTATACTTAACATACAACCGATGCCTTCGTAAGGTCTCCAACATTATCCGCAGATGTCTTGCATGCTCCTCATTACTCCTTGAATACACCAGTATATCATCTATAAATACCACCACATAATTGTCTAAGTACTCATAGAAAACTTGGTTCATAAGGCTCATGAATGTCGTCGGTTCGTTGGTTACACCGAAAGGCATAACCAAGAATTCGTAGTAACCATACTTAGTTCAAAAGGTTGTTTTGTGTATGCTCTCCTTCTTCACTTTTACCTGATGGTATCCACTCCGAAGGTCCAACTTCGAGAATACTCGAGATCCTCCAAGTTGGTCAAAAATGTCGTTGATACGGGGCATCTGGTATTTATTCTTCACGGTTACCTTATTCAGCTCGCAATAGTCTATACACATTCTCTTTGTTCCATCTTTCTTCTTGACCATTAATACTGGTGCTCCCCATGGAGATACGCTAGGACGTATCAACCCTTTTTGCAAGAAGTCATCCAGTTGTTGCGGAGTTCTTGTAATTCCGCTGGAGCCATGCGGTAAGGAGCCTTAGAAATCGGTTGAGTACCCGGTATCAAATCAATGGAGAACTTAATAGCTCGATCTGGTGGTAGACCTGATATGTCTTTTGGAAACACGTCATCGAACTCTCGAACCACTTCAGGTTTTTCAGTTGTTGCCTGCATCAATACTGCTACCACTTCCTTTGGTTTGGCCCAAAACTTGATCGGTCGAAGGGAGCTACTTCCATGTGTGAATTCAAACACTGGATGGTCAGGCATCTCGAACACTACCTTGTCGTCGATAGTAGCATAGAAAGTACTTAGCCAATCCATACCAAAAACTATATCGAAGCTTGGCATTTCAATTACTATGAAGTCTGCTAGAATTTCTCGGCCGCTGCTCACCACAGGACACAGATGGCATCCACAGGAAGATTGCAACACGCCACAGCCCGTATTGATACTCCAGTTCGAGGGAAGGGTTCCAGTTGGTATGGAGTTATTGGCTACAAATCGTCGAGACAGGAAGCGGTTGGAAGCACCTGAGTCGAAGAGTGAGAGGGCTGGTAACTATACCTAGTATGTTTGCAATATGTGTTTCAATCGACAAAACTAATTATATGGAAAGACATGCATGCATTTCTAAAGTAATAGAATATAAGAAAGTACGAAATTAAAAGTTACCAGTGATCAATTGTCCGGTACCCTCAGCCTCTTCAACGGTCATCTTGAAGACCTGACGCTTTGGCCGATTAGTCCTGGCCTGTTGAAAAGCACGTTGCTGAGGAGGCAATGGTGAACCTCGTGAAGTGGTTTTTGATGTAGTGGGAGCTCGAGAAGGCCCCGGTCGATCGTTTCTCTAAGGGCAGTTTGTGATAGAATGTTCTGATGCCCCACAAATGAGGCATTGTTTGAGGAACTGCCAGCAATACTTTTTCACATGTCTCGCTTTGCCACAGAAAAGACACTCAAGTCCCGCTGATTACTCATAGGAACCCATGGCTTCTTGAATGTGGTAGTCGAGGTAGGTCTAATAGGGTTCTTGACGGGCACCCATGGGCGTTTGTTCCCTCCAATCTGTACCGCCCTACGTCGCTTGGCAATAATCTCATGTTCACGAGCAGCCTCAAGAAAATCTTCGTGGGTTTTGGGTCGTGCCGAGGACATCGATGCTTGGATATCAAAGTTCAATCCACGTCGAAAGAGATGGGCACGATCCTCCGGATCCTCCACCATGTGTGGAGCGAACCGGCTAAGCATGGTAAACTCAGAATTATACTCTTCCACTGTCCTGGATCCTTGCTTCAGATTCATGAACCTGCCATGAAGTTCCATTCTTGCAAGCCTCGGGAAGTAGGTGGCATCAAAGCGCTCGTGGAATACACCCCAGGAAATTGGCCTAGTCAGTCTGGCTTCTTCTGTTACCCACCAATTCCTAACAAGGTCGGTCAGTTGAGGCTTAACCACCTCAACCCAGCCTACTTGTGGGATACGAGCAGCGCCAAGATCGTCTTCAATGCATCTAATCCATTCGTCTGCCACGAGAGGGCCTTCCTTCCCTGAGAAGCTTTTGGGATGCAGCTCCCGATATTGTTTAATTCCTGGATCAGCCTTCGAAACCTGCGTCAATTCTGGCTTCAAGAACTCAGTTTGCTTCTCAAGGATTTCATTCCGATAACATTCGTTTTCTATCATTGCCATCATAGCCACCATCAATTGGTTTGGGTCGACAGGGGTGTCCCATTGGCTGTGAACTCTCGGCCATCAACTTGGTCAGCCATGTCACCCTAAATATAAAGTTTCACAAGTCAATGATTAACACAACTAATTTCTGTGACCTAGGATGTAATATCATCTATGTTTTTTAGGACCTGCATGCGCCACCAAGAAAACCTGTCACGTTCCGCTCCTCAAAATACTAGGAAGCAAGACAGGACAAGCCCGCTCATAGCTAAGTCAAAAGAGAGTTTTTTTTCATTACCTTTTGATTCAACTACGATAAGCGTCTGGTATACACAATATGCAGATTCTCCAAAATAACAACACATATAATAAACTAAATTAATACAACCCAGGTCCAGAGTGGCAGTTTAAATTAATACAACCAAATCGAAAGTCTCAAGGCAGCTGGAAGATAAAGGGGGCCTTATGGCCAGTACAAACCAAAGTACATGTGATTAATAAAACTACATAGCAAAAGAAACAAGAGCAACAACCTTCTAGTTCTATGGAAAGTCTCGCCCCTCAGCGAACTCGTGTGACTCAGGGGCAGGGTCTACAAACTCACCCTCAGAATCTGACAGACATTGCATTAAGAAAACACAATGAGGGTAACTTAGGTAGTTTCCCAAGCATTAATTTCATTTAAATCATATTATAAAAGGAACGTGCAAAGGAAGGTTATAATCTTCTAGCAGTATATGAAATTTAACAGCTTGATATTAAAATGGAAATAATTTCATTTAAACAATTTATAAAAAAATCAGGCAGTGTAAGAACATAATCTACTAGCATGATATGAAGTTTTAACAACTTAATATAATATAAGCTAGCAGGCATGTAGGTGTAAACTAATCACAATGAGGTCAATTATCATGTTTGAACATTTAAAAGTGCCATGCCAATGTAAAGCGATGATTCTAAGGCTAATGCATAACTCATTGTCTGAGGGTACGGTGTGCAACTGTCAGCGTCCCCAGGTGCGCTTACCTAGGCATCCCCAACCCCGTCTCTGCATCTGAAGACGGTGAATTGATGATGTATCCAACCACATGAGGCTTAGAGGCTGGCTGGTGAATTGACTTTTGATAATTAACAATGACCCAGACTCCACGTCTGGATGACGGTGAAATGATGAACCACACTCCATTACTGGAAGGTGGTGAATTGATTTGTGACATGGTCGTTCACGCACCCTCGTGACAATGAGTACCCCATTCCAATGACGTGAGTGACTTAATTCTTGTGTCAATTCATGTCATGAGTTTTCAATCATGATTTCTTTTCTTTTCTTATATTTATGTATATTAAGATTATATGTATATTAAGAATATTCTATATGTATGCAATATATTCAACATTTAAAAAAACAGCCAACCCATTAATTTTTAAATGCATTAATTTTATAACCAATCCCAACACATTTTAAGTTTGTAAGATTTTTTATCATGACCAGCAATTAAAAACTCAAGTATCCCTTAATTTTGTAACAGAATGATGGAATTTTAGCTGCACTACTATTGTGCCTTGTGAAACATATTCAACATCTCTAGTTGGGCATTTTATAAAGCATCTTGAGTGCAACTATAACATCCCTAGTCTTAAGCAAAACTATTTGAAAATTTCTTGACAGTAAACAAGACAATTGATAATGGAGAGTCAATAAACATGTATAATACTTAAACCACTTTACTTTATACAACTTCAGGTATTAATACTTGTTTTAGAAGCTCATATTTATTAGGTTGGTTGTTTATATGAATCCAAGTAGCTTACATAATGCTTATATTTATATGAATCCAGGTTGTGCCAAGGGTAATACATGGGTTGTGCCTGAATAATACATAATTAGTACATTTATTACTAATTGAGGTGAGGTATTAAGCTATCCTAATACATGATTGTGCCAAATATGAATTTGACATCATACTAATTTATTTGACAGCAAATCAGAAAAATAATCATGTACAATTGTTTTTCTATAACAATGAATGGACAATCCATGCACACAGTCTGTGTTATTATATAATAACATGATAATGTATAAGAAGTAAAAACATGTCCATAATTTAATCCCTACTTCAAATCCTTAAATCATGAAATAGTCCAAGAGATTTCTTTCAATCTTCAGTATGGAACAATCCTCCTCTAATCTTAAACGTTTTAAATCCAACAAAACCACAACTTTAAAGAGAAATGCCACGAACCCACATAAATCTATCCATTTCCAGATAACACTAGGTTTTTTTAATTAACACTATCTAATCTTACCATTGTTCAAAGAATTTTGCAATTATTAGTACACAGTCAATGAATTTTATAAACTGAAATCAAAATTCGAAAACCTAAAGATAAAAGTTTCAGGAAACCTGCCTCTCATGCGTTCAACGTCGTCTGACGCCGCGAAAGAACGAAACCCGAGGGGGAGGCCGGTGGTCGGCCTCCTTGGCTGTCAGGCAGAGGGGTATGGGGGCGCGGTGGTCGGCCTCCTGCCGGCGGCCGGAAGGGCTTTCTTTGGGTTCAAGGAGAAGAGGGGAGAGGATCGACAAAGGGATGGGAGAAAGTTTGAAATTGAAAGAGGAGTAGAGATTGAAGAGGGAAATTGAGAGAATGAGAGTGAAGGGGTTTTGCTGCCCTTGTTTTTTTTCGAACGAAGAGAAGGGGAGAGATCTAGGCTGCCTTAAGAGAAAAATTCGCACCGGGGGGGGGGGGGGGGGGGGGGGGGGGGATGGGGGACGTATGTTTTAATTAAAGTGCATTAACTTGGGTTATATTTGTCAAACATCATTTATAGGTTTAGTTGGGAGGTTTGAAAAAGTAGCCCACGTGAAAACGTGGGCTGCTTCATTTGTTTTTTTTAATTTTCGTTTTTTGTTTATTTTCAATAAAATATTATTAAATTATTAAATTAGTATTAAATTATCAATTTACATGGATGTGTCTGGAAAAAAATCCAAAAAAATACCACACGTTCTGGATGATGCGACAAGTATGTAAATGAGTTCCGATAAGTTTTCGGATGTCGAAAATGCTAGTTTTGGAACTAAAACAGAAATTGGTCCTCGAATTGACTACAACACTTGAAATTAAATGAGAATTCCAACAAATACAGAAAAGTAACATGAGCGCTCTAGAATAGCACTGACGGTTTAAGGCCGTCACAATACATATGAGATGGGTTAGTTCTATTAGAACTCTTGGTTAACATTGAATATCTTACAGATTCATTAAGCCACTCTTAATCTCTCATTTCTCTCATTAAAGCTCTAATCCTCTTCATGCTTTGAAGCTAGATCAAGGGAAACCCATTAGTGCATTCAAACACATCTCAACACTTGGAGATCCTCTTACATGTCTTCATCTTCATATTGAGTAAATTCATCTTAAGACATATGTAAGAGTAATTTGTTTCATTTGTTCTCTTGAAACCCTAGCTTTCTTTGTGAGATCTAGTTCCTCTCTGTGTGAGAGGTTAACCATTGTGTAAGGTTGGTTGATTACTCTTTGTGTGAGAGTTATGTTCTTTCTGTGTGAGAGAACAAATCCTATATGTGAGGTATCTCTGTGTGAGATTGTATTCACTACCTTATGTAGAATTATAGTGAGTATTTGGTGTGACTGGATATACCCAAGTTGGAGAATCAAGGTAAAATCCGTGTGTTAGCGTTTGCTTGATTGTGTTGTTTAAATTCTTCTTGCACTTATAACTCTGCATTTGCAAGTTTAATTTTTAATTACACAATTATTGTCATTACTCTATTCACCCCCTTCTAGAGTATTTGTTATTAGTATTGTAAGGCATAAACGGTCTTTACAGGCCATAGGTTGGGCCGAACTAGTACAAATCATTGCTTCTCTATGTGATTGCTTGGTTCTGAATCTATGGTGGTTCCTTGTGCTTCTTATTATTCTTCCACGATCCTAACTCTGCATTGATTTAGTTGGCGGCACTTTATCCATATATATTCCGTTGTGCACACTTTGGTGTTGTTTGATATTGTATCAGATTCCCAATAAGTGGTATCAGAGATATTGGCGAGAAAAAAAGTAAGGAGTCAAGATGTCTTCTTCCACTACATCGTTCAAGATGGACAAGTTCACTGGCAGAAACGACTTCAATATTTGGAGATTAAAGATGAACGCTTTTCTTATGAGAGATGGATGCACACAAATTGTCCTTGAGAAAGACAGTTTTGACAAGGATGTCATAGAGGCACAGAAGGCTCAGATGGAACGAAAGGCGTTGAATGCACTGCAATTATCACTTTCAGATGAAGTGCTCAGAAAGGTGTTTGAACAAGCTACTGCGGAGAAGATTTTAAAGAAGATGGAAGCGCTCTATGCAAAAAGGAATCTGAAGAGCAGGTTGTATTTGATGCAACAGTTATATGTGCTAAAGATGAGAGAGAGCCCATGTTAAGGATCACATTGATGTTTTCACGAAGATTGTGTCTGATTTGCAAAGCATGGGGGCAAACATCGAGGACGAGCAACTGGAGATGATATTGTTATGTTCTCTGATGGATGATTTCGACCCATTGGTCATGTCCATGGTATATGGGCATGAAACATTATCTCTGGAAGAGGTAGAGTCCGCGGTACACTCTGAGGTTCTTCGTGTCAAAGTTACTGGACGAGAAAGTAGTGATCAATGAGATGCAGTCTTCATCAGGGGGACGTCCAGATTCCAGAGGCGGCCCTGATTCTAGGAAGTAAAAGGGTTGCTCAAGATCTAAATCACGAGGGCGCAAGGACATGTGTCACTTGTGCAAGGAGACATGACATTAGAAACAAGACTGCCCTAATCTAAAGAAGAATGGAAAAGGCAAGGATGAAGCTTCTGGTTCTGCCTCGATGTGAATCAGTAATAAGAGTATTGATGATGGTGAGATTTTGATGGCGACTGCATCGGGAGATCTAGGGGGTCTCATGGCTTTTGGATTCAGGTTGCCCCGTCCACATGACTCCACACATGAGTTGGTTCAGTTCGTATTATTCCAAAGAAGACGTCAATGTTTTGATGGGGAATAATATGGCCTGCAAGACAGTGTGAGTTAGAGAGGTGCGGATCAAAATGCATGATAGAGTCATCAGAACACTTACAGATATGTGTCACATACCTGACTTGAAAAAGAGTCTTATTTCTACTAGAGCTTTAGCTGGACTTGGGTGCATGACGGTAATAGAAGATGATCTATTGAAAGTTTCCAATGGTTCTCTTGTCGTGATGAAAGGAATGAGAGTACAGAACTTATATGTGCTGAGGGGCACACCGTTGAGGGTGAGGCTAATATCTCTGAGGGCACAGATGGTGAAGGATCGACAAAGATATGGCATTTTCACCTTGGACATCGAAGTGAGAAGTCATTTGATGTGCTTCGCAAAAAGAAAGCTGATATATGCCAAAGAGGAGAGATTGGAGTTCTGCAAGAAGTGTGTAGAAGGCAAACTAACAAAGACATGATTTGAGACCGCAGAGCATAGCAGCAAATGGCCATTTGACTATGTACATTTAGATGTATATGGGCCAACATCTGTACCTACCCTTGGGGGAGCAAAGTACTTTGTGTCCTTCATTGATGATTTCTTGAGGAATGTATGGATTTACTTAATGAAATCCAAAGATCATGTCTTTGAGAGATTTAAGGCTTAGAGAGCCTTTGTCGAAAAGCAGACAGGGAGAGCCATCAAGATTTTAAGATCAGACAATGGTGGTGAGTACACCTCGAGGGTGTTCAAAGAATTATGTAAATCTCACGGTATTTTACGACACTACACTACGCCTAGAGATCCACAGTCAAATGGTGTTGCAGAGAGATTACCGTACACTGATGGAGAAGTGCAGATGCTTGAGGCTTACTGCTGGACTTCCTAAGGAATATTGGGACAAAGCTGTGACTACCGTCGTACATCTCATGAATAGACTACCATCATCAACAATCAGTTTCAAAATTCCCGAGGATGTATGGACAGGGAAGCGTGGTGACTATTTGTACTTGAGGATATTTGGATATCCTGCATATGCTTTGCAGAAGGAGGACAAGCTAGATTCGAGGGACAAGAATGCCATCTTGCTTGGATACCAAGAAAAAGTGAAAGGATACAGGTTGCTAGAGCCTGTGTCCACGAAGATGTTCACTAATAGGCATGTCACATTTGATGAGTCGTTAATGGTCAGGCCAAAGATAACTCACTCAGATGCTGGACATACACCCGAGGAGGTCGACGTTGATGTTGAACCACCTACCCTGGAGATAAAGACACGAGATGCTAAGACATGCCAGTACCCGACTGCTAAGAGATAGAAGATACAGACAGATCAGGTTCGAACTTGTGATGAGGTTTCAGCCTAGAGTCAGCAGGAGGTGCGGAGGTCATCAAGGACTAGGAGAGCACCAGAGAGATTGGGTGAGTGAAACTATTCTGCTTCTACATTTGCATTTGATGATATACAACCATATGCCTTGAACATAAAGCATGAGGAACTACTGACCTTTGATGAAGCCCAAACATTGAGCGCAGTTGCAGAATGGCGGCTGGCGATGGTAGAGGAGATGGAATCCTCTACAAGAATGTCACTTGGGAATTGGTGGAATTGCCCAATGATAGAAAGGACATTCTTTGCAAGTGGGTATACAAGGTCAAGAAAGAAGATGGCGGTGATGTGAGGTATAAAGCTCGGCTGGTGGTCAATGGATTCGCGCATAGGAATGCATAAGACTATAATGAGATATTCTAGCCTGGGGTGAGACACACATACATCAGTGTATTGTTGGCCTTGGTAGCAGCTCAGGATTTAGAGCTGGAGCATCTGGATATTAAGACGATGTTCTTACATGGAGAGTTGGACGAAGAAATCTACATGTGTCAGCCTGAAGGCTTCGTGATGGAGGGCAAATGCAGAAGGTATGCAAGCTGAAAAAATCCTAATACGGTTTTAAAAAGGGTCCAAGGCAGTGGTATAAGAGATTTGACACCTTCATGATGAGCATTGGTTTTGAGCCGAGTATAAAGGACTAGTGTATTTATGTTCGCACATTTGATGATGGGTCGAGGATATACTTGCTTTTGTACGTTGACGATATGCTGAGTGCATCACGAGATATGAAGGAAATTAATAGGGTGAAGGAAAAGCTTGCTGAAGAGTTTGACATGAAAGATCTGGGACCTGCAAAGAAGATCCTTGGTATGGAATCAGCATGGATATGAAGATTAGGAAGTTGAGGTTAAGCCAAGAGGGTTAAATCAAGAAAGTCCTAGCACATTATGGAATGGAGAAGGCAAAGCCTGTCACCACACCGCTAGGAGGTCACTTCCAACTTTCTGCGAGTCTGTCACCTAGCACCAACAAGGATACATGTTGCATGTCTACAGTCCCCTATCCTAGCGTCATGGAAAGTCTGATGTATGTTATGGTTTGTACACACGCAGACTTGGCCCAGGCGGTTGGAGTCGTCAGCAGGCACATGGCGAATCCAGAAAAAGAACACTTGCAGGATGTCAAATGGATATTGAGATATCTGAAGGGAACAACCATCGTTGGTGTGTGTTACGGCAAGGGATATGGGTTGATGGTATCTGGATTTTGCGATTCAGATTATGCAAGTGACAGAGATAGAAGGCGATCTACGACTGGATATGTGTTCACTTTGGGCATTGCGGTAATATCTTGGAGATCGGGCCTTCAGCCAATTGTAACACTGTCAACCACAGAGGCGGAACTTATAGCTACAGTAAAAGCGATCAAGGAAGGCAAGTACCTGAGAAGTCTACTGAGAGACTTGGGTATACCGAAAGAAGTGACAAAAGTCTATTGCAACAATCAAAGCGCAATTCACTTAGCGGAGCATCTGGCCTACAGTTCGAGAACCAAGCATATAGAAGTGTGTGACTTCTTTCTACAAGAAGAGAAGAAGGTGATAGCACTGGAGAAGGTCTCGACAAATTATAATCCTGCAGATATGCTCACAAAGGTGGTTCCCGCAATCAAGCTCAGGCATTACTTGAGCTTGATCTATACATGATGAGTGGTTGATGTTTTCCCGTTGTCATGAAAGTTTCGTAAATTCTAGATCTGGGTAGAGATGTTTTGGTATTTAAGTAGAGTTGCTATGGAGAACTTATGTATGTCGAGGTTGAAGGAGTTTGAAGCAGGGTAGAGTTTGTTGATTATTGCTTCAAACTAGAAATCTGGAAGGTGACACAGCCGAGCGGTTTTTGGCACAACCGTGCGTGTCACAGCAGACGTATCAACTAGCTCTCTGTCACAGATTGGACACGACCGTGCGATACCCCCCCCACGGCCGTGCATGTACCAGCATCATAGGCAGTGTCTGTTAAAATTAATGCACGGCCGTGCCGATCACTCGCACGACCGTGCCGATAGTTCTGGAGCAAACTGGCAAGTTACGTAGTTTTGTGCACGGCCGTGCCGCATATCAGCACGGTATGCCCAGATTTGAGTTTTAATCCAGATCGTTGATCTGTTTGGGGTTTTAATCAGATGGACATGTTCTAAAACGTCCTCTCATACCCTAGACTGGACTCCTATTATATAAATACCAAGAGATACACTTGTTGGCGGCTACGAAGAGAATTGAGATGAATTCCTTGCGTCTTCAAGAGAGAAGCCGATCTTTTGCCTGCGACAGGCGACGAAAGTGCTTCGAGGTGACTATGAGCTTTGGGAGAGGATGCATTCCTGGTTCTAGAGTCTGATAAAATTTCTCCATTGGTTGTGTATGAGACATTGTAATTGCTAGAGTGCAAGAGTAATTTTGTCGAGAGAGCACATAGTGTCTTAGATGAGATTTGTAGTCGGTGTATTCTCTAAATTATCATCTCTAATCTGGAGTAAATCGTGACAACAGAAGACTGACAACGAAAGACTGGACATATGCTCTAGGTTTGACCAAACCAGTATAAATCGTTACCTCCCTGTGTGATTGCTTGGTTCTGATTCTGTGGTGGTTTCTTGTGCTTCTTCTAAGATCCATCCTGATTCTGCATTGATTTAGTTGGCGATACTTTATCCATATATATTCTGATGTGCACACTTTGGTGGTGTTTGATATTGTGTCAGATTTCCAACATATATGACTTTTTGGTGTTTGTAACATGTCAAAAGCCTTGCATTATGTCCTACAAGATCATGACATGATCAATGATTTATCAGATCAGATCACCTTACGGCAGCTCTTATCTAATAAACATGTGTGGATGTGGCTTTAGTAATGATAAAAATATCTTTGAGTTCATGTATAGATAATATCATATGTATGCATATCTGATGCAGATATTTTAAACATATCAAATATTGACATCGCTAAATGGCGTGAATATTTATAGAGGCGTGCTATCTGCACCGCAGGCTATATGCGGTGCAGACACTGAAAATTTTGGAGATGGAATGGCTCGACAGCCCGTCACCTCGAATGAGTGGGCCCCGTAGAACAGTTCGAGTTATCGGATGAATTTGCTGATGCAGTATGAAATCAAATTAAAAATGTGAAAATGTGAATGTACAACTCACTTTCTAAAGGGCAGATCCGTGAGACACAATGGTGTTCTCTCTCCCGTTGAAATTATGTGCACTGACAAATGGTGTTCTTTTATTTTACTTAAAATAATCGCTCTCCCACGTATCTCCTTCGTTCTTACACGTTCTCGCCTTCGTTCTCCCAACGTTCTCTCTTTGGAGCAACGTAGGCAGTGCCAGGCAGTCGTTCGCGGGATCAATGAGGTAGCGATGGTTTGGCCGGAGGCATGTGACACGGCGGCGAACTCGACGGAAGCTCATAGCGACGGAGGGGCTAGGATAGCTGTGTGTGCTCAGGCTTCGAGGGAGTCTACGGCGGTCAGGGGGTGGCGACGGCGGAGACGTCAGCCTCGGGAGGCTGAGAGCACGGAGGACGGGCTCGGGACATCGGTGGTTCGTCGACGGACTGTAGTGGTGCTGTGAAATAGTCCGATGGCGTCGTTGGCTTGCGGCGTTGCTCCGTGGGCCTCGGCGGCGACGTCATTGTAGCGGAGAAGTTTCCGTAATCTTCTGTATTGTTCTCCTGATGTGTTGGCAGCGTTGGCACTGTTCTCTGGGTATCTTAAATTGTTTCAATTAAGGGTAATTTTTAGATTTAGGATCATTTTTAGAAATAATATCAATTTTCGACCAAAAAAAAAATTTATTCTCAAAAATCGACCAAGTTTCGACACGTCAGCGGCGAGACGCGTGGCCGCGTGGGCTATGGTGGATAATACCGCACTTGGCAAGTGTGGCATTTTTGGCCGCACTTGCCAAGTGCGGCCAAAATGCTGAGGCATATACTTGCCAAAATATGCCAACTAAATCACTAAGGCAGTGGAAAAGCTTTTTTTGGCCGCACTTGCCAAGTGCGGCCATGTTTTGGCCGCACTTGGCAAGTGCGGCCAAAAATGTCGCACTTGGCAAGTGCGGTATTGTCCAATCTGTAGCTCCTCGCCGCTGACGTGGCGTAACTTGGTCGATTTTTGAGAATAAATTTTTTTTTGGTCGAAAATTGATATTATTTCTAAAAATTACCCTAAATCTAAAAATTACCCTTCAATTAATTGGTTTTAAATGAAGCACGGGGGTTCTTCGGCCACTATTTTGTCTATAAACACAAAAACAAAGACAACCAAATTTATTTAGTGCTAATTTAGTTTTAGGCAGGTTGAAGTTTCACTGAAGATGTTTGAAGAAATGTTTGAGCGAAACGTTGTTAAAAACAATTGTTTCTCCATGTATTCCCATTATACACACATCTCTAGCATACGAAGGCCCAGATCGAATCACAATAAGGACTCATCTTGATGGGGCTTCGGCGATGTCAGATTTAGCGCGGTATAGCGCGGTATATAACATTAAAGATATTCGAAAACAGGCATGCATGCATGCTAAGTTCTTGGTTAGTAATGTATTCACCATGCCCTCTGTCGTGATCCTGAGGAGGATAGAGGCTACTATTGCACCGAGAAGCTAGGCTACCCAGTAGAAGACGGCCCGGATGACGGAGATCCAGCCGCCGACGAGGACGCCGAAGGTTACTGCATGGTTCACGTGGCCGCCGGAGACGTTGAAGGCCACGGCAACCACTAAGTAGAAGGCAAGAGCATGAGCAATGGCCGCCGACCATGGAGGTGTCTCTCATGAGCTTGTCTGCAACATGCACATCAAAACCGCTTAGAGACATGCATGCATGCAAGAACAGATGTAAACTAGTGAGCCAAAGAACCCCCGTGCTTCATTTAAAAGCCATTAATTGAAACAAATTAAAACACCCAAAGAACAATGACAATGCTGCCAAAACATTAGGAGAACAATACAGAAGATTATGAAACTTCTCCGCTACTATGTCGCCGCCGCCGTGGCCCACGGAGCAACGCCGCAAGCCAACGACTCCGTCGGACTATTTCACTGCACCACTACAGTTCGTCGACGAACCACCGACGTCCCGAGTCCATCCTCCGTGGTCTCAGCCTCCACGAGTCAACGTCTCCGCCGTCGCCACCCCTAACGTTCGTCGACTCGATCGAAGCCCAAGCACATAGAGCCACCCAAACCCCTCTGTCGCTGTGAGCTTCCGTCGAGTTCGCCGCCGCGTCACATGCCTTCGGCCAAACCGCTGCAGCCTCATTGAGCCCGCGAATGACTGCCTGGCACCGCCTCCGTCGCTCCAAAGAGACAACGTTGGGAGGACGAAGGCGAGAACGTGTGAGAACAAAGGAGATACGTAGAGAGAGATTATTTTAAGTAAAATAAAAGAACACGATTGGTCAGTGCATAATTTCAATGAGAGAGAGAACACCATTGTGAGTCATGGATCTGTGCTTTAGAAAGCAAGTTGTCCATTCACATTTTTTTATTTGATTTCATACTGTCTCAGCAAATTCATCCGATAACTCGAACTGTTCTACGTGGCCCACTCATTCGAGGTGACGGGCTGTCGAGCCATCACATCTCCAAAATTTTCAGTGTCTGCACCGCATAGTCCGCGGTGCAGATAGCACGCCTCTATTTATATGCATGCACGCACAGAAACACACACAATATGCACTGTGTAGTATATTTTTGGGGGCAAAGATGTCCTTTCGAACTTATAAATTACTTTACTACATGTGTGTCTTTGTCTTTGATGAGAGACTTTTGGCATATTTATATAGGCAAGGCCGAAGTCCTCTTGAGCAGTATCACATAAACATAGATATCACATCTGACCGCCTACGACAGCACGAATCTACTGGATTTTAAATCCCAAAGCCTTGCAATGAATATTTGCATTTCTACCAAGGCTACAAGTATTAGCTTTCTACCTATATGCTATGCTATTGTTGAAACAGCCTGCATGTGGCTTCAAGTGAATCAAGTGAGCACATAATTTGGCTTTATAAGATGTTTAACAGATGCATAGCCTCTATTTTGATCATTCTAAAAGGTAAGGGCACATCGCAGAACCCCATGGTCTTATCCCAAAGTGTCCCAAGTCGACGATATATCAGCGAACAAAAAGTGTGTGTCTCGTTTGCTCAGTAACTAAGTTATAATCACATGGCATTTTATCATTAATTTTTCTCTTCCAACACCAAATGTGATTGCTCGTGTGAGAAAGTTAGAAACGGCTTGACATACCTTGTGTGTATCTCAAGTGTGTGCATAAACAGACGCGTGCTCAAATGCTCATACATATAACATCAGTCAATCTCTTCAAAACATGTATGGGAATAAATCAATGCATACTGTACAAAATGGTAATGTCAACAAGAGAATGTACCTCAAAAATACATAATACATATCACCATTTATACAGGGCTAAAGCCCTAACATATAAACTATACAAATATGCATCTAAGGGCTGAGTTAGGATATGCTTGCAGACCACCTCATCATATCCATTCCTAATAAAGAGGTACTTGATTTTAGTGTGATTTGTCTTTCTATGATACTTGGCATTTTTTGAGTAGGCAATCATCACCAAGATGTTGTTTAATGAGATGGCTGGATCCAAAGCATGCATGCCTTCATTAAAACCCTAAGGCAAGACATCTTTGCCATATAGCCTTACATGTATCATTGTACTGGCTACATCATTGTTGAAATGCTAATATTGTCTCAATTTGCTACATCAAGAGATGGCTTTACCCTTAACAAGAAAATGTAAGTAGATGTCAGCATATGATTTATTTAGGTCATCAGCCAAACCTGCATCTATATACCCTCTTACATGCAAATATGATATTTTATTGTAATTGATAGCACCTTGTAGGTACCTCATGACTCTTCTTTAAGGTAGTTCAACAACTGGATCTTGGATCCAACTGCCATAGGCTTACTAAGCCTACGGTTGGGCTAAGGGCACAATATAGCATAATACATCAGGCTTCTAATAAAACTCAAATACAAGACTCTCACAAGACTCACATCATTTGCTCATGTTCTTATGGTGTCTAACAATTCAGGTTACGATCATGGTTTTTGATAAGAGTATGTCTATAGTTTCGAGTTGTGCATGTTGAATTGTTCCGAGACTTTTCTTATGTATATATCTTTTGATAGAGACTAATGATTCTCTTGGAATGATTATTAAGGATCTCAACATCCAACTCGTAACTTGCATCAAAATGAGAGAACATGCCCTCGATTGTGTTGACCATCTCCTTATCGATAAAAACCATAAGCATGTCATCAACATACAAATGCAACCTTGTCAATAGAACACTTAAGATGCATGCAATGAGCTTACTCAACCATTACGAACCTATAATTGAGCATGGCTTAATAAAATCTTAGATGTCATTGCCTAAATGATTGCTTCAACATATAGTTTGAAATCTTGAAGTGATAAACTTTGGACTCCTAGTATTTAGTTATGCAATATACCACAAACACCTCCTCTAGTTCTCAATGGAGGAATTTTGTTTTAACATTATTTGAATGAGTTACACAATCATGTAAGCAAGGATCATCAGAATTTTATGAACAAAGGCAAGCCTAACCAACGGGAAAAAAAAACTTTCGTCGTAATCTACCCCTCTCAGGGGATATCTCTCTTCACTACGAGGCATGTCTTAGACCATTTAATGGACCTACCCACCTTTCCTGTAACCTTGAGAATCAACTTATTCATAACAGCCTAGTGTTCGGCCAAAAGATCAACCAAATCTCAAACTTGGTTTATCCGCATAGGTTCTATCTCATTGTCTGTTGCATTCACCCACTCATCGCATTAAGGCTAGAAAGAGCCCTAGTGATGAGCGTTGCTTCACGATGCCACATGCACACTTACTCCTCTTTCTCAAAATGGTGATATGGAATAATGCCATGTTGGCATCATCGAGATTCTTGGAATTCATGTGATGATGGCACATCATCATCAATAAGATAATGCTACCATTGTTTCTAGGATCTGGCCCTTAGGCTGTGTTTGGGTGCATGGAAAAGGAAAGAAAGAAAAGTGAAATGAAAAGGAAATAGAAAGAAAAAGAAAAAGAAAAGTAAACCGATTTCTTTTTTATGTTTGGTTAGTGAGGAAAATTGTAAAGAAAATTAAAAGGAAAATGGCAAGGAAAATGATTTCTCATGTTTGATTGCTTATGAAAATGAAAAGGAAAACTAGAAAGAAATATGATTTTATTTATAATTAATATTTTAAAAGGTCTCATTTTTCTATTAAACTCAATCCAAAACCATTCTTCTGAAATAAAAAATAAGCAATAACAAAAAGATAATTTTTGTTGTCGATAAAATTTTTGGCTCAGAAAAGGGAAGAAAATTTTTGGGAAAGAAAACGGTTCCTTCCGATTTGGGAGAGAAAAGTAGAGAGAAAAATTCTATATTGTTATGAATGAGGGAGGCCTTTGGCCTCCCCTCCTTCATTACCCACTCATTGGTCCCCATTACTATGGGTAATGGGGACCCTTGTTCTCCTTGAGTCCCTTCTCCTCCTCCCTTATTTTAATATATAGAGAACCATGGCTAATGGCCATGGTTACTCATCCTTTTTGGCTAGAATAACTTATTTCCATTCTCTTGAGTTCATTATCATACAACACGTTATCAGCACGTGTTCTTCCTTGAGCAAGAATCCAAGCCTAAAATCCCCACCAAATTGATCCCCTACGCGCAAGGAATCTTTGGTTGCTGCGGCGATTCGTTGGAGCGTTGCGTCATTCCCGAAGCGTTCGGGAGCTCGTATTTTTATTTCTACGGATCTTTTCTACGGTCGTCCCTAGATCATCGATCTAGAGGTATACTTCTTATTCCCGTAGATTACAACGGACTATACATAAAAATTTTACCATGTTTGTATACAAGTAAAAATTAAAATAATACAAAGAAAAATTTGTTTTTACAAAGTAATTTCTCCATATTGCCATGAAATTCTTTTTTTTTCTCCATCGGGAAGAAGAACCGGAACGACCCCCTTTGGGATGGGGTCTAACGGACGCCTCCCGGTTGTACATGCCTACAAACTGTCTCAAGCTTCGGCTCTTGATAGCAAATTCCATGACAAGCTTGGACGCAAGCTAGTTTAGGCCCACATAAGTAGCTGAGGCACAGATCTGTCTCCCTACGAAAAATTTGCATGATGTAATTTAAGTGGTTCATCCGGAATTTGCATTATCATCCATGAAGCTTAATTCAAATATGGTATATGGTATATGGTATATGGGCCTGCAGCTAGTGAAATAATTTTTCGTAGGTATAAGCTTAATTCAAATATAGTATAAGCTTAATTCAGATATGCATTATAATCGGAATTTGCATTATCATCCATGGATTTGGCTCATAATATAACTTTGCATGATGTAATTTAAGTGTTTCCCGAGATGACTGACACGTTTCATGCATGTTTACAATCTAAAACTGCAAAGGCCAAAGTTATAAAACTGTAATTTAAGTGGTTGAAGCTTCTGTTACGCACATGGCCCATGCCTTAGAACTTGGCCCTATTATCATACCTGGAAATATTACCTACAAGGCGCCTCTCGGCCGAACCTGCACTGCGCCTCCTGGCCGAACCCCCCCTGCAGGGGGAGCGCCTTGCATCCGATCTTGGGCTTCAAGCCAATAAAATTACAAATTTATTTTTTTAAAGCTAAAACTCTAATTTGGCCCGAAGCCAAAATTTAGAGGCAAATGATTATGCGTAACTGCGGAATGGGCCACAAGCCCATATAATTAAAACTATTTTTTTGGCCCGAAGCAACAAAATAATTTATAAATTCGGCATTTGAAATATGAGAAATGTTTGTATTTTTTTAACGGGATATAAAATTGGCATATTTAAACTCGGAGAAAACTTTGTAAAATCACAAATAATTTCTATAGTCCATGTTGACAAATTGATTTAAACATCGCTCTTGCATACTTTTATCTATGGTTTACTAGGACTCTATTTTTCAAAATATAACTATCTTAAAGATCCTGAGACCGCTCTGCCGTTAGTCAACTAACCTAACGGTGTATGACGTTTCCACGTGGTCTACGAGATAATTATATTTTCTAGTTTCCTTTACCATATGTTTTGCTTGAGATATATGCGTGGTTGTTTACTTTTATGCCCGTAGCATATTTAGAACTGCGTGGATGTTTAAATCAGTAAAAATGTGTTTTTCGGGATCGGCCATGGTATACCTATTTACTTTCCTTGCACTTTTATTTTCTTTTGAGAGAATTTGTAAGTGAGGAAATTTGTATTTTAAAGCCAAAGCTCGATGCAACAGCACATAGAATTGATGAAAACTCCTTCAATGGATCATGATGTCGGTCAATGTGCTTGGCTAAGTTTGCTGGACCAACCTAGCTTGACTGGGTAACAAGTGGTCCTGGCTTAGTCAATTCCCTGGCCGCGTCCGCTGGACCGCAAGGAGTCGATTCATGACTGTGTAAGCCAAAGCTCGATGCAACAGCATATGAAGACGGAGATATAGGGACCCAGTTCAGTTTGGGTTTCCGCAGTTGTATTTTTCTTTCCTTTTATGGACTGTAAACGAACTTTGGACTGTTTATTTTTGGGTATCTGGCCGATCCCCGCATTTTTACTTGTTTATTTCTTTATGCATGAATTTTTGAATTTTAATTAATTCATGCTCATTTTAAAATACGTAGATAAATGGCAAAATTGGCAAGCGTCGATTTCGAGGTCCTCGATTCTGCAGGGACAAATTACCTGAGTTGGCGAGTGGACCTGAAGTTCCACTTGCGTTCAATGGCCCTCCTTGGGTCCATTTTGGCTCCTTCCTCGGCCCCAGCAGCGGCCGAAGCTTCTGCTACAGCTAGCAGCAGCCCCACAACCACTGTATCCGATGTAGATAAGGCGAAAGCCATAATCTACATTAGGAAGCATATAGATCGGACCTTAAAGGCCGAATACTTAACGGTTGAGGACCCGAAGGACCTGTGGACAGCACTGGAAGCACGGTATAAACATCAAATTGATGTTATATTACCCCGTGCCAGTTATGAGTGGGAAAACCTCAGACTTCAGGACTATAAGTCCGTCGCTGAGTACAATTCTGCACTTCATAACATCACCTCACGCCTGAAGTTGTGCGGTGAAGAAGTGACAGAACAACGCATGTTGGAAAAGACATTTACCTCGTTTCACGAGAAAGATGCAATCCTCATGCAGCAGTATCGTGAACGCAATTTCACGAAATTCTCCGATCTGATCTCATGCCTACTTAGGGCAGAGCAGAATCGAGACTTACTGCTTGCAACTCATAACTTACGTCCAGCTGGCACTGCCCCTATCCCTGAAGCCCATCACGTTTCTCCCCAGAAGTGGAAAAACAAGAGGAAGGCTAAAAACACTAAAGGGAAAGCTGTAATGAAGCAACCAAGAGGTGCGGCTCCCCAGACAAACAAAAACAATAAGGGAAAAAGAAATTTCACTTGGAAACGAAAGAACACCGAGCAAGTGTCACTTCCAAAGAAGAACTGGGAGGATAAATGCCATAGATGCGGCATGACTGGCCATTGGTCCAGAAACTGCCGCACTCCTCGCCACCTACAGGATCTATACCAGGCGAGCCAGAAGTCTCGACCTGAAACAAACTTGGCAGGTGTACAGCCGCCAACAGTCTTTACTGCTAAAGACTTCGAGAACGACGACCTTCTCGATTGAGCACCATCATTTATCTATGCTTTTTAGAATTCAATGTATCTTCATCTTTATTTGCTTAAGTACAAACTTTTTTCGAATGAATGTTTACATTTTCGCTCAAATAAATTTTCGTTTTTTGCTTATATAGATGATGTCTGAGTGCCTGGTGGACAGTGCCTCAACGCACACAATCCTTCGCGATCATTGCTATTTTAATAGCTTAAATAAATATGACGGTCCTGTTATCACAATTTCAGGACTGTCCCAAATAATCGAAGGATCTGGTGAAGCAATTATATTGCTCCCAAATAACACAAGACTTCAAATAAAAAATGCATTATTCTCTCCTAAATCAAATAGGAATCTCGTAAGTTTCAAGGATTTCCGTTTAAACGGATATCACTTAGAAACCAGAGATGAAAATACGGTAGAATATCTGTATGTAACTCGTCAGAAAGATGACCGGAAGATCATCTGCGAACGATTCAAGGGACTCCCGTCGGGTCTCTACCAAACATACATTCAACCAATAGAAGCCAATATGACTGAGCACCAGACGTGCCAATCACTGCCAGAGTTCAAACTCTGGCACAATAGACTTGGTCACCCTGGAACAGCAATGATGCGACGCATCATCTCTGAATCCCGTGGACACAAATTGAAGAACCTGAAGATTCTTCAAAAGGGTGAATTTCCATGTCTCCCTTGTTTCAAGGGAAAACTAATAACGAGACCATCCCTCCTGAAAGTGGGATTAGAGTCTCCTGGCTTCCTTGAGAGAATTCATGGTGATATTTGCGGGCCTATTCACCCCGCAAGTGGCCCATTTCGGTACTTCATGGTACTGATTGATGCATCAACCAAATGGTCTTATGTGTGCCTCTTGTCCACCCGCAACCTAGCTTTTCCAAAGCTATTGGCACAAATAATAAGGTTGCGTGCTCATTTCCCCGATAACCATATCAAGAAACTACGTCTTGATAATGCGGGAGAATTTACTTCACAAGTCTTCGAAGACTATTGCCGGGCAACGGGTATTGAAGTTGAACATCCGGTAGCACATGTTCACACCCAAAACGGATTAGCTGAGGCTCTTATAAAGAGACTCCAATGGATTGCACGTCCATTGCTTATGCAATCCCAGTTGCCTGTGGATGCTTGGGGGCATGCTATTTTACATGCCGCATCACTTATTAGGATAAGACCCTCTGGAGGTCACACTTTATCCCCGATGCAACTAGCATACGGCGCACCTCCGGATATCTCTCATTTGAGAGTGTTTGGTTGTGCGGTATATGTCCCAATAGCACCACCGCAGAGGACCAAAATGGGTCCTCAGCGTCGTCTAGGTATATATATTGGGTTTGATTCGCCCTCTATTATCAGATACCTTGAACCCCTGACGGGTGACGCATTCAAGGCACGTTTTGCAGACTGTGAATTTAATGAGAAATTTTTTCCAAAATTGGGCACACAGTCTAAGAAGCCAGAAGCTTCTGAGACCATTAGTTGGGACCAGAAGTCTTTGTCCCTATATGATCCGCGTACTAATCTGTGTGAAGATGAGATCCTGAAGATCCTTCACATCCAGAATACAGTACATCTTTTACCGGATAAATTCACGGACAACCAGAAGATTGTCCGTTCACACGTCCCTGCTGCCAATACGCCAGCTAGGATTGACATCCCCATAGATGGATGCAGCCCACCGGCAGCAGAATTGGTTGTACCTCAAATGAAAAGAGGACGCCCACCAGGTTCAAAAGATAAAGTTCCTCGAAAGAGGAAGACTCCTGGCAATACTAAGATTATCCCTTCACAGGATGCTGAGCTCAGACCAGCTACTTCTCCCCTCCTGATTTCCCCAGCAGAGGAAACAATAGGAGAAACATCATTAAATTTTGTACGTACTGGAGAAGTACTGGACAAAAATAGCATAGTCGTCGACGACGATTTTGCGTTCGATATTGCCGTTCACGTCACTGAATATGACGATGACGTCGAACCATGATCTCTAGCGGAATGTAAACGCAGAGATGATTGGCCAAAGTGGGACGAGGCAATAAGAGTAGAGCTGGACTCGCTCTTGAAACGCAAAGTCTTTGGACCAGTAGTCCAAACACCAGTAGGTGTAAAACCTGTGGGATATAAGTGGGTTTTCATAAGAAAAAGAGATGAAAATAATGTGATCGTTCGCTATAAGGCACGCCTTGTAGCCCAGGGATTTTCCCAAAGACCGGGGATTGATTACGAAGATACGTACTCCCCGGTCATGGATTCGATCACCTTCCGATTTTTAATCGGCCTAACTTCTCTGGAAAGCCTAGAAATGCAGCTCATGGACGTTGTGACTGCATATCTATATGGCGATATAGATAAAAATATCTATATGAGACTTCCTGATGGGTTTAATCTACCCCCAGAGATGAAAGAGATACCTCGGGACGTATTCTCTGTAAGGCTACATAGATCATTATATGGTCTAAAACAATCGGGCAAGATGTGGTATAACAGACTAAGTGATTTTCTTGCACAGCAAGGATTCACGAATAACGAAGTCTGCCCGTGTATCTTTATCAAAAGAACGGGAACAGGATTTGTCATCATAGCTGTATATGTAGATGACTTAAATCTCATAGGATCTCCTGCAGAGATCAAAGAGATATCTGAAAGCCTTAAACATACTTTTGAAATGAAAGACCTAGGCAAAACAAAGTATTGTCTTGGCTTACAGATAGAACACCTAAGAGGTGGAATCCTATTACACCAATCTAATTATACAAAGAAACTTCTACGCAAGTTTCATATGGATAAATGTCATCCTTTAGGTACTCCTATGGTCGTAAGATCACTAGATGTACATAAGGACCCCTTCCGGCCACTGGAAGAGGGGGAGGAGATACTGGGTCCTGAAGTACCCTACCTCAGTGCCATTGGAGCACTTCTATATCTGGCTAACTGTACGCGTCCCGATATAGCGTTTACAGTTAATCTACTAGCCAGACACAGTGCTGCGCCCACAAAGCGCCACTGGAACGGAGTAAAGCATCTTCTGCGATACCTTCAGGGTTCCATTGATCTTGGACTTTACTACCAGAGAGGTGCCTCCCCCAAATTGTTTGGTTATGCTGATGCAGGTTATCTCTCTGATCCGCACACGGCAAAATCACAAACAGGTTTTGTTTTCACCTACGGAGGTACTGCTATCTCCTGGAGATCGGTAAAGCAAACCACAACAGCTACATCATCCAACCATTCGGAACTCATTACGATCCACGAAGCAAGCAGAGAGTGTTATTGGCTACGATCTGTCGTCCAACATATTCTTCAATCTACTGCCCTGAAGACCAGTGATTTGGAGCCTACCGTTCTATTTGAAGACAACGCCGCATGCATTGCTCAACTTCAAAAGGGCTACATCAAGGGCGACAGGACGAAGCACATATCTCCCAAGTTTTTCTGGACACATGAGCTAAAGGAGGACAAGCAGATCGAAGTTCAGCAGATACAGTCCTGCAACAACTTAGCTGATCTTTTTACTAAGTCTTTGCCGAAATGTACTTTTGTAAAACTTGTAAAGAACATTGGTATGAGACAATTGAAAGACCTGCAAGCCTGAAGCTTGTACGGATCAGGGGGAGTAACCTGTGGGTTGCACTCTTTTTCCTTAAGCTGTTGGGTTTTCCCACTGGGTTTTCCACAGCTAAGGTTTTAACGAGGCAAACACACTTACTCTGGATCCAGAAGTATCCACCCCTCTTGGCCTCAGATGCTGAGACCAAAGTGATGAATGGGTAAGGGGGAGTGTTATGAATGAGGGAGGCCTTTGGCCTCCCCTCCTTCATTACCCACTCATTGGTCCCCATTACTATGGGTAATGGGGACCCTTGTTCTCCTTGAGTCCCTTCTCCTCCTCCCTTATTTTAATATATAGAGAACCATGGCTAATGGCCATGGTTACTCATCCTTTTTGGCTAGAATAACTTATTTCCATTCTCTTGAGTTCATTATCATACAACATATATATTTTTTTCTTTCATTTTCCCTCTCACTTTCTTTCCTTTTACTTTTCTATACAACCAAACAATGGAAATTAACTTTCTCATCACTTTTCTTTCCTTTTCTTTTCTTTTCCTTGCAACCAAACACAGCCTTAGTAAATAAGTGTGTTGTTCCCAAACTTAAAGACTTCTTCTTCTTTGTGAGTTAGCTTCTCTTCAAGGAACTCAACATCTCATGACTCAAGCATGGTCACACTTGCACGCGTTCATTAACGAACACATATTTGGCTCATTTGAATCACACACAAATACATCTTTTCTTACAAGCACAACATCCCATGTGTGTAGGTAGTGGTGTGTGCATATGCCGTTAAACCACGTGGTTGCATATTGCCCAATATCCATTACTCCTAAGAAGTGGAAAGAACCAACTTAGAAAGCATACGGCACAATCCATAGAAAACAATCAGCAAAGCATCGCCTCGTAAAGAGATGGGTAGAAATATTTGCGACATTATGGACCGTGCTATGACCAACAACTTTTTGCTCTTCCTATTCGCTACACCATTCTGTTAGGGTGTTTGGAATATTAAGTTGTCGAGTGATCCTCCTCTTTACATTGTTCCTCAAACATTTTTGATAGATACTTGCTCTTTCAATCGCATTCTAAGGATTTTTGATATCTTTCGCAAATGAAGTTTCAACCTCATTCAAGCACAATTTAAAGTAACTAAGTGCTTTGAACTAGTGGGAGATCAAATAAATAACATATGAAATCACCAATTAACTTGATAGCGTAAGAGGCTTCACATGAGTGTTCACAATCATGGGTCCACAAATATTTCAGTGCACATCTAAAAACGAATATGCATGTTTGCTTTACCAAATGAATTTCTTATGGCCTTAGTCACTAGGCAATGCTCACAAATGGGCATGATCACTGTAATGAGGGTGTCAAATAGGACACCTCTGCTAATTGTGGCATTAATGTTTGCTTGACGTGATCTTGTCTATCATGCCATCTCAAAAATGCAGCAAAATTAGCATCAGACATGAATGCAAAACAAGAGTTGTCATGCATAGATTTGTCAACATTTAGATAAAACAATCCATATGATAAATAACTATGAAGACATTTATTAGATCCCATAATTCTAATATGTTCATTAGAAAATGAAACACTAACCAAAATGCAAAAATCTTCCTATAGAAAAGCCAGAGTGCTGTATTTATCCTTAATGCATGCATTACATGAGGAAGAAGCAAGTCATCCCTGCTCCAAAAATCCAGTTAATAGGTGCTGATGCTCTCGAGTCTACACTACACTCGTTTCCCATGAAAAGCCTTCTACTGCCTATCAAAATGCAAGAATACTGTAAGGACATATTCTGATCCTACGATACATGGTATGTTATTGTTTTGCATATATAACACCTCGTACTTTGCTTAAAAGTTATGAACCAGTGTAACCTCAATATGCATAGCCCGACGGTTGAACTTTGTGCCGTAAGGTGCTCGTCATCAAACTCGAGATGAAAAAGATTTAAGAAAATTTTCACATCTTATCGTGATGACATGCCCTTCCTAATATACTCCTAAATGTAATAAAACATGCCTACACCATATTTAAATCAAACGACACACGTTCAACTCAAATATGCTAATCGTAAGGGAAAAAAACATATGCAGTTAAGAATGCATAAAACTTAAAAGTAACACAACTACAATAAAATTAGTATAGTCCTAATGGAAATTTTAAAAGGTCAACAAAGATAAAAACAGTTAGAAATAGCCCATTTGAAGCAAGTAAAAAGAACAAGAAATTTACAAGATCTAAAATTAGTCTTCTCATATCATCTTCTGCCTTCTTCTTTCTCTTCTTCCTCCGATATCACCTCTTTGACATCACTGTCTGAAGCTGACGAACATTTGAAAAGAAAACATCTATCAACAAACTGATTCTTGGGAAAGTTCCATAATTCGATAAAAATAATATATGTGTGTGTGTGTGTGTGTGTGTGTGTGTGTGTGTGTGTGTGTTGACTAGGATCCATTCGGATAGATCAAACATGCGGATCCATCCAAGTGGAATTTAAAGCTAGATAATGTAAATAGAAAATCCGACCGTTGGATGTCTTCTAACATGTCTAAACTAGCTCCAAACAAAATTTCAACTGATTTGGACATGTTTTACCCATGCATCAAGTGGTTGGAAAATTAGCCGATTTTATAACTATTCAAAAACATCGATTTTGCAACCACTTGATGCATGGGCAAAACATGTCCAAATCAGTTGAAATTTTGTTTGGAGCTAGTTTAGACATGTTAGAAGACATCCAACGGTCGGATTTTCTATTTACATTGTCTAGCTTTAAATTCCACTTGGATGGATCCGCACGTTTGATCCATCTGAATGGATCCTAGTCAACATATATATATATATATATATATACCCATATATATATATATATATATATATACCCATATATATATATATATATATACCCATATATATATATATATACCCATATATATATATATCAAGAGATATAACGCAACATATCTAATGATTATGTTAACGATAAAGCAATCGAAATGCTATCAATACCAATTCAATGTAGCTAAGATTAAAAAGACAAATGACCGCCGACCCTCTGGCCTAGTGGTACCCCCCCCCCCAACATAGTGGTAGGTCAAGGGTTCGACACTCTCTTTTTTAACAGAAAAAGACATAAATGATGTTATAATATTAACATAAACACAATGTATCCATGATTATCAATGGTTAATAACAATTATGCTAATCTAATGTTAAGCTCAAAGTCCAAGATACAGTATGCAACCCAAGTATTTTGTTTGGTCTCCTAACTACGATGAAATGGGTCATTACCTATTGCACATAAGTTTCAATACGAACAATGGGTGATAATCAATAACTTCTCTGCATCCATTTTTTGATAATAGGTACATAATACTCATGAGTAACAGACATTCACACATCTATTTTTGCATCTATTTTTGGATGGTGCGTATGTTGGGAAATGGATCTACTTAGGATAATTAAGGTAATTGATACATTTTGTTTGAAATAATAGTATGCTTTTGATATTTTTTATCATTATGATTTTCTTATATAAACATACAAATATGTGCATAAAATATATAATTGAATAAATAAAATCATTATATTTTATAATCATAATAAGATTATAATAAAGAGACCTAATTGAACCACTTAAGCAAAATCCAACATGTTCTTGGTAAATTGAATATCAAGAAGTGACATTGATATTCCAGATATACTAATGTACACTGATCTTTACCATTGATATGGTAATGATTGGTCTCATAACCATCCGATGTGAAGATATTATGAGATCGTTTACATGTGCTTGTTGGTGAACAAGTTTACAAAACGACTCATCAAGAATTTTCTACATGCTAACATACTTTTACTGTCGATGTCGATAGAAACTATCAAGTGACGATTGGTGCAGTTTAGTCTTTAAACCTAAAATTCGTTAAAGAACCATGTGGGAGTTCTATACTTTGTTCTTTAATATCAACAATCCAATCGTTACAAGTACTCATTGGGTATAGTCCAAAACGTGCGAATAAATGTGATGGTCAAGATGAGATTTGTATTTTCCAATATAAGAGGTTAGTATCACTGGCACTTGATATGGAACAATAGTAAATCCTTAATAAGAGTCGAACAGATAAATTTATTTAGAGTAATAAGTCTGATCCATGCAAGGTATAATGTTGCATCATCAACAATATTTTAAGATGTTAATAGTGTTTGATAAATATTCATATCATAAACATATGAACCACATAATCATGACAGAGACCGGACTACACAGTAATTGTTGCTGGTAAGCCGAATGTGTTTGGATGAGAACCTTAGCTCACACAAACCAGATAGTTACTATTAAATTTTGCTAATTTTTTAAAATTGTTTTCAAATGTAAATTTTCAAAAATCTAATTTGTTGGATTAATTAGAAGAAAAAAACTATTTTTTAACTGGAATCACATAGCCTTGATGAATATTGATTTTAATGTAACTATTCAAATTGATATCTTAAAACGATTTTTTGATATGTTACATAATTAAAGACCATGCATTGGTGATTCAAGCATTCTACCCTCAAATGTTTAAGTATTTTAGTACAGTTCGCGCTTTAAATTGACGCTAATTAATTGACCATGCTAATGTAACATAAGTATTAGATCAACAATTAAAGGAATCACTCTTAGATCAGCAACGAATTTTTCACCTAGACCTCCTCCTTTGCAATATCATTTGCTGTGATGTACTCCACTTCCACCATGGAATCTGTCACAATATCATGTTTGAAACTTTCCAATCCATTGTATCTCCATTAAGGGTGAAAACAAATCCTAAAACTAACTAGCTAGCATCCATGTAATTCAATAAATCACTCCAATAGATTACTATTAAAACCGTAAACTAAAAATATATTTTTCGTCCTTCTCAGTAATTAAGTATTCTTTTTACAGCATTCCAATGCTTCTCTCTAAGATTAAATTGATATCGACTATCACCAACAGTATATAGGACATCAAGTTTAGTGCATAATATGAAATACATGATTGATCTTATGATTAAAATGTCATTGATATTACTCATACATACTCTCTCATCTTCAATCTTGGGAGACATCTCCTTGAAATAAGTTATTACATGACATAAATATATTATCTCACTTGAAATTTTCCATGTTAACCCTCTTTAAACGGTCTTTATGCATCTAGATTGTGATAATGACAGCATCATATTGGATATATCTTTATAGATCTTGACATGAAGTATACATTATACACAGGATGCTTCTTCATTAAAAGAACATGGCAGCACTGGTTTACCAAATACAACTCTCTAAATCCCCAAAACACTTTCAAAGAATCAATCATGTAGCAATCTAATCCATAGTAAAACTCAAACATCATTCAGCATTCAAACATTTGTAGTTGCCAAACTTCGCACTCAATTGGAATTTCGATTTATAACGAAACCGCAGATATTGAGAGTAAGATTTTACGCTGAAACGATTACTGGTAAGAGTCACACTCATCTCAAGAAACAGAAACAAGTGTCCAGGCAAAGTTTCATCACTTGTTTATATCCTATGACCTCATCCTTCAGCCCCAAATTCTTGCGCGCACTGTTACATATCAAGATAAACACAAAAAAACTTCCGGTTATTGTAGAATGCGACACTCACAGGATCGCTTTTGCACCAAATATGCATCGAGAGCCTCCAGACTTAGTACAGATGGCATTCTTCAATTAACCAATCAATCAATCAGTGCCAATGGAATGTCCACAGCCAAACACAGGATATCAAGCATGGAATGCACTGATGGGGCTAGCAGCTGCTAAACGATCTTAGTCCCATATTCAGGGCAAAAATGATAACCTGAGAGATGGAATCAATTTCTCACCCACTAAGGATATAGTGGAGTGGAACAAAAACTTCTATCCCAGCAACAGACATACATATAACCAGTAGGCTTTATCTAGTTCATCAAAATACATTTCTGGACTTGAAAATACCCGACATGAGAAGCCATAGACAAACGATTTGATAGCGGTTCCTGGAAGCAGCATAAAGTGTATTAATATTAAACAAAATGCTTATCTGATTAACAAGCTCGGTAGATGTTGATGATGAATACAATGTGCAACTCTGAAATTCTGGAAACTCTGCTCTTTCCCCCCACCCATCTTCCTACACCCCCCTCCCACAAAAAACAAAACAAAAAAACAAAACAAAACAAAACAAAACAAAACAAAAAACAAAAAACAAACAAACAAACACAAACACAAACACAAAAGCAGAAATATTGAAAATGGACCATGAAAAAGAATGATGTGGTTTGCGCGCGCGTGGTTCGGTGGTGCTGGGTAGGGTGGGACGGAAACCATGACAACCCAAATCATTGGAGAAATTACCTAGCAAGCAGCAACGAGAATTTGGCTGTAAAGCAGTAGGATATCATGACAATATGCTTTACATGATCCCTTAATATCTTTCAAACAGTTGTTTGCTGGTCGGGGGATGCGCAGTAGTCCTACCCAGTTTGCTTCAGCTATAGAGTAATAGAGTAATTCAGTAACAGGCCAAGCAATTCACCAAAATTTAACCAGAGTTTTCTTAGCAATCTCCTATGCTATTCAAGACAGATGAACTTAAAGTGTTGACATTACTTGCTTGTAATTGGGAACATCACAAATTCTGGTTGCCGTCAACATATTAGACTTTTTACAGTCCATGGGAGGGGAGGGGATGGGATGTGAGCAGTTCACCTTATTCATCCAATCGCCAAGCCATGTGCACGGGATGATGATGTATGTTTGTCCTACTAGGAAAAAAGAGTGGACAGAGTGGTGGCCATGATTTGGTCACCTCATCATGGTGGGGCCCACTTGGGGGTGGGTGGGGGTTTGGGTGAGATTTTTGGTATCTTTGTGGAGCCCCCAAGGAAAAGGCCCCCACATTCCCCTTATTTACATGCTTGCCATTGCCATAAACCCCCTCTTCCTTATTTTGCATGCTTATCATTGGCCATTTTCCACTTTGCCCCAGTGTTTTTTACGTTTTAGCCCATGTTTTTCTCCTTTTAAGCCCAGATGATACCCCACACACACCTACACTTCTCTGTCCTTTGACACTGTGTGCGGGCCCCATACCCCGTATGTGGGTTTTTCCTTGGGTCCATGTGTCCTTTGACACACCCACACCCAATATATTCTATAAAAGATGACGTTATCCTACTACGACAAAATGGTGGATAGAGTGGTGCCTATATTTGGCCATCTAAACATTGGGGGTAATGGGGTTTGGGTGGGGGTTGTGTATGATGTTGGGTGTTTTTGTGAAGCACATATAGAAAAGGCCCACACATTTCCATTATTTACATGCTTGACCTTGCCCTTTCATGAAACCTCTCCCACTTTCCCCCATTTACGTGTTTGCCAGTCTTTTTCCACTATGCCAATCCTCGCGTTTTTTGCACTTTCACCCAGGCTTTTTCCCCTTTACCCCTAGACGATACACACACACACACATCTCTCCTTTTCCAGTTCGCGTGGTCCTTGCTTCATGTGTGGGTTTTTTTCTTGGGTCCGCATACACTATGTGCACGGGTAATTTCTAGACTCTTAAACTTAACAAACTGTATTCCACTGTCAAGATAATATGGTAATTTGAACCATTCTCCATAGTGAAGTAACCCTCATGTTTAAATTCCTGTGATGCATAAAATATTAAACCAACCCTATGCAAACAATCCTCCCTGGTTAAAAACGGCCTCCTCAAAAGAAAACGCATGCTAGTTAATCATCTTATATACACAAGTTATACTAACATCCACAATTCAATTCATTCTAATTTTGTTGCTTTAGCTTTATTATTTTTTTCTGTCCTTTTCCCCTTAGTTCATGCTAATAGAGTGCATTAGGTTTTTTTGAATGTTGTCAATTGCAAACCTATCCAGATCTTCACAGAGTAGATTCATTACAACCAAATCCAGATTTGCCCTATCAATGCCTACCAGAATCCTATCCGAATACTAAAAAGAAGCGGTTTCATTATTGTGGTATACATACCTATCAAAACTAGATTTGCCACATCCATATCAACCAGATCCAAATATGATAGATCCAGCTCCACCATTGGAAACCAAATCCATGCCTGCTTTTCGGATCAACCTAAATTATTTCAAATCTGCGCAAATAACTAATCATAAGCTTATGGTAAATTACACAAAACACACTTGTAGTTTTATAGGTTCTACACTAACACCCCCATGTTATTTAAAATCCTATACTAACCCCCAGTCTACTGACATAATTAAGTTTTCCGTTAAAAGGGTCACATTTTCATTTAACCTCCTAAGGAACATAATTTTGATTAATTATTAATATAAATTGTTCTTAAAATTTTGGGTTAAGTTAGAAATTAAGATAAAGGTTGGCGTTTGGGTTGGGGTTAGGGATGGTAGTTTTAATGATGGAAGAGATGGTGGTGGGAATAATGAGATAACGAAAGTGTGTAATAGATTATGCAAAGAAGATAGAGAATTTAGCAAAGATGGAGGATGGGTAATGGCTGAAGATGAAAGCATGCTATTCTTTTAATTAGAATTGGCGAGGCGGGATGGTGAATGATTTAAGAAAAAAGAGGATGGGTAATGGCTGAAGATGAAAGCATGCTATTTTTTTAATTAGATTTGGCGAGGCGGAATGGGGAATGATTAGCGGTCTGATTTTGATAAAGCTTGTTATAAATTTTAGGGATGGAGAAAGAGAAGAAAGAGAGAGGATAAAGCTTGTTATGATTCGGGCTACTGGAATTTTAAGATCATGTAACCATCACATGACCCATTCCCTAATAGAAAATATAACTTTGTTGCAGGTTAAGGGTGTTAGAAGTGTAAGATTTTAAACTACAGGTGGTGTTAGTCAAAACTCATGAAACTACGTGGGTATTTTTTATAGTTTACATATAGTTTACCTAAGCTTATTAAAACCCTAATTCATTCAAAGAGATGGCCAGTCTTTCAGATCTGAAAAAAGAACCCAATTGGTCTTGGACCTTGCTGTCACATTCCCTCTACAATTCTTCCTTTTATTTATCATCCTTCAAACAACCATCCTTTACCTATGTTTCCTATACAATTCCACCTCTTCTAAGTTTTCATCATTTACTATTGAAGTATCATGGTGTAAGAGCATCAGATTGCCTACGCTGGCCGTCACAATCTTGAATGTATGCTTTAGTATGATGAGATCTATCTCATTTTCATTCAATTTTTAACCTTCCCGAAATGCTATTTTACATTTCATTTTTTTCATATAAAGTATCTGTTAGTGGGAATGTAAATGGGTTTGGATTATTTAAATAGGATCAGCATCTGTGTCCTTTCAAATGCAAATAAGGATATTAAAATTTCATATCCAAACGGATATGGATACGGATTCAGATGGTAAGATTTGATTTTTTTTTTACAATATTGATATTAATATACGATATGCCGATAATGTGTTATAGTCATGACTCTTGTATTGGATCACCTCATCCATGATCATATATCCATATAAATATGTGACGCTTAGCTCAAACCCAATAACATAATAAACTTGCTATTTTGTTTTTATCCATATGTTTACATCCGATTGGTAACATTTATGCCAAGTATGGTTATTTGTTCATATTCGATACATATAAGTATCTTTTTTAAAGATTCAGATACTAAATTTTCTTTATGCATATAATCTGTACCTGCATCCGTATTTGGTAAATGATATTAGATGCAGATATGGTAAAACCCATCCAATCTGTATCATACCATTTACATCCCTACATGTTAGAATTTGTTGCATATAGTTTGGATGTTCCTTGTTAACTTTAAAATAATTTAGCATTTGTTAGTTGGTTAGAGTTGAATTGCAAATCTTTTGAATGAGAAAAAAATATCATCTTGTCGATTGGTTATTTGTTGGCTTTGAACTATAATTTGAACTTAATTGATGGATCTTTTTTAATTCTGTTTGAGTGGTATTAAGTAATGTTGAACTAATGTTTACCTAATTGAGATTTTTAGTCCCCCATCCTAGCATCTTTTTCATTTCACATTTTTGACGGTGTAAGTAGGATGCACTACTTGTCTAATGATCTATGCCACAATACTTTCCTATCATTGCCTTCTTTAATGGACAAATTGTTGTGAAGAACTCATCAAGATCAACCACCAATCCAGATTTCCAGTTTCTGTTGGGAGAAGTAGCATTTATCAAGTTCAAAATAAAGACATGATCAACAACCAAAAGCATACTCAAAGTACAAATACACTGTAAGTTGCAACTGTTTACTAAATAGAATAAATCCTGCCATACTACAAGCATAACTGATCATCAAAGCACCTCAAGCTCTAGTGTCGCTTGGCAATTCTGGAGAACACTAATACAATCTATAAACCTAAAATATTCCTTTGACCGCTCAAGATAATATTCTCAAACTAAGTATCATGCAATAATCAGGGATGGAATTTGCTGGAGCTTCTCTCATCTCAATATATATTATCATCCCATAAGTTAGACAGCTACAACAAGCCCTCAATTTTCAAGCATCAATTTCGAAGTTTAGACAACCATAATATTCGTTTCATAGACATACTAGATCGTCCAATAGAGTATAAATTTTTCTGCATATATAACTATGAACTATTTAGACTTTATATAAGACCAAGATGGCACTACAGCACATCCAGAAATAATGTCCTCTCATATGTACTCATAAAATAAGAATCCAAAAGAATGTAGCGGGCACTTGACTGAAACCTCTATCCAAGACCCAAGATTTCATATCCAAGTATCAAGGAATGAAAATTGTATGGTACATGCTTGCACTATTGTTGGCAATGAAAATTGTAAGGTCCATGCTTGCAATTTTGACAGAAGTATCAAGAAAGTTGAGGAGCAGAACTAACGAAGCTCCAACACGCCATTTTTGATCATATATGGGAATATGTTGCTGACAAGTATATTGAAGAAAAAATAAGTAGAAACATATGGCAGATCATCAAAGTTTGATCTCCTAAAACTATTTCCATATAAAAATACACTTAAAGCCCTGTTTAACTCGACTCCTAGTACAACTCAGTATGCAGTGATGCACGACCCTTAAATAGGATCGCATGGCTCCCATATTGTAGCATATATATTTTTACAATCAATTCTCAGATCTTAGTAAGTATATAATTACACATACTCTCATTCTATGAAACTGCACCTTAAGATTCTCCATAAAATAATCATTCAGCGCTATCGCTCTAAATTAATCATCTTCCATCAACCAAGCTGATGCGATTTGCTTCTAAAAGATAACAAATCAGATTTACGAGAAGAAAAGAATTATAAAAGTGGAATTTTTATAGTAGATTTCTGGAATAAAAGATAGATCGATCCTTTTCTGGAGTGGATCTCTCCCTAACTTGTGTTAATGGAACAAGTTTAATCTCCACGAACCCTAACAATATTTCTTAGCACAAGATCAATCTTCGATAAACAAATTAGGGCCGACTCGTAGGCTTTTAAACCCCTCCTAACACAAAAGATAATAAAAGACTAATAAGTCCCTCCAATTGCTAAACACACAGTTAAATAATGAAAGAGAAGATAAGTCACCCAACGGATGTTGTGGGACCCATGCGACCCGTGCACCACTTCCTCCTTGTCTAGACACGGATCACATCACAAGCCTACAGGGCTTTGTATTCCGTCTTATGCTTATTCTCTAGATATAATATCACGTCCAAGTTCCTGGGAGAAATGGTGTGGGACAAGCCACCGTGCATTTTGAATCCAAAGAAAAAACGGTCATCATTTATCCCCCTTTTAAGTTCAATATACATTAAGCGAATGTGAATGCAAGTCTTGCAAGTCACATGAGAACGATACAGATACGCACAAAATATCAAAAATAGATATACTCGAAAACATGATGATGTCAAATACAAAGAAACTAAAAATACAAAGCTTAAACCATCTGCCTTATAATTTATTGTAAACAACACTACCATAACGATAAACTAGAACCTGATTACTGATGCTCAGCAGGATGCTCCACAAGCTCTGAGTCCTCGAGATCTAGACTTCCTCTATAACCACTTCCAGCACCTAACGAAAGCAAAACAACAACCGTCAGACTAGGTTGTAGATCCCCAAAAACTATATGAGGAGACATGTGAGATCTGCATATAAACATATAGAGTAACAGGAGTGATATCATGATCAATAAACACAGTAGATAAAGAAGCATCATGTAAAATAAATGGTATGCAATATGTTATATGGAGGTAATGTGATGTGCTACCAATGTCTAGATGACTATGTAGACGGATCGATAATTCTATACTAGTGTTGTGACTCATTATTGAAGGCACAATACGCAACACACGAATTCACTCATGCCAACAGAGATGCTCACCAGGTCCAGATACAATCAGATTCAGTAACAAGAATAATCAGATGCAGTAACAGAAACACTAACATACAAACAGTCACATACAGTAAAGGTGGCTCCAATCACTTCCACACCCTAAATAACATGAGTTATCACATCCCCAAGTATCTATTGTGAACCTAGATAATCATGTGTGATGTATGTGATAACAATGTGCAGTGTCATGTTTAATCTCTGAGTTCAATAGCATGTCATTTCTGATAGAGTGTCATGTATAGTAGTAGTGTCAAAAGTAGCATTTAGTGTATTGTCACATATGCATGTAAATAGTGAATGTCATGTAAATGATAATGTATGATGTATGAACTCAAATCAATAGCTCAACATCATTTATGGGCAAGTATTAAGTCGGATTGTATTATGAGATTACTTAGCATAACAAGAGACAACATCTCTATATGTAGCCCAAAGCAATATCACGAGTCAACCTCTAAAGTCAAGAATATGGCTTATGCAGTTAGGTAGTCAGGTATTCCTAAAATCTACATATCAATCCAATATAAAGAAATATTCAAGTGCATAAGACCAACCAATCCAAATATCAAATTCTTCACAACATAATCATACCATGGCCTAGGACTTGACTATAAAAATTAACTAGGATCAAATCCAATTTTATAATCATTTATGCACGTATAAGTATAATGATTCGATTTCCAATTCAGTCTCATGCCCACATTATGTCAAAACAAATTCATCATCGAAATACACATAAAAATTTACCCAACAAATTTAATTGCTAACTGATTCGGGTGAGCAAAAACCACCGGGCCAACAGCCAGATCCATCAGGAAAATAGGCCCAACATCAACAACAAAAATGCACAGTCAAAGCACAAGACAGCACAAGACAGGCCATGAACAGAGGTCCCAGAAACAAAGCAACAAAGGCCCATGACTCATGCCAATGCAACAACAAAAGGGAGCAAATAGAGGCGGTAACACAAGCAAACAGATGTGATAGCACAACAAGCAAACAAAGGCAGTAGCACAAGCAAAAAGTGGCGGTAGCACAAGTAGCAATCAGAAGCAACCATAAGGCAGCAGTCAAACAACAAAAATAGGCGGCAAGGAGAAGCGGTCGACAAGAAGCAAACAACGACGGCCAGGCAACAGGTCAAGCAACAAACAGAGGAGACCACAGGTAACGGGCAAGAAGCAAAAAGAGGCGGCCAAGCGTCAATACAAGAAGCAAACAGAAGCAACGGCAACACAAGCTGCAAACAACGCAACCGTAAACAGATGTGACAATATGGAGAACAACACCAGCCGCAATAGAGCCAACAACAAAGGGAGGCAACACGGCCCAAAGGCAACACCAACTACAAAGCTCGCTATAATCACTGAGCGTAGTAATTCATCATTGCAAGGATACAATATCAGTCAAGATCACAACCAAACATGATAAAATCCCAATCAAAACTTACAGACAAGCAGTCAAAACCCTAAAATCCAATAATTTCTACCGCAATCCAAGCATCGAGGGAAAATGACCAAGTTTATCTAGATCGTAAAATAGTTTAGAGCGATCTACCTTTCATCGAAGTCAAATAGAGTCGAAATCAACACCGAAGACCTTAACTCCCTACCATTCTTCTCGATTGCGGCTACCTCAAGGGTTGGGATGAGTTTCTAAAGGGAAATCGGGAGGTATGGAGTGAGATCGAACTTCGGTGAAAGAGAACAAAAGATAGAACCATGAACGTTTCCATCAAAATTATGACTAGGGTTTGTGTGTGTGTGTGTAAGTAAATAGAAGAAGGATGTAGAGACGTTACGGAGATGTTACAAGAGGACATGACGACGTCGATTACGCCCGATGCCCCATGTTTTCGAGCAACCATACTAGAGGAATGGTGAAGTCGCCACTTAATGGTCAAACCACCCGTATGAGAAAAATAAAAGACAGAAAAGAACGGAAAAAGAAAAAAAGAAAATAACTGTGAGAGAGATCTGTTGTCATAAAGGATGCAAGTTGGGTCCAAGCGGGTTAGCAGGTTAAGTTAAAAATAAGGAAAAATAAAATAGGAAAAATTACAGAAAATTTTCTTAAAATTACAAAAAAAACACATAAAATTTTAAGCCATTGCATTCTTCACTCTTTACCAGAATTTCGTTCTTAGAATTCCTTAGAGTTAGACTACATCAAACATATGTAGGTAATGCTCACATTTCATCCTCTTTTTCCCAGGTGAATTCTCCAGGTGAGTCTTGATACCATATCTCACCTTTACCAGATTGACTACCCGGCTTCGAAGGGTCTTCTACTGTCAAGCAATGATCATCACTGGCTGCTGATTATAAGTCAGATCCAGTCACAGAGATCAACAAATGATCCACCGCATGATTAGGTATCCCATGTATTTTCGTAATTGAGAGAGATGAAATACATCATGCACTCCTTCCAATGACGGAGGTAATGCAAGGCAATATACTACCTCTCTCACTCGCTCAAATACATCGAAAATCCCAATGTAGAGCGGACTGAGCTTCCCTCTTCGACCAAAATAGATAAGTTCACAGTTAGGCAAGATCTTCAAGAATACATAGTTTCGGAACTTCAAATGTCAATGCTTCACATCAACCCAATGCATATACCGATCCTGAGCAATTCGAAGCTTCTCCCAGATAGTCTGCACCACGTCCTCAGCTTCTACAATCATCTCTAGTCCCATCAATTTATGGTCACCGATGTCGTCTCAACTTAGGGGAGAATGGTATTTCTCCATGTATAAGGCTGCAAATTATGTCATACCAATACTGGCCTGGTAGCCGTTGTACGCAAACTCCATGATGTGTAGGTGGTCTTCTCAAGACCCCTTGAAATCCAACATGCAGGCTCAAAATATATCCTTCAGTATTTGTATTATGCGCTCCGATTAGCTATATGTCTAGAGGTGATAAGCCGTACTGAAGCTCAAGCTGGGGCCCAGACTTGCCTTCAAGCGAAATGAAAGCTGAAACATGTATACATGTCAGAGACAATACTTACACGTACCCTGATCAACCTCGCAACCTCCTCCATGTACTTTCTGATGAGTACTTCAATGGATTGCATGGCCTAAAAGGAATAAAAATGCACCGACTTGGTCAATCGTTCTACGATCACCCAAATAGCATTATCCTGCTCTGTGCTCCTATGTGGTCCAATCACAAAATCCATCATATTTACAATCTGGAACGGGCAGTGACTGCAACAACCCAGTAATCTGGTGATGTTTAACCTTCGCTTGCTGACGCACCAAGCAGTTGGCCACACTGCAAGCTACACTCCTCTTTATTCCATGCCAACAATAATTCTATCAGAGGTATTTCTACATCTTGGTTCTGCACTGCCCTGATAAATTGTGTATAGAGCCGTTGGCTTCCTTCAACAGCTCGTCTCTAATGACAATTGACAGCAATCAGATCTTGCTACCATATTTTAAGGACATCATCGTGAATCATAAACTCTAATAGAAGTCATGTCACCACCTGATCTCTGATCTTCTGCAACTTCGCATCCACGGCCTGAGCAGCTTTGATTCGCTCCACGAGGGTTGACCGAATCTACAGGCTCATTAAGGATGCAATCACCCTGACAAGCTCACCTCCATATCCATCTCACGAATAGCCTTCTACAACCTCCATTGAGTCGTGAGTCAACACCAAAAACTGACTCAAAATGGCTGTTACAACATTAACCTTCACAGGATGATATTGAAAATCAATGTCGAAGTCTGCTCAAATCATCTACGCCGATTTATATTGAGCTCCTTCTGTGTAAAGATATACTTCATACTCTTATGGTCCGTGAATATATCGTCACACGCTCGCCCAGCAAGAAATGCATCTAAATCCTCAGGATGAAAATAATTGCCACCAACTCTAGATCATGAGTAGGGTAGTTCTTCTCATGGTCTTAAATTGCCTTAATACGAAGGCTACAACTCAACCATGTTGATGAAGCATACATCCAAGCTCTTTGCAGGGGCATCATAAAACACTTCAACGCTCTACGTCCAGTCTAGAATGGTCAGAACAAGCTCCGAAGTCAACTTTCTCTTCAACTTCTGGAAGGCACGGTCACATGCTTCTAACCAGACATTTTTTCTTGTCAATTGCATAACAGTCTCTACGATCTTCGAGAAATCTTGAATGAATCTGCGATAGTAACCTGCTAACCTCAAAAAGCTTTGGATTTCAGAAACTGATCGAAAGATTGGCCAATTCTAAATATAACCACCTTCTCTGGTTCTACCAAAACACCCTCTCGAGACACCACATGACCCAAGAAAGCCATCTTGTCCAGCCAAACTCACATGTGCTGAAGTTGGCACAAAACTGGTGTAGCCTCAAGGTCTCCAATACCTTTCGCAAATGCTCTGCATACTCTTGGACGCTCCTTAAATACACCAAGATGTCATTAATGAACACCACCATGGACTTGTCTAGATACTCGTAGATGACTTGATTCATGAAGTTCATGAATGTCGCTAGTGCGTTGGTCACACCGAACAACATTACCAAGTATTCGTGGTAGTGCAAGTACTTGGTCCGAAAGGCGATCTTGTGAATATCCACCTTCTTGACCTTCATCTGATGATATCAATTCCTTAAATCCAATTTCAAGAAAACCCTCGATCATCCAAGATGATGGAAGATGTCATCGATGCAGGGCAGAGGATATGTGTTCTTCTTCGTGACCTTGTTTAGCTCCCAGTAGTCGATGCACACTCTACTGAATCCATCCTTCTTGATTAGTAACACTAGTGCACCCCAAGAAGACATGCTGTAGCGTATCCACACCTTCTATAAAAGATCATCCAACTGAAGCCGAAGTTCTTCTAGCTCATGTGGAGCCATGTATTAAGTGGCCTTGAAGATGTGTTGTGTACCTGGCATTAGCTCGATAGAGAACTCTGAGAGCATGATCCAACGATAATCCAGTGAATTCATTCGAAAACACATCCAAGAATTCCCAAACCACGACAAGTCTCTTTGATTTTGCCTCCATAACCGCCTCCACAACTTCTGCTGGTTTGGCTCGAAATCAAACTGGTCCCACTAACTACCGCTGATGAACTCATACTTCAGGTGACCAGGAATCTTGAACACTATCCAACACTACCCAAATCTCCTAAAATAAAGAAATTTTACAAGTTTTTGAAAGTTGACCTGTTAAAATTCTTCCATAATTATTGCACCACGCTTGCAACGTCAAAACATAGCATGAAATAAAAAAAGATATGAAGTGTGGACTAAAATCTCGAGTAGGTTAATATTTGTTCAACATTACTTGACGCTACTCAAACAGAATAAACCAAAACAAATCATTCAATCAAGTCCAATATTAGCTCGAAGTCAACAAATAACCAATCAAAATGAAGATATTGATTTCTTATTCAAAAGATTTACTATAACAATTATGTAAATTCAACTAATCAACAAAGAATGAATTATTTAGAAGTGAAAAACATACAAACTCTAATCAATAAATCCTAACAATTCCTTTGGGGGAAAATTGAAATATAAGATAAGGTTTCAAAAAGGTTAAAGATTGGAGGAAGATAAGATAGATCTCACCATGCTGAAGCAGACTTTAAAGATTTTGATGGCTAGCGCATGCAATTCCATGCTGTTCGACCATAATATTTCAGCAGCAAATGCAAGCAGCTTCAAAGAGGTTGAATTTTAGAGGAACGGAGATAAGCTAAAAAGCATAGACATTGGTATGGGTACATGTTCAGGTATATGTATGGGACACGATAAATTTGTAAATGGTAATGTATATGAACACTGCTATTATAATATAATATATATATTTAATTTTATGTACATACAATAAATGAGATATAAAAGGAAACATCAAACAATATAATTTTTAAACACATAATGTAGATAATCATCACTTCATCATGTAGTTACATTTTCTAGTTGTCTTAAGCATACATAAAAATCACAAATCTATGATTACCTAAATACCCCACAAAAATACAAATATACCTCTTGACAAAAAAATAAGTATATAAGTAACCAAATCTGACGTGTCCTGGAAATGTCCAAGTGTCCAAGCTCAATACAGGTATGTCAGCATGACCAATACAGGTACAGCTCCCCAATTGAAACACACGTGCTACATAGAAGGTAAAGGATGGTTATTGGAAGATAGGGAGAAGGACTTTTAGATGGAATGTGATAACAAGGTGCAATACTGAAGGCCTTGTTTAGCAAAAGAAGTTAATGTCAGATCATAAGAAATTGTGATAAATTAGAATGTTGGGGCATTTTGGGTTTTGTGCCTACCATATCCCATGGTATATGGTTGGAGTTAGCTTTGTCCCCAAAAGTAGGGGCAAAGTAAATAAATTTTCTTTGGAAATGCCAAGTGTACCCTTAATAGCTTTTTCTCAAACTCCAACTTCGTTTGTGGTTGCTTAACAAGAGTTAGCAAGGGTTAGCCTAACTTTTGAGCTAGTTCATGTTTCCACACAAGACCAAAAGGTTTCTTCTTTTCCTTTCAGATCTAAAAAAACTATCGATCTCCCTGAATGAATTGGGATTAAATTGGTTTGGGTGATAGAATTGTTATTTGCTCAGATCTGAAAAAAATCTAATCTGATTTGCTTTTTTTAAATCTAGCAGATCTGGATCCCGAATATCTGGGAGATCTGGTATGTGTGGATCTATCAAATTTGGATGTGGTAGGTATGGATCCGATGGGTGTGGATTTGGCATGTATAGATTTAGTAGGTATGGATCTACTTTCAATTTAAATCGTCTAAAATTCTAATACATTATTAACATAAACTCAAAAGAAAGAAAGAAATAAAACTAAAACAACAAATTAAAATGAATCAAAATGAGGCTGCATTTGTTTTCTCATGCGAAGAAAACGTGTCTCCTAATGAGAAAACCTTAATCACTTTGATATACAAATCTTCTTGCATTGTCGTATCTCAGCTTCATCGATCCAAGTACAATCTATCATTGGTCATCCTTTCTATTGTACCAAGTAGCAATGATAATTACCCAAAGTCTGGAACTGTGCCAACATCTACCACATCTTCAAACTAATCATGCAATGAGTTCTTCATGTTTGCTAACAAATCAGAATGGACTTCCACGGAGTTTGGGAGCTCACCATCAAATATGGTAAGATTAGTAACATTAAGACGACATTAAACACAAGAGAGGTGCCAACATCACTGAGTATGCCCAACATGTAATGATTGGTACCTAGCCCTTTGATGAGCTTAAAAGGTTCAAGCCTCATTTGGTTTAGCTTTCCATATGATCTAACACAAAATTTCTAGCAGTTGAAACAAAACATTACATAATCCCTCTCACATAAGCTTTGATCCCTTCAATGTCTATCAGCTGCTGCTTTCTATTTGGTGTTTGATCCACACATTTTTGACGAAACCTCCCTATGATTCTCTTTGATTTATCAATTATGTCATTAGCTTTAGCTTTAGCTCAACCATGAAAAGGCAAGTACAGCCAATAATATGTGTAGGTTGGTCATACAAAATTTCAACCGAGGTTGTTCTAGTTGATCTATTTATAGAATCATTATATGCAAACGTTGCTTGGCGAATCATAAAATCCCATTGTATTGATAAGTTATACTTATACCAACTAGACATTTAAACAAATTTTCTAGACTACGATTGATCACCTTGGTTTCCATATCGGTTTGCTAGTGATAAGCATTGTTGAACTGTAACTTAGCTCCAAGGTTTGAGGTTTCGGCCAATACCCTTGGGTATCGGCCGTATCGTTTCGGTATCGGTGGGTAACGAGACCGAAACTAGGGGTCGGTTTCGGTATCGGCCGATACTGAACGGTATCGGCCAATTTCGGCCGAAACCGGCCGATACCGTTCAGTATAGGTCAAAGATGGAGAAAGAAGAATGTGTAATTAAATAAAAATTCTCAAAAAAAACCCAAAAACGAGATGTGTCAGTAATGACACGCTATTCACACCCTAAATTTGTCTAAATATATTACACATTATTTACAAGTTTGCCATATTGTAACTATCGAGAGAATGTTTTTAGCTAAATGGTTAACGTGAATAGCATATTTTTAACTAATATTGTTCATAATTATGTTATAAGTTACAAATTATCTTTATTAGTTTGCCATTATCGTATTAGTAACAAATTTTAACTAATATTGTTACTTACATGTAACTTACAATTTTTGAAACTACCGATACGGACGAACCAAAACTCACTTTTGAAACCACCGACCGAAACCTAAATTTTTGGGAGAGTGATATCGAGACCGAAACCGAGACCTCAAACCTTGCTTAGTTCACAATCTAGACTACAGACTCCTCCCAACGTGACTAAAAAGCCCAGCATCCTTATCAGATGGAATTTTCTAAGCATGTCATGCACGCGTACAACCTCATTAAAAACAAATATGGTACAAGAGATGTATTTGATATATTCCTACATAGTATGAAATGAGCCATTTGGGGAAGTGATGGTCAACAACAACAAATGCAAACTCCACTTTCTAACTAATTTCAGCAATCCTATAACTAAACACATCGTAATGTCCTCCCAAGGTTTAGTAGGAATAGGAAGAGTGTAAAGTCCCATGTTTGGTGATGTGCCCTAGAATGATTGGCAAACTGTGCATTTTTTGTCCTCACTTCACATTTTTAGACCAAAAATACATCTTCCCCACTAGTGCAATGATCTTTGTCTCACCAAAGTGACCTCCTAAGCCTACACTAGGAAGCTCCGGAACGAGAGACTCATAATCATCATGAATGAAGTACCGGTCATTAGGATCTGCACCTGTCGCTTGAGAAGACTCCCAGATATGACCAAAATAAGGATCAGAAGCATATATATCATATAAGGAATCGAGAGAAACCACAATATGTCTCGGCATAACCAACAAATGTCTACACCTACTCAGAGCATTGGCTGCACGATTGATGAACCGCACCTTATGCCTAAAGTGAAACATGTATTCCTGCAAAATTAATGACCACTTATCATGTCTTTTATTCAAGTTTTTTAAGTTCAAATGATTCGATGCCTCGTAATCAAAGTGTAACAAAGCTCCCTTTGTCTAAGGTAATAATGCCAAAATTTAAGCGCTTGAACTATTATGTCGTACGTAGAATATCATAATCACACATCATTTAGCTTCTTGCTAAAATATGCAATTGGCCATCATTTCTGGTTAAAATATGCAACTGATCATCCTTCTTAGCTAAGGCTCCAATCCCAGTGTGGAAGGCATCACAATCAACCTTAAAGCCTATCAAAATTAGGCAATGCAAGCACGGGCACTCTGTCCTCTAGTCTTTAGTGGTTGAAAGCTTCCTTCAACTTCAGATGCCCATCCAAATACTCCTGTCCTAAGTCAATTAGCAATGGCCGTAATCTAGGAACCAAATTCTTAATAAACTGGCGATAAAAAGAAGCTAAGCTAAGAAAACATCTTACCACAGTGAATGCCCTAAGAGTTGTCCAGTTTCAAGCTTTCACCTTAACTGTGTCAACCTTAATACAGTCTACCAACACCGATGTAGCCAAAAAAGACTAAGCTATCTATAAAGAGTGCACACTTCTTGAGGTTGACGTATAATTCGTAGTCCCTTCGGATTTGCAGCACTTGCCTTAAATGAGTGACATGATGTTTTAAATTAGCACTATAAGATATTATCAAAATAAATCATTAAAAATTTTCCAACAAGATGTATAAAGCATGGTCCATCGTCCACATAAATGTTTTAGGTGTGTTGGCAAATCAAATGGAATGACTAACCATTCATACACACCCTCCTTAGTCTTGAAGGCAGCCCTCATGTCTAATCTAAATCTGGTGATACACACCCCTAAGTTCTATTTTGGTGAAAATTTTAGAACTATTATGCATGTCAAGCATGTCATCTAGTCTATGTATCGTAATTTTATTAATGGTTGTACTGACAACACGCAAGGACACATACCCTCTTGTATTAATCCTTTTCTCAATTGCTCACTTGCTTGAGCCCATGCTATGAGGGACTCATCCCGTGGCATAGAAGATGGGGGAAGACTAGCACCATGAACAAATCTATGCAATGTTGTATGTGCCTCATTGGTGGTATCCATCCAGAAGTTCCTCAATGGTGATGTCACAACACTTGCAAAAGTGGTTGAACCACTTAAGGAATCCCAACCTCTTGTCCCACCTATTAGCGCATTAAAATAGAGACCAAGCCAGGTTCCTTTACCTCATCTTCAAACTCTGTTACCTGTAAAATTAAACATTCGAACAGAGGTAGGAGGCACTATATGCTAGGTTAGATATTTTTCTTTTTACAGCGGGTAGAGTCCTTTTAAGTGCGATGGATAACCACAATTGTGTCCTTAAAGAATGTATGTGTTTCTTTTCCATCATGATGGGGCTTACAATCAAACTACCAATGATGTCATAATAAGATGCAACACACGCAGTTGTACCACATCACATCTAATTTCACTTTGACAGGATTTTCCTACGAAAAACTTGACTAAGCAACATCTAGTAACTGACGCCTTGTACCCCTTCTTAAACCATGAGATCTTGTAAAGCTGTTAAAAAGCCTTTGTTCTAAGCCTAAGCTTGTCAACCATCTATTAGGAGACAATAGTTCACATACTTCCATTATTTATCGTTAGTGAGTATAACATCCCTCCAGATGTGCATATGGTGTGGAAGAGATAGTCTCAACCAACGATCAATATCCTCTTCTTTATGAGCCATCAAAACTCGATGAATCATACGGAACCAGTCATCAACATCTCCCTCAAACTCTAGCCTCTTATGTCCATTTTCTTCCTGGTATTCATGTTTCGAATCTTACTCATTTCCATTCTTGGGTATTCCTATTCTCTACGGTCTATAAGGCTAGATTGAGGATGGAATTTCCTCTTAGAACATTGATCGGATTGGAGACACTTAAAATATTAATACAGGTGATTCCACTAGGCTTGGCTCTTATAGGTCCCTTTCTTATCACTCAAGTCAGACTTGTTTCGGTTTGACTTTGACTGTGTTGGGGTTGCTCATTGCAACGGACTTGGACAAAGATTTGGTTGACTTATTTTTTGCCATGTGTTGATCGTTGCAATTGTTTTTCAATCGTATATGCTTTGCAATAAGCATTATCAGCATTCATAAAATCATAGGGATCTACTCGATCTTGAATGTTCAACTGTAACATGTTAATCTATTAAACCAAAGTTTGCTCTTCATCCTCATTCAATTCATTCCTAGCTTGGAGTTTGGAGAACTCCTGTGTATGCTCATCGACTGCCACCATATTTCAAACTATTAACTTCTGTAAAATCGTCTTATGATAATTAGTATGTAAAAATTTCCCTTGAAATGTTTGATTCGTGTGCACCCAAAGTCCTAATTTGATCTTTGCCTCTTTTTAGTCTATTAGCCTGCAAATTTTTCAACCACGCTAAAGCATGGTCCTTAAGCTTCATGTTAACGAATTTAACCTTCTTACCCTATGGCATCTCGTTCCAATATAAGTAGTCTACCATATTAACATCTTTAAGGAAGCCAACGGGGTTTAATCTACCCCAAATCCCTAACATCAATTTTGATGCCTTGGTCCCATGCCTTCTGCTTCTCACTCCACTATCTTGATGTTTATGATACGGGATCTTCTCACTGTCCCTTCTGCCATCACTATTATGATGCATGGTTATATGATATCTACCTTGTGTTTGGCTATTTCATTTGTCTAAAATACATGTCAATGACCAACTATGTTAGATGATTCAACTGAGTTTGGATCTTCTAGATTCGTGATTGTTGCTCTAGGACGGCATCTTGTCATATGAGAGTTGACAGGGGGCGTGCGCCCAACACTGAATTCATTTGTGCATGCCATGGTAAATTGAATCTCCACTACAAACTATGACGCCTGCAAGGCTTGAGGGGAGAAAAAACTAATGTGAATAAATTTTTAATTTTTTAATGAAACTAAATGCAATCCCAACGCCATGACTGATTAAACCTAGGCTACGATACAAACTTCATAAACCCTACTTAAAAAGAAAGATGTTATGGATGGTGAACTAGAATCTCGAATAGGTATACACTCATTTTGCATTAATTAACATAGCTCAAACTGACAAAAACCTTGATCATTCAACCAACTCCAAAATTTGGCTTGAAGTCAACAAATAACCAATCAAGAAGATAATATTGATTTCTCATTAAAAAATGTTCAACAACAATTATGTAATTCCAACTAACAAACAAAGATTGTATTATTTAGACGTCAAAAAGAAATACATCCAAACCATAAATAAACAAATCCAAACAGTGTTTTTGGGGAAAATTTTGAAATATAAAATAGGGTTTAAGAAATTTACAGATTCTGAGGGTTAGCACATGCAATTTGATGCTCTTCCACCACAATACTTCAGCATCAAATGAAGAAAAAGTAACTCCGAAGATGTTGAATTCTAGAGGTGCGGAGGTAAGGGAAGGGTTGTTTGAATGACATGGAGACAAATGAAATTCTAGCGTGGAGGCGATAACAAGTCCAAGACCAAATGGGTTTTTATTTCCATTTCAGATTTAAAAATCCATCGATCTCCTTGAATGAATTGAGATTAAATAGGTTTCAAAAATGAAAATTTGTTATTAGATCACATCTAGAATAAACTAGGCCGATCTGTTTTCTGTTAGACCTGGATGTAGTTATAAAATTTGTACCTAAATTGTTTCAAGACCTGGATATGGAAGATCTATGTTGGGTAGGTATGGATCTGAAAGGTGTGGATCAGTCAGATGTAGATCTAGTATATTTGGACCAGATTTCATTTTAAATCATCCAAATAACCTAATACATTTTACTAACATAAATTAAAAAAGAAAGAAAAAATTAAACTTGAACAGCATTAAAATGAATTAAAATGTGGCTGCATCAATACTTATTCATGTAAGATACTAGTTATGAGATTTCTCACTTGATAATAACAATTTAAAAATTGATTACTTATGTGACCTTAAATTAACCTATCCTAAAATGTCTCCCTACAAAATAACTCACATAACACATCCTCCTGCTAAACATATTCCACAGCATATTTTGCATAATGAACCGATAAATAGAGCATAGCTATTCAAATAGTACACACAATATAATATGATATACTATATCATGTGTGGAAAACAATATTCAATATACATCACAATTTGACAATTAAATGTAGTTTGTATTTAACTATATTTGTTGAGGGAGAAAAATAGGAATATGAGAAAATAAGTGAGATTGAAGCCCAATTGAAATATTGCTTGAATATCAGATTGTATGAAACAGATAAAAATACAATCACTTTAGCCTTCTGCTTTATCGTTTTTGAAAGCAAATGTTGTGGTTTCGACCAAGACCATTTGGTTTCAGTCATTTCGACTCAGTTTCGATAACAGCCGGAACGAAACAGCAAGGATTTCTCGGTTTCATTAGGTTTCTGCTGACAAACCCATAAAATAGTAGGTAAAATCAAAATTAGTTATAAAAATATCAAATTAACAATGATAAAAGCAAAATTTCTTTAAATATTCATCGAAAAGGCCAATAAAAAGGTCAATAGAACAATTATAACCCATCAAATCCTTCTAAAGGAACTTGTAGAAAAAGAAAGCAAGAAAGAGAGAGCCTATCTGTGACATCATTGTCGTCGCAACCAAAGGAGATTGCTGCTTTGAGCCATAAGAATGTAGCGTCTCTAAATCATCGACTTTTAATAAATGTCTTTTTAAAAAGCAGAAACAAAACCAAAAATATAATTTCATTAAAAAAACTTAATTTCTTTAAAAGCAATAAGAACACTTAACAAAAAAAATATTGAGCATGTCCTTGACATGAAAACCCAAAACAAGGTTAACTTGGTTGCATCTTTTCATGTTGGCATGTAAGCTAATAACATCAATGGCAAAGGTAATTATGATAGGGGAGGAGAGAGACACCTCAAGAGAGACTTCCACAACTGAGGAAAGAACTTCAAAGAAGTAGCATTCTTGAGATGAATTATCTCAAGTCTAATGGATCATCTGGCTAATATTAAATCACAACTAGCCAACCACCAACACCTTCACGTTCCACCAACATTAGCCATTGCACCAAGGTTAGAGTTCTCAGTTTTGGTTTCGGATTTAGTCTTCTGGAAATTTTATGTTTCGGTTAGGCTTCGCTCGTTTTAGTGGTTTCAAAGTTTCGTTTTGTTTTGTCCATATCGATATTTTCAAATACTTAAAATCCTATCAAATACTATCAAATACTTGAAAATTAAAGTAAATACTATCAAATACTATGAAATTTATATTACTGATAAGTATTTACAAATTTGTATAATACTGTCAAACATTAAAAATATGCATTTTCTTGAATTAAGAAGAATTTTGCTGTTCACGTTACACATTTTGCTAAATATATCACACTTTTTAAACAAGTATGCCATTCATTTCTGTATATTTCTGAAAGATAATGACAACCCTGTAAATAAATGGAACATGGTTAGCAAAATATGCAAGGTGAATAGCAACAAAAATATTAGCCACCCATAGTGCTGTTAGTCAAATTACACATTTTGATAAAAAATATACATTTTATACAAGTTTGTCATTCTCTTTCATTAAAACGTTTAAAAGAGAATGTCAAACTTGTAAATAAATGTAACATGTTAGCAAGATTGTAATTTGACTAAATCAATCAGCATGTGGTGCCCGCACGCGTTAAAGTTACGAAGGGCTCCTTGTTTGATCATAGCAGGCTGCTGCGGGGCTTTCGAATGGCTCAGGACCTTCATAGTTCGATCATTGCAGGCGTGGCGGGGCCTTCGAAAGGGTGACAGTGCTATCCAACTCGACGATGATGTTGATGACGATGCAACTGCCGTCGTCGACGTAATTTATTTGTGAATCTCAAAAGGAAATGAAGTAAAAATTGAGTTTTATTTGTGAATTTCGTTTAATTCTTTCAATTTTATAATTCGTTTAGGCTAGAATAGCACAATTCCAGTCAAAATCGAGAAAGTGGCATTGTTTCGTCTAGTTTACCTTCGAAACCGAGATGAAACATGCAATACCGATACATACCGGGCGAAACCTTTTACTTTGCTTTGCACAATAAGCCTTAAATGGTGCACCATTGAATTTTTTAGCATGAAGTCCTCTTTGGCACTTGGTTAAATTCGAACCAATCACCGCTAATTTAGAGTGAGAGTAGTTACCGCATGAGCAAAGCTCAAAGGAGTTAAAAACAGGCTAGAATCAATATCAACCTGGAAGGTTCAGAGAGCATAAGGGCAATAGTAGTGAACAACTAATACATCACGGTAAATAAGCTAAAGCACACCTTCAATATGAAGAACAAACACCGAAACCTAAAAGAGAACAATAGATTAGGTATAATGCCACCAGTGAATCAACAAAGGTATTGTACATGACGCTTATACAAAATAAAATGCAAAACCAATTGCAATAGAAGATTTGTCAAAGATTCCTAAGCATCCTTAGAGTTCAAAGATTCATTAGTTACATGAACAAAGAACTTGATCTAATGAAAAAAGGACTCGAAGAAGTTAACAGTATGATTATAGTTTGAATAATGGGACTAAAAATTTTTCTCATAATCTTTGTCAACTTGATGAGATGTCAAGCAAAGTTGATTCTGATGTCGCATCCATAACGAATGGATAAGGCATTATGGCCCGATCACATTGCAAAATTTAAAGAGATTGGAAGTGTCGTAGTAAAAACTTGGCAATTAGTGACATTGGTTTGTAATTCCAAAAAAATTTGTCTCGCTGCGGCTATCTTCTTTTAACTACAGGTTCCTCTTATTCATCCTTTTTGTTAGCTTTCATCAAATCGATAAGAACGTCTCTTTTCAAGAGGATGAGAATTGATGTGATACCAATTGCAATAGAAGACTTGTCAGAGATACATCTGAAAGATTTGAGTTCGGTAGGAATATTTCAGTTCAATTAAGTATTATATTGATTGGAATTAAACCCAGATTTTGAATTATTTAGGAGTCTGATTAGGGTAAGGATTCCTTATAGTTTAAATTGTTTAGAACTTATTTATTTGGTCTTTGTTTATTATTAGAATATTTGGAATCTACCCGTTTTAAGAGTTGTAGTCGCACTAGGATTGCATATATAAACATTATATAAAGGTTAAAATTAGATATTTCGATCTATGAAATCAATATTTATTTGAGTTTATTCCATCGTTTAAGGGCCACTGATCTTTCTTCATATCATGTTAAGGCTGCTGTCACAATCCCTGATTAAAGGCCGCTGTCACAATCCCTGATCAAGTGTTGTTTTGCATGATCTTCTCATCTTTCTTCCGATTCTTTCTTCTTTCTATTCTTTCTGTCTTTTTCTCTACAAAAGCTTCCGCGTCTTTTTCTCTACAAAAGCTTCCGCTATCAAATGACCTTGCAAAGCACAATATATACTCCAAAACAATAAAACAACTAGAAAAGTATAACAAATGAGTAAAGTAAAGACCATGTCTACAACGGTGGTAAAGCGAGAAAAAAAACAGGGGCAAAAAAGAAGGCATTAGTCTTTATAGAGTTCATCAATGCTCTATCACTACAATAGCTTTATGTGATTAAAAAATATAGGCACCATAGTTGTATAGAGTGTCGGCACAATTATCAAGTACCAAGCTAGAATCAACAGCAATGCTTGGAGTGGGAAGTCAAAGAGGCAAACTTGAAAATGCACCCAAGGCACCACTAACCAACTTGGAGAAGAAAAATGGGCTAGGGTGGAAAAGGCTTGATGGATTAGGGAACCATAGAAGAGCCAAAAAAAAAGAGGTTAAGTAATTAGGGCAGAATGAGACCACGATAAGATCGTAAGAATTCAAGAAGGAAAGAGGCCTTGGAGAGTAGATATTTAATCCAAAAATCAAGGATAGAATGCATACAAAAATATAACCAACAAGAAAACACTGGCAGACACTACTACGGTACTATCGACTCTTTATTATGAAAACAAAACAAATACACCAATGATACCTATTAAATCCTATGAGAGGATCGACAATAGCGCAAGAACATCCAAATGTACAAGGATCAACATTAATGGACACATGAATAATGTTCACAAATGGATTTTACTATTCAGAAAACTCTTCCGAAAATTGTGTCAGCTCCAAAGTGATTTAAAAGTTGGCATGATTTAAAGTCACATGAGAAGAACAAGAATATCTCAATATTCAATTTCCAACATGAAGAGAAAAAGAATCAAGGCAATTAGAACAAGTCTGAATAAATGTTCTAATGGTGAATACCGGTTCAATAACAGTAATGGTGTGTCCTGAAGCCTTAGTAGATGATTGGAGGCTAACCCCACCAACAAATAGTATAAAAATATATAAGGTGAAAAAGAAAATCACTAGTAGTCTAGCTGATAAAGAACCTGCAAACATAAACATTACTCCAAAAAAATCATCAAAAAATGTAAGGAACAAGATTGGTACGATTTCTTGATGTCGACTCTTTACAAAACTATCTTCCTCCAAAAAGCCAATCTAGAGAAGAGTGCCGTCTTAAGAGCTGCCCTGATACCAACCAACTAGAATTATGACAAAGCAAACGCATCACCCATTGCGCCGGCCTCGTCCTCATCAGAAACATGGTAAAAAGAATAACAGTATGCTTTCTACAAAATGCATCCTGTTTTGGTCAGGATAAGCATTAAGGAGTATAAAATACTCAAGTCGGAGAAAAGGATAGCTAAGATGCAGAACATCCAATAAGAATAGAAGTCATAAATTAGAACTACGCCACGAGACAACAGAGGAGAGTAGAGGAGGGGAGAAGTAAATGTAAAAAAGCAAACATCGCACCATCCAGTATTCCTAACATTAAAGTTCCTTCATATCCCTCGGCCACCTTTCATCTGTAAACATCATCAAAGAAAACAGAAGTAACGATAAGCGTCAGCGACATGGATGAATGCATACCCGTGGATCTTCAACTTCACTCCAACCGGCGTTTCACTCTCCTTGCGATGCGCTCGTAGGTGTCGTCCTTGCGTCCCTTGGAAAAAGCAGCTTGCAGCTTGTCCATGGTGGCGGGATGCAGGCACACTCCCATATCCAGTATCTCATCAGCGTACTTCTTCACCTCACCCAACCTCCCATACCGGGACAGCCCAACAAGCAGCTCGTTCGCGCAGTCCTCGTCTGGCCTCGCCTGCTCCTCTAAAGCATAATTCCACACCTCCAGTGCTGTAGTCGGATCGAACTCCTCGAAGAACAACCTGATGGCCGTGAGGCAATTCGATGGGGACGGCACCTGCTCGTTCTTCCTCATCTCGGCAAAGAACTTCTCGGCATCCTTGGCCTTTTTACTCCTCATCAGGCACTCGAAAATAGTGTTATATGTGACCGAATCCGGAAACACGCCATGGAACGGCATGGCATCCAGGTACTGATATGCCGAATCGAAATACCAGCTGTTGCAGGCCAGGGTGATCATGGCATTGTACATGACAAGGTTTGGGAGAAGCCCGCTGTCGTTAACCATGAGATCCCAAAGGGCGATGGCATGGCGTGCGTCGTTACTTTTGACGAGGACATCGATGGCGTTGGCGAAGAACTTGATGCCCGGGAGGCAGTTGTTGCCCTTCATCACTTTTAGAAAATTGAGGGCCTCGGCCGGCTGCGCCGCCCGCACAAGAGTGGTGAGGAAGGCGTCGTAGGCCGACATGTTGCCGGCGTTCCACCCGATCCTGATCACCATCTCGCCAAAGGTGGTCTTGGCCCGCTGCACGTTGCCTTCTTTCTCCCAACCCTCGAGAAGGATGGCGAAGGTGTCCGCGTCAGGCGGGATCCGCGTCTTGACCTTGTCGAAGAACTGGGCCGCGTCGGCGGTGCGGCCGTCGACGCGGCAGATGGCGGAGAGGAGGGAGTTGAGGGCGAGGTGGTCCTGGGGGACGCCGTAGCGTTCCATGACGTCGAAGGTCATCATGGCCTCCTTAATCTTGCCGGCGGAGCAGTAGGAGGAGAAGGCGGAGGCGAACGTGGCGGTGGATAGGGCGGATTCCCCCTTCATGGAGCGGATGGCGTCCCACATGGGCTCGAAGAGGAGGTTCTTGCCGAGGATGTCGACGATGAGGTTCCAGGCGTAGGGGGAGTGCTTGAGGGAGAGGCCGGACCAACGGAAGAACTTGACGGCGGAGGCGGGGTGGGAGTATGAGAGCTTGAGGACGGACTCCACGTCGGCGGGTAGGAGAGGGTCGGAGTACGCGGCGGCGGTGAGGTCGAGGGCGGACTCGATGTCGGCGACGGGGACGCGGGTGAGGATGTCGAGGAAGAGGCGGACGCGAGCGGATACGGGGCGTGACGCGTTCGCCGCGGCGGCGGCCGTGTGAAGAGGTTGTGCGATCTCGGCCATGGCCGGAGCGGCCAAGGCCATTCTTTTTTTAAGGATGAAATTAGTTAGGGTTTTGTTCGGATTTGGGGAGAAATAGAAGACTGGCGACCCCTTTGATGCGGGCTAGCTAGAACCAAACCAAAAAAGGGAAATAGCAGGAAAATTTCGTTTTATTGTAGAGAAGAGAAACCCGTCTCTACGACGACGGATATAATTTCTAAACAACAAATTTTCAGAACAAGTCAAAAATTATAAATTGTTATGAATAGTATATATTGGGTCTATTGGTTATCCATCCACATGAGTACCCATTATGAATACTATATAAAGGAGGCTAGTAGTTTCCTAGCCTCAACCCTTCTCCAAATCTGTTTCTCGTTCATAACACGTTATCAGCACGATCACGCTCGTAGGAGGAGATGGCGGCTCGAGGAGAAGGAGATCCATCGCTCAGATTCAAGAAGATCGTAATCTTCTCAACGGGGAGCGAAAAGAGCATCCTTCACCAACCGTCAACTAGATTCCTTTGTCGAATCTAGAGGTAAAAATCAAAACTTTTTAGATCTAACTTGCTTTTCACGTTAGATCTGCATGTTTTTAGGATCAAAAAGTTTAAAAACACGGTAAAAATCACATTTTTTTAGATCTGCATGCCTAAAAACAATAAAAATCTGTTTTTTAGCGATCTAAATCCTTGAAAAATCCGGTTTTTACCCCCCCCCCCCCCTCCCCCGTTCCAAAATCTCCGCACGCCGTAAGGCGAAACGGCGGCGCCTCACAAGCGCCGCCGGCGGCAAATAAACGCCGCGGCCATAGGACAGTAATCTTTAGTTTAAAAAGCTTTACATTATATGTATGATGGGCTCATGATATGACGATATTTATGACAATAAGACAATAATGATTTCAAAAAGTTTAATATCATATCCACTTTGACAAAATGAACCCGAAGTTCAAAATCAAATCAAAAGTCAACACTCTCTCTCCCTAATAAAATAAATACGATGGTTTATGCGAAAATTATAATTGCTATCTTTATAAAAGATGCACACTTTGCGGTAAACAGATATATAAGATCTATGATCTATATAATCCAATATGGACACCAGAAGTTTTTCATAATACCGCTAAACTCCTTAAAAGAGTACTCTCCTTTATTTTTACAAGGAAAGATTTTTTTTCTAGCCTTGAATATAAGCATACGCCTGAAGTCGTGGCTTAATGAATAAGTGAGAAATATATTACGCACCCACGTATTTGTTCCCCTATGAGCATGGTAAACTATCCACATAAAATTTGAACGACTCAAGTAAAAGGCCTGAAGCTATACTCGAGCATTCAAATAGACTTTTTAAAAGTCCCTTATTAATTAGAAAAGTGGAAGTATAAATAATTTGCTCAAACTCCTGCTTATGTCTCCTTAGCAAGACTAATTTTCATTGTCCTTTATAAATAAGGAATATTGAAATCAGGGGAAGTTCAGGATCAAACATGACCTGAAATAAAAATAAGGAAAACTTAAAACAGGGGAAGTCTTGGATTAAATGGGAAAGGGAAGATACGATATACCTCGACATGGAGTAAGCAATGGCAAGCCAAAATCAGACCAGAAGTTCTGATAAGAGCCATAATGTTTTTGCAAACATGAATGTGCATTAACTTATGCCATATAAAAATACATACATATCTAGTCAAAACGACGAAAGTCTAATTGACCTTATGTATATTTTGCTACTCCCCGTGGACAAATAAACTTTGAAATCAAAAATAATCTGTTGTCATAACATAAGTCTTAAATGAGCATAATTATTGTTGTATGTTTTCAAGAGCACACATCACACTATGTCACTTGTTGACTTATCATCAGTATTATTCTCTTGTAGTTTTAATACATTTTATTTTACTGCGTATGTTTTGCTAACTTGAATACCCCTAAAAATAAAATGAGGACGCCATATACTCTCTGAAACTTATACAGCTTCAAAAAGGATATTCGTCAAAACGAAATCCCTAATGACTCAAGAAATAAATGAAGCCTGAAGCTTTGTCCCAAAATGATCCGCACAATAGTCAAAGTGAAGATGTACTCCTTCACAGTTTGAACATAGTTCAACTATTACCGGACAAAATTAACTTGAGCATTTTAATGGACTTTTCAAAAGTCCCACATAAATTCAAAAAGAGGAATTATTTTGGAACACCAGAATTGTCCAGAATCGACCAAATTTTGGATCGATATCACCCTTGATTGATGATGCAAGACATCATCAACCAGACGAACCCGAAGATTCTTCAAAAAGGGTGAAACTTTCATTGTCCTATTCAAAAGGGAAAAATGATAATGAGATCATCTCCATTCACGTGGACATTGACTCTCCCCACTTCCTCAAATGAATTTAATATGATATACTATCATCATTAAAGATAATGAAGACCTTTAGGTCTCTTGAGAGTATTTAAGGGATATAAATAGGCTTCGTCCACTCCCTTAACCGGACTGATGATATACCCTTGGTGTACTCATCAATATATCCTCTAAATAAATGGTCATTATCCAACCACATTCTTTTATAAAATGGTGGTAACTTTGGATAACACTGGGAAATTTAAATGTTTTTGCAACTGGAAAAATATCGAACACCCTGAAGCTTGTGTTCACACCCAAATATGGCTAATATAAATCATTAAAACGATTTAAATGGATTTCTTATCCATTAAAAATCCAGTTGTAGGTGATCACATGGGAACATGCAATTACATTGCAAACCATCAAAACGCCTCCTTAGAACCTATTTATATGAGTCTGATCACCTCATATAAACAGTTTCCGAAAACCCCTGACGGGGGAAGCGTTTAGAGCACATCTTATAGATTGTGCCATGATGAGTAGACACCCCCATATCACCACTATAGACCATCAAAATGCAGAACTATTTATCGGAAGTAAATATCCCAGATAAATAGAGTCTGAGCACTCTGAACAGGGGAAGCATTTAAATTCACTTCTCCTAAGACGTGCATCGCTGATCCTATTTTAAAGATTTGATGAGATCCTGAAGATCCCTCACAACTTTAATGTCCCAGAATCAGTTTCAACAGAAATACTACAATCATCCATGAGCCTGAAGCTCAAATGACCATTTAAATCATTAATACCTATGATCTGGTTATCATGAATTGTGACGATATCCTGAAGATCCACACTTATGAAACTGTTAAAACAGTTATCAGACATAGTTACTGACAATATAGATATTGTCAAAACTTTCACATCCCTGCTACTAAAAATCCAGCTAGGATTGACATACCAAATATATTGGATGTAATCCACCAGTAGCAGAAGTGGATATCCTCAATGGATGAGAGGACATACCACTAGGCTCCAAAAAGAGAGATCTACTCCTGGAGACCGAAAAAACAATACCACCACAGGAAAGTGAGCTCAAATCCAGAACCTTATTACAACTTGGTTGCTAAGGACCAATTCTGGATCTGTCCATATTCTTTACCCGTCCCAGAACCTTCACTTCTTTAACGCGTCGTGAAGGAGACACCTCTGGGAGAAATCAAATGATTATAGTACGTATGGGGTGAGATTTGGACAAGAAAGAACACATTTTGTCGACAAATTCTCTCATATTTCATTTTGCCAGTTAAATATAAAATATCGTTTCCACAACTCTGCTTTGCCTGAAGCAAAGATAGAGATTTGGCCAAATTATAATAATGTGGAATGCGGCAATAATAAGGTGAGCTGGACTCACTTATGAAATATGAGGTGTTGGACCTGAAGTCCTGGTATCAAAAATGATATCAAATCCTGTGGGATAACTGAGTATTGAAGGAGAATTAAAATAAAATCGTTAGCTATAAGCATTTTAATTTGCTATAGTTTTTAGAGGTATAAATCGCTCAAACCAGGAAGTAATCAAGTAAGATGAGCTGAACTCACTTACAAGATGAATCTGATGCATTGACTGGTTTATGTCAAGGCGTAACCCAACGAATGGCAAAAGAGGGAATTTTTGGTTGATGTTGCTATTGGATGTGACAACATCACCGATATAAAATTTCTTCAACTGCATGTACAAATCTTTTTCTTTACTTTCCTTTCTTTTTGGGACACATATTAATAATATGATTAAAGGAAAGACAACCTAGACAAAGATCCTTAAAGGACTCATACTAAAAGGTTGTTGTTTGCACCTCTTAAAAACAGTATTGTTCTTAAGAGAGCAAATTAAAAGAATTGAGATTATTTTAATAACTCAAAATATTATCGGATCTCCTGAAGAGAAATTACCGAAATATCTGTTAAAGCCTATCTATCAGATATGATATGATATGAAAGCCCTAGCTAGGCATAAATTCTAGGCTTACAGAACATTAATCATCCTGAAGATGAACAATCATCCCGAAGATGAACTATTATCCTGGAAATGAACTATCATCCTGAAGATGACGTTAATTAATCATCACGAAGATGTAAACTTCATACAATGATGATTGATGAAGAAACATTAATTTCATTCTCCACCAAATACACCTATTTGGTTGTATGGATATACATTAAAATACCCCTTTCCGTTAGCTGGAAGAGGGGAAGAATATATATGGTCCAGAGGTACCTTAAGTGTCTTTGGAACACTCTTTTACCTGGTCAACTGCATGCGTCTCTTTTGAGCGTTAGCAGTATAGCTATTAGCCAGGTACAGTGCAGCGCCTGCAGCGCACCACTGGATCAGAGATATGTAGCTTCTGCGCTATCTCCAAGGGTAGAGGAAAAATCCTCTATGTTAAATGTATTTGCATATGCAGGTTACAGATCATCGCGATGAATGGCATAAAAGGGACGTCCACCTCCTGAAGATCTACACAGAATCCTTCCAAGTCTACATCCTTCCACCATCCCGAGGAGCTCATCACCCAAGGAGCACCTCAAGAACATACAATGCCAGGTCCTGAAGTACCTCGCAGACAATGACGATTGAGACGTGGAGCTGTCTACCAAGTTTGCTAGCACTCCTTTAGTTTCTGCTAATGCCTTATATGAGTGAAACTTGTATAGATGAGTGATGCTTGTACTTTACTTTTGCTTTCGGAATGTTGCAGATGAGAGGATGTATAGACACATAGGAGATAAATGTATAGATATATAGGAGATCTGCAAGCCTGAAGCTTGATCAGATTATGGGGAGTCAACTGTAAAGTTGTACTCTTTTTCCTTGGCTAGTGGTTTTTCCCACAGGATTTTCCATAGTCAAGGTTTTAATGAGGCAACCACATTGACTCTGGATCCAGAAGTATCCACCCCTCGACACATCCCCAAATCAGGGGAAGTTATGGAGTGTTGTACTCTTTTCCCTTCGCTATCGGTTTTTCCCACAGGGTTTTCCATAGCTAAGGGTTTTTAACGAGGCAGTTACCCTTAACTTAGATCCAGAAGTATCCACCCTTTAAGATACTCAGTAGTACTAATGAATCATTCAGTATACATAAAGTCGAGTATACCACGTTGGTTGGATAAGGGGAAGTGTTATGAATAGGACCCATTGGGCCTATTGGGCATCCACCCACATGAGTACCCATTATGAATACTATATAAAGGAGGCTAGGGGTTTCCTAGGCTCAACCCTTCTCCAAATCTGTTTCTCGTTCATAACATAAATAAATACCAAAATTCCATCAATTTTAAAATAATTAACGGAATAGACCAACTTCATCACATCAACAAGCAGATGGGTGACAGGGTGCTGACTGACGAACTCCTGTTTGGCCAGAGTTGTCAACCTGGTCAAATCGATAGTAACATGCTGCTTTTAAAGTGACCATTGCAGCCGAGTTGCCAACTCCGTACATTGCAGTCACTGGCCTCCCTAACAGTTGGTCAAGTTTGTCACTGGCCAATGCCATATTAAAGGACTACCGCTAGAAGCCCTCTTCTTTCCCTATCTCAACAACCCGAGATCATCTTCTTATTTCTCAAAAATCCGTAGCTGCCGCCCCTTTCCAACCCTCCAAAAAATCTTCAATCAATCCCTCACCGTCAAAAATCACAAGATCCGACCTGCCACTCACCGAAGAAGGCACACACCAACTGGATCCGGCTTGATTTTGCTCATTTCACAGCATTGTAAAGTTTTTCTGTCTCTCTATCTAAGACATAATTATAATGAAATTTGCGTGACAAGTTCTATACTAATGTAAGTATATCCATGAAATTATAGGCAAGATAAAAATTTACTTTTTTTTCCCATAAAGGCGATGTAAAGTATAAACATAATTAGTGCATAATTATTATGTTGTTTATATGTATTTATAACAATGGCCAGTGATCAGATTTTTGTCGATTATTATTTTTATGAAAATTTATTGACTGATGACAATAACGAACCAAAATATGTGCGGGGGTCGTTAAGCTAGTTACGGTTAGGAGACTGTCAACATATAACGAACTAGGAGATCTGATTTATAAGGTCACAAATATCAGTCGGCGTTGTTGAGTATTGACTCCCCGGATTTGGTTTTGATGATGAACAAACATAAATATCGTGAACTAACTCTTTGTGAGTGCAGTTATGGAGATTGTAGCCAAATCTCTATGAACATCAAAAGCGACGTCTCGAGACTTCTCAAAGTGCGTGATCGTGTGCTTGAAGCTTCGTTGAAGCTCAAGGACCATTATTGAAGTCAAGAAAATTCGATTGAAGCTTTTGAAGACGGTTCGTCAAGTTTTATTTATAGTCTTCTAGCTTCTTTTCGTAGAATGTTAAGCCTTGAGTATGTCTTACGTTTTAATCTTCATAACGCTCATATCTTAGAGCTAGGATCTTATTAGAAGCCCATACGAATTTTTCCGAAGCTTCACGCTTCTTATCGCGGCTTCTTGTGCATGTTAGTTGGTTCAAGAAGAAGAACCAACCGACTAGATGGTAATCTAGTCGGTCGGCAATGCTTCTTGAACCGACTAGAATGCCTTGTTCATTTTCAGCTCACTTACTGTTTACAGTTAGTCGGTCCAAGAAGGTTCACCGACCGACTAGTTGTGAAACTAGTCGGTTAGGAATCCTTCTTAGACCGGCTAGTTGAGCTTCAACTGTTCAGCCTAACTTAATGTTTTTCGTTAGTCGGTCAAAGCACAACGATCGACCGACTAGCTGAGAAACTAGTCGGTTGGAAGTTGCTCTTAAACCGACTAGCTGTATTTGAATTCAGCCTATTCTATTTCATCTGTTAGTCGGTCAAAGAACACTCACCGACCGACTAGTTGTGAAACTAGTTCGTTGGCAAGTCTTCTTGAACCGACTAGTTCTCTATCTTCTGAACTTCACCTTTTGGTTGTTCTTCAGTTAGTCGGTTCATGTTGAATCACCGACCGACTAGTTGATAAACTAGTCGGTCAGTGATCCTTCTTTGACCGACTAGTCTGCTTCAGAATAGAGCCGTTGGAGCATTAAATGCCACGAATTTTGCTCTCTCTCTTTCCTATATCCTATATATACTTGAAGGGCTGCTTTCATAGCATTCAAGGCTGATATTTATTGAAGTTTAGAGAATCAAAGAGAAGCATTAATTCTCATTTCCAAGATCATTCATTTCTCAAGAATCTCGCTCTCACTCTTATTTCCAAAGAGAGATTCAGATTGATTGTGAGCCATTCAAGCCAAGAGCTTGATCCAAGGTCACCAACAACTTCCTAGGCCTCCATTGCTGGTTAACATCTTGGAGCTAGGGTTTGGTGCCTTCATCTTCCCCAAAATCCTCTTTGCCCTAAATCCTAAGTTTACTCAAGGCATAAGATTTTGTTGGTAAGCATTTCGTATTTCATTTACTTTGATATTACAAGTGTTTTACTCTCGGTTGTGAGAGTTTGTTTGTGATCCCGGTTTGTGGGAGTCACAATTTCATTTGTGTATGATTTGATCTTGTAGAGGTTTTCTACAAGTATTTCATAGTGCAAATTTGAGTTAGATGTTTCTAACTCAAGTATCCGGAGGGAATCTGGGTGTTTGGGACGTAGGATCACCGGGAACAAGTCGGGGAGACTTGGGTGGATCCGAACCCGTTATATCGTCTGTTTGCGATTGCATTTCTCTGTTGTCAATATTTACATTTCCGCATTGTTGGTTGAGTTTGCAAGATAATTAGGAATTATATTCTTAATTATTTTAAAGTACTATTCACCCCCCTCTAGTACTTGTGCAGTAGCTACGTAGGGCATTACATTTGGTATCAGAGCCAAGTACATAGCTATGTCTTCCAACGACAACAAAACCGTACGTCCACCTTCAGACTATAGCACCTTCAGGAATCGTGAAGGAGCTTCTTCGGTGATGGAAGGACACTCCTCGACAAGGCATCCCTTCTTCAACGGTACCAACTATGGGTACTGGAAATGCCGGATGGAAACGTTCCTCCGGAGCGCTTCACTATGGAGAGCCACATTGACGGATTACGTCGAGCCCGAAGAAGAAGATTTCGCTAAGTGGACTCCCGCGGAGGTTGCCGCGGAGGTAACCAATGCCAAGGCAATGAACGCCTTGTAATGCGCTTTGGAGCCCGAGGACTTCAACAAGATATGCACATGTAAGAGTGCATATCAAATCTGGAACTCTCTACTCATCTTGCAAGAAAGAACGAGTATGGTAAGAGACTCCAAACTCACCGTTGTTAATAAAGATTACGAGTTATTTCATATGCAACAGGGTGAGAAGATGAAGAAGTACTATGCTCGCTTCGTCGACATTACAAATGAATTGGAGGCTCTTGGAAAGACCTACACCCAAAAGGAGAAAGTTTCAAAGATCATTGACGGACTTCCTTGTTATTGGGAGAAGCGTACCTTCGCCATCGAGGAAGGTAACGATATGAACAAATATACCGTTGTTCAACTAATGGGTATCTTGATGTCTTATGAGGTACGCAAGGATAGCAAGATGAAGATGCAAGACAAGATGAAGTCTTACTTGAAGCAAGACGAGCCAAAGAAAAAGGCGATTGCGTTCAAGGCCGCTCCATCTACATCTACATCTACCGATGATGAAGACTCGGAAGACGAGTTGGACTTGGAATCCAGTGCCCTCATGGCAAAGAAGTTCAACCGATTCTTCCGGAAATGTAATTTCAAGAACAAATCAAAATTTAGTTCTTCTAACGCCTCCGCTCCTTTGTGTTTCAAATGCAACAAGTCAGGACACATGAAAGCGGATTGTCCTCAAAACAAACACAAGGAGAAGTGGAAGGTGCCAAAGTTTGACAAGTCAAAGAAGTACAAGAAAGGGTACAAGAAAGGACTTGTCGGGACATTCACCGACTCCGACGAGGACTCCTCAAGTGAAGAGTCGGATGATGAGCAAGTGGAGCAAGCACACATGTGCTTCATGGCAAGAGAGAAACATGATCAAGGATCATCTTCCGATGATAGCGAGGATGAAGGCGATGAGGTAACTATGGATGAACTTAGATTAGCTAACGAGCAAATATGGTCTAAGTATTCTAAATTAGTAAATAGATATACTATGATAAAAGATGAGCTAGCTAGTATCCAAACCTCGCCTAAACCTATCATCATCAACAACGACACCGTTGTTGAAGATTTGAGAAATGAGATTGTAAATCTCAAATCTCAACTTGAGCATGTTCATATTGAGGAATCGGATGAACATGAGATGGCGGATTTGATTTCTCGAAACTCAACTTTGAGTATTGAGAATGAGAATCTCAAAACTCATGTTTGTGTACTCACAACGCAAGTGTCCACTTTGGATGCTTCTATACTTTCTCTCACCGAGAAGTATGAGTCCACATTAGGCTGGATTAATAAATTCAATAAAGGTAAGGACCATTTGGATAATATCCTAAATGACTTACTCCCAGCCAATCATCGCATTGGCTTGAGGTATAAGATGGGAAATTCATCCAAGTCGTCTACCACCTTTGTTAGGCCAACTTCCGATGCCTCAACGAGTGGGAGCAAACACTCTATTGGTAGTTCATCTACCAATGGTGCTTCCACTTCGTACACACCCTCATTTGGAAAGAAACCCACTTTGGGTGGACCTCCAAAGAAGGGTCATGCTTATATGTACACCAATACCATGCCACGTAGGAACACACATCCTACTCCTCATGTTCACACATATGATGATTTTTATGCACCACATCCACGGGCACGTGCACACCATGTGAGACACTCTCACGCACGTGTTCCTCCACATGCATATGTTCACCCACACCATCATATGAACAATTATCATCGTCCACCATTTCATCATGTGCCATATGCCTATCCACGACATGCATCACGTAGAAATCAACAACGCATGCATGCTCCCAATATGAATAGGGCTCCCAAAATCTTCACTATTTAGAGCCCGAAGAACACAAACATGCATGAAAAACAAGCTTATATGAATTCTTATTTTAAGAATGTCGTGCATAATAATGATATCATTAGGAAGTCTAAGTCCAATTGGACTTGGCTTCCAAAGGTCTAATCTTTTAGGACCCAATGACCTTGGGTACCATGGAATGATATGTTTATCTTTAGGTACTCAAGAAAAAGAAACGGAGCAACAAATCCAAATTTAGCTCTAAGAATAATTGGATACTCGATAGCGGGTGTTCAAAACACATGACGGGTGATGCTCAATTGCTCTCCGGAGTGGTGCCCATTGCAAATGGAAACCGAGTCGTCTTTGGAGGCAACGAGAGCGGAACCATCATAGGTGTTGGAAAAGTTGGTAATCCTTCTAAACCACTAATAAGTGATGTTTACCTTGTTAAAGGATTAAACCACAATCTTATTTCAATAAGCCAACTTTGTGACAAAGGTTACAAAGTTAGCTTTGCGAAAGGAATGTGCCATATTTTGAGAAAAGATATTAATGATTTGTTATTTTCCGGCACACGCCATAAGGATATTTATATATTAGATCTTCCAAAATCACATGAACAATGTCTCATTGCCAACACAAGTGAACAACACTTATGGCATCGACGTTTTGGTCATATGAACTTTGGAACACTCTTTAAACTTTCCAAGTTAAATTCTATTAGAGGCTTCCCTAAGCTTGTCTTTCAAAAGAAAAGCTTTTGTGACTCGTGTCAACGAGGCAAGCTTCCAAAATCGTCATTTAAACCTAAGAAAAGCATTTCTTCTAAGCGGCCTTTAGAGCTTTTACATCTAGATCTTTTTGGGCCAACTAGAGTTGCTTCATTAGGAAATGCACGATATGGACTTGTCATCATTGATGACTTTTCTAGATTTACTTGGGTATTTTCCTTAAGTAATAAAAATGATGCTTTTGAAAACTTCATAATATTTGTTAAGAAAGTACAAAATCTCATTGGAACCACCATTGTCACTATTCGTAGTGATCATGGAGGGGAATTTGAGAATGAGTCTTTCTCAAATTTTTGTGATGAAGTTGGTATTACTCACACCTTTTCCTTCCCTCGTGCACATCCTTAAAATGGTGTTGAGAGAAAGAATAGGACGCTAGTGGAATATGCTCGCACAATGCTTGATGATAGCCAACTTGGCCATCAATTTTGGGCGGAAGCGGTACATACCGCTTGCTATGTGTTTAATAGGATACTTTTGAGGCCCGGCACCAAACAAACTTGTTATGAATTGTTGTTTGGTAGATTGCCTCAAGTTAAACATTTTCGAGTTTTCGGTGCAAAATGTTTTATTAAAAACACGTATGGTAGTTTGGACAAATTTGATCCAAGATCCGATGAGGGGATATTTGTTGGATATTCCTCCCATAGCAAAGCCTACCGGATATACAACAAACGAACCTCAACGATCGAGGAATCTCTTCATGTTTCATTTAATGAAGGTTTTGTCCAGACTAGAATTACCAATGATGATGACTCCATAGATGTTTTATGTGATTCAATTGGTAATTCTAATTCTATTGATTTTAATGTTACTAACCCTACTAATGAATCTTTTGAGAATGTTCCTAGTGATCAGGGAATTCCCAAACGGCTTCATACAGTTCGTGACCATCCTCATGAGCAAGTCATTGCCAACATCCTTGATAGTGTCAAGACGAGATCTCAAGTCAACTACTTCGCTCATTGTGCCTTTGCCTCCTCAATAGAGCCAAAGAATATTAACGAAGCGTGCGAAGATAGTGCTTGGATCCTAGCCATGGAGGAGGAACTCATTCAATTTGAGAGGAATGAAGTTTGGGACCTTGTTCCATTGCCATCGAAGAACCACACCGTTATAGGAACGAAGTGGATTTTCAAGAACAAGACCGACGAAAACCAAATCGTCGTCCGGAACAAAGCTCGGTTAGTAGCTCAAGGCTACCGGCAAGAGGAAGGTATAGATTTCGAAGAATCCTTTGCTCCGGTAGCTAGATTAGAATCTATTAGATTATTGTTATCTTTTGCATGCCATAAAGATTTTAAACTCTTTCAAATGGATGTAAAAAGTGCGTTTTTAAACGGAGATGTTGTTGAGGAAGTTTATGTTTCTCAACCTCCGGGGTTTATAAATGAAAAATTTCCAAATCACGTTTTCAAATTTAAGAAAGCACTTTACGGTTTGAGACAAGCTCCTCGAGCTTGGTATGACCGTCTAAAGAATTTTCTTTTGGATTTAGGTTTTAAAATGGGTGAAGTTGATTCTACATTAATTGTTAAGTATTCGAATAATGATATTATTTTAGTTCAAATTTATGTTGATGATATCATTTTCGGTGCTACTAACTTCACTCTTTGCGAAGAGTTTTCTAATGTTATAAAGGATCAATTTGAGATGAGCCACATGGGTGAACTCAAATATTTCTTAGGTCTCCAAATTCGCCAAATGAACGATGCAATCTTCATCCACCAAACTAAGTACACGGTGGAGTTGCTAAAGCGATTTGGAATGGAGAATGCCTCCGGGAAGAAGACTCCAATGAGCACCACCACACATCTTGATAAAGATACGGGCAGCAAAGATGTAGACATTCGTCTATATCGAGGTATGATAGGTAGTTTATTATATCTTACTGCTAGTAGGCCCGATATTATGTTTGCAGTATGTGTATGTGCTCGTTATCAGTCTCAACCTAAGGAATCTCACTTAGTAGCGGTAAAACGTATTTTCCGTTATTTAAGTTACACACTCGACTTTGGATTACTTTATCCAAATTCTAGCACATATGAGTTAATCTCATATAGTGACACAGATTATGCGGGATGCAAATCCGACAGGAAAAGTACTAGTGGCACTTGCCATTTTATAGGAAATTCTATTGTCTCTTGGTTTTCCAAGAAGCAGAATTCCATATCACTTTCAACCACCGAGGCGGAATATATTGCCGCCGGTGCTGCGTGTGCTCAGGTTCTTTGGATGAGACACACTCTTAAAGACTTTGGTATAAACTGTGATACTTGCCCTATCATGGTGGACAATCAAAGTGCAATATGTCTCTCTAAGAATCCGGTACACCATTCCCGTTCTAAACACATAGATGTCTGTCACCATTTCTTAGATTATCATGTTGTTAAAAAGGACATCATTTTAGTGTACGTTGAAACCCAGAAGCAAATCGCCGATATTTTCACGAAACCACTCAAGGAAGACTCCTTTGTGCGGTTACGTCGAGAATTGGGGATTATGGGTGAATCCGAAATTTAGGATTCATATTTTTTTTCAATAATCTTGCATGCTAACAACTTTCGTTATATTTGCTTATGCTAGATGTGTTGAAATTTTCTGGATTTTTGGTTGAATTTTTGGAATTTTTGCTCGAAATATTCATGAACGTCGTATTTAAGATTTTCGATGTTTTATGGGGTAGTATAACGATATATGAGAGTGTTTCGATGTATCGTCCAAGTGCGCGTAGGAGAGAACTCAAATTTTCTGAATTCCAAATTTTTGGACTCTCTTAGTCGGTTCATGTTCATTGACCGACCGACTAGATTCAGTTCTAGTCGGTCAGTGAATGAACGCAGACCGACTAACTCAAGCCCTAATTTTGGCTTCAGTTACTGTTTGCACTTAGTCGGTTCAAGCTCATTGGCCGACCGACTAGATTGCGATCTAGTCGGTCAGCGCTTGAACTGTGACCGACTAAATGCACAGGGACTATTGCGTCTTTTCGCATTCCGATCGATTTAAATCTCTCCGCACCGACTAGTTTCTTTCTAGTCGGTGCAAAAAACTCTCCCAGCTCAAAAACCCCTTCGACTCTTCATCTCCCACTGCCGGTTGCCGTCGATTTCCGACCATCTCCGACCCTAGCCGTCGATCTCCTCGCCTAGGGTATTACTCTCACCCTCTCTCTCTCTCTCTCTCTCTCTCTCTCTCTCTCTCTCTCTCTCTCGTTTTAGGGTTAGATTTCAATCGATTTCCGTCGGTCCTAGGGTTTGTGTTTGGGTTTCTATTTCTAGTTCGATCTCGTGCGTCGTTGATTGCGCGTGTCTCGTCTCGATTATGGCGAAGACATGTATACCCATCCGTCCTTCGAGCCTGTCTCCTATGACCGTAGAGTCTCCGTCTACGGACCCCCCTCAACCCAAACGCCGAGCCAAATCGACCCATCCATCGTCTTCTTCGCCTCCTCTTAAGAAGAAGAGGATGGCGATCGCTAAGCCTAGATCTCAACCCAAGCCTAGGAAGCAGACTGTGTCTCCCGCCTCTTTCCGTGCTCCCACTCCTCCCGCTTCTGACTCCGACACTGAGTATATTCCCAAGTCCGAGCATACCGCTAGGGATCCTATTCCTCCACCTCGTTCTAGCACTCGTCCATCTAAGGGGATGGCTCCCATGCCAATGGGCAGTGTAGATATATCGTTGTGTCGCGATGACCCGTTCTGTCTCGCGGCTTACAACCGTATTGAGCACTGTCCATTGCTATTGGAGCACTTCGTTCAGTTCTCCGATTTCCCACATCTCACCGATCTTCTTTCTCATATCGGCCTCATAGATTATCTTCGCCATGACCCTAAGGCGAATCCTCACCCGTACCCCCCGTCTTGTCAAGCTATTCTATGCGAATTATGTTCGCGGTTAGTATGACGAGACCCATTCCATTAAGACGACTGGCTTAGGGACACCGATTGTCCTCACGACAGAAATCTTAAGGGATTTGTTAGGTGTCTCCTCTTCTGTCCTTCTTCCAGTTGATATCTCCGTTGATGATATTTCTGCTCTTGACCAGGCGATGCTCGCCGAAATGTTCCATGTGATCCCTCCCGCCATGATTGGCATCCCTTCAAAATCCTTCAAGCCAAACACATGGGTCTTAAATCTTATCCTGAATTATTGCCTCCTTCCAAAGTACGGCTCATCGAGCTTGCCATCCCAGCCATTCCTTAAGCTGATCTACGCTCTCTTCATGGGGAGCGAGATCAATTGGGCTAGGATTATTCTTGATAAGATGGACTCTTTCGAATGTATCTAAAAGTCCACAAAATCAGCTCACATCCCATACCCTTGCCTTTTGACACTTGTTTTCCGTCACTTCGGTGTCCCTCTCCCTCCCGATGATGAGCGTCCTCTTGGTCCTCCCCCAAATGCGACGGCCGTCAAGAAGTCTCTTGCGGCGCTTCGTCATGTTCAGAGGACGACCCCTTCAGCTTCAGCTTCTGCTGCTCCTCCACCTCCACCTCCTACTCTCGCTGAGCTTGCCGTCTCTCTGAGACGTGTGGAGTCTCGTGTCTCTCATTCTGCGATGATGCTAGCTCGCATCTGCTCACACTTGGGCATTGAGATTCCTCCGTCTGTTTCTGACGATGAGGAGATGGATGAGGATGAGCTCCAGGAGCTTGTTGGATCTGCTGCTCGTGCCCCAGAGGGTACGTCTGCTGCTGTTGCTACTTCTGCCGGTGCTCCCGAGAGCACACCTGCTGCCACCATTCCTTCGGTGGATACTTCGTCTGGTGCTCCCGAGACCACTCCCATTGCGACTCTCCCATCTGTGGACACTCCTGCTGACCCAGTGACCACCACTCCTTCTACAGAGCCTGCTGCTGCTGCTGACCCTGCCTCCACCTCCTGAGCTTGCGTTGGAGGACTCTCCCTATGCACATTGGATGATATATCTTGTAGTGAGATTGTGGGATAGGATAGTTTGGGTGGTTATGAGTTTTGATGTATTTTTGATGTTTTGATGCTACACTTCTGTTGTATGATCTTTTTGATGTCTGTGAGATATATATTATATGATGTGCTCCGATCATTCGATCGCTATTTTTTATGTTGGCAGATGTATACATTTTGTTGTACCATGTTCTTATATATATATATACATCGTGTTGCCTTTTACTTCTTGGTGCACATTATATTATTGTCTCTGATGTTGACTTCGTCGCTCGTCGACTACCTTGATTTAATAGAAATTATGTCTATGAAAACATAGAATTGTTTTCCATGCACTTAATTCATCAAGAATGTTGATATTGGAGAGTATATTCCATAACTCAATACTTGAAAATTAATTTGAGTTTTGATGATTTTATTTTTCGACTATCGACTATGGTCTTGTTGGCACGCTTTGATTTACTTCGTATTTTTCTTTGGTGTCATTTGGACCGTGGTCGTATTCTTCGACTCCCGTGCTTTTATTTATAGCCATTGTTGTTGTCGTTGATCTCCTCCCGCTCTTTTTGCTTATGCCAAAGGGGGAGAGAATTAATAATGACGATGTGCTAAATGATAATTTAAAGCAATTTACCGTGAATCTAATTTGATATGTTAGATTCAGGGGGAGTTAAGATATAAAAATGGATTTCAAATCCTAAATTTCAATAATTGAATTCTCATTTTATACTTTTCTCGTCTGCTTGATGCGTATGATTATTATTTAATTTGGAATTAACGTGTCATCAATGCAGGGGGAGTAAGTAAATTTCTTTTGATTCATTATTATTGATTATTATTTATGTTGGTTTGTCATCACCAAAAAGGGGGAGAATGTTGAGTATCGACTCCGCGGATTTGGTTTTGATGATGAACAAACATAAATATCGTGAACTAACTCTTTGTGAGTGCAGTTATGGAGATCGTCGCCAAATCTCTATGAACATCAAAAGCGACGTCTCGAGACTTCTCAAAGCGCGTGATCGTGTGCTTGAAGCTTCGTTGAAGCTCAAGGACCATTATTGAAGTCAAGAAGATTCGATTGAAGCTTTTGAAGACGGTTCGTCAAGTTTTATTTATAGTCTTCTAGCTTCTTTTCGTAGAATGTTAAGCATTGAGTATGTTTTACGTTTTAATCTTCATAACGCTCATATCTTAGAGCTAGGATCTTATTAGAAGCCCATACGAACTTTCCCGAAGCTTCACGCTTCTTATCGCGGCTTCTTGTGCATGTTAGTTGGTTCAAGAAGAAGAACCACCGACTAGATGGCAATCTAGTCGGTCGACAATGCTTCTTGAACCGACTAGAATGCCTTGTTCATTTTCAGCTCACTTACTGTTAACAGTTAGTCGGTCCAAGAAGGTTCACCGACCGACTAGTTGTGAAACTAGTCGGTTAGGAATCCTTCTTAGACCGACTAGTTGAGCTTCCACTGTTCAGCCTAACTTAATGTTTACCGTTAGTCGGTCAAAGCACAACGACCGACCGACTAGTTGAGAAACTAGTCGGTTGGAAGTTGCTCTTAAACCGACTAGCTGTATTTGAATTCAGCCTATTCTATTTCATCTGTTAGTCGGTCAAAGAACACTCACCGACCGACTAGTTGTGAAACTAGTTCGTTGGCAAGTCTTCTTGGACCGACTAGTTCTCTATCTTCTGAACTTCACCTTTTGGCTGTTCTTCAGTTAGTCGGTTCATGTTGAATCACCGACCGACTAGTTGATAAACTAGTCGGTCAGTGATCCTTCTTTGACCGACTAGTCTGCTTCAGAATAGAGCCGTTGGAGCATTAAATGCCACGAATTTTGCTCTCTCTTTCCTCTATCCTATATATACTTGAAGGGCTGCTTTCATAACATTCAAGGCTGATATTTATTGAAGTTTAGAGAATCAAAGAGAAGCATTAATTCTCATTTCCAAGCTCATTCATTTCTCAAGAATCTCTCTCTCACTCTTATTTCCAAAGAGAGATTCACATTGATTGTGAGCCATTCAAGCCAAGAGCTTGATCCAAGGTCACCAACAACTTCCTAGGCCTCCATTGCTGGTCAACATCTTGGAGCTAGGGTTTGGTGCCTTCATCTTCCCTAAATTCCTCTTTGCCCTAAATCGTAAGTTTACTCAAGGCATAGGATTTTGTTGGTAAGCATTTCGTATTTCATTTACTTTGATATTACAAGTGTTTTACTCTCGGTTGTGAGAGTTTGTTTGTGATCGCGGTTTGTGGGAGTCACAATTTCATTTGTGTATGATTTGATCTTGTAGAGGTTTTCTACAAGTATTTCATAGTGCAAATTTGAGTTAGAGGGTTTTAACTCAAGTATCCGTAGGGGATCCGTGTGTTTGGGACGTAGGATCACTGGGAACAAGTCGGGGAGACTTGGGTGGATCCGAACCCGTTATATCGTCTGTTTGCGATTGCATTTCTTTGTTGTCAATATTTACATTTCTGTATTGTTGGTTGAGTTTGCAAGATAATTAGGAATTATCTTCTTAATTATTTTAAAGTACTATTCACCCCCCCTCTAGTACTTGTGCAGTAGCTACGTAGGGCATTACAGGCGTGAATATTCTTTGAAACAGGTGTGCAACTGGCTGGTAACTGAGCACAGGACTACCATTGAGATTATTTTCGATGACGTCGATATGAAAATACTCTACAACTTAGGGGGATTTCAAAGGTCAATATAAATTTTCGTAGAAAATGATACACTAATCAACACCCAAGTGTTTGAAGCACGGGGCATATTCGACTGCATTCTTGATTGCAGAACAACTTAGCATGATTTATATCTTCTTCTCCAAATCAAGTGTATTATCATATGGAGAATATGATGAAGGAAGCGTACTCTTACCACCCAACATAGGATGAGAATATGGATGCGTAAGGATCAGTAACTTGCTTGTATTTTGTACTTTTATGCGATAGCTTTAAAATGTAAATTCGATTTTCTATAAATTACATGTTCTCATATGTCAAAAGCAAGTTGAATGTTGTGGGACAGGGCACCGTTATTCCAGAGTATGGAAGGCAATCAACATACTCAACTTTCATGTAAGGCGCATATATACCGGAGTCAATGACAAATCCCTCGATTGTGATTCCAGAAGATATTTGCATGCCAACAAATATAGGAGCATCGACTTCTATGGCTAGACCGATGGATGATGGCGTAAGAACACCCAATGAAGAAAAATATGGCACTGATAACGTCGGCAACAATGACATCGCATGGGAAAATAGTATGCATTACGCTACAGAGATGAGACCAAATATTACAACATGGATAGAAAATTCAATTGTTGTCAACATATATGTGGAATTTGAAGAGCTATTATCATATGAAGTGGAAAAGGAGCAATGCATCAATGCATTGGTAATAAAAGATACTCACGAAAGACACATAAAAGTGTCAAAAATTCTCATCGAGTGCAGAGTGTTCAATATCGGTGATCTATAAGATACAAAGACCGATTTGGTTCAGGAAATTAAGGAATGGAGCATTGAGCCCAATGTTTCATTCCAACCATTCATGACGAACTCCACACGCTATTCTATGATATGTGTCTTAAATAAGCATATGAATCATGAAACTTGAGATTATGCGAGTAGAAATTGTACGTGACAAATTTACACGCTAGTTGGGAAAATAACAAATAGGATGTTCACGATAACAAAAGTATGTGTAGAACATATATGTAATAATCTCACACTGAATATGGATCATGTTTGTTGTAACAACCGGTATTTTTAACCCTGTTTGATTGAGGTGTGACCGTATTTTATTTTTAGTAGTAGTAGTTTATTTTCGATTTTCACCTTAACCTAATTACTATTGCCATTGACTAACTCTAATTAACCTAATTAACCCTAATCAATCTGTCGGCAACCACCTTCTCCCCCTCATCAATTGACAGCAAATTTCCTCTCTCCCAGGCAACCTCCCCGCTGGATTCTCTGTTCATTATAACCCCCCCCTCACTATCCTGTTCTTCATCATCCCCCTACATCAGCATCCCCATTTCTGTTCAAGCTTCCTGCAAACAACCACAACAGCAACAATGCCATCCACCTCCTTCAATCCCACACCAACATCAACCCAAAATCAATCTGAACCCACACTCTTTCATCCCAATAATCAAACAATCAAATCAGAAATTGAGGATGAGAATCTGAAATTGGGAGTGGGAATCAACCCTAGAACAACCCAAATCACATCCCCTTTCTCCTAGCTGCATCTCCACCACCCCCAGGCAGACGGCCTCCCTGCGTCCCGCCCGCCTGCGCGTGCTACCGGAGCGCGCCGCCGCCGATCTGCCCTAGGACACCGCCCCCGAGCCCCCGTCAGGCCGCCGACCCCCTCGCGCAGACCCCAAGCCGCACGGGCTGCCCGTCGCTGCGTCGCCCTAGGCCGGCCCCCCTTGCCCCGCCGTGCCCCCGGCACCCCTTGTCCGCCGTCTTTGCTCCGGTTCCCCCTGCAGGCTTCGAAACAAAAAAGAAAAAAGAAAGAAACGAAGAGACAGAGACAGAGAGAGAGAGAGAGAGCTGAAAGGGTAAGAGTAGTTTAGGTTATAAAGTTTATATATAAAGTTAATTATGTTTTGTTATAATAAGTTAAGTTATTTTTATAATAGTTAGTTAATTAATTTATTACATAAGTTTAGATTAATTAAATTAAGTTATGTTTTGAAATAAGTTTAAGTTTTATTAAGCTTTAAAATTTAGTTTTTAATGAGCTTAAGTTTTTAATATAAGTTTTAATAAAAGTTATTATAACATTATAATAGTAATTAGTTGTAAGTTAGTGTATCAGGGTTAGAGTAAAATTTTCATCTTAGCCTGTTATTATTTTTGTGTAGCAAACGCTTTCGTAATACGTGTGAACCAGGTATCACTACCGCAGATCAAAACGCGTCATTCGCTACAAGGCCGGTAACTCATCGTTCTCTAGTTAGGGAGTATTAAAACTATAATGAATGCATGCTAAAGTAGTTTCTTTTGGTTTAGCAAAGTGTTTCACATGAACAGTTAGTTAAGCTTACTAAGTTGCATAGTAACTTAAAAGAATCATTTGGACTATGGAAAACGCTTGACCGGAAAATGTGATAATCTGGCATTTGGCTCGTAAATTACAAAGAAATGATAACCTGCACAGACACTTGGGTTTTGGGGTAACTTATAATAGCGAGGGTGCAGGGGCGACTAGTCCAGGCTTTGTTGTCACTGTGCGGGTTCTAGCAACCCACCACAGTAACTGGTGACAACCATCATAGATCACAGATTATTGCACAATACTCAGAGAATGGTTCGTCTGAATAGCACCCGTGTCAAGAGGTGGACTCTTGGTTGCTTACTGTACCCCGCATTATAAGTCACGGTCAAGGTACGTCACGGTTAGACTTTTGTAACATGGTCACTTTTAAACTGTACATTTAACTGCTAGAAATTGCTGATAATTGTAAAACTGTAAAGTTACTTTTCTGCTCTTTTTCCCTTACCACTATTGCTTGCACTTTACTACTTTTTTTTAGATTGCCATGCTTGTACATTTGTTTTAATATCCATGCTTAGAGATACTTTGAGTTACATCTGATCCTGGCGACCCTTCTCTTTGTGGTGGACTCGCCAGATATCTCTCAGGTTGAAGAATTTGTACCAGAGGATGTAGATGCTGTGTTTGTGGTTGAGTTTGACCAACAAGACCAGCAGGACGATGGGTATTGAGAGTGAGTGTGGGAGTTTTACTTTGTCGCTTTAAGAGTGGTTTGATGTATCTTTTGTTTTCCGTTGTATTTTCCTTTCTAGTATGCTGCCGGATTGTAATAAGGTTGTAAAACCACTTTCATTATAAGTATTTTGGTGTATTTCTGCAACAAAGCCTGTGTTGACTTCATTGGTGCCTAGCAGGACTTGTGCATGTTCCAAACAGTAACGGGCCCCGAGAGTGGGTCGTTACATTTGTCACGCCCAGCTCTCCCAAATATGGAAGATGCGTAGCATAACAAGGCTGACGTAGTATTCATACGCAAGGCTTCTGTAACCCCTCATAGGGTATAATACGACTATAATACACACTTTTGGGTACACCTCCATTGAACCATGTACGTAGATGTTGGGACCATTCCATACACTTGGAATTCGTGGCAAGTGGTGTGTGGGAATGGCCATTTGTGATTTATATGTAGGATGGCATGAGATGTAATTAATGGGCTAAGTTGGAGGGTTGTGTTTAAAATAATTTATTTTAGGATGTTTTTGTTAATTAAGAAGCAAAAGAGAAGATATTTCACCCCTCTTCTAGAAACCTCTACATTTTTCTCTCCATGTCCATTCTTTTTCTTTTTTCATTTTTATTCTTTCCTTTTGTTTCCTAGTGTGGGCCGAATTCTCTTAGGAACCCCAAAAAAAGAGAGAAGAAGAAGAAAGAAAGAAAGGAAAGAAAGAAAGAAAGGAAAGGAAAAGAACCAAAGAAAAGGAAGAAGAAAAAGAAGAGAGAGGAATTGCCATTGCACAAGGAAGAAGGAGAAGGGGAGGAAGAATTCCACATTGAGGTAGGAACTCAACTTCCATTAAAATGTCAATTGCATTGTAGCTCACAAGCAAATTTTTGCATGCTGTAAGGAAAAGTTAACACATTTGCTAATTATAATGAATTGACATGCAAGTTCACATCTTTCATATGGTAACATGAAAAAGATTATATCTTTATCATGTAGGAAGCTCATCCTAGTGTAGAAATATTAAATTGTAGGGCATGTTAGTTAGTTCCTTAATAAAGATGTTATTTTTATAAGGAATATAGTGTAGTTGTGCTAAAGATTGCGTTTTTATAGTACCTCCTTAAGTAAAGATCACATTTTGTTTAAGTGGATCTAAAGTCCCTTAGTAAAAATCACAACTTTGATATAGACCTAATTTCATCTTATAAAACTTCATTTTATTAAACTAGGTCATAAACACTTTCACTAAAGTCTCTACTTTAATATGTTGCATGTTTATGTAAAGTCCTTGTTTCACAAAAATGTGGGTCTAAGTAGAATTGTGGTAATTGCTTATGCTTGCAAAGAGATGGAAATTAGTTACCTTCCTCAAAGCCTAAAAATAGATGCTAGCATACACCTCACGTTTTCATCTTAAGGAGAAAAAAAAGAGAGATAGTTACTTTCATGAAAGCCTCCATTTTACAAAAAATCTCTCTTACTCATGCTTGCATCAAAAATGTTGCATGCTAGTCTTTTAATTCTATAATGATGTTTTATGGAAAACGGGGCTGTAACGACCCGCTCTCAGGGGCCATTACTTATTTGATGTTTAATTGCAGGCCTGCAGTTTATCAGTGAAATCAATATAGTCACAATCCAGAGATGTACCAATACTCAAACCGACGTACATTATTACAGTCCAAATTTAAAGTACAACGACAAGCAGCACTCTCTCACCAAATACATAAAGGAAATACAGATAGGAAATGCGAAAAGGAAATACATAATATAATACGCACAACAACACAAGCAACTAGAAGTCTGCAGTCTCCGGGTCGAACTCTGGCTCCTCAAACTCGGGGGGTCACTTCCTCGATCTGGTCGTCGTCTGCTGGTGCCATAAATGGACCAGTATGTAAGTCACAGCAATTCTAAACATAGAAAAGAGGCAGTGCACAAGTATGACAAAAAGTAATTACGTACAAGCAAACCAGAGTGAAAATTAAAGTACTGAGCAACAACTGCACATAACTAAATAGTAAAGGTAAACAGAACTGAAAGGAGAGAACAACCTGTACTGTGATAGTACACGTGTAAAGCAGGCTAAGCAAGTGAAGTGTGATACTGCTGTAGCTAAAAGTACGACAAGTAAAGTACTGGTGACTGCACAGGTGTAGTAGGTAAAGTGCATGTAATGCGTAAAGTAGAGTGTTGAGTATTGGACTCCCCGTATTTGGTTTTGGATGATGAGCAAACATAAATAAATCGTGAACTAACAATTTGTGAGCGCAGTTATGGAGATCGTCGCCAAATTCACGAGAACACTCAAAGCGACATCTTAAGACTTCTCAAAGCTCGTATTCAATGCCTAAAGCTTCGTTGAAGCTTTTGGACCTTTGTTTGGAAGTCATGAAGATTTGATCGAAGCTTTCGAAGACCGTTCCTTAAGGTTTTTATTCATAGTCTTTTAGCTTCGATTTATAGAATGTTAAGCCTTGAGTAATTCTTACTTGTCTCTCTTCATATCGCTCATATCTTAGAGCTAGGATTATCTTAGAAGCCATTAGAAACTTTCCCGAAGCCTATCGCTTCTTCCCTCGGCTTCTAGTGCATCTTAGTTGGTTCAAGTAGAGTCACCAACCGACTAGATGACGATCTAGTCGGTCGGCAACTCTTCATGAACCGACTAGATGTCCTAACTCATTTCAGCTCAGCCATGTCGATCAATTAGTCGGTCAAAGAAGGTTCATCGACCGACTAGATGACGATCTAGTCGGTTAGGAATCCTTCTCAGACCGACTAGTTGAGCTTGCCTCTGAACAGCCTGAGTTACTGTTTACAGTTAGTCGGTCCAAGAACATTCATCGACCGACTAGTTGTGAAACTAGTCGGTCAGCATTTGTTCTTAGACCGACTAGTGTAACTTGTATTCAGCTTCGTGCATTTCACTCTTAGTCGGTCAAAGAACACTCACTGACCGACTAGTTGGCAAACTAGTCGGTTGGCAAGTCTTCTTAGACCGACTAGTTCATGTTGCCTGGAAATCACTCTTTTGGCTGTCGAGCTGTTAGTCGGTCCATGTTGAATCACCGACCGACTAGTTGATGAACTAGTCGGTCAGTGATCCTTCTTAGACCGACTAGTCTGCTTCAGATTTAGATCCGTTGGAGTTTTGAAAGCGACGTTTCTTTCTCTCTTTTCCCTTGATCCTTTAAATACCTGAAGGGGTTATTTCATAGGATCCAAGGCTGCTATTTCCAGAGTTCTATTGATTCAAAGAGAAGCTTTCAACTCTCATCTTCAAGCTCTCCCATTCTCAAGAATCTCTCCCTCACTCTTATTCCTCAAGAGAGATTCATTGATTGTGAGCCTTCCAAGCCAAGGGCTTGATTCTAGGTCATCCATCTCATCCCTAGGCTTCCATTGCTGGTCATCTTCTTGAAGCTAGGGTTTGGTGACTCTTCCTCCATCAAAATCCTCTTTGCCCTAATTTGGTAAGAAATCTCAAGGCATAGGTATTTTGTTGGTAAGCATTTCATTTCAGTTATATTTGAATTGTATACTCTCAGTTGTGAGAGGTTTTGCGTGATCCCGGGTTGTGGGATTCACGGTCATCGATTGTAGGTCGATTGCTCTTGTGAGGTTTTCGCAAGTAGTCTTATTGGAAATCTTGAGTTAGGGTTTCTAACTCAAGTATCCGGAAGGGATCCGGGTGGTTGGGACGTAGGATCACCGGGAACAAGTCGGGGAGACTTGGGTGGATCCGAACACATTAAACCATTTGTTTGCGTTTGCATTTATTCTTGTTGATCGTTGTTATTCCGCATTGTTGTTTGTTAATTGCACGATAATTAGAAATAACTCTCCCTATTATTTAAAAGTACTATTCACCCCCCCTCTAGTACATGTGCAGTAGCTTCCCAGGGCACTACATAGAGGTGATCGTGCAAGCTACACTAGAACTACGTGACTCAAGCCGGAGAGTATAAGATGTGACCATCGAGTTCATCTCTTGCCTGGGTGCGCTTACCCAGACGAATGCCGAAACACATGCAACAGTACATGTATTTGCCGAAACACATGCATCGGGACGGGATGCCGAAACACAGGCAGCGGTACATGTATTTGCCGAAACACATGCATCGGGACGGGATGCCGAAACACAGGCAGCGGTACGGGAAGACAAACTCCCGTCACTCCCACACTCTCTCAAACTATGAGTTACCCCAAAACCCTAGTGAAGTGTCAAGTGTTTTACAGGATGTTTCACAAGACGTTTCATACGATGTATCACATGATGATAGTCAAACAAAGACCATTGGTTAACTTTCTTATTGAAAACCAGAAAGGTAGAAGCTCATTTCAAAGCAGACTGTGCCAAAGCATAGTGGATGCTAAGAATGAGAAGATAAAGACAAGTCCAACATCCAGGATATTGATTCCATGCTTTGAGCATGTGGTGGTTTCATTAGCACACAATTTGCCCAAGTTGATGGTTGTGTGTTACAACCACTAAAGTTGAAAGTTGACAAGGTAATCTCTAGTTGATTAAATTCCTATTAGATTAGGTCTCTAGTTTTGGTTCAAGTCAAATAGCTGTTCTGAGGTTATAAGTGGTGTTCTAAGTTCGTACGAGTACACTTATCTAATTTTCTAAAATCTAGAATTTACCGTGACTTACCGATTTCGAGGTTGTCGTTGTGAGCCGAGACTAGATCTAGAGCTTCCATGGGAGTTGGTGCACGAGAATTGGTACATGCAAACATAAGAAAACCGGTTAAAGAACACACTATTTTCTACCTATTTAACTTGATCGTTTTGATCTTATAATTGTTTGAAACGGTGTCGAAAAGTGTTCTAAATTTTTATATAGGCTAGATATAAGGAATATAATTTTACTTAAAGAGGAAATATTTTTCTGAAGATTCTGGTAATTTTTATATTTTTTAACATCTCAAAGTGGGTTTTAAAACTGATTTTAATTAGTTAACGTAATTATTCAATAATTTTTTTGGATGAAATACACATCAGAAAGTTTCAAGTGAGCTGTCAGAACGACCGTCTCGAAGAGTACTACAACATATATTTTTTTCACATATCAATTTATGTGAAAATAACAAGTTATGAATTTTAAATAAAAACAACATATTTAAATTTTAGGCTTAAAAATTTATTGTGGAAAATCTACTCGTCTGATTAAGATGAAACTAGCGCCAATTGGTCTAGAACGTCATTTCTGATTTTCTGGGCCTAATCTTGTAATTTTCTAAGGCTTATATTATTTATTACGAATTTAAAATCAGAAACACTATTATTTAAATGTAAATACGTGTGGAAATATGCGTATTTCGTATGAATTGCGTATCATGCGCTTAACCTTCTTCTTCCTCTTCTTACGTTAGCTGTGCAGGGGGGTCTTCGATGACACCGTCGACGTAAAGGAGCAGCGAAGGCGGCGAGGGAAGGCGGGGCGGCATTGGGGTCGGAAGCGAGGCGGCAGACGTCGGAGGGAGCTCGGGGAAGGATGAGCAGCGGTGTGGGTCAGTTTGTAGCGATGGAGGGCGGTGGAGAGCTGGGCGCTCGGGGGGTGTTTGCGGCCTTCGCTGGTGGCGTACAACGGAGGAGGAAGCGGCGAGGCGGAGCGAGGTCGAAGGCGGGGGGTTCTTCGTCGGAGCTCCGAGGAGATACGAGGAGGTGGGCAGAGCGGGAAAGAGGCAGGGGTACGGTAGACTGCGCTTCACCATTAGAGCGTGTAGGGGTGGGATGCCTCGTCGGAGTTGGGGCCGTACGGACGTCGGAGGGAGTGGTGGGCTTCAAAGAGTGGCATCGGGAGCTCGGCGAATGCAGTGGATGGGCGGAGGAGGGTCTAAGGTAGTGGAGCGTGGCGGTGAGGCGACGTCGACAGTGAGACCGTCAGAGGGAGGGGCTGTGTGAATGGGAGAGCATGGGTTCGGGCTTGGTGGATTCGAACGAGAAAGAGGGAGAGAACTGAGAGTGAGCGGGCTTGGGAAAAATCAAACGAGAGAGATAGGGGAGTGTGTGTTGCATGGCTTGGGGAGAGAACGAAAGAGAGAGGGAGAAGGCGGCCTCTGTGTGTGAGGTTGTTGATGTGAGGGGTGAGGAGGGTTAGTTTATATAGGGATTATGGAATGATAAAATTTATGACCACAATTACTATAGGGGACAAGGGGATTAAAGGGGATGGTTGGGATCCTGAAATTTTGGATCTCAACCAGCTCATTTTGTGGATTAAAGGGGGTGGTTGGGAGATTAGGGTAGAAGTAAATAGTAATTGAGTGATTAGTAAGAGTAAAAAGTCATTAGTGATTGTAATTAGTGAAAACGGAGGAATATAACCCTGTTTTCGCATACGACTCCGAAAAATTACGAAAAACATAGCCACGAGATCGTATCGTCGCGAGGATCGTGAATACGAGATCCATTTTGGGGTTTGAGCTACGGAGATACTAGTTTTAGGCCAAAACGTTTAGGATGCGGGTTTGCGAGTTCTAAGTCGATTTGATATCAGAAAATTACGAAATTAATATGGGGAGCCCTAAATGATCATAGAATGATACTGTAGAAGTTTGAAAACGTTTTTATGATGTTTATATAGAAAATTAATTCATTCAGCTAAAACAGTAACAATTGAAAATGAATTATTATAAAAATTATTTAAAGGTATTTGATGAAACCCGAACTTACTGAAATACACCATAACTAGTTGGATGCTTCAAAATATTTTTTATAACGAATTTTGAAATCATTTTTGATTTAAAACTCCTGATCAACTATTATAAAATAATTTTAAAAATGTGAAAATACGTCAAATACGTAAATAGGTGTATTGACGAATACGGGTCGTTACAGGTGCATGTTGTAAGTGATCCCTAAGGAAGTTGAGTTTACGCTTATGGTTAAGAAGAATGGCTTTGTGGCAAATTGCGTGTGATCCCTAATGAAGTTGTATGATTCATAGTGAAAGGTTCATGTTGCATGGAAAACGGTTCATGTTGCCTGCTAGGCCTTAAAATTAAATGTATATTAACCTGGTCATTTATGTTATGGTCACCTTAAACTGCTTGCTAGCCTTGTAGTTTAAATGGCCTTATAGTTCGAATGTATTTCCAATTCTTGCAAGTCTTTTTTATGTTACCTTTAGTTTTACATGTTAGCTTGCTTAAATTCAATACTAAATAAATTCCAGGGATGTCTCGAAATGCCACATGGCGGGTGAGCATCCTAGCAGGGGTTGGGGGAATAACTGGGTACTAGTAGAGTATGAGGGCTGGACTAGTATGTGACAGAGTTGTGTGCCTTGCTCAGTTGAGTACAATACCTTGCTCAGTTTACTTGTGATAGTGTGGTATGGTTGTGGAGTTTTCCTCACTTGCACCCCAAAGTTGGGGGAGTGGGTGGAGTGAGAGGCCCCGTTAAAGAAACAGTACTCGCGTACCACTGGCGGGTGCTCCCTACCGCCCCACCTTTGGGGTGGAGTCCAATTCATCATATTCAACTACACACCCAGTTTTGCAAATGAAAATTAACTACTTCAAACTTTCAAAGTGTGATTTCTTTTTCCTTGACTGATTGTGGTTCCTTTCACGCGTACACTATTTGTGATAAACGAAATAACCATTATAGAATAAATTAATAATAACAACAATCCCCAATTAACATGTACCTTCTATGCGAGTTGAGTTTTCTACTTGGTCATGCTGTGACGTGTTCCCTCACGTGGGTTTAGGAGCAGAGCAGGTGACATTGGAGCAGGAGCATGGGATGGACCTTACAGGAGATGCTACTTTTCACCCTGGTTCCCAGGGTTAGGATAGAGTGTGAGTTGTACTTTTGTGGACTATGAGGGTTGTAGTCATATCAGTGTACTTTTGAGTTATTTACTTCAGATGTACTTATGTATGGGACGTTATCACTTTTGTACTTGTACTTACCTTCTAGTTGTACTTTTGCCAATGTACATTTCTGTGATGAGTAGTACTTATTGTTGTTTGTGTTGGTGCACTGTTGAGTTTCCTTACTTTCTGATGTCTGTGTTGTTCTAGTATGTGCAGTGACCTGCTTGTAGTATTTCTTTTGATTCTACGCTTGGTGTAATACCACGGCCTGTTAAATACCATTCCCTATTTACCTCAATACCCGAGGTAATTGGGTGACTGGGGCGTGACATATGGTGGCCCATGCAGGTCCTCTAACACTGCGACATGCGTAAGGACAACACCGACAATCTCTGATACTCCAGCATATGAAGCTAATCTGAACTATCTTACTCTCTTATCACAGATAGAAGGCAGGAACTAGATATCTGGGACTGGCGGATCTGGGGGATCCCGGGACGGAACATCTGGGACATCTGAGTCTGCATTGATGGAAAAGATACTGTCACGACCTGCTTCCCTAAAATGGAGGCGAGACGTGAAAAGGTCCGCACGGGAGTGGAGCTGTGAAGCCCCAAACCCGATAAGCGTCAATGAAACATAAGCAGGTCCCTGTAACCATAACAGAACAACAATAATAACACAAGGAGAGACTGAAACAAAATCTCATATCTCACAAATTGTCCAACATGAAAATAAGTCCAACATCCAGAAAAGCCACCAGGCTAAAAGAAAGAGTCTAAAGGCCCAGAACAAGGCCAACAAAAGCAACGACATAACAAAGTATATGTGCTACTCACCGACAACAAAACAACTGTCTAACAAAAGTAAAACACAACGAAGACACTAGGACTGGTCCCCAGTGTCCACGTACTCCCCGTCAAACACAGGCTCGGGCTCGGCGTCAGCAAACACCTCGTCCTCAACAAGGTACTCAGGCTCGGGATCTAACATGTGTCACCCAAAAGAGTAAAGGGGCACATGTCAGCAAGTCTAAAAGACTTGGGCAAGGAAACTAAAAGTAAGGCAACTAGCAACCTAGCAGTTATAGTATGCATGACATGGCAGTTATAACATGAGTGCACAATCAAGACATGGCAAGACAATTTGTACAAGGGAACAATTATCGGGACAAGACAAGGCAAGACAAGACAAGAGTAGCCAAGCTACTAACAATCTCAATCAATTCACTATTCACGTTTCAAGTTGTTTGTAGATGTTTACGCCTTATAGCTGAATGGTTTCACATTCACGCTGATTGGCCGCTTAACAACTACCCCACCCCAGAGTTTACGCCTTACAACTGCAGTTGCTGATCGGGCAGACTCCCAGTTGAATGGCCGCTTAACTCTTACCCCCAATACCCACACGTAATGGAGCCAGGGTCCCCGCACATGAGCTCAGCAAGTGAGCCGGGGTTGCCCCGCACATGAGCTCGCATTCTTAAACATTTGGCGTAGGGGTGCACCTAGCCGGGTATCCGAGCGTTGGGGTTTCCAACTACAAGGCTCGCTTCTGGAACACGAGCCAGGAATATAAGCAATGTAGCGAAGCTACGCAATCACTGAAATACATAAAGGATGCAATGACATGACAATTAATTTGCGTACCGATAATGGAAAGTAAACGTGACATGGTAATTGTGCAACATGCTAAATGTCGGAACTAGCTTCGTTGTCAAGCTAGTTCCCCAATTTGCGCCTAGGCGAGTATCATTTCGTCGCCTAGCCTCTTTTACGCCTACAACAAGCATAATGGCCTAAGCATGGCCTAAACCCTAAGTGGCAAGTTTCACTTGCCTAGCACCGGGGATGACGATCACGAAGGCTCGTCTCGCGGATGCTAATCTACGGGGAAGTCGCTGTTATGGGGAAACAATCATCAAACAACATGAAATTTTATTAGGGTTTCGTAAAAATATAAATAGGTTATGAAAACAACGGTAGATCGATTTCTTACCGAGAGGAGGCGGAAGAAACACTCCGGAGAACCCTTGGATCAGATCTGGGAAAGATTGGAGAAGTTTGGAGAATTAGGGTTTTGGGGGATTTTGGGGATTTTATGGAGATTTGGGGAAAATGAGAGGTGGTAAGAGTGGATGGAGGGTTTAGATGATGAATCTAGGGCTTGGAATGAAGGGATGAAGCTTGGAGGAAGATGGGGCTCAATGGGGGAGATTTTAGGGTTTAGGGTCGAGTGGGGGAAAGATGAAATCGTTTGGGTTGGGTATAAATAGGCTAGGCTGGCGGCTGCCCAGAAATTAGGGTTTTAACACAGGTTAGTCGGTCAAAGAGCAACCACTGACCGACTAGTTTGGCAACTAGTCGGTCGGTCGACCAACGCAGACCGACTAAGTGTAAACAGTAACTTCTGAACGAAAATAGGATTTAGAATTAGTCGGTCCATGAACAATTACTGACCAACTAGTTTAGCATCTAGTCGGTCGATGAACGTTCTTAGACCGACTAAGAGTGAACAGTATTGATACCAAAAATAAGATGATGAGTTAGTCGGTTAAAGAAGCATTGCTGACCGACTAGTTTGCAACCTAGTCGGTCAACCAACGTTCTTAGACCGACTAACGATAAACAGTAACTCCTGAATAATTTAGAAAGCCAACTAGTCGGTCCAAGAAGGATTACCGACCGACTGGATCGTCATCTAGTCGGTCGGTGCCCCTTCTTACACCGGCTAATGAGCACCAAAAGTTCCGATACGGAGCGTGGGGCCCCGGGATCGATTCCTAAGACTCCTAGGCTTGATCTATTAGTAAGATACGACCGTTATGAAGCCCGTCACGAATGACGTACTTCGAAATCGACGATCCTAAGAGAGAAACGAGAAAACACGAAGAAACGATTCGAAAACGAAGTTACGGAGACGAAAACCACATATGAGGAGAAAATCCACCAAACATATATTATATTATAATAAATCCAGATACATGAAAAGCAGTCGTTACAGATACTAATGGAAATCTTAGGCCACCTAAGCCAGCAGGATGAGAAGTTGGCTAGTGTTTCGGCATAGAAGAATCCGGGGTACAAGCAGTTTAAGGAGATGCATCCTAAGACCTTCGTCGGGAAGAAGAGTGCACTGGAGGTGGACGAGTGGCTGAGGCGAATGGAGGATGACTTGACTATGGTCAATTTTTCGCGAGAAGGCTGGGTGGATGCATCCAGGAGATACTTGACTTATCAAGCCCGTAATTGGTGGAAGGCACAGGAGCGGCACTTGGCTGGGACTATTAGCATATGAAAGATGTTCCAAGAGCGCTTTGAGGCCAAATACCTTCCGGAGACAGCTAGAGACGAGTTGAGGAAGAGGTTTGAGCATTTGACCCAGGGTGGGAGGAGCATGGATGAGTACGATGCTGAGTTTTCACTACTCAGCAAGTATGCCCCAGAGCTAGTACAGACGGATGCCAACCGCGCTCGACGCTTCCATTTGGGCCTTGACTCGGAGTTTAGAGGCGCGATGTCTATCATGGATCTGCCCACACATGAGGCCATGCTAAAGGTGGTCAGGTTACATGAGGTCCATTTACGGAGTATATAGAGGATACTCGCGGGAGACAGACAACCATCTGGACAATAGAAGGCTCCTCCTCGACCAGTGCAGACTGTTCAGTTCAAAAGGCCAGGAGCCCTACCATCGACCAGGAGATAGGTGTCCTGCCAGTACTGTGGTAAGGCAGGACATGGGGGGAAGGATTGTTGGCTCTGGGCATCAGGACAGTGCTTCACATATGGAGAAGGAGGACACATCAGTAGGTTCTGCCCTCACCAGGGTCGTCCTTCAGCACCGAGAGTTCCTATAGCGGCTAGGCTAGGACAGCAGCGGGCCCTTCCCCCGGCACCAGAGCAGCGGGCCCTCCCGCTAGCACCTCAGAGGCTCCCACTTCCAGCACCACATAGACCCAGTACTGTGGCGCCGAGAGGACCTTCCCTCATTTCACAGCAGCGAGCTTTCCAGAGGGTGACCCAGACTCCTCAGAGGCATCAGACCTTCATGATGACTGTGTAGAGGCAGAGGGCACCGACCAGGTTATTACCGGCGAGTCTATACTCTTTTACGTTAGTTATGCATATTTCCTTCTTCTTCGTATAGATGTTTAGTTGCCCTTATTTGTTATTGCTTTAGGCACCGTTAGAATAGCATCCTTTCCCGCTTTGTCGCTTTTCGATTCTGGGGCATCCCACTGTTTCCTGTCTGAAGATTTTGTGATCAAGCATGCGATAAGGATAGATTCTTTTGCTATTAAACAGGGTGTGATATGTAATACCTCTGGTTATCGAAATTGTCCTATTGAGATTGGTGGGAGAGAGTTATATGCAGACTTTTTGATTATGAAGATGCCTAGTTTTGAGGCCGTGCTTGGGATGGATTGGCTGGGGATGTTTTACGCCACCATTGATTATAGACTAAGGAGGGTAGTATTTTGGATTTCGGGGCATCCATAGTTTGAGTTTCATAGTGGAAGTAGCACTCTTGAACCTGTGGAGTTTAGGGCAGCACCAGTAAAAGCTCAGATGATGACCCAGGAGGCAGATTTAGTTTTACCGAGGGTTGTCCGAGATTTTCCTGATGTGTTCCCTGATGACGTTTATGGACTGCCCCCGATAGATCCTTAGAGTTCACAATAGACTTGATACCAGACACACAGTCGATTGCGAAAGCTCAATATCGTATGGCCCCACCTGAGTTAGATGAGCTTCACAATCAGTTGACAGACCTATCTGAACGAGGCTGATCCACCCTAGTGTGTCTCCGTGGGGAGCACCAGTGCTTCTAGTAAATAAGAAGGACGAGTCTCGAAGAATGTGCATTGACCATAGGGAGTTGAACAAGGTAACAGTGAAGGATAAGTATCCTCCCCCTTGTACAGATGATATCTTTGATCAGCTGGGTGGATCCTGAGTGTATTCAAAGTTGGACTTGCGTAGTGGTTATCACCAAGTGAAGGTTCAGTGATCTGATGTTTCGAAGACCGCTTTCAGGACCCGTTATGGTCATTATGAATTCTTGGTGATGCCTTTTGGAGTGACATATGCACCAGCCACCTTCATGCGACTGATGAATCAAGTCTTCTTTGAATACTTGAATAAGTTTGTAGTGGTCTTCGTTGATGACATCTTGGTATATTCAAAGGATGAAGTGGAGCATGCTGGACATTTGAAAATTGTATTGGAGACCCTAAGACAGCACCGATTATATGCTAAGTATAGCAAGTGCTAATTTTAATTATATAAAGTTGCTTTTCTTGGGCATGTAGTTTCTGGAGAAGGGATATCCGTTGACCCAGAAAAGGTTGCTGTAGTGGGGAAGTGGATCGTTCCTATGATGGTTATCGAGATTAGGAGCTTCTTGGGCTTTGCAAGTTATTATCGGAAGTTTATCCGAGACTTTTCTAAGATTTTTGCTCCACTAACACACCTTACGAAGAAGGAAGTAGCCTATGTATAGTCCGATACGTATCAGCATGCAGTTGAGGAGTTGAAGCAGAGATTGACGACTGCTCCGGTTCTGACTATTCCTGATCGGTCAGGGGGTTTTGAGGTTTTTTGTGATGCGTCTGGTAGAGGCCTCGGCTGTGTTCTTCATCAGCATGGTCGTGTGGTGGCTTATGCCTCTCGATGAAAGTGCATGAACAAAATTACCCTACCCATGATTTAGAGTTAGCGGCAGTGATCTTTGCCTTGAAGTTGTGGAGGCACTATTTGCTTGGAGAGCGTGTGAAGATATACACCGATCATAAGAGCCTGGAGTATGTCTTTACACAGAAAGAACTCAACATGAGACAACGTAGATGGCTGGAGTTGATGACGGAATATGACATTGATCTTCAGTATCTCCCTGGGAAGGTGAATGTAGTTCCAGATGCTCTCGACTCCCCACTGTATTGAGATTGACTTCACAACCACAACTTCATTGGGCGCTACGACAGATGGAGATTGAAGTTATACTTCCTGGTGAGCAGACAATCATGCTTGGGTTGCAAGTTCGGTCTGATTTGGTGGATCGTATTAAGGCTGCGCAACTGGAAGATGTGAAGTTGATAAGGATAAGAGAACAGGTAGAAGCTGGGCTTCAGACGGATTTTCGTATTCATGAGGATGACTCTTTAAGGTTTGGGAATAGAATTTGTATGCCATTCGACAATGTACGAGAAGAACTGTTGAAGGAAGCCCATAGCTCACCGTATTCTATCCACCCAGGAGGGACGAAAAATGTACCATGACCTGAGACATCATTACTGGTGGCACGATATGAAATGTAGTGGGGCCAGGAGTGTTGCCTCGTGTATCGTTTGCCAGCAAGTGAAAGCTGACCACCAAAGAGTTGCAGGTCTATTACAACTCATCCATATTCCTAAGTGGAAATGGCAATATGTGATGATGGATTTTGTGACCGATCTACATTGAACTCCTAGAGGTCATGATGCGATTTGGGTGATCGTTGACCGATTAACCAAATCAACGCATTTCATCCCTTTTCGGGTAGGTCAATCCACATAAGTTTTGGCCAGAAGGTATATGGAGGTATGATTCTCACCACATTCATGTTATCTCTAGTTATCTCTTTAATATGTTCTGATGCAAACTTTGTGCCAGGAGATCGTGAGACTTCATGGTGTCCCTGTATTATAGTTTCTAACCGGGACACCAGATTTACGTCTCACTTTTGGCGGAGTTTACAAGCCAGTCTGGGAACTCATCTCAGCTTCAGTACTGCGTATCATCCCCAGACATACGGGCAATCTGAGCACACCATACAAATTCTAGAAGACATGTTGAGGGCCTGCATGCTTGAGTTTAAGAGGTCCTATAAAGATCATTTGCACCTGGTGGAATTTGCCTGCAACAACAGCTACCAAGCAAGTATTGGTATGTCATAATTTGCAGATTTATATGGGAGGAAGTGCCGATCACCTCTAATTTGGGATAACGTTGGAGATCGTGAACTTCTGGGGGCCTGACATGGTGGTAGAGGCGGTCGAGGTGGTACGGACGGTTCGTAAAAATCTTCGTGTTGCTCAAAACTACTACAAACACTGGGCAGATACTAAGCGGCGTCTTTTGGAATTCCAGCAGGTGATTTTGTATTTCTGAAGATTTCACCTATGCGGGGCACTATACGTTTTGGCCGGCAGGGAAAATTGAGCCCCAAATATATTGGCCTGTCGAGATCTCAGCACATGTTGGTGAAGTGGCTTATCGATTGGTGTTACCTCCGTCCCTCGAAGGTATTCCTGATGTGTTCCATGTATCCCAGCTCAGAAGATACATATGGGATCCCAGTCACGTCGTGGATTTCTCAAAATTCGAGGTGCGCCCGGACATGACCGACGAGCAACAACCAGTGGCTATCCTGGATCGGAGACAGAAAATGCTGCGGAGGAAAGTCATAAATCTTGTGAGGGCCAGTGGTACCAATAGTCCCCATGAGAGTCTACATGGGAGCGTGAAGACGAGATGCGAGAGAAGTACACTCACTTGTTTACATAGTATCTCTCGTAGCTTGGTAACCCTTTTAGCTCCCAAGCTATATGAATGTACAGTTGCACTCTTAATAGTATTTTTGAAATTTCGGAAACAGAATTTATTTTAAGGAGGGTAGGATGTAACCCCTCATAGAGTGTAATACGACTATAGTACAAACTTTTGGGTACACCTCCATTGAACCGTATATGTAGATGTTGGGACCATTCCCTACACTTGGAATTCGTGCCAAGTGGTGTCTGGGAATGGCCATTTGTGATTTATATGTAGGATGGCATGAGATGTAATTAAGGGGCTAAGTTGGATGGTTATGTTTAAAATAATTTATTTTAGGGATGTTTTTGTTAATTAACAAACAAAAGAGAAGATATTTCACCCCTCTCCTAGAAACCTCTACATTTTTCTCTCCTTATCCATTCTTTTTCTTTTTTCTTTTTTCTTTTTTCCTTTTGTTTCCTCATGTGGGCTGAATTCTCTTAGGAACCCAAAAAAGAGAGAGAGAAGAAGAAGAAAGAAAGAAAGAAAGGAAAGAAAGAAGGAAAGAAAAGGAAACAAATCAAAGAAAAGGAAGAAGAAAAGGAAGAGAGAGGAATTGCCATTGCACAAGGAAGAAGGAGAAGAGGAGGAATAATTCCCCAATGAGGTAGGAACTCAACTTCCATTAAAATGTCAATTGCATTGTAGTTTACAAGAAAATTTTTGCATGCTTTAAGGAAAAGTTAACACCTTTGTTAATTATAATGAATTGACATGCAAGTTCACATCTTTCATATGGTAGCATGAAAAAGATTGTATTTTTATCATGTAGGAAGCCCATCCTAGTGTAGAAATATTAAATTGTAGGGTACATTAGTTAGTTCCTTAATAAAGATGTCATTTTATGGGGAATATAGTGTAGTTGTGCTAAAGATTGCATTTTTATAGTAGCTCCTTAAGTAAAGATCGCATTTTGTTTAAGTGGATCTAAAGTCCCTTACTAAAAATCCAATCTTTGATATAGACCCAATTTCATCTTATAAAACTTCATTTTATTAAACTAGGTCCTAAACACTTTCACTAAAGTCTTTATTTTAATATGTTGCATGTTTATCTAAAGTCCTTGTTTCACAAAAATGTGGGTCTAAGTAGAATTGTGGTAATTGCTTATGCTTGCAAATAGATGGAAATTAGTTACCTTCATCAAAGCCTAAAAATAGATGCTAGCATACGCCCCACATTTTCATCTTAAGGAGAAAAAAAGAGAGATAGTTACTTTCATGAAAGCCTCTATTTTACAAAAAATCTCTCTTGCTCATGCTTGCATCAAAAATGTTGCATGCTAGTCTTTTAATTCTATAATGATGTTTTATGGAAAACGGTGCATGTTGTAAGTGATCCCTAAGGAAGTTGCGTTCATGCTTATGGTTAAGAAGAATAGCTTTGTGGCAAATTACGTGTGATCCCTAATGAAGTTGTATGATTCATGGAAAATGGTTCATGTTGCATGGAAAACGGTTCATGTTGCATGCTAGTCCTTAAAATTAAATGTATATTAACCCTGGTCATTTCTGTTATGGTCACCTTAATACTGCATGCTAGCCTTGTAGTTTAAATGTCCTTGTAGTTCGAATGTATTTCCAATTCTTGCAAGTCTTTTTTATGTTACCTTTAGTTTTACATGTTAGCGTGCTTAAATTAAATACTAAATAAATTCGAGGGATGTCTCGGTCTGCCACATGGCGGGTGAGCACCCTAGGAGGGGTTGGGGGGTAACTGGGTACTAGTAAAGCACTAGGACTGGACTACTAGGCGACAAAGATGTGTGCCTTGCTCAGTTGAGTACATTAACTTGCTCAGTTTCGGGTACTTGTGATAGTGTGGTATGGTTGTGGAGTTTTCCTCAATTGCACCCCGGAGTGGGGGAGTGGGTGGAGTGAGAGGCCCCGTTAAGAAAACATTGCTCGTGTACCACTGGCGGGTGCTCCCTACCGCCCCACCTTTGGGGTGGAGCCCAGTTCCTCATATTCAACGACACACCCAGTTTTCCAAATGAAAATTAACTACTTCAAACTTTCAAAGTGTGATTTCTTTTTCCTTGCCTGATTGTGGTTCCTTTCACGCTTACATTGTTTGTGATAAACGAAATACCCATAATAGAATAAATTAATAATAATAACTATCCCCAATTAACATGTACCTTCTACACGAGTTGAATTTCCTACTTGGTCACGCTGTGACGTATTCCCTCCCGTGGTTTTAGGAGCAGAGCAGGTGACCATGGAGCAGGAGCAGGAGATGGACCTTACAGGAGATGCTACTTTTCACCCTGGTTCTCAGGGTTAGGATAGAGTGTGAGTTGTACTTTTGTGGACTATGAGGGTTGTAGTCATCGTAGTGTACTTTTGAGTTGTGGACTTCAGATGTACTTATGTATGTGACGTTATCACTTTTGTATTTGTACTTACCTTCCAGTTGTACTTTTGCTAATGTATATTTCTGTGATGAGTAGTACTTATTGTTGTTTGTGTTGGAGCACTATTGAGTTTCCTTACCTTCTGCTATCTGTGTTGTTCTAGTATGCGCAGTGACCTGCTTGTAGTATTTCTTTTGATTCCATGCTTGGTGGAATACCACGGCATGTTAAACACCATTCCCCATCTACCTCAGTACCCGAGGTAATTGGGTGACTGGGGCATGACAGCTTCGAGCCCCTAACATTCAAATAATACTAGGCATTAATTGTGATTAAATTAAATTATTCATGCAAGCCACTAGTGCTCCAAAAAAATTGAAATCCACAGACTAGAAAAGGAAATATGAAACTTTACATTACATTCACAAGGTACATAAACATACTTCGTCTATAAGGGGGTACAAAGGTACAAAAGTGGGGTAAAATCCAAAAGAAAGCCTCAACCCATAAAAGAAAGACAAAAATGTGTCCACACATAGTACAACACACCCTCTAATCTACCCCATGGAAATCTAACTGAACAAAGGTACTCTTGGTGGTCTCCATCTGTACCTCGGAGGGTGTAGTCTGTTGTGCAAGAATCTGCTATGTCGTCTCCACTCTTGATCTTGAAAAATGTATATGGGATACGTCAACACGTTACCCAGTAGGAAACCTAACTAAACTAGATAGGACCCAGTTTTAAAACCGCTCTACCTAACTAAAGGGTCGGTTTACTGAAGTATATAAGTCCACAGAATAATACATCGATAAAAGCATGTCACATTATACAGGTACTGAAAAGTAAAGCTGAGGAATCATAAGAATAATAAGCACATGTTAATGACATTAATTTAAAGTGTTGCAGTTAATTTATTATTATGGAAACCCCTGTAAATCGTAGGACACTTAAGGAGCTGGACTTTACCCATGGAGGGTGAACATAGTGGTACACCTAACAGCGACACAAGCACTGTATGGGCCTCTCGTAACTCCCTCGTTTCGAGAGTGAGATGGTGGTACTTCTCTATGTCATGGTGCATCTCGAGTACACCCATGGGCCTCTCTAACCCTGCACACTCCCTGTGCCGGATGTCGGTAGTGCGAGTGAGACTACAATTCTATGTCCACTCCTTAATGCCTACATTTTACATGTGTTTTCCCCAAACCCACATCTGGAGTTGCACTTATTTTTGAATGGATTGAGAACTCTAGAATATTGACACTCATCTCGCTCTCAGTTTCATCAGTTCATGGTACTTTTCATTTCGGTGATCTCATTACAGCATTCACATTCTTTTTCCATCTTCTCATCATTACAACGTGAACATCTTTTTGAATCCATTATTATTGAGTATTGGACTTCTCCCTACTTGGTGTTAATGATGAGCAAACATAAATACTTGTGACTAATCCCCTATTTTGCAGTTAATCCATTGCCTAAGCTTACTATGAAGATCAACTAGCAATGTATGACTCACAAACATGATTGAAGGCAAATGATATGAATCGGATGATCGTAGATTGATGATTGAAGCTCCGTAAAGACTTCAAGCTCATACGATGGAAAGAAGAGATTATTCGTCAATGTAATTTTTCTTTTATCTCTTCTAGTATGTAGCTTAGAAGTAGAACTTTGATGGATCACTCACACACATCTACTTTCGATCATAGGACATCTCTAGACCTTTGTCCTTTGATCTCAATTCAATTCTCTTTTGTTTGTGCTAGGATTGTTCATAACAGCTGACTGCTGAACAGTTTACAGTCGCCTGTCTCAAAAACAGTCTACTGTGTTTTGTTCTACAGTCGCCTGTTATGCACAGACTATTACAATGCAGTTTTGGGCCTTCTCTAATTATTTCGCACAGGCTACTGTTGAACGATTCACAGGCGCCTGTCCTTGTGACAGTCGACTGTGTGTTGTACATCAGTCGCCTGTCTCTCCTTACCCAAACTATGTTTTGATCTCTCTTCTACGGCCAGTCGACTTATGCTGTATATACAGTTGACTGTCTATTAGATCAGTCGACTGTCTATGCTGCAACAGTCGCCTGTCTGTAAATCAATTCTTTGATTCAGCTCTCTGGAAATTTATCATGTTTGTGACAGTCGTCTGTTTAAGGTTATACAGTCGCCTGTTCTGATTTACAGTCGATTGTGTTCCTTGCATCAGTCGTCTGTCCTGTATCTTGTGAGATTTCCAGTATTTGTCTAACTTACTCATCTCTCGGCCAGTCGCCTGTCGAAGAATGTACAGTCGCATGTTGGTTTAACAGACGACTGTATTTGCTTCATCAGTCGACTGTCCACGTGGTAAGTTACCGTTATGAATTCTCACCTACCCTTGCTGACTGTGCAACAGTCGACTGTGGATTGTTCAACAGTCGACTGTCGCGAGTTCAGATTATATCCGTTGAGATTTTTCTCACGGATTTCGATTGGGTTTTTGCCTAAACTGTTTTGTGGATTTGAGAAAGCTATAAATAGAGCTTCTACTGTTTCATTGGAAGGTTACTCATTCATTGCAAAATCCTTCAAGCTTTCATTTCCAAAGATCAAAGCTTTCAAATCCAAAGCCCTAAGTATTTCCAAATCTTGTTCTCTTGCTCTCCAACCTAGAACCAAAGATTAATCTTCTAGGCATTTTGTGCAGTCAAGAGAAATGGCTTTTCTCCTCTCTTCCAAGAGAGTTCTTCAACACACATCACACTTCTCCTTCAAGTTCTACTTCAAGGCATAGGTGATTGTAAGTGTTGCTTTCAGATTTCATAACTTCTTTATTTGAATTGTGCTCTCGGTTGTGAGAGTGGTTTTTGCTTGCTCCCTGGTTGTGGGAGTCAAGGACATCGATTGTATTCGATTGCACTTGTAGGGTTGCTACAAGTGGGTTTTAAGGAAACCTCAAGTTAGGGTTCTAACTTGAGTATCCGGTGGTATCCGGGTGGTAGGGACGTAGGATTACCGGGAACAGGTCGGGAGTTGACTTGGGTAATCCGAACCCTTGTAACATAACTGTGTTTGCGTGTGTTTCTCTTTGGGTTGTTTTTCTATTCCGCACTATTTGTTGGATTGCATTTTATTTGGCGTAAATTCCTTTTAAATTTGCATAAACACTATTCAACCCCCCTTCTAGTGTTTTCCCCATAGACACGGTCCTTACAATTGGTATCAGAGCGCAAGGTTTTATCTATGGCATCCAACAACAACAACGTTCCTCCGCCGCCTACGTACAACAATCACGACCGTGATGGAGCGTCCACACTTTTCGAAGGTCAATCTATGGTACGTCCTCCATGTTTCAATGGTACTAACTTTGGTTATTGGAAGTGTAGGATGGATACATTCCTTAGGAGTGCTTCTCTTTGGAGAACTCTCCACAAGGAGTACGTCGAGCCCTCCGAAGATGATTTCGAGAAATGGACGACTTTCGAGAAGTCCGCTGAAGTCAACAACGCTAAAGCAATGAACGCTCTTCATTGTGCGTTGGACCCGAATGAGTTCAACAAGATATGCACATGTAAGAGTGCATATCAAATTTGGAACCATCTCATCGTTACCCACGAGGGAACGAATAAGGTAAAGCTTTCAAAGTTATATGTTGCAGTGCAAAAATTCGACTTGTTTCACATGCAGGAAAATGAGAGCATTGCGTCGATGTACGGACGCTTTACCGACATCACAAACGAATTGGAAGCCCTTGGCCAAATCTACACCGAACCTGAAAAGGTAAGGAAGATCGTCATGGGGATGAACTCCAAATGGGAAAGACGAGCAATCGCCATTGAGGAGGTCAATGATTTGAAGAACTACACCGTGGTGAATCTCATCGGGACTCTTATGTCTTACAAAGTTAGACAGGATAACCGATTGAAGATTCGAGCCATGATGAATCCCTCGGAGGCCAAGAAGAAAGCTTTGGCGTTCAACGCCAATTTGTCATCCTCGGAAAGTGATGAATCCGAGAATGAGATGGATTTGGGTGAAATGGCCCAAATGGCGAAGAAGTTCCAACGCTTCTTCCGCAAAGGTAAATTTTCCTCCAACAAACGTTTTGAGTCTACTAATGCTACTTCCTCTCTTTGTTATAAGTGTAATAAGCCAGGGCACATCAAGAGGGATTGCCCAACGTTAAACAACAAAGAAAAGTGGAAGGCACCAAAGTACCGCAAGTCCAACAAGAACAAGAAAGATAAGAAGAAAGGACTCGTCGGTACCTTTGATGACTCAAGTGATGACTCATCAAGCTATTCCGATGATGAGAAGGGTGAGAGCGCCCACATGTGCTTCATGGCACTTGAAGACCCACTCTCGGATGAGAGTGATTCCGATACGGATAACACCGAGGTAACAATGGATGAACTTTGTATAGCTAATGAAGAACTATTTGCTAAATACCAATCTTTAATGCTTAGATACTCTAGCTTAAAGAAATCAAAAGTTAGCAAGTCATCCATTCCATGCATTATCAACAATGACACCATTGTTGATACTTTAACCCTTGAGGAAGCAAACTTAGCTTCTCAAAATATCACATTGAGAGATGAGGTGAATTCCCTCAAATCTCAACTAGATCAAACACATCCCATGGATAATAGTGATCTAGTTACATGCCACACACAATTGGGATTAGAGAATGATTCTCTTAAGACCCAAGTGCACGAGCTCAAAGCACGGGTGTCCACCTTGGATACCAACATTTCTTCTTTAAAGGAGAAATATGAGCTCATGTCCTCCCGTATTGTGAGATTCAATAAGGGACAAGGACAATTGGATGATTTGCTTGCAAATCAATTTCTGGCCACACATCGTGTTGGCCTTGGATTTGTAAAAGCAAATGCATCTAGTGATCGCACCTCCTATAGTGGTGTCACTATAGATTTTGTGAGGCCTTCCTCCGGTGGATCCACAAGTGGTGTCAAAGACACTATAGGTAGCAATCCTACCAAGAATGTCACCACATCACCTTCTCTTCCTTTTGGCAAGAAACCCACTAAGGGTGGAAACCAAAAGCAAGGCCATGCTTATATGTACACTAATACTCATCCACGTAGGAAACATCCTACTTCACAAGTGGATAATCATGACACATTTTATGCTCCGCACCCACGGACACGTACACAACCACACATGAGAAACACTCATGTACGTGCTCCCACACACCCATATGCTTATACGCATCATTCTTTCATGTATGCTAATTCTCCACATGTCATGCATGATAAATATGCTTCATATAATATGCATGTTCCCAAGAATACATATCATTCAAGAATGTACAATGCATATCCTCCGCCTCATATCTATGCTAGAAATCATGTTCCTAAGAAGCATGCACCACATAGAAATCCAACTCATATGCATGCAACTAGGAATAGGACTCCCAAGATGTACACTATTTGGGGTCCTAAGAACACTAGTCTAAATGTTAGGAATGCTTATGTTGATTCCTACTTTCAAGATGTAATAGAATTAGTAACTATGTTGGGAAGCGGAAGTCCACTTGGACTTGGCTTCCAAAGGGCTAATCCCCTTGGACCCAACAAACATTGGGTACCATAAGCTTATGGTATATTATATAGGTACCCAAGAGAAAGAAGAAGAGCAATAAATGCCTTATTAGCTCTAAATGGAAAGGATGGATTCTTGATAGCGGTGGCTTCAAACATATGACGGGAGATCCCTCATTGCTCTCCGAAGTGATTAGCATCAAAGATGGTGCAACGGTCACTTTTGGATGTAATCAAAAGGGAACCATCATAGGAGTAGGTATCATTGGTAATCCTTCCAAACCCCTAATTACTAATGTTTATCTTGTTAGTGGTTTATGTCACAACCTCATTTCCATAAGTCAACTTTGTGACAAAGGTTACAAGGTTAACTTCGGAGAAGGATTGTGTACTATTGTTGATTGTGATTCAAATGTCTTATTTTCCGGTATTAGGAGTAAAAATATTTATTATTTAAGCTTGCCTAAAACCGTAAAACATTGCTTAGTTGCTAACACAAGTGAACAACTATTATGGCATCGCCGTTTTGGTCATGTTCACTTCAAGCACTTATATAAGTTAGCTAAGCATGATCTAGTCAAAGGTTTTCCTAAGATTATTTTTAATAAGAAAATTTTTTGTGATTCATGTCAAAGAGGTAAACTAAGTAAATATTCATTTAAGCTTAAAGAAGGGATTACTTCTAAGAGGCCCCTAGAACTTCTTCATCTAGATTTATTTGGGCCAACTAGAACCACTTCTTTAGGTAATGCTCATTATGGACTAGTTGTCGTTGACGACTTTTCTAGATTTACTTGGGTTTCATTCTTAACTAATAAGAATGAAGCTCATGAAGAGTTTACCAAATTTGCAAAGAAGATTCAGAATCTTTTAGGATCCACCATTATCACTATTCGTAGTGATCATGGAGGAGAATTTGAGAATGAGTCTTTTACTAAGTTTTGTGATGACTCCGGGATAACTCATAACTTTTCCTTTCCTCGTGCACCACCACAAAATGGTGTTGTAGAAAGAAAGAATAGGGCTCTTATTGAGTGTGCTCACACTATGCTCCATGATAGTCATTTAGGACTACAATTTTGGGCAGAAGGGGTGCACACGACATGCTATGTGCTCAATAGGATCCTAGTGAGACCCCGAACAAACAAAACTTGTTTTGAGTTGTTTTATGATAAAAAGCCTCAAGTGAAATATTTTCGTGTCTTTGGTTCAAAATGTTTTATAAAGAACACCATTGGTAATTTAGACAAATTTGAGCCAAGATCCGATGAAGGAATTTTTGTTGGATATTCCACACGTAGCAAAGCCTACCGGATATACAACAAAAATTCTTCAACGATTGAGGAATCACTTCACGTATCTTTTTATGAAGATTTTGACTTTCCTCATGTTGATGATGATAATGTAGAGATTCTTTGTGACTCTCTTAATAATGTTAAGATTAATGATAATATTGTTGAGACTAACCCTTCTAGCGAAGTTGTTGAAGTTGTTCCTAGTGATCCAGGTTTACCCAAAGCTTATCCAACCGTTCGCAACCATCCCCATAACCAAATTATTGGAGATATTGGTGTGGGTGTTCGAACGAGATCAAGAATTGAAGAATTCTCCCATTGCGCATTCGTCTCTACCATTGAGCCAAAGAACATTCAAGAAGCTTGTGAAGATAGCTCTTGGATATTGGCAATGGAAGAAGAACTAGCGCAATTCGAGAGAAATGAAGTTTGGGAACTTGTACCTCTTCCAAGTGGTCACCAAGTTATTGGGACCAAATGGATCTTCAAGAACAAGACGGATGAAAACGAGGTAATCACACGGAACAAAGCAAGGTTAGTAGCTCAAGGCTACCGGCAAGAGGAAGGTATTGATTTCAAAGAATCCTTTGCCCCCGTAGCTAGATTAGAAGCTATTAGGTTGCTTTTATCTTTTGCATCCCATAAGAATTTTAAATTGTTTCAAATGGATGTTAAAAGTGCATTTTAAATGGATTGTAAATGAAGAAGTCTATGTTTCTCAACCTCCCGGTTTTATTCATGAGAAATTTCCAAACCATGTTTTCAAACTTAAGAAAGCGTTGTATGGATTGAGACAAGCTCCTAGAGCTTGGTATGATCGCCTTAAGACCTTTATTTTGAATTTAGGTTTTAAAATGGGAGAAGTTGATTCTACACTCTTCATTAAAGATTATGAAAATGACATTCTTTTGATTCAAGTTTATGTAGATGATATTATTTTCGGTTCTACTAACTTTAATCTTTGTCAAGAATTTTCCAAGTCTATGAAGGATGAGTTTGAGATGAGCCACATGGGAGAGCTCACCTACTTCCTTGGATTGCAAATTCGACAAATGGAGAATGGCACTTTCATACATCAGACAAAGTACACAGGGGAGCTTATTAAGCGATTCGGGATGGAATCGTCTTCAAGCAAAAGGACTCCCATGAGTACTACTACTCATCTACACAAGGATGAAAGCGAAAAAGATGTAGACGTTCGTCTATATCAAGGTATGATTGGTAGCTTACTTTACTTAACCGCTAGTAGGCCCGATATCATGTTTTCCGTATGTATATGTGCTAGATATCAAGCAAGACCTAAGGAGTCACACTTGATTGCGGTTAAACGAATATTTCGTTATCTCAATCAATCCCTAGATTATGGGTTACTTTACCCTAAGTCTAGCACGTATGAGTTAATCTCATATAGTGATGCCGACTTTACCGGATGCAAGTCCGACAGGAAAAGTACTAGTGGCACATGCCATTTCTTAGGAAATTCCTTAGTTTCTTGGTTCTCTAAGAAACAGAATTCGGTGTCATTGTCCACGACTGAAGCGGAATATATTGCCGCGGGTCTTGCATGTGCACAAGTTCTTTGGATGAGACACACTCTTAGTGACTATGGTGTCAATTGTGATACTTGCCCTATCATAGTTGATAACCAAAGTGCTATTTGTCTTTCCAAGAATCCGATACACCACTCCCATACCAAACACATAGACGTGAGACACCATTTTATAAATGATCATGTAGCTAAGAAGGACATCATCTTAGAGTACATTGAAACCCAAAAACAAATTGCCGATATCTTCACTAAACCTCTTAAAGAAGATTCATTTGTGAGGTTGCGTGGAGAATTGGGAATTATGGGTGAATCTGAAATCTAGAAGCTCAATTTTCATGCTATAACTCCTTATTGAGCTCATATTTTTGATTGTCTTTCTTCATGTGCTTTATTGCTTTACGAGATTAAGAAAGGCAATTGTGACTTATTTGATTTCATGAGTTTTCGAAGTTGATTGGAGTAATTTGTGTTTCAATGGATTTATTGTTTTCATAATGATTTTAAGATGTATTTGTGATTAGAGTATAGGTCCTAGGGTGAGTGTTCTTATCCTCTAAAGTTCTATCTCACTGTGCATTTATGGACCAGGACAGACGACTGTTTTTCTTTTGACAGTCGACTGCCCTACTCTATATCCTCTATATGAAACTTGGTATCTTTCGCACAGCCGACTGATGACTGTTTTACAGTCGGCTGTTAGCTTTACAGGCGACTGCAATTTAGTTATCAGGCGACTGTACTCTCTGTCGAATTTTTACAGTGTTCTCTGTTATTCTTGTGATCTGTATTAATTCTCGGCCAGCCGACTATTGAGTATATGTCAGTCGACTGTCCAGTGGACATGCGACTGCATTATACTTGCCAGTCGACTGCCCATCTTTCTGAGCTTTAATTTTATCACTTCATACAGTCGACTGACTTTTGTTCTCCAGTCGACTGTCCCCTGCTGTGTCGGTTCATGTGATTTGATCCGAGCCATCGATTCCTTGATCCAACGGCTCAGATTGATTTTCCCTGTTTTATATTCTGTCGACGCGATCACTCCCCACGTCGATTTTCTCTCTCCTCCGCTTAGACCGTTCAACTTCCCGCTCGTTTTTCTCTACAAAAACGAACGATTTCGCTTCTTCAACCGTCGATCTCCTCCTAATCGTCGCTGTCGATCGTGTTCTACCGTCGTCTTTGATCTTCTTCTCCGCGATCGTCTGTATTCCCTCAGTTGGTTTGCTTTCTCTCTCTTGATCTTCGTTGTTTCATTTTGTTGCCTTAGTTTCTCCTTCTCTTGTTTTCCATGGCTCCTAAACCTAAGGAAAAAGAGAAGATCGCTCCTAAGCAACCTAGGACTCCTAAGAAACTTATTGCCAAGAGAAAGAAACCCTATAAAGCTCGAACCAAGCATGCCCAGTCACCCGTGCATTCATCTTCACCGGGTTATTCTCCTTCTTCTTCGTCTAGCGATGCTCAGCCCTTGATTCATCATCAGCGCAAGCCTACTGGTGTTCACATCAGTGAGCCTGCTGCTGAGATCCCTCATGTGTCTCCTTCTGTATCCAGTTCGTCTGAAGAGACTCCTGCTGCACCCCCCTCTGATCCTCTGGTTCCCGTTTGCCGAGACGATCTTTGTCTGGCAAAGTTTCACTCTCTCCTAGGGATCAACCTACTTAGGGAGCGGTACATTTCTTTCCCCGCATTCACTGCTGAGAGACTCTCTGACATTCTTTCCGCTACTCACCTGGCCGATCTTTTTCGCTTCTCTCAGAGCGAGTCCCCCAGAGCCTTTCCATTTCTGGTGAAGCTCTTCTATGCGAACATCGTTCGCTGTGAGTATTCGACTACCGGCATCCTTGATACTGTCGTCCAGGGAACCCACATTCAGATCACTCTCTCTCTCTTAGGGACTATTCTTAGGATTCCTTCTGTCGGTTCCCTCCCCACTGATATCAGCTTTTCCGAGATTGACGATCTTGACCAGTCTGTTCTCCGGGATATGTTTCGAGAGGTTCCTTTAGCTCTTGATTCGGGTGTCAGATCATCCATGTTCACTGCACGGGGTTGGGCTGTTCACCTAGTGGTGAAGTCCAACATTCTGCCGAGATATGGATCGTCTGGCCAGCCGTCTCAGGAATTACTAAAGTGTATGTATGCTATTTTCTCTGGCATGCCCGTGAACTGGGCCGGTGTCCTCCTTGACAGGATGGACAAGGTTGAGTTCACGTGCTCCTCGTCTCACATTCCCTTTGGTGGTCTTTTGACTCGTGTCTTCCGTCACTTTGGTATTGACTTGACTCGTTACGAGCCCATGCCCTTTGGCCCTCTCCTCGACGCTTCTGCGAAGTCGAAGTCCTCTTCGGCTCTGCAGACTGCCTCGAAGAAGAGGAAGACTACTTCAGCTCCATCCTCATCCACTGTGCCTCCAGCTGATTTGCCTTCATCATCATCTGCTCCACCATCACAGGATACTCTTTTGGCGATGGTCTCTGGTATCTACAGGCTGCTCTCTCTCTCTCTCTCTCTCTCTCTCTCTCTCTCTCTCTCTCTCTCTCTCCTCTCTCTCTCTCTCTCCATCATCTCTGTCTCTCTCTCTCTCCCCTCCATCAGGGAATTCCCTTCCCTGAGGATTTGAGACAATATCTTCCTCAGCCTCATGTGCCTCCTCAGCCTTCTGGTGTCGTTGAGCCTCCTGGTGTTGCTTCTACACAGGATGATGATGATGCTGCTGCTTCTGTTGCTCCGTCTGACCCTCCTCCAGAGGACACTCCTGCTGCTTAAGAGCCTGCTTCCTCGTCAGGTGCCCCTGGAGACGCTCACCCTTAGATCGATGTTTTTGAGTGATGACATATGTTTTGTTTGTGTATGATGGATGATGCTGTATGCGACACTTTTTTATATGTATGATGATATACTTTTTGATGTCTTCATGATGTATTCTTTTTTGTTGATCATGATGTATCTTTTTGGGATGGCCATGTTGATGACCATCCGTTGATGTACTCTGCTGCTTTTTTTATCTATATATATGATGTTGCATCCCTCTCTTGTGTCACACTATGCTATATTGATTAACTTCTGTGTGATGTATGATATATTGTCTCTATGTATGCTTCACTCTCCTTGATGTGCTTTTGAGACAATACACGAATTTGATATTGGTTAATTCATGCTTTTTCGTTGATGTGATGAATTTGTGAAAATTATTTTCATTTAGAATATCTAAAATGTTGATATTGGATTTCAATTCCATTACTCACATGTGTATATGATGAGATTTTATGAGATTTTGATTACATATATCTTTATACTCCTTGATTGTTGTTAGTTCATATTTTAGCACTATTATTGTTGTTGTTATTTGCTCCCATCTTTTTGGATAATGCCATAGGAGGAGAGAAATAAACATACAAGATTCATAATGGATGTGCTAAGTATGTTCTAACGCTTGAATCTAAGATTTTCGTTGCCTTAGATTCAGGGGGAGTAAGATTACAATGAATAGGGATTTTATTTCCTAGATTTCTTGAATTAAATTCATTCATATCTCACTCATTTGCTTCAATTGCTATATAGATGCTCTAATATTTGTTGACGAACTTGATTGGCATCTATGTAGGGGGAGTAAGTTTTCATTACGCACAATTATTTATCTTTTTGTTTATGTTTGTTTGTCATCATCAAAAAGGGGGAGAATGTTGAGTATTGGACTTCTCCCTACTTGGTGTTAATGATGAGCAAACATAAATTTTTGTGACTAATCCCCTATTTTACATTTAATCCATTGCCTAAGCTTACTATGAAGATCAACTAGCAATGGATGACTCACAAACGTGATTGAAGGCAAATGATATGAATTGGATGATCGTAGATTGATGATTGAAGCTCCGTAAAGACTTCATGCTCATACGATGGAAAGAAGAGATTATTCGTCAATGTAATTTTTCTTTTATCTCTTCTAGTATGTAGCTTAGAAGTAGAACTTTGATGGAGCACTCACACACATCTACTTTCGATCATAGGACATCTCTAGACCTTTGTCCTTTGATCTCAATTCAATTCTCTTTTGTTTGTGCTAGGATTATTCATAACAGCCGACTGCTGAACAGTTTATAGTCGCCTGTCTCAAAAACAGTCGACTGTGTTTTGTTCTACAGTCGCCTGTTATACACAGACTATTACAATGCAGTTTTGGGCCTTCTCTAATTATTTCGCACAGGCTACTGTTGAACGATTCACAGGCGCCTGTCCTTGTGACAGTCGACTGTGTGTTGTACATCAGTCGCCCGTCTCTCCTTGCCCAAACTATGTTTTGATCTCTCTTCTACGGCCAGTCGACTTATGCTGTATATACAGTTGACTGTCTATTAGATCAGTCGACTGTCTATGCTGCAACATTCGCCTATCTGTAAATCAATTCTTTGATTCAGCTCTCTGGAAATTTATCATGTTTGTGACAGTCGTCTGTTTAAGGTTATACAGTCGCCTGTTCTGATTTACAGTCGACTGTGTTCCTTGCATCAGTCGTCTGTCCTGTATCTTGTGAGATTTCCAGTATTTGTCTAACTTACTCATCTCTCGGCCAATCGCCTGTCGAAGAATGTACAGTCGCCTGTTGGTTTAACAGACGACTGTCTTTGCTTCATCAGTCGACTGTCCACGTGGTAAGTTACCGTTATGAATTCTCACCTACCCTTGCTGACTGTGCAACAGTCGACTGTAGATTGTTCAACAGTCGACTGTCGCGAGTTCAGATTATATCCGTTGAGATTTTTCTCACGGATTTCGATTGATTTTTTGTAATGCCCTACAAGCTACTGCACAAGTACTAGAGGGGGGGGGGGGGGTGAATAGTACTTTAAAAATAACAAGGAGTATAATTCCTAATTATAATGCAAACAACTACCAAATCAATTTGCGGAAGCTTAAATTGAATGACAACAACAAAATTAACAATGCTAACAAATGATGTTACTGGGTTCGGATCCACCCAAGTCTCCCCGACTTGTTCCCGGTGATCCTACGTCCCAACCACCCGGATCCCCTCCGGATACTTGAGTTAGAAACCCTAACTCAAGATTTCCACTATGAATATCTTGTGAAAAACCTTCACAAGATCAAATCATACATGCAATGGCAATAGTGAATCCCACAACCCGGGATCACAACCTTCTCTCACAACCGAGAGAATCAACAAGCAATATAAACAAGTTTATAATGAAATAAACGATCTTACCACAAAATCCTATACCTTGAGTTTTCTTACCAAATAAGTGCTAGGAGGGATTTGAGGAAGATGAAGTCACCGAGACCTAGCACCAAAGAAATGACCAGCAATGGGTGCCTAGGAGTGATTTGGAGACTTGAATCAAGCTAGAGCTTGAAGGGCTCACCAAGAACAAACTTCTCTCAAGATGGATTCTAGATCTAGAAAGTGAGAGAATGGATTTCTTGTGAGGAAGAGAGCTTTGGAAATGAGTGAGAATAGCTATCTCAAACAAACTCAATGAATCTCTTAATGGCAGCTCTAACCTAGAGAGAAATGACCTAGGTTTGTATTTATAGGGTCCCATAAAAACAAGTTAGGTCAATTCCCAACGGATAGAAATCTGAGGCAACTAGTCGGTCAAAGAACAACCACTGACCGACTAGTTCATCAACTAGTCGGTCAGACAATGAACATGGACCGACTAAGAGAAGAACTGAGAAGAGAGAGAAATTCAGACCTAGAAATCTAGTCGGTCAAAGAAGACTTTCTGACCGACTAGTTTCACAACTAGTCGGTCAGTCAGTGAACGTAGACCGACTAAGAGGCAAAAACAAATAGTCTGAACACAAAATGACTTAGTCGGTCCAAGAACAAAAGTTGACCGACTAGATTATCAACTAGTCGGTCACCAAACGTTCTTAGACCGACTAACGATAAACAGTAGCATAGGAGAAATTTGGCATGTACAGTAAATCACAACTAGTCGGTCAAAGAAGCATCACTGACCGACTAGTTCACAAACTAGTCGGTCGGTGAGTCAACATAGACCGACTAACTGTAAACAGTACTGAACAAGAAAAGATTAACTCACACTAGTCGGTCCAAGAAGCTTTGCTGACCGACTAGATCACCATCTAGTCGGTCAGTACTTCTTCTTGTACCAACTAACATGCACAAACAAGTCCGAATCGAAGCGCGATGCTTCGAGGAAGTTAGAATGAACTTGTACTAAGATCCTAGAGCTACGATATGAGCGTTATGAAGATAGAATCGTAAGATATACTCAAGGCTTAACATTCTATAGATCGAATCGAAAAGACTATAAATAAAACCTTAATGAACGGTCTTCGAGAGCTTCGATCAATTCTTCATGAATTCCAAATTGGTCCAAGAGCTTCAACGAAGCTTTAGGCATGAATACGAGCTTTGAGAAGTCTTGAGATGTCGCTTTGATTGTTCTCGTGAATTTGGCGACGATCTCCAATACTGCGCTCACAAATTGTTAGTTCATGAATTATTTATGTTTGCTCATCATCAAAACCAAATCCGGGGAATCCAATATTCAACTATTTTTGCCTAAACTGTTTTGTGGATTTGAGAAACCTATAAATAGAGCTTCTACTGTTTCATTGGAAGGTTACTCATTCATTGCAAAATCCTTCAAGCTTTCATTTCCAAAGATCAAAGCTTTCAAATCCAAAGCCCTAAGTATTTCCAAATCTTGTTCTCTTGCTCTCCAACCTAGAACCAAAGATTAATCTTCTAGGCATTTGGTGCAGTCAAGAGAAAGGGCTTTTCTCCTCTCTTCCAAGAGAGTTCTTCAACACACATCACACTTCTCCTTCAAGTTCTACTTCAAGGCATAGGTGATTGTAAGTGTTGCTTTCAGATTTCATAACTTCTTTATTTGAATTGTGCTCTCGGTTGTGAGAGTGGTTTTTGCTTGCTCCCTGGTTGTGAGAGTCAAGGACATCGATTGTATTCGATTGCACTTGTAGGGTTGCTACAAGTGGGTTTTAAGGAAACCTCAAGTTAGGGTTCTAACTTGAGTATCCGGTGGTATCCGGGTGGTAGGGACGTAGGATTACTGGGAACAAGTCGGGAGTTGACTTAGGTAATCCGAACCCTTGAAACATAACTGCGTTTGGGTGTGTTTCTCTTTGGGTTGTTTTTCTATTCCGCACTATTTCTTGGATTGCATTTTATTTGGCGTAAATTCCTTTTAAATTTGCATAAACACTATTCAACCACCCTTCTAGTGTTTTCCCCATAGACAGGGTCCTTACATTATCACTTCCGTTTATTCATTCTTTCATGATCAGATCTCCACATAAAACACGTTCAACAATAGCATGAAGTTTATTTCTTGCATGGAAAACATATTACACATCATGATATTCTTTTCCATAGCTTCTAAACATGAAGTTCAATCATATGAAGATGAAATTCATAACATGATTACACCTTGATACACATCATTAACACATTGTAATGCCCGTATGTGTGATATACTATATGATGTGTGTGTGTATAGTAATTTTGTTCTGTGCATGGTAATTTCCTATGTGAATGGCTATATGGTTGAATATGCTATGATTTGGATGTATAAGTGAATGCATGTGAGTGTATTGGATATGGTGTCGTGAGTGTTATTATTGTTTGTTAGTAGTGCTAGTATGCCTATTATTGGTAGGATTATTATTATTGTGCTAGTATGTTATTGGTATTAATGAATGGTATTGGTATTCTTATTATTGATGATGTTGTTATTATTATTATTGTTTGGGCCCTAAGTTAATTTTAGTGGCTAGAGTTGGTTGGGCTTACCTTTTAATTGTGTTGGGCTTGATAGTTGGGCTTGTATTATTATGAAGAGAGGAGAGATATTTTTAGGGGTAATGGCAAACTTGTAATAATAGATGGATTCCTATTATTTAATTCCTATTTCTCCAAACTTCTCATAACTTCTCTTCACTCTTATTTTATTTATTTTTCCTTTCTTATTTCTTTCTCCCCCAAGCCAAGAGAAATCCCCAGGGCCCCTTGCTGGCCGAAATGCTCCCTATTTGCCATTCCGTTGGCAGGCCAAAATCTCCCATTTGCCAAAACATTGGCAGCTCAGAAAAAAGAGAAAAAAAGGGGGCATGCCGAATTCACCTGGGAGAAAAAGAAAGAAAGAGGAAGTTCATTAAACTGAAAGAGATGGAAAAAAAGAAAGAAATGGAAAAAAATGGGATTGGGGGAGAAGAGGTTCATGGGGTTTGAAGCTTGGAGATGGGGAAGTTCATGAACTGAAAGAGGAAGCTAGGGTTTGGGATTTTTGGGAGCTTGGAGATGGATTCATGGGGGATTTTCGAAATTGGGGCTTGAGCTTGAAATTGGAAGAGGATTTGAGTCTCTACAAGAGGTAGGAGTCTAACCCTAACTCATATGTTTAATTTCATTTCATATTAAGAACAAAGTTGGCATTTTTAGGGTTTTTCATGAGACCCCTTGACATGGTGCACTCTTGCTTGTTCCAATTTGATTTATGGAGTTATTTGATGCCATGGTTTGATTCATGATGAAATTGAAAGTCTTGTTACTTACAATTTTTGTGAAATTGTGAAATTGCCCTCTTTTGAATATTGGAAGCTTATTTGGTTAAATGTCTTGGTATGAAAGATGTGAATCATGTTACCATGAATTGAGTTGTGCAATATGATGTCATGGTTTTGATTCATGATGTAATTGAAAGCTTGGTTACATTAATTTTGAGAAATTGCCCTCATTTAGCATGTTGAAGTTTAATTGTCACTTGTTTTACTAGACAAGATTATTTTCCTTGCATGAGAAAAATGAAAATCGATGTGTTGAGAAAAATGTAAATTGGTGCATGCAAGATTGAAATTATATGATGTGTTGGGCTAAGTTTACTTTAGTACCCAATTTTCATGTGGTGTTGAAATTATGTGATGTATTGAAATTATTGATGCTATGTTTTAGTTGAATTAAGTTAAATTGTTCTTTAAGTTCAATTTTCATAAATTAAGTTGAATTGCTCTCATTTTGACATTACTCCCAAATGTTGAAATGTGAGGATGTTGAAAATTCATTATGAAATGTTGGAAGTTTACTTACTATGCAATTTACTCTCGTTAATTAAATTCAACACATGGTGTTATTCAAGTTGCTCCCATTAATTAGATTCACATAGTTGCTATTAAATCTGCTCCTATTAATTTTATTGGAAGCTATAGTTGCTCTCTTTTGTGAGATTCGCCCTCTTTTGTATGTTGGAAGTTATTATCCAATTTCCTTGTATGTGGAGATGGAAGTTAGTTAAATAAATTAATATGATGTGTTCTAATTTCATGGATGCCATGTGGTAGATTTATTTTGCCTTGATTGTCACATTTCATGAATTGAGTTGAAATAAACCCCTTTGTAATGTTGAGGCTTATCTACCCGTGTATGAGAATGAGATGTTGCTTAATTATTTTCATGAAATAATGTTGCATTATTAAACGAGAAAAATGGAATGAACATGAAATGTGGCCTCCGTTCATTATCAATGTTATAACGCGTTGTTGAATATATATGGGACATGGAATGGGCGTGATATGATGTTATTAGGACACGAAGGTGGAGTGCACGGGCATGGACAAAGTTGCCACGGTAGGAGGCGGGGAGAAGTCACCGTGGGCAACCTCTTGATACCATTAGGTGGCTCCACGTGATAACGGAGTAGGTGCACGATACACTTGCACGCCGGCTCATTCATGGGATCCCCTTGCATTGCATTGCATCGCATTACTTGTGCATCATATGCATCATGGCATCATTTAGCATTTTTGGGTGATTTGTGGTTGTATGCATGTGATGGTTAACTTATAAGAATGCATGTTTCCTGTTGCCATTGATGTTTGAATGATGGTATGTTGGAAAGTGTGGTTTGTTAGTTGTTAGCAAATATTATTATTGATATTAATGTTGTTGGTATTGGTGCTATTATTAATATTTCAACTTAATAATGATGTTATGTTGATGTTTATAGTGGTGTTGTTGGTGTTGGTGGTGTTGGTGGTGTTATTGGTGTTGGTGGTGTTGTTAGGATGTTATGATTATAGCCTGTTTCTTTTTTAAATACTACTTATGTTGTAATTGGAAACTTTTGATAAATACAAGAAAAACTCTGCCGAAATTTTTGTAAGCATTTCTATAACATCCTAAGAACTAGAAACTTATGCTAGGAATACTACACAAAAGGTCACTTGCTAGCTCCCTTAACATTTCCACGTTTAAATGAACACCCATTTGAAAGAGAAATCGTATAAAAGAAAAGTTAGTAAGAGGGTCTTTGACAACTTTCAAGTGGAAAGCTTTAGAGAGTGTGGTAACCTTAATTATCATCACCTACAAGTTCCTACAAGCTCCCCTTGTGCAAACTTCAAGTTCCATATCAATTTGGTTCCATTTCTATAGAAAAGTGTGTCTTTCCATAAGCTTAGTAAAAGAGTTTTTGTGAACATTCAATTTAAAAAAAAATCGTAGTTTCATATAACTGTTAGTAAGCTCAAGCTTACTTAGGAATTACTACATGAAGTACTTCAAGAATTCTTGGAAAACTTAAGTTCATAACAAACCATAAATTGTTGCATGTTGCATTTGTATAGCTATAGATACTCCAAGTCATTGTGGTTGTGAAGTGCATGATGTGACTTGGTTTCTTTTGATGGTTGCAATATCAGATGTGTTTGATATTAGTAATTGTACTTGGGATGATGTTGTAACGCTAGGTTTCAGTTTCTTGATATTGAAGTTCACTTCATTATATGTAGTACTCACTTTGTTTTGCAGGCTTTCCGCTTACGGTAGGTACGTGATTTGTTAATGATACCATTTACATTTTCATATGGATTCACCGTGATATGCCATGAGTTAGTTTCCCGTTTGTTACTTAGTGCATTGCATTTTTGTGCACCATGTGAGTTGGGTTTGGAATTCCTATTGGGTCACGCGGTGATGTGTCCCGTTGATATTTTTTTCAGGTAGCGGGTTGTTGGAGATCCTTGGAGTTGGAGGCTTATAGCTGATCGCTCCAAAATGCAACCCAAAAGCACAACCAAAAACTTGGTCGGCCCCGGATATACACCCCGGAGAACGATTGTAGTTTTACCGCAAGCGCACGGCGTAGTGGCGAGCGGGTATCGAACACGAGGAGGTGGTGTCGGCTCCAATCTATCCTAGGTTGGTTTGACTACGAATGTTTTGTTGGTGGAGATGGCTATGGTATGATATAATGGAAATGGTGGTGGATGTCGGCGTCGATGATAAAGAAATCGGTCAAATATCGATTCAAATACAATATAATAAAAGAGGGAATTTGCCTTGCGGCGATCCTGTCACAATCGTCGGGCAAAGTATGGGATATAAAATCAAATAAAGACGTCTAGGGCTAGGGAATCCCCACTACGGACCGTCATGCATCATTGTGAATAGTGAATCTCAATATTACTAGACTTGCGTTGAGGTGAACTAGTCGCAACTTAATGGAGAACCAAGCTCACGCTCTCGCGCTATTGCCGGTCTATAGCAAACCTAGGTTAGGGCCCAATCTCTTGCAAACCCTAACCTAAGCCACTAGCATGAGGATCGACATCATCGTCCAATCGCTCCTCGAGCCCACTCTCGTGCAAACTCGAGTTACGATCTAGGTTGTGATAGTTCGTATTCGTCCAATCTCTTGCAAACGAATATGTGTATAGATTTACAATTAAAAATCCTAGCTTTGGTCCAATCTCTTGCAAACCAAATCTAGAGAAACCCAATTGTAAACCTAAATCGAATATCTAGGCCTTCCCATCGATTAGATTCCAATCTCTTGCAAATCCCAAATCGATGGAAATCCCTAGCTATCCGTAGTAAATCAATCACAACCTAACCTCCTAGCAATTCTAGCAATTTGGAAATTCATTCATCACAAATATGAAATTAGATCCATAGGGTTCATCCCCAAACCCTAGAACAACAAATCTACTCTAGCATAGCAATAAGGATATGAGAATCAATAGAAATCATTGCTTGCATACAAAAAGATAGAAAAACAAAGAAGAAAATAAAAAGAAGAAAATACTTAGCTTGATGAAGATCTTCAATCCAAAATACAAGCTTTTAGATCCAAGAGGGGGCCTAGGGCATGGCCTAACCTCTAAAATAATCCTAAGAAAAACATATGGAGGCTAAGAAAATATAATGGGGATCCCCCTCTAATGGTGGCTACAAACCCCTTAAATACTCTCCCAAAACCCTAGCAAATAACCCTAGAAAACCCCTCAAATTCGTGTCCAAAAACAGCCCAAACCGCAACTTTAAATCTGGGCCCAGGCCGCACTCGGCCGAGTGGAATATGTGACCCGGCCGAGTGACACTGACATGCAAATTCCAGCACTGCAGCATCAACTTGCAGAAATTCCCCAGATTTCATCCGACCTCCGATTTGCGCGTTCTTGGCGGAGTTGGAACCGTCATGAAGTCTACTATCCATAAAAAATATGAGAAAAATAATTTGATTGCTGGAATGATAGCAGATTTCAAAAGAATGAGAGGCTGTCTGAAAATCTGGGCGCTGCATGTCCTCGGCATCACTCGGTCGAGTGGCAAATGTCACTCGGCCGAGGGGCATTTGGTACTCGGGCGGACGGCTTTTGTTACTCGGCCGAGTCGGGCTTCTGGGGCAGACTGACGGATTACAGTAAGTTGGACATTTTGGCTTGCCGTCGTCTGGGTGCCACTCGGGCGGACGGAGTCTCCGCACTCGGCCGAGTCGGCGTGCGATGCTCAGCCGAGTGCACGCTGATACATCTCTGTTGCGTGTCCGATCTGACCGGCCGAGCGGGGTCTCAATGCTCGGCCGAGTGACTCCTTCACTCGGCCGAGTGGCATGCTGAAAATGCCCAATCTTCATCTTTTCGCTCCCCCGTCGCTCCTACGACATTCTTTCTTCTTCCACTCCTCTTCCATTGCAGAATAACCCTCAAAAGGGCCATGGTTGACACTCCGGAGTGGGTGCAAATCCTCTTGATCTCACAATCGATCCAAATCGCTCCATATTTCCTGAAATACGACAAAAACAAGAAATAGTGAAAAGTATCGCAATATTGTCGAATAATCGTGATAAGCGTGATATGGGCGATCAAAACGGTATGCAAATATGCAGAAAAAAGGTGTAAAATATGGAGTGATCAAAATCCCCCAAGCTTACCTCTTACTCGTCCTCGAGGAAGATAAGTAAAAAGACGAACTCGGGAGATGAAAAATAAGGGAAATGAAATAAAAGAATACGAAGTGGAAGGGGTAGCTAGATTATACTCTCAGATCTCAAGCCCTAAGCTACACATAACGATAACTCGGAAAATTCAAATCACATGCTATAAGGATTTCATATCTTACATAAACATGGTACTTGCAAGTTTTTAAGAACAACAAAAGGGATTCTCTAAATTCATACAATCAATTCATATCCACATCACGCATTTCATAGGATTTAATATACAAATGTTGGCGATGCACTTTTCAATCAAGAGTTATAACTGAAGCATATAAGAATCACGCCAAACATGCAATGGAGAATGGAATAAATCATGGCATTCACATATTTATATCAATTCATAAGAAATCTCCATAACTTAGGTATTTTGCTAAGTTTCAGCATTATCAAACTTCCCCATTCGTGCACCTCTCCACTCTAATGTCGTACTCACTCATATGGTCAAATGAATTCAACCCCCCCAAGCTTAGCTTGAGGCATCGCATCTAAAGGAATATGATAGTGGAAAATGGGATTTCTGCCTTGGTTTTCCCAAGTATTTTGTGGCTCCAATAATGAGATAGAGAAATATATATTTTTTTCTTTTGGACTTTGTTTCTCATTTTTCTTTTTGGATTTTTGTAGGAGCTATATGATTTGTATTTTTTTTTTGGATTTTGGCTCCTTTTTGGCTTTTTGGACTTTTTGGAGCTAACTTTTCTTTTGTGGGGATTTTTGGGAAATAGATGCTATATAAGTAGCTTTAGGAGGTGAACTCAAGTGACATGTAGAGAATAAAAAGATATATGTGGAGAAGGAAATAATGTAACACTCGGTTCACTCTAAGATGTGCACGAACGGTTCAATAAAATAATACTTCAACTAAAACTAATATGTAAGCATGGATATTCTCAATCATCTCAATAAAAAGTGAAGTCAAGCGGTAAAGTCTACAACCATATCAGGCATGCAACAGAAGGTGAATAAGACAATAAAACTGATGCTTCAGATATACTAATGATGCGTGAATCTTGGTGCATTTCCAACAAAAGCATACCAAACACTAATCCATACATTCAGCTTCAATTAATATCACGCATTCATGTAGAGGAATCATCAAAAGAAATAGATTTGCAAGCACATGTGAATAGCAAGACTATGGAATACTCTAAATAGCATGGCAAGGAATAATAAGCATCGTGATGGCTACTAAAGCAATAAGAGATATCATCATAAGGATCAAATCTAGCAAAAGAAGAGAAAGGAAAATAAAGAAATAAAAAATAAAAGAGAGGAAAGAAATGAAAAACAAGCACACAACATGATGCATGAACACACATAAAAGGAAAATAAGATGGAAAATTCAAAAAGATGATGCAAAATTTTGAAAAATTTTAAAAGCCCTAAAATAAAGTAAAAATTTTAAAAGCCCTAAAATAAAGTAAAAATGCAACTAATGCATGGAAATGCACTCCCCCAAGCTTAAACTTCGCATTGTCCTCAATGTGATCATAAAAGGAAAAATATGAGGAACAACGATAAATATGAGGGAGGTGAATGAAAAATGATGAAATGAATGACATGAAATCCTAATGCAACTACATGCACATACAATGATGCATGAGAGCGCCTTCCCCCAAGCTTATACCAAACAATCCTATTCAAATGACTCGATCAATAAAATCACGATTTTGCTAAGCGTGATCAAGTCAAACAAATAAGAAAGTGAGGTTTCACTTGAAAGAAATGCTCGATGGTGGTGAGCAAAAGGATGCGACACTTCAAAATATGAAGGGGCAATTAATATATATAATGGGTTTTGGGTGTAAAAGATTTTTTTGTTGCCATCATATGAGGTGATATTTATTCAAGCAAATCTATACGGTCCTCTCACTGTCGAGAGAATTCGAGTTTATTGAAAGCATAAAAATTTCTACACTACTGGATTGATATCACCTATAGCAAAAGGCGGATCCAGTATCTTTTCCGGTGCAGGCAACTGCTCCAACTGCTCCTTCCGTGGCTCTGCCAGGCGCACATGTCCACGGACACCAACGAACTCTAGCAATGCATCCTCCAGCATTCCCACAAGGACTCCACCTGTACCCTGCAGAGAATAGGATGCATCAGTTCGCTGCAAAAATTTCACCCTCATAATAAAAGTATTCCAAAGAGGATCGTCAATAGAAATATATGAAATAAATAGTGGTGGACGATACTTCCCTGGAAATAATCCAATATCCTCACGTGCCGTGATAGCTGTCTCCACGGTGTCTTCTCTATGCTGCTCAGGTAAATCTAGATCATAGGTGTGGACCCCATCAAGATGCTCCTCATCATCGTCGGACTCATCCCAGTGCACCCCTTGATCATATTCATATGTGTCCATGGGTGCTAACTCCTCGCTCTCCTCCACATATACGTCCCATCGTACCTCTTGATCGTATGTACATGAATCCTGCAAAAGGCACGATGAATCATAAAAAACATCATACACTGGAGGGAAATCAAAGATAAAGGGCGAGGGAGTAAAGAGATCTCCCTGAAGGGGAGCCATAAGCTCTGTGGGGTAGTCCTCTGCGTCAGTGGGAGGATGAGGTGGCTGCGGAAGCTCTAATGGAGGAGGATAGTGCTCGGGATCCTCATGAATGGCTGTGTCCTCGTCCCGATGCATGACCTCCTCGGTGATAAGCTCTGGCTCTGTGTGTAAGGCCTCCTCAAAAGCATGCTCTGGCTCGATAGTGTGCTCATTTGCCTTCTCATCAACTATCAATGTAGGCTCTCCCTGGGATGGTGATGCTGGCTGCTCATGTGTGTCAGCTTGTGGGGATGTATCATGTGGAGGGGAATGCCCGCAAGAAATCCGAAAATATAGTCTATCCCCCTCAAGTCTGACATGGATGTCCTCCTCAATTGTTCCTGCAGCTGAAACACGGTTCATAACAAAATCTGCAAATCGTAGCTCAAATGCATCACCTGCCGTAATGCTCTCTGAACCGGTGAACCTCACTGACTCCAAGAGACCCTCCAATAATCTCTGAAATGCGTCCTCCTCTGGCTGCACATATGACTCAGTTTCTGCTTCCTTCACTGCCTCTTCGTCCATCCACTCTTCATATGCAATAGATGTATCGTAGGAAGTGGGATCGACGACGGCACATTCTGGCTCTGGTAGTAAATCTGGCGATGCTTCTTGCCCATAAAATGAAGAAGCAGAACTGATATCTTTGGAAATCCCTTCAACCTTAAGCATGAGCATATTCATTTCAAGTTGCATCTTCACCCGTTCCAATAGAAGGTTACCCTTTTCAAGCCCGGCTTGCACTTCAACCTGGTGTGCATGCATCTCATCAAAAAAGATCCTTTGTCTCTCATCAAGCTCGGGCCAGTGCGTCTCCTCAAAAAAGTATTCTCCCATCTGAGCACTTTCATCAAAATAGTACTCTCCCATCTGAGCACTCTGATCATAATAGTATTCTCCCATCTGAGCACTTTCATCAAAATAGTACTCTCCCATCTGAGCACTCTGATCATAATAGTATTCTCCCATCTGAGCACTCTGATCAAAATCTGTGGCCCACGTAGTATAATCCATAGCACCTGATCAACAAAGATAAATACCTGGAGAAAAATATCAGTGGTACAAAAGAATATAGAAATGATAATAATGGTGGCAGGGGTGAAAATTTCCTTTTTATTTATTTATTTTTTTTCGTAGTCTAATCAACCTAATTGTGACAAATTGGCACCAACGGAAACACCTCCCCGGCAACGGCGCCAAAAACTTGATCGCTCCAAAATGCAACCCAAAAGCACAACCAAAAACTTGGTCGGCCCCGGATATACACCCCGGAGAACGATTGTAGTTTTACCGCAAGCGCACGGCGTAGTGGCGAGCGGGTATCGAACACGAGGAGGTGGTGTCGGCTCCAATCTATCCTAGGTTGGTTTGACTACGAATGTTTTGTTGGTGGAGATGGCTATGGTATGATATAATGGAAATGGTGGTGGATGTCGGTGTCGATGATAAAGAAATCGGTCAAATATCGATTCAAATACAATATAATAAAAGAGGGAATTTGCCTTGCGGCGATCCTGTCACAATCGTCGGGCAAAGTATGGGATATAAAATCAAATAAAGACGTCTAGGGCTAGGGAATCCCCACTACGGACCGTCATGCATCATTGTGAATAGTGAATCTCAATATTACTAGACTTGCGTTGAGGTGAACTAGTCGCAACTTAATGGAGAACCAAGCTCACGCTCTCGCGCTATTGCCGGTCTATAGCAAACCTAGGTTAGGGCCCAATCTCTTGCAAACCCTAACCTAAGCCACTAGCATGAGGATCGACATCATCGTCCAATCGCTCCTCGAGCCCACTCTCGTGCAAACTCGAGTTACGATCTAGGTTGTGATAGTTCGTATTCGTCCAATCTCTTGCAAACGAATATGTGTATAGATTTACAATTAAAAATCCTAGCTTTGGTCCAATCTCTTGCAAACCAAATCTAAAGAAACCCAATTGTAAACCTAAATCGAATATCTAGGCCTTCCCATCGATTAGATTCCAATCTCTTGCAAATCCCAAATCGATGGAAATCCCTAGCTATCCGTAGTAAATCAATCACAACCTAACCTCCTAGCAATTCTAGCAATTTGGAAATTCATTCATCACAAATATGAAATTAGATCCATAGGGTTCATCCCCAAACCCTAGAACAACAAATCTACTCTAGCATAGCAATAAGGATATGAGAATCAATAGAAATCATTGCTTGCATACAAAAAGATAGAAAAACAAAGAAGAAAATAAAAAGAAGAAAATACTTAGCTTGATGAAGATCTTCAATCCAAAATACAAGCTTTTAGATCCAAGAGGGGGCCTAGGGCATGGCCTAACCTCTAAAATAATCCTAAGAAAAACATATGGAGGCTAAGAAAATATAATGGGGATCCCCCTCTAATGGTGGCTACAAACCCCTTAAATACTCTCCCAAAACCCTAGCAAATAACCCTAGAAAACCCCTCAAATTCGTGTCCAAAAACAGCCCAAACCGCAACTTTAAATCTGGGCCCAGGCCGCACTCGGCCGAGTGGAATATGTGACCCGGCCGAGTGACACTGACATGCAAATTCCAGCACTGCAGCATCAACTTGCAGAAATTCCCCAGATTTCATCCGACCTCTGATTTGCGCGTTCTTGGCGGAGTTGGAACCGTCATGAAGTCTACTATCCATAAAAAATATGAGAAAAATAATTTGATTGCTGGAATGATAGCAGATTTCAAAAGAATGAGAGGCTGTCTGAAAATCTGGGCGCTGCATGTCCTCGGCATCACTCGGTCGAGTGGCAAATGTCACTCGGCCGAGGGGCATTTGGTACTCGGGCGGACGGCTTTTGTTACTCGGCCGAGTCGGGCTTCTGGGGCAGACTGACGGATTACAGTAAGTTGGACATTTTGGCTTGCCGTCGTCTGGGTGCCACTCGGGCGGACGGAGTCTCCGCACTCGGCCGAGTCGGCGTGCGATGCTCAGCCGAGTGCACGCTGATACATCTCTGTTGCGTGTCCGATCTGACCGGCCGAGCGGGGTCTCAATGCTCGGCCGAGTGACTCCTTCACTCGGCCGAGTGGCATGCTGAAAATGCCCAATCTTCATCTTTTCGCTCCCCCGTCGCTCCTACGACATTCTTTCTTCTTCCACTCCTCTTCCATTGCAGAATAACCCTCAAAAGGGCCATGGTTGACACTCCGGAGTGGGTGCAAATCCTCTTGATCTCACAATCGATCCAAATCGCTCCATATTTCCTGAAATACGACAAAAACAAGAAATAGTGAAAAGTATCGCAATATTGTCGAATAATCGTGATAAGCGTGATATGGGCGATCAAAACGGTATGCAAATATGCAGAAAAAAGGTGTAAAATATGGAGTGATCAATAGCCCAGTTGGTTGGAGTTTGAGAGTTGTTGTATAAGTGTGAGAGTTTTAGGGTGGGCGTTATTGTACTTTGACGAGTTGTGGGTTTTATGATGTATATATGAGATTTGTATAAGTGATGTTGTAATTGGATAGTTGTATATTTATATGTATCGGTGTTTTACTTAGATTAGTGTAGATCTGTTGGTTCTTTGTTTGTCTGTGTTGTCTGGAATCGTACAAGTACTATCCCAGCAGTGCGTAGTGGACCTGCTCGAGTGTTGGACTTTCGTATTTCCTTCCATAGCACCTGCCTCTTCGGGAATACCTGATACAGATTCGTACTTATTGGGTATCCCGGGGAGTGGGGCGTTACACACATAGTTTATACTTCATAAAACTTAGCATGAGATTTTCATAACGTGGTCGTATGAGCATATCATGTAAGGACAGTCTATCCCTTGCAATACTAACAACAAACACTCTAGATGGGGGTGAATAGAGTAATGGCATAAATCGTGTAATTAAAAATTAAACTTACAAATGTAGAATTATAAATGAAAGAGGAATTTAAATAACACAATACAGCAAACGCTAACACAAGATTTTACCCTTGTTACCAAAACTTGGGTACGTCCAGCCACACCAAATATTCGCTATAATTCTCACAAAGAGAGTGAATACAATCTCACACAGAGATACCGCACATAGAGGATTTGGATTCTCACACAGAGAAATCCTTGCTCTCACACAGAGAGACTTTAACTCTCACACAGAGAGTACTCAACCAACCATACACAAGGGTTAACATCTCACAAAGAGAGGAACTAGCTTTTACAAAGAAAGCTAGGGTTTCAACTTACATAAAGATGAAATAAATACTCTTACATACGCCTTGAGATGTACTTACTCAATAATGAATGCAAGGCATGGAAGAGGATCTTCAAGTGACGAGATGAACTTGATTGCACTTGGATGATTTCTCTTGAGCTAAGCTTCAATGCATGAACAGAGAAATGCTCATGAGAGGGAAATGTGAGATTAGGAGTGGCTTATTAATTCACTAAGATATTCAATGTTAACCAAGAGTTCTAATAGAACTAAGCCATCTCCTATATATATGAAGATCAAAGAAACCCATCAAACCCAAGGAAAAAGCCAAGAGAGAAAAGATGCAACAGCTATAATCTGGGATTTTACGACAACGACAGGCGACTGTATAAGGATCGACAGTCGACTAATCAACGGCTATATTATTCCCAACGGCTATAATCTGAGCCAGGACAGGCGACTGTAGAAGACTACACGGGCGCATGTACTATGTGCAGGCGCTTGTAAAGACTTTGTTAGACGACTGTCACATAGGATGGACAGGAGCTAAGAAAATGCAACTTACGCACTTGTGCATTCAGATGACTAACAAGCAAAGTCCAGGTGCCTGAATAATGACATGCGACTGTCAACTCTACATCAGTCGACTGACACACAAGTTAGAGAGATGCCGAGAAAAGACAAGTTACGCACTTGTGCATTCAAACGAGTAACGAGAAAAGTCTAGGCGCCTGAAGAATTATAGGCGAATGTAAACTCTAGATCAGTCGACTGACACACAAGCTGGAGCGAAACCCAGAAATAACAAGTTACACACTTTGGTTCACAGACGACTGAAGAACAATATCCAGGCGCCTGATGAAAGACATGCTCCTGTCAAATAAACTTCGGTCGCCTGCTCCAAAAGCTCAAGAAAGAGTCAAGAATAATTTGACTTAAGCTGTGCACAACAGTCGACTGTAGTAGGTCGGCCAGATGCCTTGAATCACCCAGTCGCCTGTCCTTTCTTCAGCAGTCTCCTGTTGGAGAGCCAGAGACTCCAATGGAGTCATTTGGCATGATGAACCTATTATGTTGGATTCAATGATAATCCTAAGACTCATTAAGATGGTTATATGCATATGCATGAATGAGTAGACCATCTATTAAGGCATTACAATTAACATAGACTCAAAAAGAGAAAAGCAAGTAAATGAAATTACATGGATTACACTGCTTCCCTTATAGTCTAATCTTCAAGAACTTGATGCCTTGATGCTCCCCGTCATCTTCCAAGTTTTGGCACCATTTGATGAGCTTCCCTTCATCAAGTCCCAAGCTTCGCTTTTTGATTGTTGTGTGCCTGTGTTTTACTTTGTCGATTCAGTCATTTTCATCCGAGTGGATATTCGTCCGCACGTCAACGCGAGCACGTCTTCGTTTTCAGTTTACCGTAGCGTAATTTTTAGCTGTAAATTGTAATTATTACTAATTACTTTAATTAAGAGTTAATCTCTATTTAATTAATTGCTAGTGAATGTTTAAATCACTAATTACTTTTAACTAAAGGTTAATTTATAATTAACTTATTATTTTTTACTAAATTACTTTCACTAAATTACTTTTCCTAAATTACTGTTAACATTTACTTTACCCTAACTAACCCTACCTAATTGAATCCCACCGAAAGAATCGGTGAGATCCAACATGAGCTTTCAAGCCCTCTACCACACAACCAACTCCCTATTCATTCTGTCTCCTCTCCCCATTCTTAAACCAGGCCTACACGAACAAGAGCAGCAACAACAACCCTTTTCACCATCCCTATCTCCCATTCAAACCAGACTCCACCATCCCCTTTCAATCCAACAAAAACCAGAAATCCCCGTCCAAACCAGAAATTACAAACCAAATTACAAATTCAAACCCCAAATTGGATCCCCAATAATCATCTCCCAGATCTCACCCCTGAGCCCAGATCAGGCCGCCGCACCCTCGATCACGCCCGCCGCGCCGTGGAAGTGCCACTGCCGTAGCCCCTAGTCGCAGCCGCCGTCTCCGACCTCCGATCCGCCGCCGCCGTCCTCGAGAAGCCGCTCAGCCGCGCCCCCGCTCGACCCGCCGTGGAATCGCCGCCACCGCCTTCCAGAAGCTCGTGCGGCGCCATGTCGAAGCCGTCCGCCCTCAGATCTATGCCGCCCCGCCGTGCCTAGAGGCCACCACCTCCGTCGATCGCGCTGCCCGACCCCCAAGCGCCCGCCTCCGATCCTCCCCCGAGCCCTCCGATCGCCGCCGTGAGCCTCACTGCAAAGAAAAAAAAGGGGGAAAGAAAGAAAGGGAACGAGAGACAGATGGAGAAAGAGATCAGGGGAGGGGGGATTTTATATGTAAGTAGTTTTTTTAATATGTTATTATTATTATTATTATTATTATAAGTTTAGTTTTATTTATTATTATTATTATTATCCTTGGTCAGTTTTTAAGTTGGTTATATTAAACTGTTATAAGTCAGTAGATAAATATATCAAGTTAAGACAAAAGAAGTTAAGTTAAATTAATGTTAACTTAATATTAGTTCTCTTGTTATATCAGATTAAGTTTATTAGTTTTAAATTAAGTTAACTATTAAACTACCATGCTAGTTTAGGTGTTAACAATTCCGTTATAATAAATAGTTAATGTTAGTAAGACTGTTTAAAATATTTTAACTGGATGATAACCATTTAACTGATGTCACGAATCTACTGACGCAGATAAAACGTGCCTCACGTCACCACCGCCTGGACACCCACGTTAAGGCAAGTATTTTAAGTAAATGAATTGCAAACCTGGCCGTTCAAACTTAGTGCTAAATTTGTTGTGTTTGTCAAAACCGATGCGCCGGATGTCATGTTTCACTTTGCTTATTGCCTTTTTTACTTATTTGGACTACTTTTACTATCTGCATGTTAACGAGCTAATTTAATTGGAAAAAGGAATATGTTGCGAACACATATGTGAAAACCATCGAATACAGATGGGGTAAAACCACGAATACAGATGGGGTGAAACTTGGTCAATGACTAAACAGAACACTTGGGTGGGGTTGGTTCATGTAGTAGAGTCCGTGATTGTTGCTTGAACACCTTACGGCTACCTCCAAAACCACACTAACGGTGGCAAGCAGCTTGACCATATTCCAGGTTGGAATGGCAAGAAGCGTCACGGTAAACCCCTGATGATAGGGTGTATCGAGAACATAACCTACTCAGACATGGACTTATCACGAGGGACTTATCACGAGCGCAAATACTCAACTTACAACTGTTTTACTTTTAAAACTGCAAACTCATGCTTGTTTGCACTTTACTTTTTTGCACTTATTAATCATAATTGTGTACTAACGCTCCTTTTGTCCCTTATAGTTGTTACACATTTTCATTACTTTAAATATCTTGCTGAGCTTATCGCTGACATATATTTCAATGTTTATGAAATATATGTTAGGTTCAGAGACAGAGTACCTCGAGGACCCTACTTTTGAGGATCCCATCCTAGAGGTGGACTCCGCTGACCAGAGTTACGAGGACACTGAGATCCTCCCTGCAGAAGGCTAGAGCGGGACATTTAGATTTCAGTTTATTATTGTATTGTTATTTTTAGGTGTGTTTGCTTTCAGCAGATTGTACGGCCATGCTAGGCCTAAATTATTTGTGTGTTTGCTTCGGTCGCTGGTATTGTAATGTAATGAATATTTGTGCTGCTTGTGAGGTATTCGCGTGCAAGGACATACCTTCGCTAATCACGCTTAGTGTGCTTAAGTCAAAGAAGAACGAAAAAGTACCTTTTCTTTGCTTTAAGCACATGAGGACCCGTTCACGTCCTCGCCCCCAAGTATAATGGGAAGCGGGGCGTGACAGGTTTTAGTGGTGGCCCATGAAGGTTCTCTCCTTTCTGTGAAGTACTTCAGAAGCAGTGTGAACATCATTACTGACCAGATGGCTTGAATAACTTTGTACAAAAATGTTTAACTTGTTTATTTTGCAGCATGGCAGGAAGACCGAACACTCGCAACGGGAATGGAACTAGTAGGAACGATACTCCCGACCTCCTTGGACTCATGAATATCATGCGGGGAATGTTGGAGACTCAACAACAGCTGATTCAGCAGAGTCAGCAGCCTGCACCACCTCCACCTAGAGCTGAGCCCGGAGCGAAGCAATTTCGAGTGCTGTTTCCGAAGAGCTTTTCTAGGAGGGAAGGCCCGTTAGTAGCATAAGAATGGGCCCGAACCACAGAGGAGGACCTGAGTCTTGCCCGTATTGACCAGGCAGGCTGGGTAGAGATTACCAAGAAACAGCTGACTGGAAATGCCCGAAACCGGTGGGACACGGAGGAAGCTTGTCTTATCAAGCCCATCAAATGGACCATGTTTCGGGAGCGTTTCGACGCTCAGTATTTTCCTCGATCAGCCAAGAGAGAACTGCAGCAACGTTTCGTCAACCTGGAACAAGGCAACATGACTGTTGACAAATACAAGGCAGAGTTTTCGATGCTTAGTCGATTTGCCCCACATCTGGTGGAAGATCCCGAAGACTGTGCTTATCAGTTCCTCCAGGGGCTAGACCTGGACATTCAAGGATCAATGTCTTCGGTGAATCCGACTACACATCAGGAAGTGTTGGATTTTGCTAAGAAGCATGAAATTATTGTGAATCGTAAGAAGGCACTTCAGATTGGAGGAAGTAGGCGTCCACCGGAGCCACCGAGGGGAAACCTCCGACCTACTCAAACTGCACAGTTCAAGAGGCCTGCTGCCCCTACCAACAATCGACCCCAGCTGGCTGAATCTATGCATGATATGTGGAGCATCTACACATGCTACCAGAGACTGCCCTCGCCGCACCAACAAGCCGATGACTGCTGGACCTTCTGGGAACATTCAGCGTGGAGCTCCTGGACCTACTCAGCATGGACCTCCTCTGGCCCCACAACAGAAGGCTTTTGCACAGGCGAGGCAGACCCAGTCAAGACGTCCGATCTTCACCATGACAATCGTGAAGGCTGAAACGGATGAGCAAGTGATATCAGGTATTACTTGAACTTTTTTTTATAATGCTTATATTATATGCATGTGTTACTTGTTTATCTTTTGCTAAGATATTTCCTATGCACTAGGTGTTGTATTGATAGCCTCCCATCCAGCCTATTCCTTTTTGATTCGGGAGCCACTCACTGCTTCGTATCACGAGGATTTGTAGAGAGACATTCTATTCATGTCGACCCTCTACCGAATCACCTGAGCATTACTACTGCGAGTGGAGTAGTGAGGACTTCTTCTGGCTGTCGATCTTGCCCTATTGTGATTTGTGGATACGAGTTGTTTGCAGATTTTATGATAGTCGACATGTCCAACTTCGATGCGATATTCGGCATGGACTGGTTAGGAAATTTCTACGCTACCATCGATTATCACACCAAGAAAGTAGTGTTTGAAATCCCTAATCACCCTGTGTTTGAATTCATGAGCGGAGATCGTTCACTTGGGCCTATCAAGTTTCGGGTCCAGCCGAACGAACTAATCATTGCATCGATGCAGGTTGAGCCTGAGAGACTTAGAGTGGTTTGAGACTTTGCAGACGTATTTCCTGAAGATATTTCAGGATTACCGCCTGATCGAGCTCTGGAATTTACTATCGACCTTATGCCGAACACACAACCTATTTCGAAGGCTCCTTATCGCATGGCTCTTGCAGAACTGGAGGAACTTCGAAAACAACTCGACGACCTGTTGCAGAAGGGATTGATCCATCCCAGCGTATCTCCTTGGGGTGCGCCAGTTCTTTTGGTCAAGAAGAAAGATGAGTCGAGAAGGATGTGTGTGGACTATAGAGAACTGAATAAGGTAACAATAAAGAACAAGTACCCGCTGCCGCGAATTGATGACATCTTCGATCAACTTGGCGGATCGCGAGTATTCTCGAAGCTGGATCTCCGAAGTGGTTATCATCAAGTGAAGGTCAGAAGTGAAGACATCCCGAAGAAGGCATTCAGGACCAAGTATGGGCACTATGAATTTGTAGTCATGCCTTTCGGTGTGACTAACGCCCCAGCAGTATTCATGAACCTCATGAACTTGATCTTCTATGAGTTCTTGGATAAGTTCGTGGTGATCTTCATTGACAACATCTTGGTCTACTCGTAGGATGAAGAAGCGCATGCCGAGCATCTGCGGATTGTATTGGAGACATTGCGACATCATCGGTTATACGCCAAGTTCAGCAAGTGTGATTTCTGGCTAGACCGAGTCGCCTTTCTTGGGCATGTGGTATCAGGAGACGGTATCTCTGTTGATCCGGAGAAGGTCATTTCAGTCAGGAACTGGCCGACTCCCCGATCAGCTACTGACATCAGGAGTTTCCTAGGATTGGCAGGTTATTACCGTCGATTCATCAAGGACTTTTTGAAAATTGCCGAGCCTATGACACGCCTGACAAGGAAGGATGTCAAGTATGTATGGTCAGACTCTTGTGAGCAGGCGTTTGGATATTCAAGGACAAGCTGACAACTGCACCAGTGTTAGCTATACCAGACAGGACTGGAGGATTTGAGGTCTTCTGTGACGCATCTGGCAAGGGACTTGGATGTGTCCTGCATCAGCATGGTCATGTGGTCGCATATGCTTCTCGACAGTTGAAGATTCACGAGAAGAATTATCCGACTCACGACCTGGAACTGGCTACTGTTATCTTTGCTCTGAAGATATGGAGGCATTTTCTTTTGAGCGAGCAAGTCAAAATCTATACCGACCACAAGAGCCTGAAGTATATTTTCTCTCAGAAGGAGCTCAATATGAGGCAACGCAGATGGTTAGAGCTTATGGCTGATTACGACATCGACCTCCAGTATCATCCAGGGAAGATGAATGTCGTACCTGATGCATTGAGCAGATTACCAGCGATCATGACTCTTTCAGCTCAATGGAGACTTCGGTAGGCTATACGTGAGATGGAGGTTGAAGTTATTTTACACGGGACTTCTGCATCGTTGATGAATATGCAAGTTCAATCTACTATCGTAGATCGAATCAAAGCTGCTCAGACTGAAGATACGAAGTTACGGAAGATCCGAGAGCAAGTTGAAGCTGGACTACGGATAGATTTTCTTATTCATGAGGATGGTTCCCTGAGATACGGCAATAGGATCTGCGTACCTTCAGGTGATATCAGCGAGAAGCTGATGAATGAGGCTCATAGCTCTTCCTACTCTATTCATCTTGGTGGCACCAAGATGTACAAGGATCTTCGTCTGAGCTTTTGGTGGCATGGAATGAAGAGAAGCGTGGCTCGAAGTGTTGCTAAGTGCCTTGTGTGTCAGCAAGTGAAGGCTGAACATCATCCCATAACTGGACTACTTCAACCCCTGCCGATTCCAGAGTGAAAATGGCAGCACATCACTATGGATTTCGTGACTGGATGATCACTCCATATTTTACACCTTTTTTCCGCATGTTTGCATGCCATTTAGATCGCTCAAATCGTGTTTTTCACGTTTATTCGACAATATCGCGATGCTTTTCACGATTTGTTGTTTTTGTCGTATTTCAGGAGATTTGGAGCGATTTGGAGTGATTCTGAGATGCACCCACTCCGGAGTGCCACCGACGACTCTCTTGAGGGGTATTTTGCGGTTGGAGAGGAGTGGAAGAAGAAAGAACATCGTAGGAGCGATGAGGAGGAAAAAACATGAAGAATGGGCATTTTCAGCATGCCACTCGGCCGAGTGAAGGAGTCACTCGGCCGAGCATAGACAGCCCGCTCGGCCGGCCAGATCGGATACGCAACAGAGCTAATATCAGCGTGCACTCGGCCGAGCATCGCCATGTCACTCGACCGAACCACGGATGCCCGCTCGCCCGAGTGGCATCAAGACGACGACATCAAAAATCACAGACTTACTGTTTTTTACAGTCAATTTCCGAGTCGACGTCCGCCCGAGTGACAAACGACGTCCGCCCGAGTGACAAACGACGTCCGCCCGAGTGACAAATGACGTCCGCCCGAGTGACGAGAGACCGTCTGCCCGAGTGACCTCCGAGGAGACGACCCCCGAGACCCCCCAACTCTCTGTTTTTGTACAGGGTTCGTCACTCGGCCGAGTGACATTTGTCACTCGGCCGAGTGAGCCGCGCTGCCTGTAGCGTAAACTGCGATTTTGAGGCTGCGCAGGGGCATTTTCGTCAGGATTTTTTGGGCGATTTTGGGGGGTATTTAACCCCAGTTTTTAACCTAGTTTAAGAGAGCTTTTTCAGAACTTTTGGGCAGCCTTTTTAGATTAACTTTTTAGAGATTAGATTTAGCTTTTGGGGAGGAGAGAAAAGTGAGATTTTGTTGGATGCTATCTTGTTCTTCATTGGTTTGTATCTCTCTCCCTCAAAAACTCCAATTTTATTGATATTTTGAATATAGCAATGAATTCTATTGATTTTGATTGTGAATTTCTATTGCATTTTATTATGAATTGTGAGTACTCCATCGTCTTAGGGCGTAGGGATGAACCCTACGAACCCAATTTCAAAATTGTGATGAATTGGTGAAACTGTTGCTAGGATTGATTAGGGTTAGTTTGGGATTGATATAATACGAATAGCTAGGGATTCATACCGATTGGGATTTGCAAGAGATTGGATGCCAATTCGATAGGAAGCCCTAGATATTCGAATTGGGTTGCAATTGAATTTCTCCGGAATCGGTTTGCAAGAGATTGGACCGAAACTAGGGGTTTCGATTGAAATTCTATACCAATACCCGTTTGCAAGAGATTGGACGGGTAGGAACTATCCCAACCTAGGTCGTAGCTCGAGTTTGCACGAGAGTAGGCTCGAGATACGATTGAACGATGATGTTGTTCTTCACGCTAGTTTGCCTAGGTTAGGGTTTGCAAGAGATTGGACCCTACCCTAGGTTTGCTATAGACCGGCGATAGCGCGAGAGCGTGAGCTTGGTTCTACATTTAGTTGCAACTAGTTCACCCAAATTTCAAGTCTAGCAATGGTGAAACCTACGAATCACAATGGTGAGATACGGCAAGTAGCGGGGATTCCCTATCCCCTAAGCGTCTTTATTAATTTGTTATTTCTTTTATACATTTGAACGACTGTGACCGCATATTTGCGAACATTTCTCGACTTTTCCTATAGCCAGGTGATTGAAGAAGACACTGTTATTACGCCTCCCTGTGTTCGATACTCGCTCGCCGCTACACCGTGCGCTTGCGGTAAGACTACAGTGTCGCCGCTCCGGGACGTGTGTCCGGGGCACGATCACTGGACTACCTCGGAGTACTAAGCAGAATGATGCAATTTGGGTGATCATTGATCGATTAACCAAATCAGCACATTTTATACCCTTCCGAGTGGGACAATCTACGGAAATACTTGCTAAGAAGTATATGGAGGTAATGATCTATCCTTTACCTTTAACACTTCTTCTGGTATACGTTGTGACGTGATCGATAATCGTGCAGGAGATTGTTCGATTGCATGGAGTTCCGGTGAGCATCGTCTCTGACCGGGACACTAGATTCACTTCTAAGTTTTGGAAGAGTCTGCAATCCAATTTGGGTACCAGTCTGAGTTTCAGCACAGCGTATCACCCGCAGACGGATGGCCAATCAGAGCGTACCATCCAGATATTGGAGGACATGCTGCGAGCTTGTATGCAGGATTTCAAAGGCTCGTGGAAAGACCATCTACACCTGGTAGAGTTTTCCTACAACAATAGCTACCAAGCCAGCAATGTCATGGCCCCATTCACAGCACTCTATAGAAGGAAGTGTCGATCCCTGCTGAGTTGGGATGACATTGGTGATCGAGAATTATTGGGCCCGGAGATGATTGTTGAAACAGTGGGTGGAGTGCGTAACATCAGAGACAAGTTACGCATTGCGTAAGACCGATAAAAGCATTGGGCTGATGCTAAGCGTCGCCACTTAGAGTTTCAACCAGGAGATTATGTTTTCCTGAAGATATCCCCAAACCGAGGAGTGATACGTTTTGGGAGGCGAGGCAAGCTCAGTCCAAGGTTCGTTGGACCCTTTGATGTGTTAGAGCGAGTTAGAGAAGTTGCTTATCGTCTAGCCCTACCGCCATCATTGGAGGGAGTACATAATGTTTTCCATGTCTCCCAGATGCGTCGTTACATCAGTGATCCTACTCATGTGGTTGATCATTCGGGGATCACGGTACGACCAGACCTTACCTATGAGTAGTAGCCTGTTCAGATTCTTGATAGATGTCAGAAGGCGCTCAGGAATAAGGTCATCGAACTCGTGAGAGTGATGTGGCGACATGACTCGCCAGGGGAATCCACCTGGGAGAGAGATGATGAGATGCGAGGACGTTACCCCTACCTTTTCCTTGCACTGTAGAGAATTCCGGGGACGGAATTATTCTAAGGAGGGTAGGATGTAACGGCCTATTTTCTAGTCGCTTTTTGATTGTTGTGTGCCTATGTTTTACTTTGTCGATTCAGTCATTTTCATCCGAGTGGATATTCGTCCGCACGCCGACGCGAGCACGTCGTCGTTTTCAGTTTACCGTAGCGTAATTTTTAGCTGTAAATCGTAATTATTACTAATTACTTTAATTAAGAGTTAATATCTAATTAATTAATTGCTATCGAATGTTTAAATCACTAATTACTTTTAACTAAAAGTTAATTTATAATTAACTTATTATTATTTTTACCAAATTACTTTCACTAAATTACTTTTCCTAAGTTACTTTTAACATTTACTTTACCCTAACTAACCTTACCTAATTGAATCCCACCGAAAGAATCAGTGAGATCAAACATGAGCTTTCAAGCCCTCTACCACACAACCAACTCCCTATTCATTCTGTTTCCTCTCCTTGTTCTTAAACCAGGCCTACACGAACAAGAGCAGCAACAACAACCCATTTCACCATCCCTCTCCCCCATTCAAACGAGCCTCCACCATCCCCTTTCAATCCAAAAAAACAAAACCAGAAATCCCCGTCCACACCAGAAATCACAAACCAAATTACAAATTCAAACCCCAAATTGGATCCCCAATAATCATCTCCCAGATCTCAACCCCGAGCCCAGATCAGGCCGTCGCACCCTCGATCACACCCGCCGCGCCGTGGAAGCACCACCGCCGTAGCCCCTAGCCCCTAGCCGCCGTCTCCGACCTCCGATCCGACATCGCCGTCCTCGAGAAGCCGCTCAGCCGCGCCCCCGCTCGACCCGCCGTGGAATCGCCGCCACCGCCTTCCAGAAGCTCGTGTGCCACCGTGTCGAAGCCGTCCGCCCTCAGATCTACGCCACCTCGCCGTGCCTAGAGGCCGCCGCCTCTGTCGATCGCGCCACCTGACCCCCAAGCGCCCACCTCTAATCCGCCCCCGAGCCATCTGATCGCCGCCGTGAGCCTCCTGCAAAGAAAAAAGGGGGAAAGAAAGAAAGGGAACGAGAGACAGAGGGAGAAAGAGATCAAGGGAGGGGGGATTTTATATGTAAGTAGTTTTTTTAATATGTTATTAATTATTATTATTATTATTATTATTATAAGTTCAGTTTTATTTATTATTATTATTATCCTTGGTCAGTTTTTAAGTTGGTTATATTAAACTGTTATAAGTCAGTAGATAAATATATCAAGTTAAGACAAAAGAAGTTAAGTTAAATTAACGTTAACTTAATATTAGTTCTCTTGTTATATCAGATTAAGTTTGTTAGTTTTAAATTAAGTTAACTATTAAACTACCATGCTAGTTTAGGTGTTAACAATTCCGTTATAATAAATAGTTAATGTTAGTAAGCCTGTTTAAAATATTTTAACTGAATGATAACCATTTAACTGATGTCACGAATCTACTGACGCAGATAAAACGTGCCTCACGTCACTACCGCCTGGACACCCACGTCAAGGCAATTATTTTAAGTAAATGAATTGCAAACCTGGCCGTTCAAACTTTGTGCTAAATTTGTTGTGTTTGTCAAAACTGATGTGCCGGATGTCATGTTTCACTTTGCTTATTGCCTTTTTACTTTTTTGGACTACTTTTACTATCTGCATGTTAACGAGCTAATTTAATTGGAAAAAGGAATATGTTGCGAACACATATGTGAAAACCATCGAATACAGATGGGGTGAAACCATCGAATACAGATGGGGTGAAACTTGGTCAATGACTAAACAGAACACTTGGGTGGGGTTGGTTCATATAGTAGAGTCCGTGATTGTTGCTTGAACACCTTACGGCTACCTCCAAAACCACACTAACGGAGGCAAGCAGCTTGACCATATTCCAGGTTAGAATGGCAAGAAGCGTCACGGTAAACCCCCGATGATAGGGTGTATCAAGAACATAACCTACTCAGACATGGACTTATCACGAGCACAAATACTCAACTTACAACTGTTTTACTTTTAAAACTACAAACTCATGCTTGTTTGCACTTTACTTCTCTGCACTTATTATTCATAACTGTGTACTAACGCTCCTTTTGTTCCTTATAGTTGTTACACATTTTCATTACTTTAAATATCTTGCTGAGCTTATCGCTGACATATATTTCAATGTTTATGAAATATATGTTAGGTTCAGAGACAGAGTACCTCGAGGACCCTACTTTTGAGGATCCCATCCTAGAGGTGAACCCCGTTGACCAGAGTTACGAGGACACTGAGATCCTCCCCGCGGAAGGCTAGAGCGGGACATTTAGATTTCAGTTTACTATTGTATTGTTATTTTCAGGTGTGTTTGCTTTCAGCAGATTGTACGGCCATGCTAGGCCTAAATTATTTGTGTGTTTGCTTCAGACGCCGGTATTGTAATGTAATGAATATTTGTGCTTCTTGTGAGGTATTCGCGTGCAGGGACCTGCCTTCGCTAATCACGCTTAGTGTGCTTAAGTCAAAGAAGAAAGAAAAAAGTACATCTTCTTTGCTTTAAGCACATGCGGACCCGCTCACGTCCTCACCCCCAAGTATAATGGGAAGCGGGGCGTGACAGCTATGCTCCCCTTGTTGTCCATCCTTGCGCCAAGCTATTAGTCTCCAAGTCATGCTATTCTTCAATAGTTAAACATGAGACTAAAACATGAAGAGTCATTAGCAACAACATAATGTTGTGATCATCATTAAGACAATATTGGTCTAAAACACCAATACCTAACATATCAATTAAATTAACTATCAGACTTAAATCTGGATAATGAACCACATGACCGTTTGACCTATTCATATGGTCATGTGAAGCGAGGTAGTTAAAGGATCAATGTTGGAAGACTAGGCCACACGGTTGTTTCATCCACTCACACGGTCATATGAGGCAAGGCAACTAAGGGCTCAGAAATTAATCACACAGTCATTTCAGATACTCCACACGACCATGTGGAGTCCCACAGCTTAACGTTCAAAACAACACAATCACACATCATGTCAAGGTCGACATGACCATGTCAATCGAGGAGTGTCAAACTCGCTCGCTCGCGTCTACATCGATGTGGCTATGTAATTTAATGGGTGACATGACCATGTCTAAGTCGACACAGCCCGCAAGGGGCAACACGGTCATGGATCGACTGTGTGATGCTGATGCTGGTCGAAATGACCATGAAATGGTCTAAACACAACCGTGTCATATACAACACGATCAAGACACAGTCGTTTGGTTTCATGATGCTGTCGATTTTTACGACAATTAAACCTAAATCATACGCAATTCTAATACTAAATCCTACCTAATTTAGTTATATTTCCTATCTCAATCAGTCCTCTAAATGATCTTTGGCCCTTCTTCTCCTTGAAGACCCTCTGAAAAGCTTCTCCTCCATATCTTCTATTGCCCAGATGCTTGAGAATAGGGTTTGGAGTTGGGTTTCGATGAGGAAACGAAGCAGCAATGGGTGGTTTAGTCTGGCTTGCATGAGCTGGAGCGATGGAGAGATGTTTCTAATTTCTTTTCTTTTTCTTCCCCTTTTCCTTATTTTTCTCTCCTTTTAATCTCCCTCTAATCCTAGTCACCATTTCTCTTTCTCCCTATTGTTGCCAAGTGTTCTAGAGTTAGGTGGGATTTATGGTGCTAATAACACCTCTTACGTAGGAGGTGTCTTCAGTAGGAAATTTTAGGAATTTTATTTTCTAATTAATTTGAAATACATAACTTAATACAACATACTCCCTTAATACTAGTATTTGATCCATATACTCTATTTAATTAAATCCAATGATGTTTAAAATCATTTTAAAAATAATTTATCATCACAAAAATTTGGGAAAAGTATAAAAATACCCAAAAATTTATACATACCTATACGTCCAAATTACGTACTTATACACGTATATTAACATTAGGGTTCTTACAATATTCAAGCCAGTGGTTCTTTCGTGAGTAATAAGATTATGTTAATGGTGAAGACAAATCTTGATTTGACACCAGCCATCATGCAAGAAGCCATACACACTATGTTAAAAGTAAGAATTTCATATACCTACGCTTGGTGAGCTCGAGTGAAAGCATTGTCACATTTATTTAGTGATCGGAAGGAGTCATACCAGAGACTCCTGCAATATCTAGAGGTTGTTATGGAAAGCAATCTTGAGACCATTTATAAGATTACAACCGACACTATTGGGCAAGGTTTGGAACAGTTTATAGGTGTTTTTTTGGGAATTCAGACCATCAATTGAAGGATTCAAGCATTGTCAGTTGGTCCTAAGTATAGATAGCACCCATTTGTATGGTAAATATGCTGGGTATTTGCTTGTGGCTACATGAATTGATGCAAATGGTATGCTTTTTTCCTGTAGTCTTTATTGTTTATTGACTGAAACCAAACGGAATTGGGAGGGGGTTTTCAGTTGCATATATGCATTCATACTCAGTGCTCACAGACACCGAACAATTACCTACATTTTTGATCAAAAGAAAGGAATTCCAAGAGCACCATGTAATGGATGGTGCGCTCCTAAATACCATATGCATTGTATTCGACATATCATCCCAATTTCGAGTCGAAATGCTATGGAACAAATACATTGGAAAATCTTTTTTGGTTTATCGGTAATGCATCGAACTTGCTTACATATAATGCAATTCATGCAAAGATAATAGAAGAGTCTGTTATGGCAGATGATTAGATTAACGAAGACTTGCCTGGGTGTCACACCCCATACACGGGTGCTGTCACATGAGACTATAATAGTGTTGGTCCTGGCAGTTACCAATGAAATCATAATCAGTAACACAATGGAAAAGTACCATATAAAATGATACGCAATGTCGGTCATTACATAATTTCCCAAACTATGAAGTACACCTGAAATCTTCTCACTCAAAACATGAATACAACAATGGTCTAAAAAGGATAACAACTCTACTAAGAGCCCGACATCAAAAATCTGTGTTCTCTACGGGGAACTCGGCCTCTGCGTAGATCGGTGCTTCATCGTATGTCAGCTCGTCGCCTGTAGAAAACCAAAGTATATGAAACATAAAGTAGACAATATTTAAAAAAGCATTCAGTCAAAGCATTAACATGTAGTCCTAAGAAAGCGATGAAAAGAAATAAGTAGAGCAGCCAGCCGAGCTAACTATAAGTCAGATCGAAAACTTATCATTCAGTCTCTAAGGTCATATTTTAGTTATTTAGCTCATGGTTAAAAGACTGGAGGGCTAACTGAGAACCACCATGTACCACGGGTGAGCTCACCATGGTCATCTATATATTCCCATTCATTTCATTCATGGTCCCAGCCTTAAGTGGTGGAGAATCCAGTCATTATACAATATACACTTGTCAAGTCCAAATAGATTATGTAAGTGACTACTCCAAAATGTTGCGCTATTCCAAAGTATAGGAAGTCAGGCAAGTAGTAGTCTCGGTGAATCCAATGTCGTATTCCTCATGGACAACTGAATCTGCAAATTTAATAATCCAAATTTAAGCAAGGCAATTTATTGGTGACAGATGAACCACCCTTCGGATGTGAATTGTTGGTTTAATGGTACGAGTGTCAAAACCATATTAAAACTATGATAACAAGAATAATGCGGGAATGCAATGGGTGGGGAGCATGTATGTTTTGCTTTCGTTAGGGTTGTATGGTATTAAATTATTCATTCATCCTGGATGACTCAATCTTGCATCCAGGCCAAGGTATGGAGATCGGATGATGAAGCATTCAGAACAATGATGTTAGCATCTTAATTAATCATTGAATTAATTGTTTTTAAGAACTCAAAAGGTGAATAGATGAACCTTGCAGTTCACCTCTCTCCTTGGGCCCCTCGACGTGTTTATGCACGTAGACAATGTAAGGATCGCCGTACCCTTGCAATACTAACAACAAACACTATAGAGGGGGTGAATAGAGTAATGGCAATAAATTGTGTAATTAAAATTAAACTTGCAAATGTGGAATAATACGTGCACTAGGAATTAATCAACACAGTCAGTCCAAACGCAAACACTAGAATTACCCCGATTCCCCAAACTTGGGTACGTCCTGCCACACCAATATCCACTATAATTCTCACATAGAGAAGTGACTACAATCTCACACAGAGATACCTCACAAAGAGGATTTGGATTCTCACACAGAGAAATCCTTACTCTCACACAGAGAGACCTCACACAGATGATTTAGGATCTCCACAAAGAGATATCCTTGCTTTCACCCAGAAAGACTTAAACTCTCTCACAGAGAGACTCAACCAACCCTCACACAGAAGGTTATACTCTCACACAGAGAGTAACTAGCTCTCACACAGAAAGCTATGGTTTCAATGAAATAACAAAGTAAAAACAAATACTCTTACGTATGCCTTGAGATGTACTTACTCATTAATGAATGCAAGGCATGGAAGAGGATCTCCAAGTGATGAGATTTGCTGGAAAGCACTTGGATGATTTCCCTTGAGCTTGAATTCAATGCATGAAGGAGAGAATGAGCTCTAAGAGGGAAATGAGAGAGTTTGAGAGTGGCTTATTTAATCTCTAAAGATTTTTAATAGCCAAAAACAAAAAAACAAAAAACTGTAATGGCTATTTTCTGGGCTGAAACATCACCAACAGTCGACTGATGAACAAATGACAGTCGACTGTCCAACTGCTAAATAATTTCCAACGGCTATAATCTGAGCCTCGACAGTCGACTGATGAAGATGATACAGTCGACTGAAAACAGGGCATGCGCCTGTTAAACCTTCAGCAAGCGACTGCTGCAGGGGATGTAATAAAACAAAGAGTTGCACTCTTACTCCCAGTATGCATATAGGCGACTGATGAACAAATGCCAGTCGACTGTAAAATAGACAGGCGACTGTTAATCCTTCATCAATCGATTGCTGCTTGAGATGGAGAAAAACAGAAAGATGCAATTTTTGCACCCATTTCACAGGCGACTGTAAATATACAGTCGACTGTAAATTGAACATCAGTCTACTGATGCAAAAAGCTCAAGTAAAGTCAATAAAAATGTTGACTTGAGCAGTGCACCACAGTCAACTGTAGAAGGCTCGACATGCGACTAGAAAGCAGCCAGTCGACTGTAAAACCTTCATCAGGCGACTGTTGGAGAGCCAGAGACTCCAAATGAGTCTTTGGGCAAGATAAGCCTATTGGGTTGGATTCTATGATAATCCTAAGGCTCACTAAGATGGTTAAATGCATATGCATAATTGAGTAGACCATCTATCAAGACATTACATTATTAAACCTAGACTCAAAAGGGAGTAAAGCAATAAATGAAATATTACATGGATTATATTGCTTTCCTTAGAGTCTATGGCTTCAATCTAGATGCTTTGATGCTCCCTATCATCTCCAAGCTTTGGCACCCCTTGAATCCAAGCTTTTACCTTTCTCCACTTGATGTCCATCCTTGCACCAAGTGTTTAGTCTCCAAAAATGATATTCTTGAAATGTAACTAAGAGACTAAAGCAGGAGAGTTATTAGCAACTACATAATGTTGTGATCATCATCAAAATAACATTGGTATGAAACACCAATACTCAACCGACAATGCCTCTCGACACGTCATCCTCTTTGGATCCCTCGATGGGTAGTGTAATAATCAATAAAAATGTAGAAAAAAATTATTCCAATAAGTTCAGCAATTAGTAGTGCTATAGATGAATGAAAAACCACATAAACACTAACTACCACACAACACACACACACATGGATTTTAGCCACACATAGTAATAAAAATCACAACTTCCATTGATAATGACATGAGTTCCTTACAAAGAAAGAGATCAATGAGTACAATCAAAATAGAAGTTGAAGAATTTATCCCAAAAACGAGCCATAATTAATCCCCAAGCTTTCTCCTTTAGCAGCGCCAAAACCCTAGCTCAAAGAGGAAACAAAATTACAGCCACTGTACGAATGAGATAATCCAAACCGTGAGAAGACATCCTATGTATAATCCCCCATCTTTAATACAATCATCATTCTTTGATCTAAGATCAATAATTAATCAATCTCTAGCTTAAGAAATGGGTCCAGGTTGGATTCATTGAAAATCAGCTCAAAATTAGGTTCAAAACGATGCCAAGCTAGAGCTATCGATACAACCAGACGGCTGGAGAAGCGGCTCCAGGCGCTAGTTAATTGGGCATTTGGTTTGCCATTGTTGATTCCCCCAGATGTCTGGTGCTTCGGTCCCATGTGTATGGAACTTTGCTTGAATGTGGCTTGAAGAGGCTTTGATCAAACGTTTGAAGTGAACTTGTCTGGCATCTAGCGCTTGGTACAGACGTTTGGATCATGTGCTTCAGACGTCTAGAAAAATACCCGGCAGAAAACAGAGAGTTCGAACTTATTTATGGCCTATGCCACAGATGGCCTATTAAGCCCTACCAGACGCCTGATGTTAGGAAGTCAGACGTTTGGACTATTGACAACAAACGGCTGGAGGATCACACAATTTTGCAATTGTGTATCTAATATGCCAGACGTCTGTAGATATATCTTCAGACCTCTGATCATGTATTTTTAGAGAAAGAAATTTGGAGTGTGACAAAAAATTCCAAAAAAATTATAGAATTCCCCAAAAATATATGGAACTCCAAATTACAGTAATTGTTCAGAAATGTATAGTATGGACCTCAATTAGTCATCAAAATGCATGGAAATGCCACGAAATGGTGGGTAAAATATACAATATATATGCGTAATCACACCCCCAACTAGCGTTTTGCTAGTCCCTAGCAAAATAAGGGAACAACTCTAGAATTTCCACGAAACACTTCAAATTCAATATATCAACCATGGCATGAGTTAGAAACATCATTCTTTAACATATTTCAATAATATGCATGACATCTCATGAATTAGAGTTTATATCGTGTTAACGAGTAAATTCTGGAACATTGAGGTGGAGCTGAGGAGGACGCCTTTGGTGACGTGGTGCTTCGTTGGCTGAGGAGTGGGACCTATGGTAGCCTAAAGCTAGGTCAGGGAGAACTATGTTCGAGCTGTTGGGATGAAGCATGACGTAACTCCGAGCTGTTCCAAGCTATCTGCAGCACAAACAAAGTCAAGAGGGTCGAATCTGGGTTCCGACCCAAATCCCCTCTGATGCTTAAGTCAGTACGAGACTTAAAAGATGCTAGGAGCAGTTAGGTTCGACCTATTGGGAGATCATCCTATCATTGTCACTTCGAGATATGGATGAAGAAATGTAAAGTGGAAGTTAAGAGAGTAAGTTGTCAGAGTACCGTAGTGTTGATTATTTCTGGATCTTCCCCTTCTCTCATCATTGTTTCCTCTATTTATATGTAATGATTTCTCCTTTGTATCGTTAGTGCTCCTAAATCCTTTGAATCATAGAAAACAGCTGTTGCGTCTGCTCAGCTTGAGTACGAACACTGGAAGACACTGATATCATCATATCCCAGACATGATTTAGATCTTGATGCATCACAGAGACCTCATACATGACTCTCGAATGACGCAAGCTGAACAATGCAATGCATAGATTGTCAGAACGTTCTATGGAAGAGGCAGAGTCAGCAAGGAGCTGTTGCAAACTCACATGATCATGATCGAGACAGACTAAAATACATGAATGAGACAAACCAGGACAGATGACATGAGAGTCGAATCTCTTCACATCGTCACAAAAAGTAGCCTTACGAGAATCTATGCAAACAAACCCATCGACGAGAAAGGAAACCTAGCTCTCAGGGCTTCGATAGGGTCATCATGAGCAGGAGGGTGATCAGAGGAGGATGGATATATAGTATGTGGATGAGAATGGAATTCAAACGACAGAAATTGCAGAGATACATGCAGTGAATGGGTTGATGATTGTGGTTGATTTTGGGGTGGAGTTGAATCAGGAGCCCAAGATTGAGAAATCTGGGTAGCTTCATCAAAGAGATCGTGGATTTTCTAGCACACTTTCTAAGAGGCACGATGAAGAATAGTTGAGAATGATAAAACCCTAATCGATAAAGATCAAGCCATAAGCGTAAATAACGAAACCATAGTCGAAAGTCTAAGAAATGATCGACAAAGAAATACCTAGATTGTTAGAAATCGATTAGAGATACGAACGAAAAACATCGAAGAAATCAACGAAGTTAGCGAGAGCAGACGAAAGGGCACTATGTCGATGAAATAGATTAAACCCTAATTCGAATCGATAAAGATAATAAATGAACGAACGAAATGATCTCAGCCATTAGATTGCATCGAGATAAAAAAATTTAACCCTCGACAGACGACTGGTGAAGAATGACTAGTCGCCTAGAAGTTCAAAAATAAAGAATAGAATCTCGAAGCGAAAGATGACTGGAGTACATTACCCACGCGTCTGGACAACTCACCAGACGTCTGTTGGGTGTACAATAGACGACTGTAAGAATCAACGTGAGGAGAGATAGCTCTCAGGAGATTTTCCACACAAATTTCCTCACTGTTAAGAAGCCTAGAGCTCATCTGGTAGACGTCTGATTCTTTGTTCAGACGTTTGGTCAACTACCGACGAATGAAACAATAGACTTTCTGGAAAAGAAAAGTATCTGACACGCCAGGCATCTGGTGCGCCTCACCCAGACGTCTGGTGTGCCTCATCCAGACGTCTGTCTTAGTTCAGAAAACTAAGAATGAACGTAGGATCAGATTGAATAGATCTCTCAAGCTAAGCATGTTCTAATCACTCTAACTAAGCATAAAAACTACTCAATAACATAACCAATCATCTAAATCTCATAATCTCCAAATCAAATCAAATCAGCCTAAATATAGCATTAAAATCACAAAAATCTAATAAAATGCCCAAAATACAAAATTTGAGATGTTTGAATCAATCAATTCAAATGAGAATGAAACATGGCATAACATATGAAATGTGAAATGTGAATGAAATGTGGTATGACCTATGAAAATGATCTTCTAGAGTTTCATTTCACCATAATTCTTAGTTCTCTCCTAAGCCTCATGAAGGATTCATCCTTGAATGGTTTAGTGAAAATATCGGTGATTTGTTATTGGGTATCAACGTACTCTAGCCTAATATCCTTCTTGCAGACATTATCATTTGTAAAATGATGTCTAATATCAATTTGTTTAGTACGAGAGTGTTATAACAGGTTCTTGGATTGACATATAAAACTTTGTTTATCGACCATGATAGCACATTTACCACAATCGATACCATAGTTCTTAAGTGTTTGTCTTATCCATAAGACTTGTGCACGAGCAAGACCAACTGTAATATATTCCGCTTCGGTCGTAAAAAGGGATACCGAGTTTTGTTTCTTGGAAAACCAAGATACAAGGAAATTTCCTAGAAAATGGCAAGTGCCACTAGTACTTTTCCTATCGGATTTGCATTCGGCAAAATAGGCATCACTATATAACACTAATACATATGTGCATGACTTCGGATAAAATTATATGTAGTCAACTGTTTGGTTGAGACAATGGAAAATCCGTTTGACCGCAATCAAGTGTGATTTTTTCGTTATGATTGATAACATGCACAAAGTCAAACGGTAAACATAATATCAGATCTACTTACGGTAAGATAAAGTAGATTACCTATCATACCACGATATTGTCGAATGTTAACATCGGTGTCGCACTCATCTTTATCAAGATGCGTCGTCATGCCCATTAGAGTACGCTTGAAGGAAGAAGTTCACATTCCGAAGAGTTTGATCAACTTCACCGTGTACATCGTTTGGTGCATGAAGATCACATATGCTTCAATTGACGAATTTGAATTCCTGAAAAATAGTTGAGCTCTCACATATGGCTCATCTCAAATTCATCCTACATTGACTTAAGCAAATTCTTGGCATAATGAAGTGTTAGTAGAACCAAAAATGATATCGTTTACATACACTTGAATAATGAGAATGTCATGATGAAAATATTTCATAAAAGTGTTAAATCAATCTCACCATTTTGAAACCCATATCCAAAAGAAAATTATTTAAGCGATCATACCAAGCCATAGGAGCCAATCTTAAGCAATAAAGTGCTTTCTTACGTTTAAAGACACGGTTTAGAAATTTTTCCTGAATGAAACCAGGCGGTTGAGAAATATACACTTCTTCATGAACAAAGCCATTTAAAAATACACTTTTAACATCCATTTGAAATAATTTAAAATTTTTAAACGATGCAAATGACAATAATAACCTAATAGATTCTAATCTAGCTACCATGGCAAATGATTCTTTGAAATCAATACCTCCCTCTTGCAGGTAGCCTTGAGCCACTAACATTGCCTTGTTATGGGTAACGACCTCATTCTTATCTGTCTTGTTCTAGAAGATCCACTTCGTACCTATCACATGGTGACCTTCCAGAGAAGGAACAAGTTTCCAATTCTCGTTCCTTTCAAATTGGACGAGTTCTTCTTCCATCTCCATGATTCAAGAGCTATCTTCGTAAGTTTCATCAATGTTCTTTGGCTCGATCATTGAGACAAATGCACAACGTAGGAAGCGCTTCACCATTGATCTTATACGGTGTCCATCTCCAATATTTCCTATCACTTGGTCATGTGGATGATGTAGGACTGTAGCAAATGCCTTGGGTACACCTGGATCACTTGGAACATTCTCAACAATTTGATTAGAACGGTTAGTCTCATTAGAATCATCTAATTTAACATTATGCATTGAATCACATAGAAATTCAATGCATTCATCATCACGAGAATAGGAGGATCAAAATCTTCATAAAAATAAACATGAAGAGATTCCTCAAACGTTGGAGTTCTTTCATTGTATATCCGATAAGCCTTGCTATGTGTGGAATATCAAATAAAAATCACTCATCAGATCGAATCAAATTTATCTAAATTACAGTGTGTGTTTTTAATAAAACATTTAAAACCAAAAACACGAAAATAATTTACTTGGGGCATCTTGTCATAAAATAATTCATAACACATTTTGTTCGGATGTGGTCTCAATAAAATTCTATTAAGCACATAGCATGCTGTCTGGATGGCTTTCGCCCAAAATTGAGGTCCAAGTCGGCTATCATTAAGCATAGTGCATGCACAATCAATTAGAGTTCCATTCTTCCTTACCACGACACCATTTTGTGGTGGGGCACGAGGGAAGGAGAACACGTGAGTAATCTCGTTCTCATCACAAAACTTAGAGAATAGTTCATTGTCAAATTCACCTCCATGCTCACTATAAATGGTGATAATGGGGGTGTCTTGAATCTTTTGAACTTTCTTAGAAAATGTAATAAAATTTTTAAAAGCCTCATTTTTACCATTTAAAAAGCATACCAAGTAAATCTAGAGTAGTCATCAATAATGGCAAGTCTATAGAAAGTATTTCCTAAGGATGCAACTCTAGGCCCAAATAAATCTAGATGTAATAGCTCTAAGTGCCTAGACGTAGAAGTTACATTCTTAAGCTTAAATAAGGATTTATAGAGCTTGCCACATTGGCATGAGTCACAAAAGCTTTTCTTATTAAAAGTAAGTTTTAGAAGTCCTTTAACTAGATTATGCTTGGATATTTTGTAAAGATGTTTAAAGTGTACGTGACCAAAGCGTCGGTGCTATATAAGTTGCTCATTCGTGTGGGAAACCAAGTATTGGTCTTGAGAGTGTGGCATAGACATAATATAAATATCTTTTTGGTGTGTGCCACTAAACAAAACATTTTTATATGAGCCATCATATATACTACACAATCCATCACCAAAGTTAACATTGTAACCCTTGTCACAAATGTTAACTAATGGAGATTAAGTTGTGATTTAACCAATCACTAAATAGACACTATCTATAAGGGGTTTAGAAGGATTGCTGACTTTACCAATACATATGATGGTACCCTTTTTATTGTCTCTAAAAGTGTCTGTTCCACCATTTTTGATGCGGATGATCTTGAAGAGCAGGCTTGGGTCTCCCGTCATTTGTTTAGAGCAACCGCTGTCGAGAATCCAACCCTTCCTTTTGCACTTAGATCAATATTTACCTTTGTTGCTCTGTTTATTCACCTTGGGTACTTATAAAGAAAACCATAAGCACATGGTACCCAAGCATGTTGGGTCTAAGGGGATTAACCATTTGGAAACCAAGTCCAAGTGGACTTAGATTTCCCAATATAGTTATCATTTTTCACTACATCGTGAAAATAGGATTTCATGTATAAATTCCTGACTTCTATGCTTGTGTCCTTCGAACAATAAATGGTGTTAGTTTTGGGTGGCCTATGCCCATGAGTTGCAGGCATTGGTGGTTGACGTCTACGTGGTGCATGTGGTGTGTAGGCGTGGGGGTGCACATAAGAATGAGGATGTGATAGAGGTGAATGTGTTTGTGCATACCCATTATGAGGATCATGTGTGCAATAGTAGTGTGGTAGAGCATTATAGTTGGCATATGGTGTTGCACGATGTATGCGTGCATGGTGTGCATAAACATGTGGTCTTGCATTATGTGTGTATATGTGGTACACAATGATGTGAAACATATGGAACACGTGTAGGAGCATACATATGTGAATGCGGTAGTTGTGCATAAGCATGTGCATGAGTGTGAACATAATGATGTCTTATGTGAGTGTTTGCATATGAATGGGGATGAGGTGCATAAAAATTAGCATATGCAGGAGCATGTGTAGGTGTTCTCCTACGTGGGTGTGTGATTGTGTACATGTAAGCATGACCCTTCTTTGGAGCTCTACCCCTGTGGGTTTCTTTTCAAATGAAGGTGGTGTCGGGATGGAGCTTCTCTTGGTAGTGAAACTATCCAAGGTGTTATTGGCTCCACCCGTGGATGCACCAAAGGTAGGCCTCACAAAATCTATAGTGACTCCACTATAGGTGTCCAAGGTGTTATTGGCTCCACTCGTGGATGCACCAAAGGTAGGCCTCACAAAATCTATAGCGACTCCACTGTAGGTGGTGCGTGAGTTAGTAGCATTAGTCGTAGAGTAACCAAGTCCATTATGATGAATTACGGGGAGTTTTTTTCAAGTAATGCATCTAACTTGTCCATGCCTTTGTTGAACCTATCAACATTGGCAGACATAAGCTCATACTTCTTCGTGAGTGAAGAAATATTAGTATCCAAGGTGGATACATGTGAAGTGAGCTCGCACACGTGGGATTTGAGAACCAATTTTTTATCTCCCAAAAGAGTATTTTGAGATCGAAGTGTTTCAATCTCAATGTCATCACACTCAACGACATAGACTCCGTCCAATTGAGCTTTGAGGGTTTCAACCTCATTTCTCAAAGTGTCATTTTGATAAAGGAAAGTAGCTTCCTCAATGACAAGTGTGTCAATAGAGATGTAATCATGCAGTGTGATAGACATGGATGAAGTAGTGAGGCTAGCTAATCTATCTTTGGCAATCATGTAAGAATTGAATAATTTTTGTTACATATCAGATAATAGATAGGTAGCTAAGCGCAAATCATCCATTGTTACCTCATACGAGTTACTATCACTATCGCTCTGAATGTTCTTTGGAGAGTCCTCTTGTGTCATGAAGCACATGTGCGTAATCTCTCCCTTTTCCTCATCCGAATCCTCGCTACTCGAATCATCGCTTGAGTCATCCCATGTTCATATCAAACCATTCTTCTTCTTGTTCTCAGTGTATGACGTGCCCCCAGTTTGCGAGCCGCAAATGGCTGGGGGACCCGCGTGAGGGTTTAGATATTTGTATCCGCAAGCGCACGGTGTTGTAGTGTGGCTTGGGGGTCAAACACAGGGAGGCTAGGATGTGCTTGTGTCAAGGAGGACCGAAATCACCCCGTGGGCGAGCTAGCCCAGATCGGTTGATGGGTTGTCACGGTAAAGGAATGCAAGGTATGAACAATAAGAAAATAAACCCGGGACTTTGGTTTCCACTCCAACGAGCGACTCTCACCGATACGGCCTACGGGTAGGATGGCGATCGGAATTAGGGTCTAATGGTGAGACGTTGCCTCTGAAAGTGGTACCGGCATCCCATGGGCCCGATATTCCGGTCGGTGCCCAGGATGATACACCGGACTTCCCGGGTTCGTTCGGTGGGCACTCCCGTGTCCATTAACACTGATCGATTCCGGGAGCACTAAGCTCGCAATGATAACTCCCAACGTCTCATCCTGCCGCTCCCGCGTGCTAGGATTCGGCGTCTACGCTAAGGACGTGAGCTATGGCTAGGGAGTCAACCGCCAAGTTTATTCCCCCTTGGCCCAACGGTCTAAGGCGGTCTTTTTCCCGCCGATGACAATAAAACACCCAGCGTAACCGTTAGATTCCTAATCCCTATCGATTTCCTAACCCTATGGATGCATCGGGAAGAGCCCCTGAAGGGGTTTCCGCCAAAATCCCAGATTTGGGAACTACTCACAAATATTCATTAAAAAGCGATCTAAACGAAAATGAACCGTTAAAATCATAATCAGACGATAAGAATGCGAAGGTAGTAGAGCAATTAAGATAATACTAAAGTTTAAGAAAGATCCGAAAACTTACAATAGAAAAGTAATTACAGCCGTCACAAATAGGAGAAAACAGTAAAAACTAACAGCTCCTCGTTTCTGGAACCCTAGGGGTCCTATTTATAGGATCTCGTATCACCCGATCGGTTGACAAGTCAACCGATCGGGTGATCCGTTACAAATAATAAACAGAAAACGGCAGAGTTTCACCCGGTCATATGAACCGGTCGGTTGAGTTCTTGGGGTGACCGGTTGGATCTTGGCGCCATCGGGTGAAGGGGTCGGTTGGGTGCCCGTGTCTCGGCTCCTCAGCATCAGCTACAGATGAACCGATCGGGTGAAAGTCACCCGATCGGTTGGAATTTGGCTTGAAAAGACAGAGAATCGGCCCCGTTGAACCGGCCTGTGAACCGGTCGGGTGACATCCACTTGAGCTCCAGCCGAGACCGGGTGGTGCACGCGTGCATCACCCGATCGGTTGACTTAGTCCAACCGATCGGGTGAGGGGATAAAATGATGCCATCATCTTTGTTTGACCCCCTGGGTCACGCGTGACTCCTCCTGTTGCTCCGGGGACTTGAGATATCGTCGTTAAACGTCCCTTACGCGGGCAATCTCCTGCAAACATGGAGAAACAAATAAAAGTGAAAGAAAACGAGAAAACACGAGAAAACGAATAAAAGACGGCAGAAAATACGGAGAAACACGAAAGAAAACGTGCGTGAATATATGAAATATATACGCACGTCAAAATCCCCCAAGCTGAACTCTTCCTCGTCCTCGAGGAAGACGAGTGAGAGTAGGAGCTCGGAAGGGAAAAATAGAGAGAAAGAGAGAAAAAGAGAAAACAAAAATCCTAGATCGCCCGTCAGAGCCAGCAAAATCAAACACAACACACTAAGCAAGCAAACACAAAAATCACATCACTAAACCAAGGAATACGAGTCCAGACAAGTGTCGTGGGCCCACGCGGTGAAGCGCGTGTGAGTGCGGTCGTGTGCTAGCAAATGATGTCGCTTTCTATAATGTGCAATAAGCTCATATACACAAATCCAGGAAATGACCCAAATATCAACTCGATTTAAAATAAGCGATGAATATATAGTTCAAGCATGCATGAGAGGAGCATAAGAATAGAAATGCATCATGCGTCAGGGACTCCACAGCTAGGGACTCGGACATCACCACACTATTGCCTAGAAGAAAGCTAGATATTCCCTATTCCAAGTGTTTTCGAAGGCGATGGGGGTTGAGATGATGTGGAGTAGGACACTCTGTGCAAATTCTCGCCTTCCCTTTATTCTCGGAAAGCGGGGGAAATATTCACACACATATTTTTTTTTGGTTTTGGATGTATATATATATATTTGGCTTTTAGGCTATACAACTCTTTCTTTTCTCTTTTTTTGGCTTTTCTTTTCTTTTTCTCTTTTGTTTTTGGTTTTTCTTTTCTATCTTTTTTTTTGGTTTTTTTGGATTTTGGGGTATATACATGTGTACTCTCCCAAGTGGGAGAACGGTACACGACGAGGGGATTTGCACCAAGCAAAACAAAAAAAGAAGTCAGATTCTAGACACTCGGGCAAGGGAAATATTTTGCTAATCAGAGCATAGGTTAAGTGGGTTATCCTAGTCCTTAATTGTGGAATCCCGACACATGCGAAATGAAGTACACGATATATATATATATATATATAGCATGCAGAAGCAGACAGGGGAAATAAATACCGCATATTCAAATCGAAGCATGATAATCTAAGGGTCATTCCTGGATAGGTATATAAAGTAAAATCACAAAGTAGAAGCACACCAAACAGATAGGCACGACACACGACTCACAAAAACTAAGAGGACCCACGATGCGTGAAATGCAAGAGAACTCGAAATCCTAGGGTTAGTTAATGTGATTATCGATGCCATGCTAGGTGTGTGTGATTTTGTGGTGATTCATCATAGGGTTCATCTCTAGGAGAAAGAGATAAAAAGAAGAGAAGAGAAAAAAGAAAAAAAATAAAAACACGATGAAAACGACACAAAAACGAAAAAGAAAGACTCAAATGGCGCACACAGTGCGACTCCCCCAAGCTGAAGCTTGCATTGCCCTCAATGCAATATGAGTGAGTACGGGAGGGCAATGAAGATGGGGGGGAATACGCACCGACACAAAAAGATATGAGAACGAGGAAAACACAGAGATGAAACTGAAAATAAAGAAAAATCAAAATCAAACCACACGACACGAAAATAAAAATAAAACCACACGACACGACACTCAAAAGGGGAAAGACAAGCACACACACAAAAATAAGAAAAAATAAAACACGACAACACACCAAAATAGACGTCCCCCAAGCTAGACATGACAGTGCTAGCAAATAAAATGTGATTGTGAAATGCAGAAATATGCAAGGGGGAGTCAAAAACAAACAAAGTGAAATCAAAAATCAGGAGAAGGTGAATCCTCGCCCTCCTCGGAAGAGGGTGTGGCTGGGTGGTCGGGGGAGGCTGGGGGTGTGCGGAGAAGCGGGGAAGAGGCGGAGGAATAGGTGCAGCGGTGGTGTGAACGATGGGAGGAGTGTCGGTGGAGGTGGGTGGTGGTGGTAGGACGGCGATCAAGGTGGTGGTGAAAGGAATAGAAATGGGGGGAGAAGATGTGATGGTGACGGTAGTGGGTGGTAGTGGGAGAGATTTGGAGCGCACCGGCAATTTCCTACGACGCACATATGAAGTGATGGAGGAGGAGGGATGAGGTAGTGTGGGTGGGATGGAAGTGGTCGGGAGGGGGGAAGTGGATACCGGGATGGGAATAGATGAGGGAGGAGAAGAATGTGGTGGGGGAGGTGATGGATGTGGGGATGTGTGGGAGGGTGGATGAGAAGATCGTCGAGGTGGTGAAGGTGGAGGTGGATCGTGGATGTGAGTGAGAAGGCAAAGAATGGCGGCCACGTTCCTCTCAAGTGCGAGGAAACGTGGGTGAGTGAGAAAGGAGGACGGTGATGGGTCCGAGGAGGTAGAGGACATGGCGAGATCACGGAGGGCAGCGACCTCCCTTTCAAAACCAAGACGGGCAGAGACCTGGCGATGACCAAAGGATGTGGACTGACGTGAGGCAGAAGTGGTGCCGGCAGGTAAGGTGGAAGTGGTGCCGGCGACGGTGGTCATGCCGGCACAGGAGACAAGGCCAGAAATGGCCGCTAAGAGGTGCTCAGAAGTGATGGGGCCTGGAACAGAAACAGGACGACTCGGGCCAGCCCCCATATCTCCCCGAGACGCAGGAATATCCTGCTCGCCTAAGTGGGCGGTAGGGGACGGTGGTCTGCGTGCGTCCGCGGGAAGGAACGGAAGGTGCAACCCCGCTAGGAAGTTCGGATCGGGTGGGAAGGTCCAATCTCCCACCAGAGCTATAGTCATGCGAGCGGGGTTGGGGAGAATGGTGTAAGGGGCTGGGGGTGGCCATAATTGAAGATGAAGCGGCCATCGGAGTCGGGTTTAATCATGTGAATGTGCCGCAGGACATCAATATCTAGCTGTGAGGGTCCTGTGGCAGTGGGAAGATTATCGGGGATGGGAATATTAAATTGGGGGTAAGAACAAATGATAGTAATGATGCCCCCACAACAAAGCTTCCCCTTACCGGCCCGGCTGATCTCGAGAAGCTTGTAAACAAGCCAATCACCACCATGGATGGGGACGGTAGGGGCCCTAAAGCTAATCCCATCATCGTCCCGAACAAAAGGGAAAGTCATGGCCCAGAGGATAAAAAGATTAGGGATAGTCACGGTGCCGGACTCGTCCCTGGGAAAAAATGCAGATGATATGATCCTATGGGCCAAACAAAATATGGGGTGGATGATGGAGGAGGCCTTGGCCCTACCTCGGGGATAGCTAGGGAGCAGTGTGAGGCGGAACCAGAATTGATCGACGTCAAATTCGGGCGTGTACCCGTAGTGTCGGATGGAGTCATCCCCAAGATTGGGGAAACCAAATATATCGTTAATGGTATTTAGATTGATGGTGACACTCTTGTTACGCACCTGGAATTTTATGATCGACCCGGACTCCCAAACAAGTGTAGAGAGAAATTCAAGGGTGAGTGACGGGTAGGATAAGGCAGAGGCATTAAGAAAGGCCAACCAACCTAAGTTAGCGAAAAGAGATTCGACCTCGGTGAAGACACCGAGATCGACTAGTGACTGTGTGTGCGGGAACTTAGTTGATAGATGCCCCCGAGCATCGAGCCTACGATAAAAATCCTTGTGTTCCTGGTTCCTAAAGATATACCCATGCGGGCCCAACAATGGGTCCACAGGGGGGATAACAGGCGCAGGAGGGCCTAGTGTCAGTGCTCGTGCGTGGGGAGGGGGACGTGTTTGTTTTCGTCTCTTTCGAGATGGTTCCTCCTCCCGCAAAATCTCCTTCCCCTTGTCTTTATCCCTAGGCATGCGTGAGTGTGTGTGTGAATGAGTGCAAAAAGCAATGAATGCACACTAACACAAGCAAACTGAGCAAGCAAAATAAATAGGGAAAAAATAGAAATACGAGCGTAGGAGCGAGTGTACACAATCAAAATGGCGAAGCTTGCTCGTAGATTACCCCACGCCGTGCAATGAGAGACGCGTGGAGCCGCGGCGACCTCTTTCAACAAGAATTTTCGAAATAGGCGTTGTTTGGGGGGAATTAGATCAGAAATTCGAAATGAAGGGGAGAGAGAGAGTGAAAATGATGGAGAGATTGGTGGAGGAGGTGGAGAGAGGGAGTATTGGAGGAGTGGAGGATGTGGGGAGGAGAAATCGGGCCGTTGGGGAGGAGAAGCAGGCGAAACGACGGCGGTTCAAGCGATCGGGCGAGGTGGAATGCGAACGGGTGAGGGTGGGGTATTTATAGGGTTTAAGTCGAACCGATCGGGTGACTTGTCACCCGATCGGTTGACTGTTAGGTCGAAAATTCTTGTCGAAGAAGTGCTACAGGCGAACCGGTCGGTTGAATTGTCAACCGATCGGTTGGCCGCTCCACTCATTTTCCCGAGAACTGGGGGTTTCTCACCCGGTCTCTTCAACCGATCGCGCTCTAACTCAACCGATCGGTTGATATTTCCCAAAAATTTCCCGAGAATTCTCCCAGATCACCCGGTCTGTCACACGGTCTCTCCATTCTTCACCCGATCGGTTCATTTGGGGACAGATGCGGCTTGTATCTGATACATCCCAACCGATCGGTTGAGTTATCAACTGATCGGTTGGGGCCTTGTTTCCTACAAAAACTAACAGATTGTCTAAGTCCCTGAACGGATGTTCTTGCGGCTGATTTTATTTATAAAAATAGATAAAATAAAGTCAAAAATAACACTAAAAAGTGGGGCAAAAGTTTAGAGCATGGGTTGCCTCCCATGAAGCGCACTTGTTTAACGTCGTTGGCTCGACGTCCACAAGTGATGTTCACGGTGGTTGATACGGGTGATGCCCGAAGTTCGGCATCTCTTCTTCATCGGAGCTTACGGCCTTTGGAGTAGTCAGCGGATGGAGAAAGATTTGCTCGACTACCCTCTCCTTGTTTTTGGGATCCGGGGGCTTCTCTTTCGTATTGGCGTTTACCGCCATCTTCTTAAGGATCCGGACCTCGTCTTTGGTGAGGTCCATGGGTTCTTTCCCCGTTTTCTTCGCAGGAGGAGCCTTGGGGAACCCGGGAGGGGTCGTACGTGCTGCATTCACTTTCCCAGCAGCATCATCGTTCTTGGGGCCGTCTTGGTCTTCTGAGTCCCCCAAGTTATCGGGGGGATTTCTTAAGAGAATCTCCCAAGAGCTCTCTTTAGCAGCTTTATCTTCTTCCACCTCCAGCAAATTACACCGAGGGTCATCTGGGGGATCGGGGTACTTCATGGACAACCCCAGATCAAATTCAACCTGTTCTCCGCTGACGTTTAGCGAAAGTTTTCCATTCTTCACATCAATCAAAACGCCGACAGTGGCCATGAAAGGCCGTCCCAGGATGATGGGGGTGTGTGCGTCTTCAGGCATGTCCATGACAACGAAGTCCACTGGCACATGCACCCCTTTTACATTGACGGGGAGGTCATCCACAATCCCCACCAGATATTTGACCGACCGGTCAGCAAGTTGTAGGTTCATACCGGTGGGCTCCAAATCACCCATTCCTATCCTCTTATACATCGATAAGGGCATCAAACTGACACTCACTCCGAGATCGACGAGTGCACGATGAATCTTTACTGCCCCGATCGTGCAAGGGATTAAGAAGCTCCCCGGGTCTTTAAGTTTCGGCAGATTTGCCCTCTGGATGAGAGCGTTACACTCCGCCGTCAACACTACTTTCTCCTTTCTAGACCCTCTCGTCACCAAATCCTTCAGGAATTTCGCATAGGAGGGGATTGTTTCGATTGCTTCCAGGAAGGGGATTTGCAAGCTCAGATCCTTGACCATGGCGAAGAACTTGCCATACTTCTCATCGATCTTGGCCTGAGCTAACCGTTGTGGAAAAGGCACAACGGGTTTGAACACTTTCAGGCTCCCTTCCTCGTTCTTCTTCTTCTCTTCTTCAGAGACTCCCTCCGGAGTCGTAGGATTTGATGACGAAGCACCGGCGTCGTTTGATTTTTCGATCGGTCGCTCGACGACCAACGGTGCTTCCGGTCTGTTAGGGGGCACTCTAGTAGGGATTTGTGTCCCGTTTCTCAGAACGATAGCGGACACATTTGCGTGCTCGTGCATGAGTGCCGACGTTTGGGTTGCTCCCCTCGGGTTCACCTCAGGTTGTGGCGGCAATTAGTTTTGTGACCTTGAAAGGGTCGCCACTTGTAACCCCAGCTGGGTTACTTGGTCCGTGAGGGCCCGCTAACCCATTTCTAGCTTTTGATTGATCTTCTCCTGGTTGGTTATATATTGAGTCAAGAGAGACTCAACCGGAGAGACGGCCCTCTGTTGGCCATACTGCTGCTGCTGCTGGATTGGCTGCTGATTCCTGGGGGCGTAATATTGTTGCTGAGGCTGCTGCTGATATTGTTGCTGCTGAAACTGACTCTGCTGTGGCCTAGTCGGCCGATATGTTTGTTGTTGCGGCTGCTAAGGCGGCGAGGGCTGGAATGGTGCCAGGTAACCAAAGTTAGGGTGGTTCCGGTTGTTTGGAGAGTAGGCCAGGTTGGAATTGGTTCTTGGTGGATACGGCGCATTTCCCGTGGGGTTGTAAAATAGTGCGCTCGCCTCATCCAGCGGCGGTGAAATGTCACCACCGTCAAAGTCTCCAGGGACTTCAGCTTCCACCGCTGCGACGTGTTGTGCACCGGCACCACCGGCTCCTACCATTAGTGCGGAGATCTGGGTCGAAAGCAAGTCGAACTTGCTTGAAAGTTTGTCGACGTCCTCGACTCTGTGTATACCCCCAGACCTGGGTGTGGCTCTCTCGTCACACCACCGCTCATTGTTGGATGCCATATTTTCCAGAATATGTCCAGCATCTTCCTCGCTCCTTGACATGAAGGAACCCCCAGCTGCGGCATCCATAGAAGATTTTACGTCATCCCTCAGCCCATTGTAGAACAGATTAATAATCTGCCACTTCGAAAGCTCATGGTGAGGGCATTTTCTCTGCATCTCCTTGTATCTCGTCCAAGCTTCATGCAAGGACTCGTGGCTGGCCTGGGAGAAGGATGAGATCTCACTCCTCAACTTCATGGTCTTCCCCGGAGGAAAGAACTTCGTCAGAAAAGCGTTGGAGAGCTTCTCCCAGGTATTGAAAGTGTTGGGGTCCTTCCCCCTAAGCCATTGCTTGGCTTTGTCTCGCAACGAGAAGGGGAACAGCTTCAGACGGATCGCCTCAGTTGTGACACCGTTAATCCAGAAGGTGTCACATTTCTCCAAGAAGGAGTCTAATTGCTCGATCGGGCTCTCCATGGGTGCACCCAAAAACTGATCCTGCTGGATCCATGTCACCAAAGACGGCTTTAGCTCGAAGCTTTGGGTCGTAATAGCTGGAGGACGGATGGCGGAAGTGGACTCGATAGATGGCATCGAGTACTCCAACAGGGACTTGCGAGGCGGGGTGTTCTCCTCCATGGCTTCAGGATCCTCTCTTCTTCGCTTCTTGACGGCCAAACGCCTAAGGGTGGCGTTAATCTCTGGATCAACGGGGATCAAGTCGTCGAGACTCCTTGAACTCCTGCGCATGAAAAACAACAAACACCCGTGAAGCGACAAGTGGGAGAGAGACAGATAAGATAAGAAATAAAAAGAAGAAAATAAAAAGGAAAAAGAAGAATGCGAAAATTATCGCGAGGTAGGGATAAGAGCTAGACACTAGGGTTCAAGAGATTCTAAAATAACAAGCACGTTGCCTCCCCGGCAACGGCGCCATAAACTTGACGTGCCCCCGGTTTGCGAGCCGCAAATGGCCGGGGGACCCGCGTGAGGGTTTAGATATTTGTAACCGCAAGCACACGATGTTGTAGTGTGGCTTGGGGGTCGAACACAGGGAGGCTAGGATGTGCTTGTGTCAAGGAGGACCGAAATCACCCCGTGGGCAAGCTAGCCCGGATCGGTTGATGGGTTGTCATAGTAAAGGAATACAAGGTATGAATAATAAGAAAATAAACCCGGGACTTTGGTTTCCACTCCAACGAGCGACTCTCGCCGATACGGCCTACGGGTAGGATGGCGATCGGAATTAGGGTCTAATGGTGAGACGTTGCCTCTGAAAGTGGTACCGGCATCCCATGAGCCCGATATTCCGGTCGGTGCCCAGGATGATACACCGGACTTCCTGGGTTCGATCAGTGGGCACTCCCGTGTCCATTAACACTGATCGATTCCGGGAGCACTAAGCTCACAACGATAACTCCCAACGTCTCATCCTGCCGCTCCCGCGCGCTAGGATTCGGCGTCTACGCTAAGGGCATGAGCTATGGCTAGAGAGTCAACCGCCAAGTTTATTCCCCCTTGGCCCAACGGTCAAAGGTGGTCTTTTTCCCGCCGATGACAATAAAACACCCAGCGTAACCGTTAGATTCCTAATCCCTATCGATTTCCTAACCCTATGGATGCATCGGGAAGAGCCCCCAAAGGGGTTTTCGCCAAAATCCCAGATTTGGGAACTACTCACAAATATTCATTAAAAAGCGATCTAAACGAAAATGAACCGTTAAAATCATAATCAGACGATAGGAATGCGAAGGTAGTAGAGCAATTAAGATAATACTAAAGTTTAAGAAAGATCCGAAAACTTACAATAGAAAAGTAATTACAGCCGTCACAAATAGGAGAAAACAGTAAAAACTAACAGCTCCTCGTTTCTGGAACCCTAGGGGTCCTATTTATAGGATCTCGTATCACCCGATCGGTTGACAAGTCAACCGATCGGGTGATCCGTTACAAATAATAAACAGAAAATGGCAGAGTTTCACCCGGTCATATGAACCGGTCGGTTGAGTTCTTGGGGTGACCGGTTGGATCTTGGCGCCATCGGGTGAAGGGGTCGGTTGGGTGCCCGTGTCTCGGCTCCTCAGCATCAGCTACAGATGAACCGATCGGGTGAAAGTCACCCGATCGGTTGGAATTTGGCTTGAAAAGACAGAGAATCGGCCCTGTTGAACTGGCCTGTGAACCGGTCAGGTGACATCCACTTGAGCTCCAGCCGAGACCGGGTGGTGCACGCGTGCATCACCCGATCGTTTGACTTAGTCCAACCGATCGGGTGAGGGGATAAAATGATGCCATCATCTTCGTTTGACCCCCTGGGTCATGCGTGACTCCTCCCGTTGCTCCGGGGACTTGAGATATCGTCGTTAAACGTCCCTTACGCGGGCAATCTCCTACAAACATGGAGAAACAAAGAAAAGTGAAAGAAAACGAGAAAACACGAGAAAACGAATAAAAGACAGCGGAAAATACGGAGAAACACGAAAGAAAACGTGCGTGAATATATGAAATATATACGCACGTCAGTGTACTTGCCTCCTTTCTCGCACTTAGGAGCCTTCCTCTTTTCCTTCTTCTTTAGCAAGAGTCAATCCTTCTTGATGTGTCATGGCTTGTTACATTTATAATATAGAGTGAAATGGTTAGAAGAATCAAATTTACACTTGGGTTTGAAGTTACCATTACGGAAGAACTTTTGGAACTTCTGTATCATGAGGGCCATAGACTCCAAGTCCATCTCTTCATCGGATTCCTCATTGTCTGATGATGCTTTGAAAGCAATGGCTTTCTTCTTTGGCTTGGCAAGATCCCTTTGAGCTTCCATTTGCTCTCTATTTTCTTTCCTAACCTCATAAGTCATGAGGTTGCCAATGAAATTCTCCACGGTGTATTTGGTCATATTGTTGCCTTCCTTGATGGTCATCTTCTTCTTCTCCCACTCCGGGGTGATGGCCATAATAAGCTTTTTTTACCTTCTCTACTTGATTATACGTCTTCCCAAGTGCTCTCAAGTCATTCACAATATCCGTGACTCTAGCGTACATGCTTGAGATTTTCTCTTTGTCATGCATTTGAAACATCTCAAAGCGTTGCACACAAACATAGAGCTTAGATAATTTCACATGAGTGGTCCCTTCATCAGTGACTAGGAGGTGGTTCCATATTTGATATTCAAACGTGCAGTTCAACACTTGGTTGAACTCCGTCGCAGCCAAAGCACAAATAATCAAATTCATCGCTTTTGCATTTCTCGCCTCCGTGACCACTTGAACGGGAGTCCACTTGGAGAAGTCTTCTTCAAGGAGCTCGACGTACTCCTCCACATTCTCTGTATCGATATGCTCTTGAGGAAGATAACCATACGAGCCTTCCAATATCCGAAATTCAACCCGTTGAATAAAGGGGGGAAGATTGTAGATTGGCCTTCGACAATAAATGATGCATCATCACGGTCGTCGTCGTCGGTTGCCATAGCTTAACGTCGCTCTATATTGTAACGACCCGCTCTCAGGGGGGGCCATTGCTTATTTGATTTCATTTGCAGGTCTGCAGACCACCAGTGAAAACAATATAGCCACGATACAGAGATGTACAATAATACTCAAACCAGCGTACATTATTACATTCCATAATTGAAATACAACACACAACAACACTCTCACACTGAGTACATGAAAGGAAGTACAGAAAGGAAATGCAGAAAGAAAATACAATACGTACACCAACTCAATTATCTCTAGAAATCAACAGTCTCTGGGTCAAAACTCTGGCTATGCGAACTCAGGAGTACCTACGTCAACCTGTACGGCGTCTGTGGTGCCACGAAGATGGAACCGTAGGTAAGTCACAACAATTATAGCAATAGAAATAGAGTAGTGCAAAAGTATGGAACAGGCTACGGTAAACAATTAAAGATGATCATGCAAGTGCAACAAGTAAGGAAAAAGCAGACATGCATGCAAGTGCGATAAGCGAAGTAAAAGGTAACTGTACAAGTGCGAAAAGTAACGTACAAGTGCAACAACTGTGGTATGGCATATACGATATAGTAGTAACAACATTTTAACCAGCATGCAATGTGGTAACAATAGTAAGACAAGCAGGTGGATGCAGTAGCAATAAAAGGACAAGTAAGCTGTAGTAAAGCTAAAAGCTACGTGACTTATATAGGAAAGTATAGTGTTCAACAATTGAGCCCATCTCCTGCCTGGGGCGCTCACCCGGGGATCTCACTTCACTTTAGGCGGTATATTTCATTTTAGATGATCGGTACGGTACATTGCAATGTGTAGATGGCTCGTGGTCGCTCCCACACTTTCTCTAATATGAGTTACCCCAAAACCCAGCGCAGTGCCAACTACTTTCAAGCATTCAATTTCAATAGGATATTCCAGTAGTATGATGTCAACACGGTATATCAACCAATCATTAAGTTTCAAGACGATATGTCAATCAGTTGTTCCAACACACCACCTTATGTTACATTTTCTGTGATGATTCAGAACAGTATTTCGATGGCAAACAATGACTAGTATATGACATGCATCAGGTGGTGGGAATATTTATACGTGAGCAATCGTGCAACAAGTGTATCGATATTTCATGCATAGTTTTCATGTGACAAGTAAGAAAGGCAAGGGTGAACGAGACAAGGAAGTTATCAAAGTGATATACAAGTTTATGTGCGATGAAAGGTTGAAGTAACTTATTTAAATGTATTTATACTCAATGGTTGCAACTGATGATAATTGGAATTCTAACATTGATCCAAGCATACACGGCCAGTTGATTCGGGATATAAATTGCATATTCCCTCCATTTCTGGGCATTTTATGTGTATATCATGTTAATTTTGGCTTGATACGAGCGTATTTGTGATATCGTGAATTATTAAAGACTACTACTATTTTATACATAAAATGTGGTTTTTATGAATTAATTTTTACTCCCCTTATTTTTCGAGTACTTTTGGGATTTTTCTGGATTTTTTGGAATTTTTTCCAGAATTTTCTGGAGCTCGGAACTATTTTTCGGAGATTTTTGGAGCAAGAGGAGCATTTCTGGAATTGTTAAAAAGAAAAAAAACAAAAAAAAATATAAAAACAGAGCTTGTGGGCCGGCCCGCTTCGCGGCCCGCTCTCCTGAGTAGGCCGCTGTGTTTTGTTAATTAAAAAAATAAAAAAGTAAAAAACGCAAACTGCTTCGCGGGCCAGCCCAGCGGCCGGCCTGCTCCGCTGCGCATAGGATGCGAGGGCATGCGCAAGCGCGTGCCCCTATTTTTATTCAGGCGGGCGCCCGCGGTGCGGGTCGGGCGTGCGCCCGACCTGCTCCGACTTTTCTACCCCCAAAGCGCACGCGGGGAGCTTTTGGGCGAGTCAGGGAGCTCAAAAACCCGACCTGCAAGCCCACTCTTTGAGTTATTGCGGCCTGAGCGAAAAATTGAAAGGTAGTTTTGTTTTTTTTGAGATTTTGGGGGTTTTTGAAGCCCCTCTTCTTCCTCACAAGGCTAGGGCTAGGGCTTGGAGGCCATATGAGGCTAGAAAGCTTGGTGGAGGAGCAAATTGGAGGAGGCTATGGCTCATTTGGGGAGATCTTGGTGAAATCTTTCCTCTTCCCCTTTGTATTTTGGCATCTCTTTATTGTAATGAATTTGAGTTAATTTTGAATGAAAATTCCATCTTTTGTTTCATGATGATTGAGTAGTGTTGAATGGCTTGGGTTGTGACTCATGAATGTTGGTTGTTAATTATAGCTCTAATTTCCTCTTGCTCATTTTCAATGTTAATGTTGGATGTATTATTAGGGCACATTTTAATTGGCTAAGACCCAAGTGGGCACTCGTTGAGAAGAGACCATGTTTAAATTTGATTAGTGCTATGATGATACACCCATCCCTATTGCTAATTATCGTGTTCATGTAAGCTAAATATTCCGATTGAGTGTCCTTGGCCGGATGATCAATTGAGTTATATGCGGGTAATTAGAGCTTGATTAACACCAATCTTAATGAACCCACAACCCATGCTTTCTCTCCTAGCTATCCTAACTCCCCATTTGGCTCTCTAACCCTACCCATTTAGGTTAGGATTGTAGATTCACCACACGTTTTCCCACTCATCCACTGTTAGTTGAGGTTGTTGAATCACGCTTTATTTTTCTTTATCGAACAAGCTTGCGAATGTAGAACGACTTGTCCCTGTGATCCGACCCGGTACTCACCGGTTATAAATTTATTGCATTGACGCTCCTACGCTTGGGAGTGGAAGGCATACTTTTGCGCGTTTTCCGGTTCAATCAATTGGCACCGTTGCCGGGGACAACGGTTTCTACTATTTGCATTTTTTGATTGATTTTGAAAGTTTTAGCGTGATATTTCTATCTCTTAGTGTTGTGTCTTTTCATTTTATTTATTTTCCACTTATTGAGTTTTTTGGTTGTTTATTTTTATTTTCTTAAGAAATTTTTTTACAACAAAATGGCATCATCTTCAGATTTTTCCGACATTGATTTGGAGGATATTCCACTCCCACCATACTTTCATGGTTCGGAGTGGGAGAACCCTCATTTACATATGAATTTTTTTGAAGAATGGATGTATTCATGTCTTGGTGGGAATATCTGTGATGATTGCATATATTTTAGATTCTTTCCCTATTCGTTGCAAGATAATGCTAGACTTTGGTTTGATTCATTGTCTCTTGACTCACATTTTACTTGGTTGTCATTTCAGGCTGAATTTCTTGGAGTATTTTTGCCTATTTTCTTGGAGCAGGTACAGGGGCGGCATGCTATGGAGCAGCATATAGCGAGCTTTATCCAAGCTGAATGGGAGGCCTACCATCAGGCTTGGCAGAGGTTCAATGATTTGGTGCTTGCGTGCCCACACCAGAGCTTTCACGAGGATCATCTCCTACAGATCTTCTACACAGGATTATCGCCTTCTGGGCGAGATTTCGTGCAGATGAGTTGCGGTGGAGAATTCTTTGATTATTTGACCGAGGATTCATGGTGTTATCTGAGGGACCTGGCAGAGTATGAGGACGAAGTCTAACAGGTTCAGTTCCAACCTGAGGAGCCAGCTGAGGGTTCATTCCAATGCGACCCTATGGAATACCAAGAGAAGCCTGTGAAGAGGGTGCATTGGGGCCAAGTAAAGAAATTTGAGCATATACATTTGGATGAGCCGGAGGAGATGGATGATGGAGTGCGTGTCGACCATGTTGATGACACGATGCATTTTTATGTTGGTGGTGATGTTGTGGTGGATGCATGTGAAGGCACGAGCGATATGGATGATATTGGAGAGCCGGAGTTATGTTTCATGTCTACTACATTTGCCCATTTTGAGGTGTACGAGTGCATGGGACGGACTGTTGAGAGATTTTTATTTGATGATGAGGAGGATGATTTAGACGAGGGAGTGAGTTTACAGACCATGACGGAGCCCGAGCCAGACCTTCCTCCTACTTCAGTGCAGCAGGTCATATAGCCTTCACATCAGGATACGCACCAGACCATCATTCATGGAGATTTTTAGGATACACTTCATAGTTTGGGGAGGTCTGCAGAGCCTACACTTTCTGATAGCGAGGACGATTGCAAGATGGTCTACATTGAGCCTAAGCCGTCGTCTCCTCCAGATTCTCTTCTGCAGCCGCTTCTACCTCCTCCTGAGGCAGAGTATCGTGCCACACTTAGCGCCATTATTCAAGAAAGTTTCCACCATCTCATACCTTGCATTTCTGAACCCAAATTTTCACTTCCATATACATTTGCTTCAGATTGTTGTCAATTGCATTTACATTCTTTTATTTGTTTTGACGACTCGTTTTGGAATGCTTTTGCAGGGCATGAGGACATGGCTTGGATTGATGCAACTCGTCTCCCACATGATACCTACTATCCAAAGGGGACGCTGGGAATTGCATTGCTAGAATCCAAGGAGGCCGGTGGAGGCTAGTGGTGGGCTCCGAAAGGTGCTTCTCTCAAGCGCAAGAGTCCGTTCAAGTAGTAAAATCTGGGAGTCCAGATGTCGAATCCTCGAGAGAATCTGTTGAAACCACAAGTCCAAATCAAATAGAGTAACTACGAATAAAATCTAAACACTTTAATAGTGATGGTGAAGGTGGTATGAAAAGTGTGTGGTGATGGAATTGTTACGTGCGAACAATGCAAACAACGAATTCTAGTTTATGAAAAATAGATATAAAAGGCATGTACATGGCATGGGATCATTAGGATCAGCGAATCGTAAGCTTTGGTTGATCAAATATAACACAACGAAACCTCCTTTTGGGAGCGAATCATCGGAAGATGTCCTTTTGGGAGTTAACGCATCAATTCTAATAGTATATCGCTAAAGTTGTAAATGTACGTATGAAGTATGAAGCTCTCTTTTGGAGAGATCAAATCTCACCCTTGTGGGGTGATCATCTACTAGAACTATTCTTTTGGAATATGCAAAAGTAGATTTAAAAGCGACGATTAAACTTTAGCAAATATAGCGATTAAGCGCAATAATACAACCAATGAATAAGATTCACATCACCTAATTACTCCATACCATGCACATAAAATATTTAGCTACTCATGGTGCAGAAATACACAATTTTCAGATCAGAATTCATAAGTTTAATAGCAAAATACGGAAGTTTAGAGGCAAAATATAAGCTAAAACACCCAAATACAAGCTAGAGTTGAAGAAAATATCACCAATTCTCTCTGAAAAGTCTTCAAAACTCTCTGGAAATTAGAAACTAGGCTCTGGAATTTTACAGAATTTTTGCAGAAGAAAATACGGCTCCAAAGTGCTCCAATACGCCAATTATACGCCCAAAAACCCTAGAATACGCTTAAATAATAAGATTGCGGGTTTATTGGGCTTAACGGGTTCAAACCTGACTCAAATCCGCACCCGAACGCATCTGGGCCGTTGATCTAAAGCGGGTCAATTCCCGACCGTCGATCGCAGCGGGATTCGATGTCGTCGCGACACGTGTCCTCCAAAAATCGCGCCCATCGCTTCGCAGATCCGCATCCGCCTCGGGGTTAATGTCCACCGTCCAATCTCGATCGCACGGCTCCGTTGACGCCACGTCGCTGCTTCTGAGTTCGAATGCGGGGTTGACGCTGACCGTTGGATTGGCGATGAAGCGCCCAGATAGCGCCACGTCGCCATATGTAACGACCGCCGCTTCGAAAATGCGGGGTGATCGCGAGCCGTTCGATGATGCGGGGATATATCCGATGGCCGCCACGTGGACCCCCGAGACGCCCCGCTGCTTCGTTCGCTACGCGGCTGTGAGCCGTCCGATCAGCATCGTACGGCCGGGATGAAGTCGGATCCGCAGTCGACGAGAGCGCAGATCTGCGCCATTGGATGGCGATCCAACGGCGCCCAGCGAGCCGCGTCGCACGATTTGCAGCGACCGTCCGATCCATCTCCGACGCTTGAGATGCTGCCACGTGTCCGTATATGAGTATTTCCTTGCGTATTTCTCCAATTAATTGGTATTCTGCATTCAAAAGTACACAGTAATTAGCACAGATCTCAGAAAAATACAAATAAATAGTCGTTGGAATCGTGAGATCGAGACGGTGCTAGGAAAAATATAATAAGTGCAGAAATACTTCATTATTTACTGTTTTGTGCTCAAATAGTGTGTTTTCTCTAATAAATAAATGTGTAGAAAATACGTATGTACTAGAGACCAATATAGCATCACATGAGCACAAAATAGGGCTAAATGGGGGGTTAAATAAGCAATATTGAACCCAAATCACACCCCCCAACTAGCGTTTTGCTAGTCTCTAGCAAAGAGAGCGATTAAAAATACGCCTAGATCACCTTATCAGATCTCAAATCATTCACCACCATACTACAACGACAAAAGAGATAACCAAACACTAATATCAATATTTCAAACTCATCAAGTAATGGTACTTGTGGGTTTTCAAAAATGAAAGTCAAGCATCTCAAATGGTTATAAAATAGACTCAAATTCACTATCAATTACTTCATAGCTCATAGTACACAAAATCAATGGCCCACACCGTTCAATCAAATATTTTAACTTGGAGCGTAGATGGTTTATGCAAAGCAAGCATCAAAAGTAGGATGGTATCAAGACATACACACGTCAATCTCTATTCATAGGAACTCACACCACATCTTACGTTTTCTTTAAGCTTTGGAAGTTGTCTTGCCTCGCTAATCATGCACACTTATTCTCTATGTTCTTTCACTTTTCTCCATAGTTCCGCGTAACGCGCATCAAGCAATATTCGCGGAAAAGTATATAACTTGGATCGCTCCATCAAATAATTGAGGTTCCGGTCAATGGCTCCCAAATCAGACGATCATAGGGCATTAGGCTAAGAAGGACCCCTCGGACTGTACTACTCGAGCCAACCAAGTTATTTCTTTAATAGCACATTTATTCATTCTTTTCTTCCTCATTCGTCTCATTTTTTCTTCTTTTGTGCGTGCATAAACAACTTGGCAAGATAACTTCCTATTCTTTAATTGTTCACAAGAATGGGTATCCTAGTCATTTCAAATGACGTGGTACGTTTTTCTACCCAAAATCACACCAAGCATGCAAATGGCAATGAATACGAGATAAAGAACAATGCTCCAGTTAATTTATGAATTAATGGTGCATGAACTTTGGTGTGTTCCAATGAAAGCATACCACTTGCTAATCCATAATTTCTAGATTCATTAAGTCATCGATTAATCTTGCCATTGAGATGTATAAAAAGAAATTCACCACAAGCACTCAAATTCATGTAAAATGAGATTGAAATGTTGAATAATAGTGGTGGGGAAAATAAATCACGAGTGTACGGTGGTGAATAAATATCGAGAAATTTCATCACATGAGGGTCATTTCTAGGTAAAGATAGACTTTGGTGATATTTCTTAACTCAAAAAAAAATTTTTTTTTTCAATGCAAAAAGGGAACTAAAAAAAATAAAATCCTAAAAGAAAAAGGAAAAAAAATAAAAGTCCTAAAAGAAAAAGAAAAAGCAAATAAAAATCCTAAAAGTTATTTCCTCCCCCCAACTTAAAATAGACATTGTCCTCAATGTTAGGAAGAGGGAATCATGGAAAGAACACACCTGATTAGTTCCCACCCGAAGGTGGGTCTGTGAGATCCATGGTGCTCGCTTCCTTGGTCCAAGGCTCGTGAAAATGTTTCAATCTCTGGCCATTCACCTTGAACTCGCTTCCATCTTTTTCATTTAGTAAGAGCACAGCGCCATGTGGGAAAACTTCTTTGACGACGAAAGGTCCATACCACCTAGAGCGAAGCTTCCCAGGAAAGATGTGCAGCCTGGAATTGTATAGGAGTACTTTTTGGCCTGGGGTGAACTCCCTCCTCAAGATCATCATGTCGTGGACGGATTTCATCCTCTCTTTTGATAGTTTAGCGTTGTCGTACGCATTTCTCCTCAACTCCTCCAGCTCCAACAATTGCAACCTGCGAGAAGAAAAAGAGACATCAGTATCAAAATTCATTTTCTTTATAGCCCAATAAGATCTATGCTCTATCTCAACAGGTAAGTGACAAGACTTCCCAAATACTAGACGGTAAGGTGACATCCCCAAAATTGTTTTGTAGGCCGTCCTGTAGGCCCACAACGCTTCAGGTAAGCGCAAACTCCAATCTTTTCTTGATGGATTCACCGTTTTTTTGTAGAATTCCTTTGATCTCTCTATTTTCCAACTCTGCTTGGCCATTGGTTTGGGGGTGATACGGAGTAGAAACTTTATGTGTGACCCCAAACCTCTTCATTAACGTGGCGAACATGCGGTTGCAAAAATGAGACCCTCCATCACTGATCAAGGCCTTTGGCACTCCAAACCTAGAGAAAATATTCTCTTTGAGGAACTTAAGCACAACGGAAGTGTCGTTCGACCTGCAAGGAATAGCTTCCACCCATTTAGAAACATAATCGATACAAACCAAAATATAAGCATATCCAAATGAAGGTGGGAAAGGTCCCATGAAGTCTATGCCCCAACAATCAAATATTTCAATTTCCAAAATGGGGTTTAAAGGCATCATGTTACGTTTAGTAATACCCCCTAATTGTTGGCATGCAGCACAAGTCTTGCAATAATGAAATGTATCTTTAAACATAGTTGGCCAATAAAAGCCACATTGCGAGATTTTTGCCACAGTTTTGTTCGCTGAAAAGTGTCCACCACATACTCCATCATGGCAAAATTGTATCACACTGGTTATTTCATGATCAGGAATGCATCTCCTAACAATTTGGTCACTACAATATTTATATAAGTACGGATCATCAAAGAAGAAATATTTTACCTCGTACTTGAACCGTTTATAGTCTTGAAGAGACCAAGTGTCAGGAGTCTTACCAGTTACCAGATAATTAACGATATCAGCATACCATGGAGAGGTGGAAACGCTAAAAAGATGCTCGTCTGGAAAGGAGTCCTTCAAAGGCACATCTGCTGAATCAAGGCCTACTGTCAAACGTGATAAATGGTCAGCTACTAGATTCTCCACGCCTTTCTTGTCCTTGATTGTGACATTGAACTCCTGCAACAATAAAATCCATCGTATCAATCGGGGCTTAGCATCTTTTTTAGACAATAAATATTTTAAAGCAGAGTGATCAGTATAAATCAAAATTGGTGATCCCAGAATATAGCTCCTGAATTTTTCCAACGCGAATACTACAGCAAGAAACTCCTTCTCTGTGGTCGTATAATTCCTCTGAGCGTCATTTAGTGTCTTGCTAGCGTAGTAAATCACCACTGGAACTTTGTCTTTTCTTTGGCCTAGGACTGCACCAACTGCGTAATTGCTTGCGTCACACATTATTTCAAATGGTAGGGACCAGTCTGGCACCTGCAAAATGGGAGCAGAAATCAGCAACTTCTTTAAAGTTTCAAAAGAAAGGTGACACTCAGGTGTCCAAATAAAGTCCACATTTAAAGTAAGTAAGTTGCAAAGAGGGCGAGATATGGCGCTAAAATCTTTGATGAATCGCCTATAAAATCCTGCATGTCCCAAAAATGATCTGATGTCCTTCACGCATTTAGGACTTGGTAGCTTCTCAATTACTGCTACCTTGGCTCTGTCTACCTGTATACCATCTTTAGAAACCAGGTGACCTAGGACAAGTCCCTCTGTGGTCATAAAATGACACTTCTCCCAATTCAATAGGAGGTTCTTTTCAATGCACCTGTCAAGAACAAGAGCCAAGTTAGCTAAACAATCATGAAAAGAGCTACCATATACTGAAAAATCATCCATAAATACCTCAACAATTTTCTCAACCATATCAACAAAAATACTGAGCATGCATCGCTGAAAAGTAGCTGGAGCATTACATAAACCAAACGGCATTCTTTTAAATGCAAAAGTACCAAAGGGACAGGTAAAAGTGGTCTTTTCCTGGTCCTCAGGTGCAATCTCAATCTGGTAATAACCTGAATAACCGTCTAGAAAGCAATAATATTCATGTCCAGCTACCCTCTCTAAAATTTGGTCAAGAAATGGAAGAGGGAAATGATCTTTTCTAGTTCGGGAGTTCAACTTCCTATAGTCTATGCACATCCTCCAACCTGTGGTGGCTCTAACTGGGATAAGCTCATTATTCTCATTTTTAACCACGGTGAGGCCAGACTTTTTAGGAACAACCTGTGTAGGGCTAACCCACTTGCTGTCAGAAATTGGATATATAATGCCTGCATCCAATAATTTTAGTACCTCGCCTTTAACCACTTCTTTTAATGTTGGATTTAACCTACATTGCATTTCTCTAGTGGGTTTGGCGGCATCCTCTAAATAAATGTGATGCATGCATACAATAGGGCTTATACCTTTTATGTCAGCAATGGACCAACCAATAGCACCTCTATGTTTCCTCAGCACATCAAGTAAAGAGCTTTCCTGTTCTAGAGTAAGTTTAGAAGATATTACCACAGGGAAGCTGTTTTCATCTCCAAGAAAAGCATACTTAAGATAGTCAGGAAGTGGCTTCAACTCTGGCTTTGGATCCTCCACCTCAGATGAAATTTGAATTGATGCATTAGGTGACAAAGCCTCAAACCTAGGCTCCCATACCGCATTGAGCTCCTTCACGTTCTCCTGCACAAAAGATATGTCATCAGAATCACCAATAAAAGTCTCAACAATAGAAGCATCATTACAAAATTCAGAACAAATATAATCATCCACCAACGAATCAATCATATGCACCCTCTCAATCGCATCATCCACATGTGGCAACTTGCAAGTATTAAAAATATTCAAGTCCAAAGTCATGTTGCCAAAAGTTAGTTTCAGTTGACCATCTCTACAATTTATTAAAGCATTGCATGTAGCTAGGAATGGTCTACCGAGGATGATAGGAGTAGCATTGGCAGTTTGGGGTCCCTGGATGTTTAGAACTATAAAGTCCGCGGGGTAGTAAAATTTGTCCACCTGAACGAGGACATCCTCAATGCAACCCTTTGGAACTTTAATAGATCTATCAGCTAGTTGCAATATCACAGATGTAGGCTTTAGCTGTCCTAACCCAAGCTGCACAAAAATAGGATATGGCAATATATTGACACTAGATCCTAAATCCAATAAAGCATTTCTAATTTTCTTAGTGCCAATGGTGCAAGTGATGGTGGGTGATCCAGGGTCTCTAAATTTAGGTGGTGTATTTCGTTGCACAATAGAGCTAACTTGTTCAGTCAAGAATGATTTCTTTTTCACATTTAACTTTCTTTTAACAGTGCACAAATCTTTCAGAAATTTAGCATAGGCAGGTATTTGATTAATAGCATCAAGCAATGGAATATTGATCTGGCACTTCTGAAAAATTTCTTGAATCTCAGTTTGATACTTATCTTTGCTTTTCTGAAGTAGCCGATGAGGGTAGGGTGCTGCAGGTACATATGCTGCGGGTTCCTTCTCTTTAATGATGCTTTTGCTCACACCCACGTCTGTGCTCTCTTCCTGCACCTCCTCTTGTTCTTTAATTCCCTCTTCTTGGATCTGAATTTCCTCTTCCTGCTCAGTTTGTTTGCTCGGTGGATCAGGCTTCTGAATCTCTTTTCCACTCCTCAAAGTGGACACCGCTTGGCAAGGCTTCATATTATTTCCTGCAGAAGAAGATGAGCCCATATTAGGATTTGGAATTGACTGAGATGGAAGCTTACCTTTTTCTAATGTCGCTGTAAGCCTCGCCATGCTCTCGCTCATCTGCTGATTCTGAGTCTGCTGAGCCTGAAATTGAGCCTGCTGCTGCTGCATCTGAGCTTGTTGCAATTGGATAAGTTGCTGAAGCGCATCGCCAAATGGTTGCATCTGCTGTTGTTGCACTGGCTCATGGTCCCTCCTCTGGTTCCCACCTTGATAGTTGTTGTTGTTGTATTGAGGTTGTCGGAACGGAGGGGGAGCCTGCTGCTGCTGAGTCTGCTGATTGGGGCCCCAGTTCAAGTTTGGATTGTTGCGCCACCCCTTGTTGGAATTGAAGTTCTGGTAGTTCGAAGAAACTTGATTCACCCCAGTAGGATTCCCCAGCATGCTCTTCAAGGCTGGAAGTGTGGGGCATGCACTGGTGTCATGGCCACTGACGTCGCAAAGTGCGCAAGTCTGCTCTATCTCAACCGCCTTGGCCTCTTTCAAATTCATTGCATGAAGCTTGTTTGAGATCATGGCCTCCATCTTTGCCTCCAACGCATCATCTTGCTTCAAATTATAAACCACTCCTCGCGTAGGCTGGGATGGTGCAGAATGGCCTCCTCTCTCGTAGTCTGAAGTGGTGTCCCATGTCTGCGCATTTTCTGCTATCTCCTCCAGGTACGTCCAAGCTTCGTCTGGCTCTTTATCAAAGAATCCTCCATTGCACATCATCTCTACAAATTGCTTCATTTGCGGCTGCAGTCCATCGTAGAAGAAGCCAATAATCCTGCTTTTGTCGAAGCCATTGTGCGGGCATGCGAGCAGCAACTCATTGAACCTTTCGAATGCCTGGTAGAATGTTTCCTCGCTTTTCTGGGCAAAGTTCATAATCTGCCGCTTCAGTCCCTGTGTCCTGTGAATAGGAAAAAACTTCTTTAGAAATTCAGCCTGCAAATCAATCCATGTAGTAATAGAGCGTGATGGCAATGCATTCAACCAATTTTTAGCTTTGTCTTTTAATGAAAATGGGAACAGTTTAAGATATATCGTGTCCTCGCTAGTTTTCCCATCAAAGCATGTCAAGCAAACCTCCTCAAATCCTTTAATATGAAGATATGGATTTTCCTTGTCTAACCCATGAAAGGTGGGTAAGAGTTGGATCACCCCAGGTTTAAAATTGAAAGAATTTGCATCGGCAGGTAAAACAAAGCATGAAGCAGTGCTAGTCCTAGTGGGTCGAAGTAAATCTTTTAGAGTCCTAGGCACTCCAGGTTGCACATTATTTTCGTTGTTGTTGCTAAAGTTTTCATCCATATTATTATTAGCCATATCAAAACGTCGAGTCAACCTATGTGTCCTAGGGGTCATATGCCACATAAACTAGCACAAATATTTTTTTTTTATATAAAAGCAAACAAAAGTTTATATAAAATAAAGTGGAAGGATCTCACCGAAGGTCCTCTGAATGAAATAAACCGTAGTAACAAACCGTTCTCCCCGGCAACGGCGCCAAAAACTTGGTGGGCTCCGAAAGGTGCTTCTCTCAAGCGCAAGAGTCTGTTCAAGTAGTAAAATCTGGGAGTCCAGATGTCGAATCCTCAGGAGAATCTGTTGAAACCACAAGTCCAAATCAAAAAGAGTAACTATGAATAAAATCTAAACACTTTAATAGTGATGGTGAAGGTGGTATGAAAAGTGTGTGGTGATGGAATTGTTACGTGCGAACAATGCAAACAACGAATTCTAGTTTATGAAAAATAGATATAAAAGGCATGTACATGGCATGGGATCATTAGGATCAGCGAATCGTAAGCTTTGGTTGATCAAATATAACACAACAAAACCTCCTTTTGGGAGCGAATCGTCGGAAGATGTCCTTTTGGGAGTTAACGCATCAATTCTAATAGTATATCGCTAAAGTTGTAAACGTACGTATGAAGTATGAAGCTCTCTTTTGGAGAGATCAAATCTCACCCTTGTGGGGTGATCATCTACTAGAACTATTCTTTTGGAATATGCAAAAGTAGATTTAAAAGCGACGATTAAACTTTAGCAAATATAGCGATTAAGCGCAATAATACAACCAATGAATACGATTCACATCACCTAATTACTCCATACCATGCACATAAAATACTTAGCTACTCATGGTGCAGAAATACACAATTTTCAGATCAGAATTCATAAGTTTAATAGCAAAATACGGAAGTTTAGAGGCAAAATACAAGCTAAAACACCCAAATACAAGCTAGAGTTGAAGAAAATATCACCAATTCTCTCTGAAAAGTCTTCAAAACTCTCTGGAAATTAGAAACTAGGCTCTGGAATTTTACAGAATTTTTGCAGAAGAAAATACGGCTCCAAAGTGCTCCAATACGCCAATTATACGCCCAAAAACCCTAGAATACGCTTAAATAATAAGATTGCGGGTTTATTGGGCTTAACGGGTTCAAACCCGACTCAAATCCGCACCCGAACGCATCTGGGCCGTTGATCTAAAGCGGGTCAATTCCCGACCGTCGATCGCAGCGGGATTCGATGTCGTCGCGACACGTGTCCTCCAAAAATCGCGCCCATCGCTTCGCAGATCCACATCCGCCTCGGGGTTAATCTCCACCGTCCAATCTCGATCGCATGGCTCCGCTGACGCCACGTCGCAGCTTCTGAGTTCGAATGCGGGGTTGACGCTGACCGTTGGATTGGCGATGAAGCGCCCAGATAGCGCCACGTCGCCATATGTAACGACCGCCGCTTCGAAAATGCGGGGTGATCGCGAGCCGTTCGATGATGCGGGGATATATCCGATGGCCGCCACGTGGACCCCCGAGACGCCCCGCTGCTTCGTTCGCTACGCGGCTGTGAGCCGTCCGATCGGCATCGTACAGCCGGGATGAAGTCGGATCCGCAGTCGACGAGAGCGCAGATCTGCGCCGTTGGATGGCGATCCAACGGCGCCCAGCGAGCCGCGTCGCACGATTTGCAGCGACCGTCCGATCCATCTCCAATGCTTGAGATGCTGCCACGTGTCCGTATATGAGTATTTCCTTGCGTATTTCTCCAATTAATTGGTATTCTGCATTCAAAAATACACAGTAATTAGCACAGATCTCAGAAAAATACAAATAAATAGTCGTTGGAATCGTGAGATCGAGATGGTGCTAGGAAAAATATAATAAGTGCAGAAATACTTCATTATTTACTGTTTTATGCTCAAATAGTGTGTTTTCTCTAATAAATAAATGTGTAGAAAATACGTATGTACTAGAGACCAATATAGCATCACATGAGCACAAAATAGGGCTAAATGGGGGGTTAAATAAGCAATATTGAACCCAAATCAGCTAGCTCTAAAGCAACTGGCAGAGGAGTAAAAGGAGCTGATACAACTTCCTCCACCGTTATACATTCGAGATCCGCCTTTTGCCACGGTGTGTTCTTTCCAATAGTGTAAATAAATAAATATTTTATTTTAGTGCTTTCATATGCTTTTCTTTTCTTTGCTAGGATCTTTTGCCGAGATCTAATACCTTCCCAACATTGAGGACAATGTTTAGTTTAAGTTGGGAGGAGAGTGTTAGATTCTTTAGGATTGTTAGGATTTTGATGTTAGCGTAAATTTTTTTTGAGATACCTCCATTTTGCCATCACCCATTGCTCTTTATTGCATATCATATTTTTCCTCCTCGTCCCTACGCCGTTAGCTTTATGGGTAGTCCATACATGCTTAAATGCCATGCAATTTTTTCGGATTATTATTTTGGTATCAACTTCTTCGATGTTTGATTGTCATGTTTTAATTTCTTTTCCAATTTGGATTCAAATGTTAATATGCCATGTATGAAACTATTTTAGATGTGGTGATACTCTCGTTGTGATAATTTTGGAAAAGTTTGGTGTAAGTGATTGCATGATTTGGGATGAATGGCTTAGTTTTTAATTGGATTGGGCGTGGCCATATGGTGCATGTTTTGTTTTCCTCTTAAGGAGTGGGTGGATGAGTTGATAATTCACTTTGAGAATGAGAATGAGAGTTAATATAAGTGAATGGTTTTCCTAATCAAATTGAGTAGCAGGTGCCCCACGAAACATTGGGGAGGACGCCAAAGATGAGATTTAGGAGGATCATTCCATCCCTTTACCTATATAGCGTTATTGCGTGTATGCAAAAGGGGACGGTGTTTGCATTTCATAGCATTATCGCGTGAATGCAAAACATAAGCATAAAAAAGAATACAAAAAGAAAAAAAGAAGAAAAGAAAAATAAAAATGAATGAATAAATTAAAGAATAAGCAACATGAGTGATGCAATCTCATCTCCTCCAACTTAGAAGAAATTTATTTTGTTTGACCATTTTCATGAAAGTTATGAACTTTGCCATTTGTGATATATCCCAAAGAATGCGATACAGTGCTTATTACTTCACTTTTCTTTGAATTAGATTGAGGGGAGTGTCATTTGTTATTTACTTTCATACATATTGTATATTGGCTTTGAAATCAATTGGAAATAATTTTTGGATTATGCCATGAAGATATCTTGAGTTTGGTGCTTTTCAATTTAATCTGACTTTATCGCATATTTTGCTAGGAACTGGCAAATAGCTAGTTGGGGGTGTGATTCGGGATATAAATTGCATATTTCCCCCGGTATTTCTGGGTATTTTATGTGTATATCATGTTAATTTTGGCTTGATACGGGTGTATTTGTGATATCGTGAATTATTAAAGCATATTCATATTTTATACATAAAAAGTGGTTTTATGAACTAATTTTTGCTCCCCTTATTTTTCAGGTACTTTTGTGATTTTTCGGAATTTTTTGGAATTTTTTCAGAATTTTCTGGAGCTCGGAACTATTTTTCGGGGATTTTTGAAGCAAGAGGAGCATTTCTGGAATAGGTAAAAAGAAAAAACAAAAAAATATATAAAAACAGAGCTTATGGGCCGGCCCGCAGGCCGGCAGCTCCATGGCCCGCTCTCCTGAGGGGGCTGCTGTGTTTTGTTAATTAAAAAAAAATAAAAAAGTAAAAAGTAAAAAACGCAAACCGCTTCGCAGGCCGACCCAGCGGCCGGCCCACTCCGCTGCACGCGCATAGGATGCGGGGGCACGCTCTTTGTGCATGCCCCCATTTTTCTTCAGGCGGGCACCCGCGGTGTGGGTCGGGCATGCGCCCGACCCGTTCCGACTTTTCTACCCCCAAAGCGCGCGCGGGGAGCTTTTGGGCGGGTCGGGGAGCTCAAAAACCCGACCCGCGAGCCCACTCTTTGAGTTATTGCGGCTTGAGCGGAAAATTGAAAGGTAGTTATGTTTTTTTTTTTGAGATTTTGGGGGTTTTTGAAGCCCCTCTTCTTCCCCAGGAGGCTAGGATTAGGGCTTGTAGGCCATGTGAGGCTAGAAAACTTGGTAAAGGAGCAAATTGGAGGAAGCTCCGGCTCATTTGGGGAGATCTTGGTGAAATCTTTCCTCTTCCCCTTTGTATTTTGGCATCTCTTTATTGTAATGAATTTGAGTTAATTTTGAATGAAAATCCCATCTTTTGTTTCATGATGATTGAGTAGTGTTGAATGGCTTGGGTTGTGACTCATGAATGCTGGTTGTTAATTATAGCTCTAATTTTCTCTTGCTTATTTTCAATGTTAATGTTGGATGTATTGTTAGGGCACATTTTAATTGCCTAAGACCCAAGTGGGCACTCCTTGAGAAGAGACCATGGCTCTCTAACCCTACCCATTTAGGTTAGGATTGTAGATTCACCACACGTTTTCCCACTCATCTACCGTTAGTTGAGGTTGTTGAATCACACTTTATTTTTCTTTATCGATCAAGCTTGCGCATGTAGAACGACTTGTCCCTTGATCCGACCCGGTACTCACCGGTTATAAATTTATTGCATTGACGCTCCTACGCTTGGGAGTGGAAGGCATGCCTTTGCTCGTTTTCCGGTTCAATCAATTGGCGTCGTTGCCGGGGACAACTGTTTCTACTATTTGCATTTTTTTTATTGATTTTGAAAGTTTTAGCGTGATATTTCTATCTCTTAGTGTTGTGTCTTTTCATTTCATTTATTTTCCACTTATTGAGTTTTTTGGTTGTTTATTTTCATTTTATTAAGAAATTTTTTACAACAAAATGGCATCATCTTCAAATTTTTCTGACATTGATTTGGAGGATATTCCACTCCCACCATAATTTCATGGTTCGGAGTGGGAGAACCATCATTTACATATGATTTTTTTAAGAATGGATGTATTCATGTCTTGATGGGAATACCTGTGATGATTGCATATATTTTAGATTCTTTCCTTATTCGTTGCTAGATAATGCTAGACGTTGGTTTGATTCATTGTCTTTTGACTCACATTTTACTTGGTTGTCATTTCAGGCTAAATTTCTCCGAGAATTTCTCCTAGACACCAGGTGATACCAATGTTAATAACACCAATAATCACATCTGTTGTCACGACCTGCTTCCCAAAACGACGGAAGCGAAACGTGACAAGGCCCGCTTAGGCCAGAGCTGTGAAGCTCGGACCCAATAAGCGTATGTAGGGGTACCCTTTTTTAGATTTTTAGGTTCTTGCATTTATGAAATCCAGAACAACAAAAGTACAGAAGGAAAAGAATGCATTCATTTAAAATAGAGATAATATCCAGCATATGACAAATCTAATAAAGGGAGCCTAAGCATGGCAACAAAGTGCGGGAAAGGAAACTAATAGTGCGAAGCATCCAACCTAGGCAGAGAGTAAAGTGGTGCTACCCACCCAAACTAAAAAGTAGTAACCTCTGGAAGTTCACATCGGTGCGGGACGTCTAAGTCTGGTCCTTGTCAGGTATGTACTCTGGGTCGACGTCCTCTAGCTCCACGTACTCAGGAATGTCCGCCTCATCCACGTGCTCTGGCTGGACACCTGACGTACAGCACCCAAGAGAAAAGGAACTGTACGTCAGGTAAAGTCTACAAAAAGGGGTTAGACTCTACTGCAAGTGTACCGAACTATTAAACAACAGTTTATTGGTTGATTAGCATGCTGAGGTTATAACAGAGTATCAAAAGGAACTAAACGCAGCAGGAAGGTAAAGTGTAGCAAGCAGTAGTCGTAGCGTGTGCTACTGACTACGGGACTAACCTAAACAGGTCGTGACAAGATGTGACAGACAAGCAAGACAGGACAGGACAAGACAAGACAAGACATGTGTGACTCGAAGGGTTCACGCCTTACGGTTCGATGGGGATCAAACCCTCTCCCCGTGCGCACGCTCAACCCTACCCCAACCCAGGAACTCAGGACAAGAAGGTACATGGATCACTCCCGCTAGGGAAGCATCCGAAACGCCTGAAGGCTTTTGTGTAACAGGGATCACTCTTGCGTGGAGAGCATCCGAAACGCCCGCAGGCTTTATGTATAACAGGGATCACTCTCGAATGGAGAGCATCCGAAACGCCCGCAGGCTTTTTGTGTAACAGGGATCACTCTCGCGTGGAGAGCATCCGAAACTCCCGCAGGCTTTTTGTGTAACAGGGATCGCTCTCGCGTGGAGAGCATCCGAAACACCCGCAGGCTTTTTGTGTAACAGGGATCACTCTCGCGTGGAGAGCATCTGAAATGCCCGCAGGCTTTTTGTGTAACAGGACATGACATGCAAGGAATGTTATTCTAGGGGGTCCACACACACACACCCACAGGAAAACCCTAAGGTGTCAGTTGTTGTTGTTGTCGAGCTTAGACTTCGTCGTCAAGTCTAAGCCGTCAAGGGTGACCTGGACGCTATCATTTCACGTCCGGTTCTCTTTGTTCACAGTTTAATAGTTCTAACAGTCTAAGGCCTAGGCACGGCCGAAAGTGCAAGTGAATACACTTGCCTGCGGTTGCGAGTGTGTCGTCCGTCCGGAGCATCCCGTCGAAGTGGTGCGTCAGCGAGGGTTCGTCTTTTGACGTTTGATCGTAGAGCGGATATCAGATCTGAACGGTGATAGATCTGCGTCATTTACGTCAAATTAAGATAATAACCAATAAACTAATATTAAACATCCCGTTATATAATTCTGTTCACACATTAAAACTTATAGGTATTAACGAAAACTGGTGTATTGGTTCAACTACTAACATGCCATGTTATAAGGGGTTTCCTTTTGGCTTAACCAATTACGTATTAATGCTTTAAGCATTTAGCACAATGATAATGCAACACTAAGTATGCTAACTAAACATGTTCCTAACAGTTTATTTAAGGCACACATTAACAACAATGCTAATAGCAAGTATTATTAGAAACTAACAGCATCACTAGGCCGCATACACTAACTTACAATGTACCAACATCACTGATTTAGGAGTCTACCCCAATTTCATTTCATTAGCTAACTAGTTGATATCAGAATAACGCACTTACATAGAAAAAAATAACTAATTTAAGTGCACAGATTAACAACTTAATGAGTATCTATATATAAAAGGCATGCATATGTGTATCCAACATACGGGTATATTCACATAGTGTATACACAAACGTTCAGATATTCTAACTCATAAATTTGCGTACAATTCGATGGCATTAATCCCCGCAATAGTAATCTATATAACATACAATTAATAAAACTAACCTTATATATGACTTGATTCTGTCCGTCCGATGTCCATCTTGAAGGAAGTTGGCGGTCCCTTAGGGCACAAAAACTCTAGTCCCGTCCTAAGTCGGACGGAACATAGACACAAAAAGAATAGCAGCGGAAGAAAAACTAGTTAATCTAAATTAACATGCAGTTAAAACATTTTTAACTTAGCCCTAAGGTCCAAGACCCTATGCCAAGATCTATGCCGACTTGGGATGGATCTGACCATCCCAAGAAGGATCTAGCCTACTGCGATTAAACTAAACTAATGCTAATAAAATACTTTAACCACATACCCGGAATCTCAGTCCTGGGGCAGGCGAGATGTTCCTCACCGTCTTCCGAGCTGCTCCCGTCCCACGCCGAGCCGCTCCTTGAACCGCTCCCCGAACTGCTCCTCGAACCGCTCCGCATCCCGAGGCGATCAATCCCCGTGCCGCCGAGCCAACCACGCGTCGAAGAAAGTTTCACGCGAGTGAAACCTCCGCCAAGATTTCAGATTCAGAATCCGAACTCCTTTACGACTTTGCTAGAGCCCGCAGGAGTAAGGCAGAAACTATAGGGAGATGAGAAATATTAATTAAGCTTAGATCCGAGCGTGCTCCAACATTTACAAGAGCCGCTCAGATCTAGAGCTTGGGACGAGTTTTGAGGAAGGGGGGAGACCCCTATTTATATAGGCGGCGGACTCTCCCCTTTTCTCAAAATCCGATGTGGGACTAAATAATGAGTTAATTAAAATCAAGTTAGTTTGCACTTCACAAAGTGCAAACTTCCATGAATTTTAACTCACTCACCGTTGAGCTTCAAGATTGATACAACATATCAGTACGACAAGCGTTCAACGGTGAACGCATAGGAAAAAACCGTTCGTTAATCGGAGTTCGTTTGACCCTCCAATTGAGTGTCCAAAGATCAACCCTAGGCTAGTTTTTCGCAAAAACTGAGCCGTCAAAAACTGCCCATTAAACCTAGGGTTCCACACCCAAAGGTGGGGCCCAACCTGTGGGCCCCACAGCCTCAAACCCAGGCTGACTGGGTGCCTGCCAGACCTGGGCACGGGCGCCCAGGTCCGGTACGGGCGCCCAGGCGCCTGGCGCCCAGGCGCCAGCCTGGCGCCTGGCGCCTGGCGGGCGCCTGGCGGGTGCCTGGGCTCCCAGGCGCCCAGGCCTGCCTGGGCGGCCCGCCTGGGCCTGTGCCCAGGCCTGGCTGCCTGGGTTCCTGGCTCAGCCAGGTCTGGCCAGGCACCCAGGCCAGACTTGGTCTGGTCTGGGTCAGCCTGGTCTGACCCGGTCTGATCTGTTTGGCTGTTTTGGCTCTAACTTGAGCATTTGGTGTCCGATTTGGACGCCTTTCGAACCTGGGTCTAGACCGGGACATTCCCGTCTTACCCGTGAACTTTTCCTTGCGTTTATTTTATTAAATATTGTATTAAACAATTTAATACACATTTAATCGCTTTTGCATCAAATGCAAAATAGTCCATATCTAAGCTTAAATTACCATATTGCATCAAATGCAATTATCTCTTCTTTTGCATCAAATGCAAATATTCTCCCTAACTATTTTCTACCTATTACTAGACGAAGCGTTGCACTCTGTGTGTGACCCTACAGCCTGACCCTTACAACAGGTTGGGCTCGAAGCCCTATACGGCAGTGACCACGAGCAGTAGTTGCCGTCCCTGCTTCAGGAATCATCATTATGTGGTTAACTCATTGACATGAGTATTGTCGGGACCACCTGACTGTTTCCGTGATGAATTCCGCAGTTATAGTCTCTTCGTCTTAAATATGTCGTGTAGATCAAGTCTGGGGTACGGTCAAACTGTCAACCCCAATAACTTGACTCCGGTTAGTTTCGATCGATCTTTAGTCAATTAATGTTGGACATCTTCCAACATACTCTGCGCAGAGTTTTTACTAAAGACCGAACTAACTCTACGACACTAACTCCCATTGACCGGGAGAGACGAAACCTCCCTTGGTCATTACTCGCCTCGTACGTTTCAAGTGACACCCAATCAAAAGACCTTTCGACAGGCCTTGCCTCGAAGCTAGGTCAGTTGATCTAAGTGGCACCGTTCACGCACAGGTCCGTCAAAATGACCTCAAGTCAAAAGACCAACTATCCTATCATCACTCAGAGTTATCACTGACAGATTGGTCAATATAACCATATGATAACTCTAGTGGATCGTTCAGTGAACTCATTCTAATGAGCACCTGTGTCTTGTCTTCGACTTCGCCAAGTCAAGCGATCATGAGATCATTGCCACCGCTAAACGGTGAAGCCTAAGACACAATGGTCTATCCGATGTTTCGATATCCTTGTCTCGAAACATCTATGACCACGAACCATTTTAGACTTATGCTACAGACGGTCAAACGTTTCTCCATGATCGAGATACTCATCTCGATACCCGTTTGACCTTGCATAAAGTCTCAGGACTTTACCTAAGTCGATATCTAATTATAATATAACTTAGATAAATCATTACCAAACAGCTTACTGTTATTTCGAACAAGATGTTTGTGCTATTCACACAGGAATAAATGGCCTTGAGGGCATCATATTCCTACATCTCCCACTTGCACTCAGGGCCATTTATCTCGGTATCTTATACTGTTTTTACACATAAGTTTTCCCGACTTCATGTGGTAGAGCCTTCGTGAGTGGATCTGCTAAAACCGTCTACACTATAGACTTAAGGGGTTTTTATGTTTATGTCAGACCAACCATTTGAATCTCATTCAAATAATTCATTTGGTCTGTCGAAATCCATAATATTTTATTTTACTTGGATCTTATCCAGTTTATCGTACCTTACGATAATCATTTAAATTTGTTAATGGTCATTTTAAATGGCTCATATCTATTCTTAATAAAGTATCAAACCTTTTGATTACTTTGTCAAAATGTATGTTCCATCCCTTTGATGATTCGCATGTAATTTATACGCTCCCACTGACCTTGAAAACTATCTGGCTAATTCATATAAGTCAGTCTGTCTAAATCATATTTAGAAAAACGAACTTATAAGTGAATGCTCCAATTTTCATGGTCAACTTAAGCGTTTTACATCGGCTTTGGTCCGAGTAGATCTGTACACATCTATTGGTGAAATCAGTTTCATCATAATCCGTTTTATAGGAATTAGGATGAAAAACCGTTCTCGACCAACATGATTGTACTTCACTATTTTCTTTCTGCATCAACCTTTCAACATAAAGATTTACTTGCAGTAAGTGAGGAAACATTTTCCTTGGGTATGTAAACTAAATTCTCAAATTTATTTACGCACACGGACCTATTCTGATTGCATCAAGTTTTAAATCGGAGTTACTACTCCGAATTTTATCCCGGAAGTTGACTAAGTCATCATCAGTTATGATGTTTAACTCGACAATCCGTCTCACGAGATTCGAGTAATAATACAACTTCCTTACGATTGATTTATTGAATATATTATTGATAATGTCCTTATAGAACATTATCAAAACCTAGGCATTACTATCTGGGACTTAACCCAGAGGGAGGAGTTAGCTCAGAGTCACTTACAATGGATCACACTAAATCTAATTAAGTGTGATTCATACCTTTTAACACACCGATGTGTTAACAGACTTGATCTGAGAGAAAATCACATTTTCTTTTAATTACACAAGATTTTATGTAGCTAAGTATTTGACCATTCGATCTAATCGAATCAGTTTAAATACTTTCGTCATTTCGTTCTTTATTTTATCAGACTTGCGTTTCATCAAGAACACGTGTCTTAGTAAAATATACGAATAACTTATTTTGTTAAAAATAGACTCGGGTACATCAGTATGTACGAGACTGAGTTCGACAACTCATTCTCCCACTGTCTCGCAGATGGGTTTCGGCCATTGTATCTAAGAGGCTAAGACTCACAAGTGTCCGTAGACTTCATAATACAAGAGGTCAGACCCCTCTTTATGTGACTTGTGAAGCTTAATCTCTTGATACGGCCTAGTCTAATTTTACCATATAAGTTTGCTACTATCTTGTGTATTTATATATTAACATTTAACATATATTTATTTATTTACAAATTACTTAACACAAAACATTGCTTCAGAAGCAATGTGACGACATTCGTCAAAATGTGTTAAACGTCTTTTGTATAATAATTCATTCTGAAATCGTGACATCAAAATATGTCACATTTTCATTTCCTCCTACTTATGCCTCTACTAATGATAAATTAAACTAACTTTCTCAATTGACTTTCCGAAGTGCCTTCTTCCTTTTCTAAATCACATTTAGATATCAACATAAATAAATAGCTATGCAAGCAACTTATGTATCCGAACGCTTGAGCTTTGCAATCTTGAGTGTAGCTCAAGAGTTGCTTATCTCAAGATCCGGTTGGGATATATAGTCTTGCATTGCTCATGCACTCGTATTCGACTCAAACGTTTTGATCGAATTTTCGAACTTTGCGGATCAAAATTGTTTGTCCATACAACCTTGAGGGTAGCTCGACAAATTGTAGGGAGAAACATACTTTGAATGTCCTATATGTTCAAGCTGCCTCATATAGAGACGAGTGACATGTAGCTATAATTTATTTGTTGGACCCAAAACTTAATGAAATCATATTTCTTAAGTCTGTTCTTTAGAAGGTCATTTAATGTCAATGAGAATATAGTTTAATTATATCAATTAGAATTTAACTTGATATTCAATTAATCAACTTTTGACCAATTAACTTATTAAAATATTATATTTTAATTCCTACGGTAAACATAGTCTTGCCCTAGTTTTAGCATATGTTCAATATTAAATATAGGTAGATTGGCTTTTATCTATCTATATCCTCCCACTAATTTTACGATCGTTTTAAAGCTTAATAACGAACGATTTAATCGAATTAAAATTAATGGGTAAGAGTTCCAATCACCTTGAGTCTAAACAACCTTGAGTGTAGCTCAACAAGTTGATTGACTCTGCGATCGGAAGATGACTCTTCATCGATCATATCGGATATGACTCTCTTAATCGGTTTTTGCCCCTAGCCATTCGTGATCATGAGTGTGCTCATCCAAATCACAATGTCTAGTCTAGTCGGACCCTTGTTTTCATGTCTAGCCTGACTTGCCCCGCAGCTCGGTGTATGCACGACACGTTGGTTTGGATCAGGTCTTAGACTACATCTAGGCAGACTACATCCTTGACTTAACTTACGCCGGTGCTCGGGGTACGAGACGACGGTTAGGGTTAGTCAAGATTTCATCTTATGTATTTAAGGAGTTGGTTTCTACAGGGTTGCCATGTCACAGCTTGAGTGTATCTCAACAACTATAACACGGGCTCTATAGTTGCTAACCCCTAAAACAAGGAGGGCTACGGTTAATCTTGAAAAAGATCATTAACGTATTTGACTTAGATATAGTCCAGGGTGTCATACAATCATGATTCGCGACATTGCGTTCCAGCGGAACTCAGCCAGGGAATTGACTAAGCCAGGATCACTATCCCTTAAAGGGTGATCCAGAACTCTTAGCCAAGCACATTGACTGGATCATGGTCCATTGAATGAAGCTTGTCATTTTTGTATGTATGCCATAGACTAAACATCTTTTATTAACAACTAATTAATCCTATCAACTAGTTGAATCCTTAAATTCAAAATTTTAGGATTTGTTTAATAACTTTTATTAAGTCCTTATCAACTATAAGGTTCACGTGCTATCCTAATCATTGTTAGGATTTTAATAAATTTTTTATTAACAACGCTAGAAGCGAAGTCCTTTAATGAAAATTAATTATAACAATTAGAATTGAAAATTCATTTAAAGGACTACCCTAATCAGGAATTAGGTCTTAATATTGTTGTTAATGATTTATTAAAACATAGCATGTCATTAAAATTCAAGTAATAAATTTTAATCATTTTTAATGGCTAACCTAAAGGGTTGTCTTGTGTTATCAAATAAGGGACAAGATTAACAAGCCATTAAAATAAAGCTACACTAATTTTATCAGCATAAAATGAAAGTGTATATCTATTTAACAATTAAATAAACTAAGTTTATCGCATAAACAATTTTTTAGACTTTTAAAATCAGTTTTAAAAATATCTTATAAATTTAAAACATTACTTTAAAAAATTTCCATGTTCAAAAATTTATCATATACAATTTTTAAACATCTAAAATATTTTAAATTTATCGCATAAATTTAAAGCCTTAAAATCAATTTTAAAATTTATCACATAAATTTAAAAACACCATTTTAAAATTTCCATGCTTAAAAAAATTTATCATATAAAAATTTTTAGGCATCTAAAATAAATTTAAACTTTTAAAGATTTAAAATTAGTTTTAAAATTATCACATAAATTTTAAAACGTCATTTTAAAATTTTCAAGTTCAAAAAATTTATCACATAGAATTTTGAACTTCAAAAATATTTTTAAAATTATCTAATAACTTTAAAAAATTTAAAAGTATTTAAAAAGCATTAAGAAGTTTAATGAAATCGCAGTACCTAGATCGACTACGCAAACCTAGGCTCTGATACCACTGAAGGGAGTTGGCGGTCCCTTAGGGCACAAAAACTCTAGTCCCGTCCTAAGTCGGACGGAACATAGACACAAAAAGAATAGCAGCGGAAGAAAAACTAGTTAATCTAAATTAACATGCAGTTAAAACATTTTTAACTTAGCCCTAAGGTCCAAGACCCTATGCCAAGATCTATGCCGACTTGGGATGGATCTGACCATCCCAAGAAGGATCTAGCCTACTGCGATTAAACTAAACTAATGCTAATAAAATACTTTAACCACATACCCGGAATCTCAGCCCTGGGGCAGGCGAGATGTTCCGCGCCGTCTTCCGAGCTGCTCCCGTCCCACGCCGAGCCGCTCCTTGAACCGCTCCCCGAACCGCTCCTCGAACCGCTCCGCATCCCGAGGCGATCAATCCCCGTGCCGCCGAGCCAACCACGCGCCGAAGAAAGTTTCACGCGAGTGAAACCTCCGCCAAGATTTCAGATTCAGAATCCGAACTCCTTTGCGACTTTGCTAGAGCCCGCAGGAGTAAGGCAGAAACTATAGGGAGATGAGAAATATTAATTAAGCTTAGATCTGAGCGTGCTCCAACATTTACGAGAGCCGCTCAGATCTAGAGCTTGGGACGAGTTTTGAGGAAGGGGGGAGACCCCTATTTATATAGGCGGCGGACTCTCCCCTTTTCTCAAAATCCGATGTGGGACTAAATAATGAGTTAATTAAAATCAAGTTAGTTTGCACTTCACAAAGTGCAAACTTCCGTGAATTTTAACTCACTCACCGTTGAGCTTCAAGTTTGATACAACCTATCAATACGACAAGCGTTCAACGGTGAACGCATAGGAAAAAACCGTTCGTCAATCGGAGTTCGTTTGACCCTCCAATTGAGTGTCCAAAGATCAGCCCTAGGCTAGTTTTTCGCAAAAACTGAGCCGTCAAAAACTGCCCATTAAACCTAGGGTTCCACACCCAAAGGTGGGGCCCAACCTGTGGGCCCCACATCCTCAAACCCAGGCTGACTGGGCGCCTGCCAGACCTGGGCACGGGCGCCCAGGTCCGACACGGGCGCCCAGGCGCCTGGCGCCCAGGCGCCTGGCGCCCAGGCGCCTGGCGCCCAGGCGCCTGGCGCCCAGGCGCCTGGCGGGCGCCTGGCGGGCGCCTGGCGGGCGCCTGGCGGGCGCCCAAGGCGGCCGGCCCAGGGCGCCTGGGCGCCTGGCGGGCACCTGGGCTCCCAGGCGCCCAGGCCCGCCTGGGCGGCCCGCCTGGGCGCAGGCCCAGGCGCCCAGCGCCTGGGCCTGTGCCCAGGCCTGGCTGCCTGGGTTCCTGGCTCAGCCAGGTCTGGCCAGGCACCCAGGCCAGACTTGGTCTGGTCTGGGTCAGCCTGGTCTGACCCGGTCTGATCTGTTTGGCTGTTTTGGCTCTAACTTGAGCATTTGGTGTCCGATTTGGACGCCTTTCGAACCTGGGTCTAGACCGGGACATTCCCGTCTTACCCGTGAACTTTTCCTTGCGTTTATTTTATTAAATATTGTATTAAACAATTTAATACACATTTAATCGCTTTTGCATCAAATGCAAAATAGTCCATATCTAAGCTTAAATTACCATATTGCATCAAATGCAATTATCTCTTCTTTTGCATCAAATGCAATTATCTCTTCTTTTGCATCAAATGCAAATATTCTCCCTAACTATTTTCTACCTATTACAAGACGAAGCGTTGCACTCTGTGTGAGACCCTACAGCCTGACCCTTACAACAGGTTGGGCTCGAAGCCCTATACGGCAGTGACCACGAGCAGTAGTTGTCGTCCCTGCTTCAGGAATCATCATTATGTGGTTAACTCATTGACATGAGTATTGTCGGGACCACCTGACTGTTTCCGTGATGAATTTCGCAGTTATAGTCTCTTCGTCTTAAATATGTCGTGTAGATCAAGTCTGGGGTACGGTCAAACTGTCAACCCCAATAACTTGACTCCGGTTAGTTTCGATCGATCTTTAGTCAATTAATGTTGGACATCTTCCAACATACTCTGCGCAGAGTTTTTACTAAAGACCAAACTAACTCTACGACACTAACTCCCATTGACCGGGAGAGACGAAACCTCCCTTGGTCATTACTCGCCTCGTACGTTTCAAGTGACACCCAATCAAAAGACCTTTCGACAGGCCTTGCCTCGAAGCTAGGTCAGTTGATCTAAGTGGCACCGTTCACGCACAGGTCCGTCAAAATGACCTCAAGTCAAAAGACCAACTATCCTATCATCACTCAGAGTTATCACTGACAGATTGGTCAATATAACCATATGATAACTCTAGTGGATCGTTCAGTGAACTCATTCTAATGAGCACCTGTGTCTTGTCTTCGACTTCGCCAAGTCAAGCGATCATGAGATCATTGCCACCGCTAAACGGTGAAGACTAAGACACAATGGTCTATCCGATGTTTCGATATCCATGTCTCGAAACATCTACGACCACGAACCATTTTAGACTTATGCTACAGACGGTCAAACGTTTCTCCATGATCGAGATACTCATCTCGATACCCGTTTGACCTTGCATAAAGTCTCAGGACTTTACCTAAGTCGATATCTAATTATAATATAACTTAGATAAATCATTACCAAACAGCTTACTGTTATTTCGAACAAGATGTTTGTGCTATTCACACAGGAATAAATGGCCTTGAGGGCATCATATTCCTACACATCTTCCCTTTGCTTGATAACAGGTGAAGCGACGGCTACGGCGATAGACAACGGTCAGGGGAGTGTGGCGACGTCCGGCAGTGATCGAAACTCCAGGGAGACGAGCTCGACGTGCGGCGTTGGGGCCTGGGGTGCTGATCCGTGCATGGGAGTCTAGGGATCGAGGGATCCGTGCTTGGAGAGCTAGGAGGTGGTCTGCGGGAAGCGGCGAGGGCGTCGATGGAGTCATGGCAGACTGGGGTAAACGGAGGGGAGGCACAGGCTTGGGGCGGCATCTGATGGCCAGAGGGAGGAGAAAAACTGGGGCTTTGTTGCATGGAGGCCGCGTCAATGATGAAAGCAGGTGAGGATCTCACGTGGAGATGGTCTGCAGTCGGTGGGGGCAACGGATCTGGTCAGCGATCGGGTGCGGTGGCCGGAGCTTGTCCTTGCTGTCGTGCTTGGCCGGCGTTCTTGCTGGAGAAAGGCAGTTTTGGGGAGTATGGCAGTTGTGCGTGGTGTAGCAAGGAGGGCCTGGCCGGAGATGGTCGCTGCAACGAAGTCACCGGCGGCTGAGCACGCACGGGGAGCCCTGGCAGCGGCTGCTGCGCGCGTAAGGAGAGGGTCTACGTGGGGAGACAGAGGGAGAGAGGAGAGGGGGAGCTTGCACGTGTGTCGCCAGATTTGGGGGATGCCGGAGTATGGGTCACCGACGGCGAGGGGCCCGGCCTCGAAGAGATGACCGCGAGCTGGAGAGGCCAGGGACAAAGCATTGGGGGGGTTGGCAGCTACTGTGTATAGATGGTAGGGTTAGAGAGGGGCCTAGGGTTTATATTATAAAGGGGGTTGTGTAGGTAGGGCAGCACGTGAGTATTGGTTTAGGGTCTTAGGTTGTTGTTACCCTATGGTATACAATTTATAGAAGTGGGCGGTTGTGTTATAAGGTTGAATATAAAAGCCTTAGGTTTCTATTGTGGAGAGCATCACGTGAACTATAGGGACATGAGGCCTTGGTGTTGTGCGGCTGAAACTAGGCCTGGGCTCTATTGTTTTAATGATGGGATGGGTTATAAAGTAGGGTTTAAAAAACATAAGAATTACGCCTGGGTACTAAAGTAGTGGACATTGAAAGAGTATTAGGTTAGGATTTGTTTTAAGATAAGTTATTAGCTATGAACATTTCAACATTTGAACCCACTTACGAATTGTATAATAATAATATTAATAGGAGTTAGGGTGTTAAGGTTTCATGATAATTAGTATGCATTATAATTTGCTTAGGAAAAACAACTTACAGAGCCCACAACCCTAATACATGTTAAAAGTTTTTATTATTTATAAAACAAAAGATATAATTGCAGATAGATCCATCGACGTCCTAAAATTACAAAGTAGGTATCGGGATGATCGCGCCTCCGAGAGGGTCGAGAATATGGGGTTCGGTCGCGCGTCAGAGCTACGAAAGACAGTAAAAAAAATAAAATGCTAAAAAACATGTACGAAACAAGATACGCGCAAAAATTGTACGGTCGGAAAGCGGCCGTTACATTCTACCCACCTTAGAAATGATTCCGTCCTCGGAATCACTTATACTAATAATAATACTATCTATCTAATCTTATACCCGAAACTCTCATATCTACACATAAAGACCGCTAATCCTATAACTTCAAACGACCTTCCTCCATAATCGCTCATATCGCATCTCTCTACTGGATAATGCTACAACTAGAACCACCCCCAGCACCTGACTATAGATCCACGCCATCGCCTACCAATCTTCAACCATCTCGTCCCCAAGGTATCATCCCTCATACCAACTCGTGAATCTATTCTCCTTAATCAAAGAACCATCGAACCACAACTATCCTTATCCCTATCATCTAATCTCCCAATCTTATAAAATCCGTCTACCTAACTATCCATTCATCTCAACATGTCTTGTTACTTCCAATGTCTTCTCACGTCAACTTAATGATCAAGTCTTGATGCTTTAAATGCTCTACTCATTCTCATGATCACCCTAACTCGTACTATACCTTCATAGCTACTCCTATCTATCACTCGTCCAAGTTCCGGGTCTAGTAAGTACTCATCTCCCTGTATGTAATTTCACCCAACCAGGATTCTCCGTTGAGTCCGTCACACGTCGGTATTCTAAATAAGTCTTGGGCACCTCATTTTTTTATCCCAAAGAAATCTAATCTAATATCCTGGTGTTCCAAAATCAATTAATCATCGCTATAATAAATCTCATCTCACCCTGAGCCTACCCGCAAACAAAATCCTATAACAATAATAGCTAGTCCCAATAATATAACAACAATAAACATAACATTTCTAAGGGAGAAAGAATAGAAGAGAAAGGAAAACTTAAGGCCAATGACATATTTTAAAACATTTGGAAAAAACGTGTGGAGTTGTTGTAATGGATGAGGGAGGATAAGTGATTTGTGATCTTGTGAGCTAGTTTCAAAAACTTTAAAGATTTGGTTTAAAAGAAAACAAAAGTTTTGAGACAATCACATGCAGCCAAGATAAAATGTTCAATAGTACGAAAGACTAAGTCTAAGGAATTGCCTGCTATGACGCTATTCACACCTATATGAATACTATCATTCAGACAACTCATACCTATATCACGGATAACACTAAGTATACCACATGATACAAGGGACAAACATTAAGATCCTAAAGGTAACACACTCATACAGGTCCACACACACTACCTATATACATGCACCCCGACGACATCACAAATAATGAGCCCACTACTAAACTAGAGTTGACACATGCAACTACACGCACTAACGTCTAAACAATAGAAAGGAAGCCGGGACCAAAAGCGAAACGAAACAAGATCGGAAAGGACGAGTTTGGATGAAGCGAGGATAAGGAGATAGCTAGTTGGATGGGACAAAGATATTGCTCTAAATGATTAACAGATGAAAGACGGATTTCATGCAAAATATGGTATTATATACTTTTATACTTATAAAAAAATACGTAGAAAAGTGAGCAGATGTAGAAAATTACAATTCTGAAAAAGAGTGAGACGAAGGAAAGAAGGATATGGTGAGAAACGATTGTTTTCCAAATGAAAATAGGTTTATACCAAGATTTTCGAAGTATGAGCACGATGAACATAGAACCGAAAAAAAAATGAAATTCTATTCAGCTTAGAAAAAAATATTCTGAAAGTGCATACGATAAGTGGTTAAAATAAATTTCGTAGTTTAGAAATATGATATATTGAATTTCCAAAATGGTAACAAAGTTTTAAAAATAAAATACGATGGATACCGATTCGAAAATAAGTACGAGACCGTAACTTAAAATTTACGACCAAGAAGGTTTCAAAATTTGCGAAAGAATTTTAACTCAACCGAAAGTAAGAAATTTTAAATATTTAATAATAGTTTTCAAAGAAGTTAAACTGAGTGAAGAATTTAATAATGAATTTCGAAAATACTTTTAAAGGAAGCAGGATTTACAATGGGAAAGATTCGAAGGATCAACGACAATCGTCAGGAAGCGATCACGTGAATCGGGGGAAAGGAAAATGATCACATGATAACTACGCCTAGGAGATGGTTCATGAAAGCTACGATGGATGGAACTCTACGACCGATAACACAAAAGTGTAATGATCAGGAAGATGCTAGAAATCCGAGATTCCTAATTATCAGGCCGTCTAAAGATCAGGGGAAACTCAACACTAAGACTTCCAAATGAACCAGAAAGTATTAAGGATTTCAAGGTAGAGTCCTAAGTGAATCAAGATTACGTTCTGCTGGCCCGAAGTCGATGGACCCGAGTGAACGACTAAAAGAAGGGCTCTAGAAATCTAACACGGTTAGAGTCAAGTGAGGGCAACTAAGGTATCCTAAGACGGGTATGACCAAATCTTAACCAAGGCGTCTAACTATCAAACTGGGACGTCTACCTAAGTCTTCCTACCGTCTAAGACTGGGAAAACCTAATTTAACTTATACATGGATATTAAATGAATGTGGTACTCTTATTGTTCCGAACTTTTTTGCGAGACCAGAATGGGCTGTAATGCCCTGATAGCTACTGCACAAGTACTAGAGGGGGGTGAATAGTACTTTAAAATAATCAAGAGAAATTATTCCTAATTATCTTGCAAACTCAACCAACAATGCGGAAATGAAAATTGACAACTATAAAAGACAATCGCAAACAAACGATATAACGTGTTCGGATCCACCCAAGTCTCCCCGACTTGTTCCCGGTGATCCTACGTCCCAAACACCCAGATCCCCTCTGGCTACTTGAGTTAGAAACCTCTAACTCAAATTTGCACTATGAAATTCTTGTAGAAAACATCTACAAGATCAAATCATACACAAATGAAAATGTGACTCCCACAAACTGGGATCACAAACAACTCTCACAACCGAGAGTAAAACTTGTAATATCAAAGTAAATGAAATAAGAAATGCTTACCAACAAAATCCTATGCCTTGAGTAAACTTACGATTTTAGGGCAAGGAGGATTTTGGAGGAGAAGAAGTCACCAAACCCTAGCTCCAAGAAGTTGACCAGCAATAGAAGCCTAGGGTAGAGTTAGTGACCTTGAATCAAGCTCTTGGCTTGAGTGGCTCACAATCAATGAGAATCTCTATTTAGGAATAAGAGTGTGGAGAGATTCTTGTGAGAAATGAAAGCTTGGAAAATGAGAATAAATGTAGTGCCCTGTGAAGCTACTGCACATGTACTAGAGGGGGATGAATAGTACTTTAAAATAATCAAGAGAGTTATTCCTAATTATTAAACATACAAACAACAATGCGGAATAGACTACAAACAACAAGAATAGACAAACGCAAACAAAGCATGTAATGGGTTCGGATCCACCCAAGTCTCCCCGACTTATTCCCGGTGATCCTACGTCCCAACCACTCGGATCCCCTCTGGATACTTGAGTTAGAAACCAATAACCCAAGATTTCCACTATGAAATTCTTGTAGAAAGACCTCTACAAGACCAAATCATACACAATGAAAATGTGACTCCCACAACCCGGGATCACACACTTCTCTCACAACCGAGAGAACAAAACAAATATCAAATGCAATGAAATAATGAAACACTTACCACAAAATCCTATGCCTTGAGTATACTTACCAAATTAGGGCAAAGAGGGATTTTGAGAAAGAAGATGTCACCAAACCCTAGCTCCAAGAAGTTGACCAGCAATGGAAGCCTAGGGTGGAGTTGGTGACCTTGATTCAAGCCCTTGGCTTGGAAGGCTCACAATGGAGAGAATCTCTCTTGAGGATATTGGCTCAAAGAGTGAGGGAGAGATTCTTGGTGAGAAGAGAGAGCTTGGAAATAGCTTGAGAAAACTCCTCTCTTAGGTCTGAAATAACTTTGATAATGGACCTTTAACCTTGCCTCAAACGAATCAGGTTAGTATTTATAGAGGCAAGAAAAATCGTGCTCAAAAGATTCCCAACGGTCATATTTCTGAAGCAGTTAGTCGGTCTAAGAAGGATCACTGACTGACTAGTTTCTCAACTAGTCAGTCGGTGATTCAACATGAACCGACTAACAGCTGAACATCCAAAGATGAAGTTCAGGGAATAAAGAACTAGTCGGTCTAAGAATACTTGCCAATCGACTAGTTTCACAACTAGTTGGTCGGTGAGTGTTCTTTGACCGACTAACAGCTGAAATAGAATATGCTGAATTCAGTTGAACTAGTCTGTCTGAGAACAAATTCCAACCAACTAGTTTCACAACTAGTCGGTCGACGAATGTACTTAGACCGACTAACTCGAAACAGTAGCTCAGGTTGAAATGAGGCAATGATAACTAGTCGGTCTGAGAAGGATTCCTAACTGACTATATCGTCATCTAGTCGGTCGGTGAACCTTCTTTGACCGACTAATTGATCAACAGGGAATGAGCAGAAATGAGCAAGGACATCTAGTCGGTTCATGAAGAGTTGTCGACCGACTAGATCGTCATCTAGTCGGTTGGTTCTTCTTCTTGAACCAACTAAGATGCACTAGAAGCCGAGGAAAGAAGCGATAGGCTTCGAAAAAGTTTCTAATGGCTTCTATGATAATCCTAGCTCTAAGATATGAGCGAAATGAAGATTATAATGTAAGTCCTACTCAAGGCTTAACATTCTAATCTATGAAGCTAGAAGACAATAAATAATACATGACGAACCGTCTTCAAAGCTTCAATCTTCATTCTTCTTGACTTCAATATTGCTCCTTGAGCTTCAACGAAGCTTCAGGCACACGATCACGCGTATTGAGAAGTCTTGAGACCTGATGTACGTATTCTTTTGGCGACGATCTCCATAACTGCGCTCACAAACAGTTAGTACATGATATTTATGTTTGCTCATCATCCAAAACCAAATCCGGGGAATCAATACTCAACATTCTCCCCCTTTTTGGTGATGACAAACCAACATAAATAATAATCAATAATAATGATTCAAATGAAATTTACTTACTCCCACTGCATTGATGACACGTTAGTTTCGTATTCAATAATAATCATACGCATCAAGCAGGCGAGGAAAATATAAAATAAGAATCCTATTATTGCAATTTAGGATCTAAATCCATTTTATATCTTAACTCCCCATGAATCTAACATATCAAATTAGATTCATGGCAAATTACTTTGAATTATCAATTAGCACATCGTCATTATTAATTCTATCCCCCTTTGGCATTAGCAAAAAGAGCGGGAGGAGATCAACGACAACACCAATGGCTAATATAAAAGCACGAGAGTCGAAAAATACGACCACGGTCCAAATGACACCAATGTAAAATACCAAAATTAAAATACCGAAGAAAATTAAAGCGTGCCAACGTTACCATAGTCGAAAATCGAAAAACGAAATCATCAAACCATAGGCGAAAATCGAAAAACGAAATCACTAAACCATAGGCAAAAATCGAAATACGAAATCATCAAACCATAGGCGAAAATCGAAAAACGAAATCATCAAAACTCAAATCAATTTCACGTATTGAGTTTTGGAACATACTCTCCAATATCAACATTTATAACGAATCGAGAGCATGGAAAACAATTCTATGATTTCATGAAAGCAAATCTATTTAATCCAATAAAATCGTCGAACGACGAAATCAACATCAGAGACAAAAAATCCAATGTGAATACCAAAAGTAGCAAATTGATACCAAAAGTAACATGCAAAAGTGTTATGCCAAAAATAGATAGTAACTTCATAAAAACTTATGGCATACACAATTCTAGTACAAAATGGCATCAATTGTAATATAGTCTACCAATGGATGCATTCAACACACATGGATACCAAATGCATATCAAATTTAAGAATATACTTACAACATTAAGCTCCCCCTACTTTGGTTCATCTTTCAAGCACCATCAACTCCATTTGAATAAAAATCTTTTGCAAATCGAAGAGTTGGTAGGGTTGGTATCCTATGGTGGATTTAACCTAGAGAACATAATTCTTGGTATCCAAAAATCCTTTTGGATCCTATGGGTTAGGCAATAAATTTAACATATAAAATTCAAATAATTGTAACCAATATCCTAATGTAATCATTTCACTTGATAAATATTTTTATGATGCATGTAATCATAAACATAAACATGAATCAAAGCATGTGTAGCATGAAAATATTAAATATTTTAGACATAAAAAATCATAAGCACAATGATTTACAAATAAACATGCAATGGAAATCACTTCATAACACAAATGCTTTGGTACCCATAAAATGAATATAAGCTTAAGGTACCAAGCAATGAAGGGTCAACGAAGACTAACCCTTCGGAAACCAAGTCCAAGAGGACCGTGATTTCCCAACATAATCATCATTCAAAATAATATCATTAATATACGATTGCACATACATATCTTTATCATACACGCTTGTGTTCTTCGGACCCCAAATAGTGTATGTCTTGGGAGCCCTATTCCTATTAGGAGCATGCATGCGTTGTTGATGTCTATGTGATGCATGTCGTGGGTAAGCATATGACATATGATGCAATGGTGCATGATGATAATTATTCATATGAGAATGTGAATGAACATATGCATGTGGTGGAACACGTGCATGAGTGTGTCTCACATGGTGAGCACGTGCTCGTGGATGCGGAGCATAAAAATCATCATACGTGCTAACATGTGGAGTAGGATGTGTGTTCCTACGTGGCATGGTATACATGAAAGCATGACCCTTCTTTGGAGGTCCACCCAAAGTGGGTTTCTTTCCAAATGGGGGTGTGTACCTAGCGGACGCACCATTGGTAGAAGAACTACCCATGAAGTGTTTACTCCCACTAGTAGAAGCTTCGGAAGATGGCCTAACAAAGGTGGCGGCCGATTTGGATGAATCTCTCATCTTATACCCCAAGCCAATGTGATGATTGGCCGGAAGTAAGTCATTTAGGATATTATCCAAATGGCCCTTACCTTTATTGAATTCATTGATTCGGCCTAATGTGCACTCATACTTCTCGGTGAGAGAATGCATAGAAGCATCCAAGGTGGACACGTGCGATGTGAGTGCACAAACACGTGACTTGAGATTCTTATTCTCAATACTCAAAGTTGAGTTTTGAGACGTCGAATCCGCTATCACATGTTCATCCGAATCCTCGATATGAACATGCTCAAGTTGAGATTTGAGATTTTCAATCTCATTTCTCAACCCTTCAACAATGGTGTCGTTGTTGACGATGATAGGCTTAGGCGAGGTTTGAAGACTATTTAGCTCATTTTTAGTCTTAATAAATCTATTAGCTAATTTAGAAAACTTATACCAAAGTTGTTCATTAGCTAATCTTAGTTCGTCCATCGTTACCTCACCGCCTTCATCCTCGCTTTCCTCGCTTTCATCGGAGGAAGTCTCTTGATCATGTTCTTCTCTTCCCATGAAGCACATGTGTGCTTTCTCCGCCTTTTCATCATCCGACTCTCCATTTGAGGAGTCCTCGTCAGAGTTGGGGAATGTGCCGACAAGTCCTTTCTTGTACTTTCTCGACTTGTCGTATTTGGATGCCTTCCACTTCTCCTTGTGTTTGTTGAGAGGACAATCCGGCTTGATGTGTACTGCCTTGTTGCATTTATAACACACAGGAGTAGAAGCATTAGTCGAACTAACTTTAGATTTATTTCTAAAGTTACCTTTTCGGAAGAATCGGTCGAACTCCTTTGCCATACGGGCAATGGATTCTATGTCTAACTCTTCTTCCGATTCTTCATCGTCGGTAGATGGAGCGGCCTTGTACGCAATCGCCTTTTTCTTTGGCTCGTCTTGCTTCAAGTACGCCTTCATCTTCTCCTTCATCTTGATCTTACTTTCCTTGCGTACCTCGTAAGACAACAAGGTACCCATTATTTGTACAACAGTGTACTTATTCATATCGTTACCTTCCTCGATGGTGAAGGTACGCTTTTCCCAACAAGAAGGAAGTCCGTCAATGATCTTTGCGACTTTCTCCTTTTGGGTGTAGATCTTCCCAAGAGCTTCCAATTCATTGGATATGTCCACGAAGCGAGCATAGTAGTCCTTCATAGTTTCACCCTGTTCCATGTGAAACAACTCGAATTCTTTGTTAGCGACAACGAGTTTAGAATCTTTTACCGTACTCGTTCCTTCGTGCAAGATGAGGAGTTGGTTCCATACTTGATATGCACTCTTACATGTGCATATCTTGTTGAAGTCTTTGGGCTCCAACGCACATTGCAAGGCATTCATTGTCTTGGCATTGTTTACCTCCGCGGCAACCTCCACGGTAGTCCACTTCGTGAAGTCTTGTTCGACGGGCTCGACATACTCCGTCAATGTGGCTCTCCAAAGTGAAGCACTCCGGAGGAAGGTTTCCATCCGGTATTTACAGTACACATAGTTGGTACCGTTGAAGTGAGGAGGCCTAACAGATGATTGTCCTTCCATAACTGAAGAAGATCCTTGACGATCCTTGAAGACGTTGTAGTCGTTATTTGTCATAGCTTTGAACTCTGGCTCTGATACCAATTGTAGTGCCCTGTGAAGCTACTGCACATGTACTAGAGGGGGGGTGAATAGTACTTTAAAATAATCAAGAGAGTTATTCCTAATTATTTTGCAAACATACAAACAATAATGCGGAATAGACTAAAAACAACAAGAATAGACAAACGCAAACAAAGCATGTAACGGGTTCGGATCCACCCAAGTCTCTCCGACTTGTTCCCGGTGATCCTACGTCCCAACCAACCGGATCCCCTCCGGATACTTGAGTTAGAAACCACTAACCCAAGATTTCAACTTGAAATTCTTGTAGAAAGACCTATACAAGACCAAAGCATACACAATGAAAATGTGACTCCCACAACCCGGGATCACACAATTCTCTCACAACCGAGAGAACAAAACAAATATCAAATGCAATGAAATAATGAAACACTTACCACAAAATCCTATGCCTTGAGTATACTTACCAAATTAGGGCAAAGAGGGATTTTGAGAAGAAGATGTCACCAAACCCTAGCTCCAAGAAGTTGACCAACAATGGAAGCCTAGGGTGGAGTTGGTGACCTTGATTCAAGCCCTTGGCTTGGAAGGCTCACAATGGAGAGAATCTCTCTTGAGGATATTGGCTTAAAGAGTGAGGGAGAGATTCTTGGTGAGAAGAGAGAGCTTGGAAATAGCTTGAGAAAACTCCTCTCTTAGGTCTGAAATAACTTTGATAATGGACCTCTAACCTTGCCTCAAACGAATCAGGTTAGTATTTATAGAGGCAAGAAAAATCGTGCTCAAAGGATTCCCAACGGTCATATTTCTGAAGCAGTTAGTCGGTCTAAGAAGGATCACTGACCAACTAGTTTCTCAACTAGTCGGTCGGTGATTCAACATGAACCGACTAACAGCTGAACATCCAAAGATGAAGTTCAGGGAATAAAGAACTAGTCGGTCTAAGAATACTTGCCAATCGACTAGTTTCACAACTAGTCGGTCGGTGAGTGTTCTTTGACCGACTAACAGCTGAAATAGAATATGCTGAATTCAGTTGAACTAGTCTGTCTGAGAACAAATTCCAACCGACTAGTTTCACAACTAGTCGGTCGACGAATGTACTTAGACCGACTAACTCGAAATAGTAGCTCAGGTTGAAATGAGGCAATGATAACTAGTCGGTCTTAGAAGGATTCCTAACTGACTATATCGTCATCTAGTCGGTCGGTGAACCTTCTTTGACCGACTAATTGATCAACAGGGAATGAGCAGAAATGAGCAAGGACATCTAGTCGGTTCATGAAGAGTTGCCGACCGACTAGATCGTCATCTAGTCGGTTGGTTCTTCTTCTTGAACCAACTAAGATGCACTAGAAGCCGAGGGAAGAAGCGATAGGCTTCGGAAAAGTTTCTAATGGCTTCTATGATAATCCTAGCTCTAAGATATGAGCGAAATGAAGATTATAATGTAAGTCCTACTCAAGGCTTAACATTCTAATCTATGAAGCTAGAAGACAATAAATAATACATGATGAACCGTCTTCAAAGCTTCAATCTTCATTCTTCTTGACTTCAATATTGCTCCTTGAGCTTCAACGAAGCTTCAGGCACACGATCACACGTATTGAGAAGTCTTGAGACGTCGCTTTTGATGTACGTATTCTTTTGGCGACGATCTCCATAACTGCGCTCACAAACAGTTAGTACATGATATTTATGTTTGCTCATCATCCAAAACCAAATCCGGGGAATCAATACTCAACAATAAATGCTTCTCTTTGATTCTCTAAAATGCAATTAATATCAGTCTTGAATGCTATGAAGAAGCATCTCAAGATTATATAGGATAGAGAAGAGAAAGAGAAAATTCGTGCATTTAATGCTCCAACGAATCTATTTCTGAAGCAGTCTAATCGGTCTAAGAAGGATCACTGACCGACTAGATTCACAACTAGTCGATCGGTGATTCAACATGGACCGACTAACAGCTTCACAGTCAATAAAGACAGTTCAGGGAATATAGAACTAGTCGGTCTAAGAAGACTTGCCAATCGAATAGTTTCACAACTAGTCGGTCGGTGAGTGTTCTTTGACCGACTAAGAGTTGAAATCAGATAGGCTGAATACAAGTAGAACTAGTCGGTCTAAGAAAAAATTCCAACTGACTAGTTTCAAAACCAGTCGGTCGAAGAATGTTCTTGGACCGACTAACTGTAAACAGTAACTCAGGCTAGAAAATGAAGTCTTAACTAGTCGGTATAAGAAGGATTCTTAACCGACTAGTTTGATAACTAGTCGGTCGGTGAACCTTCTTGGACTGACTAATTGATAAATAGTGTCTAGGCTGAATTGAGCAAGGAGATCTAGTCGGTTCAAGAAGGACTGCCGACCGACTAGATTGCCATCTAGTCGGTTGGTTCTTCTTCTTGAACCAACTAAGATGCACCAGAAGCCGCGAAATGAAGCGCGAAGCTTCGAGAAAGTTTGTATGGGCTTCTAAGATAATCCTAGCTCTAAGATATGAGTGTTATGAAGATTATCAAGTAAGACCTACTCAAGGCTTAACATTCTACGAAAAGAAGCTAGAAGACTATAAATAAAACTTGACGAACCGTCTTCAAAAGCTTCAATCCGAATCTCTTGACTTCAATAATGCTCCTAGAGCTTCAATGAAGCTTCAGGCACACAATCACGTGCTTTGAGAAGTCCTGAGACGTCGCTTTTGATATACGTGGAATTTGACGATGATCTCCATAACTGCGCTCACAAAGAGTTAGTTCACGATATTTATGTTTGTTCAACATCAAAACCAAATCCGGGGAATCAATACTCAACATTCTCCCCCTTTTTGGTGATGACAAACCAACATAAATAATAATCAATTATAATGATTTAAATGAAATTTACTTACTCCCCCTGCATTGATGACACGTTAATTCCAAATAAAACAATAATCATACGCATCAAGCAGACGAGAGAAGAATAAAATGTGAATCCAATTATTGAAATATCGTACTTGAAATCCATTTTTATATCTTCACTCCCCCTGAATCTAACATATCAAATTAGATTCACGGTAAATTTCTTTGAATTATCATGTAGCGCATCGTCATTATTAATTCTCTCCCCCTTTGGCATTAGCAAAAAGAGCGGGAGGAGATCAACGACAACAACAATGGCTAAAATAAAAGCACGGGAGTCGAAGAATACGACCACGGTCCAAATGACACCAACGAAAAGTTACGAAGAAAATCAAAGCGTGTCAATGAGACCATAGTCGAAAATCGAAAAAAAAGAAATCATCAAAACTCAAATCAATTTCACGTATTGAGTTATGGAATATACTCTCCAATATCAACATTCTTAATGAATTTTGTGCATGGAAAACAATTCTATGTTTTCATAGAAAGAATTCTATTTAATCAAATTTAATCGTCGAGCAACGAAAACAACATCAGAGACAAAAATATAATATGCACACTGAAGTAAATGGAAACACGATGTATATATATATAACAAGAGGATACATCAAAAAATATACATCTGCCAACACAGATATAAACGATCATCAGATCGTTGCACAAAATACAACATATGTCATAGCATACATCGAAGTAACACAAAACATGTATACATCAAAATACATCATAAAAACATCCAAAAATACATCAAAAATCCATCACCACCCAACTATCCTACCCCACTCTCTCACAACAGATAAATCATCCAAATGCACATGGGAGAGTCCTCCAACGCAAGCTCAGGAGGCAGAGGGAGGATCAGCAGCAGCAGCAGGCTCTGTAGAAGGGGTGGTGGTCACTGGGTCGACTTGAGTGTCCACAAAAGGGAGAGTCGCAACAGGAGTGGTCTCGGGAGCACCAGCAGAAGTATCCATCGAAGGAATGGTGGCAGCAGGCATACTCTCGGGAGCACCAGCAGAAGTAGCAGCAGCAGACGTACCCTCTGGGGCACGAAGAGGAGAACCAACAAGCTCCTGGAGAGCAGCCTCATCCATTTCCTCCTCGTCAGAAACTGAAAGAGGAATCTCAATGCCCAAGTGAGAACAGATGCGAGCTAGCATCTCCTCAAAACGAGAAACACGAGACTCCACACGTCGCAGGGAAACTGCAAACTCAGCGAGTGACGGAGTAGGAGAAGGAGCAGGAGCAGCTGAAGCAGAAGGGGCAGTCCTCTGAATGTGACGAAGCGCCGCAAGAGACTTCTTGACGGCCGTCGCATTCAGGGAAGGACCCAGAGGACGTTGGTCATCGGGAGGGAGAGGGACGCCGAAATGACGGAAAACGAGAGTCAATAGGCACAGATATGGAATGTGAGCAGATTTGGTGGACTTTCGGATGCATTCAAAAGAGTCCATCTTATCTAAGATAATACGAGCCCAATTGATCTCGCTCCCCATGAAAAGAGCGTAGATAAGCTTGAGAAACGGCTAGGAGGGCAAGCTAGAAGAGCCGTACTTCGGAAGGAGGCACGACTTCAAGATAAGATTGAGGACCCAAGTGTTCAGCTTAAATGATTTGGAGGGAACGCCAATCATGGTGGGAGGGATGACATGAAACATCTTAGAAAGCATCGCCTGGTCAAGATCATGGATGTCATCCACGGAGATATCAGCAGGAAGCAGGCTAGAGGATGAGACACCAATCAACTCCCCTAAGATCTCTGCAGTGAGGACAATACGTGTCCCCAAGACAGTGGTCTCAATGGAGTGGGTGTCATCATACTCACCACGGACTCGATTAGCATAGAATAATTTGACGAGTCGTGGGTACGGATGAGGATTCGCCTTGGGGTCATGGCGAAGATAGTCTAAAAGGCCGCCAGAGGAAAGAAGATCGGTGAGATGTGGAAAATCTGAGAACTGAACGAAGTGCTCCAATATCAATGGACAGTGCTCAATCTGGTTGTAAGCCGCGAGACACAACGGGTCATCGTGACACAACGAGATATCGACACCGCCCAAAGGCATGGGAGCCTTCCCCTTAGACGGACGAGAGCTAGATCGAGGAGGAGGAGTAGGAGCCCTATCGGTAGGCTCGGTCTCCGGAATATACTCTTCGTCAGAGTCAAAAGCGGGAGGAGAGGGAGCACGGAAAGAGCTAGGCTTGGGTTGAGAAGATCGGGCTCTAGGCTTAGCAGTCGCTGTCCTCTTCTTCTTAAGAGGAGGCGAAGAGGAGGATGGACGAGTCGATTTGGCACGGTGTTTGGATTGAGGGGGGGCGTAGGAGGAGACTCAACGGTCATGGGAGACGGACTAGAGGGACGGATGGGGATACGCGTCTTTGCCATGATCGAGACAAGACCGCACACAAACGACGAAATCAAAGGAGAAAAACCTAATATAAACCCTAAAACGAACTAAAATTGAAGGAAAAGAGCATAAATCTAACCCTAAAAGCTGAGAGGTAGAGAGAGCTATACCCTAGGACGAAGGAGAGTGATCGGCGACGGCCGGAGATGGCCGGAAACGACGGAGCACGGCAGAGGGAGATGAGGAGTTGCGGGGGTTAGGGCAGAGGAGAGACAAGCGCACCGATTAGAATGAATTCTAATCGGTGTGGGCAAGATTAAAAACGAATCAGAATGCCAAAAGACACAGTTGCCCCTACGCAACTAGTCGGTCTAAGCTCAAGTGCTGACCGACTAGAATGCAATCTAGTCGGTCGGCCACTATGCTTGGACCGACTACGTGCAAACAGCAAGCAAAGTCAAAAATAGGGCATGAGTTAGTCGGTCTGAGTTCATTCACTGACCGACTAGAACTCAATCTAGTTGGTCGGCCAATGAACTAGGACCGACTAAAAGAGTCCAAAAAATTTGAAATGTCGAAATTTTGAGTTCTCTCTTACGCGCACTTGGACGAAACATCGAAATACTCTCATACATCATTAATCTACCCCATAAAACATCGAAAATCTTAAATACGACGTTCATGAATATTTCTAGCGTAAATTCCGAAAATTCAAACATAAATCCAAAAATCCCAACACATCTAGCATGAGCATATATAAAAGAAATTTATTATCATGCAAGATTATTGAAAAATATGAATCCTAAATCTCGGATTCACCCATAATCCCCAATTCTCGACGTAACCGCACAAAGGAGTCTTCCTTGAGTGGTTTCGTGAAAATATCGGCGATTTGCTTTTGGGTTTCAACGTACACTAAAATAATGTCCTTTTTAGCAACATGATCGTCTAGGAAATGGTGACGGACATCTATGTGTTTAGAACGGGAATGGTGTACCGGATTCTTAGAGAGACATATTGCACTTTGGTTGTCCACCATGATAGGGCAAGTATCACAGTTTATACCAAAGTCTTTAAGAGTGTGTCTCATCCAAAGAACCTGAGCACACGCAGCACCGGCGGCAATTTATTCCGCCTCGGTGGTTGAAAGTGATACAGAATTCTGCTTCTTGGAAAACCAAGAGACAAGAGAATTTCCTATAAAATGGCAAGTGCCACTAGTACTTTTCCTGTCGGATTTACATCCCGCATAATCTGCGCCACTATATGAGATTAACTCATATGTGCTAGACTTTGGATAAAGTAATCCGAAGTCGAGTGTGTAACTTAAATAACGGAAAATACGTTTTACCGCTACTAAGTGAGATTCCTTAGGTTGAGACTGATAACGAGCACAAACACATACAACAAACATAATATCGGGCCTACTAGCAGTAAGATATAATAAACTATCTATCATAACTCGATATAGACAAATGTCTACATCTTTGCCGCCCGTATCTTTATCAAGATGTGTAGTAGTGCTCATTGGAGTCTGCTTGCCTGAGACATTCTCCATTCCAAATCGCTTTAGCAACTCCACCGTGTACTTGGTTTGGTGGATGAAGATTGCATCGTTCATTTGGCGAATTTGGAAACCTACGAAATATTTGAGCTCACCCATGTGGCTCATCTCAAATTGGTCCTTCATGACATTAGAAAACTCTTCGCAAAGAGTGAAGTTAGTAGCACCGAAAATGATATCATCAACATAAATTTGAACTAAAATAATATCATGATTCGAATACTTAACAAATAATGTAGAATCAACTTCACCTATTTTAAAACCCAAATCCAAAAGAAAGTTCTTTAGGCGGTCATACCAAGCTCGAGGAGCTTGTCTCAAACCATAAAGTGCTTTCTTAAGTTTGAAAACGTGATTTGGAACTTTTTCATTTATAAAACCTGGAAGTTGAGAAACATAAACTTCCTCAACGACATCTCCGTTTAAAAATGCACTTTTTACATCCATTTGAAAGGTTTAAAATCTTTATGGCATGCAAAAGATAACAATAACCTAATAGATTCTAATCTAGCTACCGGAGCAAAGGATTCTTCGAAATCTATACCTTCCTCTTGCCGGTAGCCTTGAACTACTAACCGAGCTTTGTTCCGGACGACGATTTGGTTCTCGTCAGTCTTGTTCTTGAAAATCCACTTCGTTCCTATAACAGTGTGGTTCTTCGAAGGCAATGAAACAAGCTCCCAAACCTCATTCCTCTAAAATTGAATGAGTTCTTCCTCCATGGCTAGGATCCAAGCACTATCTTCGCACGCTTCGTTAATATTCTTTGGCTCTATTGAGGAGGCAAAGGCACAATGAGCGAAGTAGTTGACTTGAGATCTCGTCTTGACACTATCAAGTATGTTGCCAATGACTTGCTCATGGGGATGGTCACGAACTGTATGAAGTCGTTTGGGAATTCCCTAATCACTAGGAACATTATTAAAAGACTCATTAGTAGGGTTAGTATCATTAGAATCAATAGAATTAGAATTACCAATAGAATTACATAAAGCATCCATGGAGTCATCATCATTAGTAATTCTAATAGGGACAAAATTTTCATTAAATGAAACATGAAGAGATTCCTCGATCGTTGAGGTTCTTTTGTTGTATATCCGGTAGGCTTTACTACGGGAGGAATATCCAACAAATATCCCCTCATCGGATCTTGGATCAAATTTGTCCAAACTTCCATACGTGTTTTAATAAAACATTTTGCACCGAAAACTCGAAAATGTTTAACTTGAGGCAATCTACCAAACAACAATTCATAATAAGTTTGTTTGGTGCCGGGCCTCAAAAGTATCCTATTAAACACATAGCAAGCGGTATGTACCGCTTCCGTCCAAAATTGATGGCCTTGTTGGCTATCATCAAGCATAGTGCGAGCACATTCCACTAGCGTCCTATTCTTTTTCTCAACAACACCATTTTGAGGAGGTGCGCGAGGGAAGGAAAAGGTGTGAGTAATACCAACTTCATCACAAAAATTTGAGAAAGACTCATTCTCAAATTCCCCTCCATGATCACTACGAATAGTGACAATGGTGGTTCTGATGAGATTTTCTACTTTCTTTACAAATATTGTGAAGTTTTCAAAAGCATCATTTTTATTACTTAAGGAAAATTCCCAAGTAAATCTAGAAAATTCATCAACGATGACAAGTTCATATCGTGCATTTCCTAATGAAGCAACTCTAGTTAGCCCAAAAAGATCTAGATGTAATAGCTCTAGAGGCTGCTTAGATGAAATGCTTTTCTTAGGTTTAAATGACGATTTTGAAAGCTTGCCTCGTTGACACGAGTCACAAAAGCTTTTCTTTTGAAAGACAAGCTTAAGAAATCCTTTAATAGAATTTAACTTGAAAAGCTTAAAAAGTGTTCCAAAATTCACATGACCAAAACGTCGATGCCATAAGTGTTGTTCACTTGTGTTGGCAATGAGACATTGTTCATGTGACTTGGGGATATCTAGGATATATATATCCTTATGGCGTGTGCCAGAAAATAACAAATCATTATTATCTTTTCTTAAAATATGACACATTCCTTTCGCAAAGCTAACTTTGTAACCTTTGTCACAAAGTTGGCTTATTGAAATAAGATTGTGATTTAATCCTTTAACAAGGTAAACATCACTTATTAGTGGTTTAGAAGGATTACCAACTTTATCAACACCTATGATGGTTCCGCTCTCGTTGCCTCCAAAGACGACTCGGTTCCCATTTGCAATGGGCACCACTCCGGAGAGCAATTGAGCTTCACCCGTCATGTGTTTTGAACACCCGCTATCGAGTATCCAATTATTCTTGGAGCTAAATTTGGATTTGTTGCTCCATTTCTTTTTCTTGAGTACCTAAAGATAGAAATATCATTCTATGGTACCCAAGGTCATTGGGTCCTAAAAGATTAGACCTTTGGAAGCCAAGTCCAATTGGACTTAGACTTCCCCACATAATCATCATTATGCACGACATTCATAAAATAGGAATTCATGTATGCTTGTTTTTCATGCATGTTAGTGTTCTTCGGGCCCCAAATAGTGAATATTTTGGTAGCCCTATTCCTATTGGGAGCATGCATACGTTGTTGATTTCTACGTGATGCATGTCGTGGATAAGCATATGGCACATGATGAAATGGTGCATGATGATAATTGTTCATATGATAGTGTGGATGAACATATGCATGTGGAGGAACACGTGTGTGAGTGTGTCTCATATGGTGTGCACGTGCCCGTGGATGTGGGGGCATAAAAATCATCATAATTGTGAACCGGTGGAGTAGGATGTGTGTTCCTACGTGGCATGGTATTGGTGTACATAAAAGCATGACCCTTCTTTGGAGGTCCACTCAAAGTGGGTTTCTTTCCAAATGAGGGTGTGTACGAAGTGGAAGCACCATTGGTAGATGAACTACCAATGGGGTGTTTGCCCCCACTCGTTGAGGCATCAGAAGTTGGCCTAACAAAGGTGGTAGACGATTTGGATGAATTTCCTATCTTATACCCCAGCCAATGCGATGATTGGCCGGAAGTAAGTCATTTAGGATATTATCCAAATGGTCCTTACCTTTATTGAATTTATTAATTTGGCCTAATGTGGACTCATACTTCTCTGTGAGAGAAAGTATACTAGCATCCAAAGTGGACACTTGAGTAGTGAGTACAGAAACACGAGACTTGATATTCTCATTCTCAATACTCAAAGTTGAGTTTCGATAAATCAAATCCGCCATCTCGTGTTCATCCGATTCCTCAATATGAACATGCTCAAGTTGAGATATGAGATTTACAATCTCATTTCTCAAACTTTCAACAACGGTGTCGTTGTTGATGATGATGGGCTTAGGTGAGGTTTGGAGACTAGTTACTCATCTTTAGTCTTAGTATATTTATTTACTAATTTAGAATACTTAGACCATATTTGTTCATTAGCTAATCTAAGGTCATCCATAGTTACCTCAACGCCTTCATCCTCGCTATCAACGGAGGAGAATCCTTGATCATGTTCCTCTCTTGCCATAAAGCACATGTGTGCTTGCTCCACTTGCTCATCATCCGACTCTCCACTTGAGGAGTCCTCGTCGGAGTCGGTGAATGTGCCGACAAGCCCTTTCTTGTACCCTTTCTTGTACTTCTTTGACTTGTCGAACTTTGGTGCCTTCCACTTCTCCTTGTGTTTGTTTTGAGGACAATCTGCTTTCATGTGTCCTGGCTTGTTGCATTTAAAACACAAAGGAGTGGAGGCGTTAGTAGAACTAAACTTTGATTTGTTCTTGAAGTTACCTTTCCGGAAGAATCGGTTGAACTTCTTTGCCTGAGGGCAATGGATTCCAAGTCCAACTCATCTTCCGATTCTTCATCATCGGTAGAAGTAGATGGAGCGGCCTTGAACACAATCGCCTTTTTCTTTGGCTCGTCTTGCTTCAAGTTTGACTTCATCTTATCTTGCATCTTTATCTTGCTATCCTTGCGTACCTCATAAGACATCAAGGTACCCATTAGTTGAACGACGGTATATTTATTCATATCGTTACCTTCCTCGATGGCGAAGGTACGCTTTTCCCAACAAGAAGAAAGTCTGTCAATGATCTTTGAGACTTTCTCCTTTTGGGTGTAGGTCTTTCCAAGAGCCTCCAACTCGTTGGTAATGTCAACGAAGCGAGCATAGTACTCCTTCATCTTCTCACGTTGTTGCATATGAAATAACGCGTAATCTTTATTAACAACTGTGAGCTTGGAGTCTCTTACCCTACGGTTCCTTCATGCAAGATAAGGAGTGAGTTCCAGATTTGATATGCACTCTTACATGTGCATATCTTGTTGAAGTCCGCGGGCTCCAAAGCGCATTGCAAGGCATTCAGTCCTTGGCATTGGTTACCTCTGCGGCGACCTCCGTGGTAGTCCACTTCGCGAAATCTTCTTCGGCGGGCTCGACATACTCCGTCATCGTGGCTCTCCATAGTGAAGTGCTCCGGAGGAACATTTCCATCCGGTATTTCCAGTACCCGTAATTGGTACCGTTGAAGAAAGGAGGCCTAGTTGAGGAGTGTCCTTCCATCACCGAAGAAGCTCCTTCACGGTTCCTGAAGGTGCTATAGTCTGAAGGTGGACGAATGGTCTTGTTGTCGTTGGTAAACATAGCTATGAACTTGGCTCTGATACCAAATGTAATGCCCTGATAGCTACTGCACAGGTACTAGAGGGGGGGTGAATAGTACTTTAAAATAATCAAGAGAAATTATTCCTAATTATCTTGCAAACTCAACCAACAATGCGGAAATGAAAATTGACAACTATAAAAGACAATCGCAAACAAACGATATAACGGGTTCGGATCCACCCAAGTCTCCCCGACTTGTTCCCGGTGATCCTATGTCCCAAACACCCAGATCCCCTCCGGCTACTTGAGTTAGAAATCTCTAACTCAAATTTGCACTATGAAATTCTTGTAGAAAACCTCTACAAGATCAAATCATACACAAATGAAAATGTGACTCCCACAAACCGGGATCGCAAATAACTATCACAACCGAGAGTAAAACTTGCAATATCAAAGTAAATGAAATAAGAAATGCTTACCAACAAAATTCTATGCCTTGAGTAAACTTACGATTTTAGGGCAAGGAGGATTTTGGAGGAGAAGAAGTCACCAAACCCTAGCTCCAAGAAGTTGACCAGCAATAGAAGCCTAGGGTGGAGTTGGTGACCTTGAATCAAGCTCTTGGCTTGAGTGGCTCACAATCAATGAGAATCTCTCTTTAGGAATAAGAGTGAGGAGAGATTCTTGTGAGAAATGAAAGCTTGGAAAATGAGAATAAATGCTTCTCTTTGATTCTCTAAAATGCAATTAATATCAGCCTTGAATGCTATGAAGAAGCATCTCAAGATTATATAGGATAGAGAAGAGAGAGAGAGAGAGAGAGAGAGAGAGAGAGAGAAAATTCGTGCATTTAATGCTCCAACGGATCTATTTCTGAAGCACTCTAATCGGTCTAAGAAGGATCACTGACCGACTAGATTCACAACTAGTCGGTTGGTGATTCAACATAGACCGACTAACAGCTTCACAGCCAATAAAGATAGTTCAGGGAATATAGAACTAGTCGGTCTAAGAAGACTTGCCAACCGACTAGTTTAACAACTAGTCGGTCGGTGAGTGTTCTTTGACCGACTAAGAGTTGAAATCAAATAGGCTGAATACAAGTAGAACTAGTCGGTCTATGAAAAAATTCCAACCGACTAGTTTCACAACTAGTCGATCGAAGAATGTTCTTGGACCGACTAACTGTAAACAGTAACTCAGGCTGGAAAATGAAGTCTTAACTAGTCAGTCTAAGAAGGATTCCTAACCGACTAGTTTGACAACTAGTCGGTCGGTGAACCTTCTTGGACCGACTAATTGATAAATAGTGTCTAGGCTAAATTGAGCAAGGAGATCTAGTCGGTTCAAGAAGGATTGCCAACCGACTAGATTGCCATCTAGTCGGTTGGTTCTTCTTCTTGAACCAACTAAGATGCACCAGAAGCCGCGAAATGAAGCGCGAAGCTTCAGGAAAGTTTGTATGGGCTTCTAAGATAATCCTAGCTCTAAGATATGAGTGTTATGAAGATTATCAAGTAAGACATACTCAAGGCTTAACATTCTACGAAAAGAAGCTAGAAGACTATAAATAAAACTTGACGAACTGTCTTCAAAAGCTTCAATCCGAATCTCTTGACTTCAATAATGCTCCTAGAGCTTCAACGAAGCTTCAGTCACACGATCACGTGCTTTGAGAAGTCCTGAGACGTCGCTTTTGATATACGTGGAATTTTGGCGACGATCTCCATAACTGCACTCACAAAGAGTTAGTTCACGATATTTATGTTTGTTCATCATCAAAACAAAATCCGGGGAATCAATACTCAACATGGGCCACCACTAAAACCTGTCACGCCCCGCTTCCCAAAACGACGGAAGCGAAACGTGACAAGGCCCGCTTAGGCCAGAGCTGTGAAGCTCGGACCCAATAAGCGTCTATAAGGGTACCCTTTTTTAGATTTTCAGGTTCTTGCATTTATAAAATCCGGAACAACAAAAGTATAGAAGGAAAAGAATGCATTCATTTAAAATAGAGATAATATCCGGCATATGACAAATCTAATAAAGGGAGCCTAAGCATGGCAACAAAGTGCAGGAAAGGAAACTAATAGTGCGAAGCATCCAACCTAGGCAGAGAGTAAAGTGGTGCTACCCACCCAGACTAAAAAGTAGTAACCTCTGGAAGTCTGCAGCGGTGCGGGATGTCTAAGTCTGGTCCTCGTCAGGTACGTACTCCGGGTCGACGTCCTCTGGCTCCACGTACTCATGAATGTCCGGCTCATCCACGTGCTCTGGCTGGACACCTGACGTACAGCACCCAAGAGAAAAGGAACTGTACGTCAGGTAAAGTCTACAAAAAGGGGTTAGACTCTACTGCAAGTGTACCGAACTATTAAACAGCAGTTTATTGGTTGATTAGCATGCTGAGATTATAACAGAGTATCAAAAGGAAGTAAACGCAGCAGGAAGGTAAAGCGTAGCAAGCAGTAGTCATAGCGTGTGCTACCGACTATGGGACTAACATAAACGGGTCGTGACAAGACGTGACAGACAAGCAAAACAGGACAGTACATGATAAGACAAGACACGTGTGACTCGAAGGGTTCACGCCTTACGGTTCGAGGGGGATCAAACCCTCTCCCCGTGCGCACGTTCAACCCTACCCCAACCCAGGAACTCAGGACAAGAAGGTACATGGATCACTCCCGCTAGGGAAGCATCCGAAACGCCCGAAGGATTTTGTGTAACAGGGATCACTCTCGCGTGGAGAGCATCTGAAACGCCCGCAGGCTTTTTGTATAATAGAGATCACTCTCGCGTGGAGAGCATCCGAAACGCCAGCAGGCTTTTTGTGTAACAGGGATCACTCTCGCGTGGAGAGCATCCAAAATGCTCGCAAGCTTTTTGTGTAACAGGGATCACTCTCGCGTGGAGAGCATCCGAAACGCCCGCAGGCTTTTTGTGTAACAGGGATCACTCTCGCGTGGAGAGTATCTGAAACGCCCGCAGGCTTTTTGTGTAACAGGACATGACACGCAAGGAATGTTATTCTAGGGGGGTCCACACACACACACCCCCCCACAGGAAAACCCTAAGGTGTCAGTTGTTGTTGTTGTCGAGCTAAGACTTCATCGTCAAGTCTAAGCCGTCAAGGGTGACCCGGACGCTATCATTTCACGTCCGGTTCTCTTTGTTCACAGTTTAATAGTTCTAACAGTCTCAGGCCTAGGCACGGCCGAAAGTGCAAGTGAATACACTTGCCTGCGGTTGCTAATGTGTCGTCCGTCCAGAGCGTCCCGTCGAAGTGGTGCGTCAGCGAGGGTTCGTCTTTTGACGTTTGATCGTAGAGCGGATGTCGGATCTGAACGGTGATAGATCTGCGTCATTTACGTCAAATTAAGATAATAACCAATAAACTAATATTAAACATCCTGTTATATAATTCTGTTCACACATTAAAACTTATAGGTATTAACGAAAACTGGTGTATTGGTTCAACTACTAACATGCCATGTTATAAGGGGTTTCCTTTTGGCTTAACCAATTACGTATTAATGCTTTAAGCATTTAGCACACTGATAATGCAACACTAAGTATACTAACTAAACATGTTCCTAACAGTTTATTTACGGCACACATTAACAACAGTGCTAATAGCAAGTATTATTAGAAACTAACAGTATCACTAGGCCTCATACACTAACTTACAATGTACCAACATCACTGATTTAGGAGTCTACCCCAATTTCATTTCATTAGCTAACTAGTTGATATCAGAATAACGCACTTACATAGAAAAAAATCAACTAATTTAAGTGCACAGATTAACAACTTAATGAGTATCAATATATAAAAGGCATGCATAATGTGTATCCAACATACGGGTATATTCACATAGTGTATACATAAACGTTTAGATATTCTAACTCATAAATTTGCGTACAATTCGATGGCATTAATCCCCGCAATAGTTATCTATATAACACACAATTAATAAAACTAACCTTATATATAACTTGATTCTGTCCGTCCGATGTCCATCTTCCATTTGCTTGATAACAGGTGAAGCGACGGCTACGGCGACAGACAGCGGTCAGGGGGGGTGTGGCGGCGTCCGCCAGTGATCGAAACTCCAGGGAGACGAGCTCGACGTGCAGCGTTGGGACCTGGGGTGTTGATCCGTGCATTGGTGTCTAGGGATCGAGGGATCCGTGCTTGGAGAGCTAGGTGGTGGTCTGCGGGAAGCGGCGAGGGCGTCGATGGAGTCATGGCGGACTGGGGTGAACGGAGGGGAGGCACAGGCTTGGGGCGGCATCTGATGGCCGGAGGGAGGAGAAAAACTGGGGCTTCGTTGAGGCCGCGTCAATGATGAAAGCAGGCGAGGATCTCGCGTGGAGATGGTCAGCAGTCGGCGGGGGCAGCGGATCTGGTCAGCGATCGGGTGCGGTGGCCGGAGCTTGTCCTTACTGCCGTGCTTGGCCGGCGTTCTTGCTGGAGAAAGGCAGTTTTGGGGAGTATGGCAGCTGTGTGTGGTGTAGCAAGGAGGGCCTGGCCGGAGATGGCCGCTGCAACGAAGTCACCGGTGGTTGAGCACGCGCGGGGAGCCCTGGCAGCGGCTGCTGCGCGCGCAAGGAGAGGGTGTACGTGGGGAGACAGAGGGAGAGAGGAGAGGGGGAGCTTGCGCGTGTGTCGCCGGATTTGGGGGATACCGGAGTATGGGTCGCCGACGGCGAGGGGCCCGGCCTCGAAGAGATGACCGCGAGCTGGAGAGGCCACGGACAAAGCATTGGGGGGGTTGGTGGCTACTGTGTAGAGATGGTGGGGTTAGAGAGGGCCCTAGGGTTTATATTATAAAGGGGGTTGTGTAGGTAGGGCAACACGTGAGTATTGGTTTAGGGTCTTAGGCTGTTGTTACCCTATGGTATACAATTTATAGAAGTGGGCGGTTGTGTTATAGGGTTGAATATAAAAGCCTTAGGTTTCTATTGTGGAGAACATCACGTGAACTGTGGAGACATGAGGCCTTGGTGTTGTGCGGCTGAAACTAGGCCTGGGCTCTATTGTTTTAATGATGGGATGGGTTATAAAGTAGGGTTTAAAAAAACATAAGAATTACGCCTGGGTACTAAAGTAGTGGGCATTGAAAGAGTATTAGGTTAGGATTTGTTTTAAGATAAGTTATTAGCTATGGACATTTCAACATTTGAACCCACTTACGAGTTGTATAATAATAATATTAATAGGAGTTAGGGTGTTAAGGTTTCATGATAATTAGTATGCATTATAATTTGCTTAGGAAAAACAACGTACAGAGCCCACAACCCTAATACATGTTAAAAGTTTTTATTATTCATAAAACAAAAGATATAATTGCAGATAGATCCATCGACGTCCTAAAATTACAAAGTAGGTATCATGATGATCGCGCCTCCGAGAGGGTCGAGAATATGGGATTCGGTCGCGCATCAGAGCTACGGAAGACAGTAAAAAAATAAATTGCTAAAAAAACACGTACGAAACAAGATACGCGCAAAAATTGTACGGTCGGAAAGCGGCCATTACATCTATTCCATCGATTATATTAACAAAAGTAGAGTAGTTCATGTTTATTTAGATTTCCATATTTAGTTAGATCTCTACCACTATGATAGTTAAGTCAGGACCACAAATTGACTTACGTATTGAGAACCAGAAAGTAAAGCAAAGCGGATGCTAAGAACTTTGAGAATAAAGACAAGTCCAATAAACATGGAATATAAAAATTGTTGGTTGAAGTGACTAGTCGTTCTGTAATTGATCATCTCCCTGGTTAATTAGGTCTCTAATCATTTGTTCAGGTCAATAGCCATTCTGAGGCTCTATGTGACATTCTACATTCATACTAGTACACTTCTAAAATTTCAAAGTTAGAATTAAAGTGGCTTACAGGTTTAAGGAACGTCGTGATAAGCCGAGGATGAAGCTAAGGCTATCTGGGAAGCTCGTGTATGAGAAATGGTACATGTAATTATAAGTAATCATCGATTAAAGGTTATACTATTTTTCTATCTATTTTTCTTAACCGTTTCTATTTTTCTTATAGCTTAAAACTCGTCAAAATACATACTCATAATTTTTAGATAGGCTAGAAGTGAGTAAAATAATTTTACATAGGAAGAAACTATTATTCTGAGGCTCATTGGTATTTTTAATAATTTATAATAGCTTAGAATCAATTAAATACTAATTTTCTAAATTATAAAATACGTATTTTAAACGTTCAATGATTTATCAGAGAAATATACACGTCATAAATCTTCAAATAAGATGTCAAAACAAACGTCTCGTCTAGTACTGCAACATATAAATTTATCGTACATAAGTGTACGTAAAATAATTTAGATATTAATTTTTAAATGAAAACATCATAATTAGATTTAAACTTTAAAAATTTACCGAGGAAAATATACTCGCCTGATCGAGATGAAATTAGTACCAGTGCGTTCGGGACGTCACCCTCGATTTTCTGGACCTTACCGTGTATTTTTGTAGTCATTATAGGATTTATAATCAATTTTAGAATAATAAACCGATTTTATAATATATATATACGCGTATAAATACACGTATAGATACATGTTTTGTTTTTAAATTACCCTCTCCTCTTTGTCTCTTTTGCATGGAAGTGTTGTTGTTGGGCTTCGACGGAGTCCGCCGGCGGGAAGTCAGGGTAGAGCTACGACGGAGTCCGCCGGCGGGGAGTCAGGGCAGAGCTGGTGGACAGTGGCGGGGGTGGGCACGCGACAGCACCGACGGCAGGCGTTCTACGGTGAGGTGTGGTGGTGGGACGCTGGGGCAGATCTGAGGGGCTCGCAGGTGATAGGTGACAGCGACGCTGCTGGCGTAGGTGGCTGCGGTTGGCAATGGTTGGCGGAGGAGCTCTAGGCAGCGACGAGGCGGTGATCGCCACAGTGGTAGCAACACTGTGGGGTGGCATTGGGCTGTGTAGGGGCTGGCTACTGCTTCATCGGAGAGAGGCAGAATACGATAGATGGTGAGAGCGAGGCGATGGGGGCGACAGAGGAGTGGTGGTGGCGGTTTGTTGGCGGACCGAGCTAATGCAGCAGCGAGGAGGAGAGGGGAGGGCGATGCAGGTGGATGACTTCAACGAGGTGGTGATGGCGAGGGATGTGCAGGGAAGTCGGAGAGGGCCTCGGAGGGGTGCTTGGCTTAGCCCATGGTGGCAACGGCGAACATGGGAGATGGGAGGCAGCGTCGGAGGCTGCTGCGGGTTCTTGTGAGCTTCGTCGGAATGGCGGAGGGAGGAGAGGCGCCTGAGTATGGCGGCGACGTCGTCGATGGTGACTCGTGGGGCTAGGGCAGCGATGGAAAGGATTTGGGGTCGTCGGTGGTCGGAGCTACGTTGAGCGGCAACGGGGTCTTAGCATGGCTTTGGGCGGCGGAACCGAGGAACGATGGCAGTGCTCCATTGGATGCTGCAGAGGCAGGGTGAGGCTAGAGGAGAGAGAAGTCAATGGTTCGTCCTTGGGAGTGGGTATGAGAAGTAGAAGAAGACGACGAAGTCGAAGAAGAACAGTGAGTTGAGGAGAGCTTACGGGTGGTGTGGGGAGCGTGAGTTGATGGAGGGGGGAGAGAGAGTCGGAGGGAGGGAGATGGGTTCGGGCCTTGATCGCGCCCCGGCGTACACGTCCCGAGGCGACGGTTGTAGTTTTACCGCAAGCGCACGGTATAGCGGCGAGCGGGTATCGAACACAGGGAGGACGAATGACCGTGCTTGCTCCTAATCAACCTGGCTATTTAGAGGGATAATTGCCTTGGGCGATCCTGTCACAATCGTCAGACAAAAGTGCGAAATATCAAATCAAATAGAGAACGCCTAGGGAATGGGGAATCCCCACTACTCACCATATTTCACAATTGTGGTTCGCCAGTATCGAAATCGCTAGGATGAGAATTTGGATGAACTAGTTGCAACTAAATGTGGAACCAAGCTCACGCTCTCGCGCTGTTGCCGGTCTATAGCTATCCTAGGCTTGGGTCCAATCTCTTGCAAACCCTAGCCTAGGGAAGCTAGCATTGGGATCAACATCATCGTCCAATTGCGCACCGAGTCCAATCTCTTGCAAACTCGGTCCACAATCTAGATTAGGATAGTTCCTACCCGTCCAATCTCTTGCAAACGGGTATCGGCGCGGAATTGCAACCGGAGATCCTAGCATCGGTCCAATTTCTTGCAAACCGATACTTCGAAAATCCGACTCCAACCCAATTCGGATTTCTAGGGCTTCCTATCGAATTGGGATCCAATCTCTTGCAAATCCCAATTGATGTGAATACCCTAGCTATCCGTAGTAATTCGATCCCAATCTAATCCCTAATAACAATCCTAGCTCAATTTCTACCGATTCAACACAAATACGAAATTGGGCTTGTAGGGTTCATCCCCACGCCCCAAGACGTGGAGACTACTCACTAATCATAGCAATAGCACAATAATTGGCAAAGAGATAGACAATGGAATTCATCACAACAATGATATAAACAATAAAAATAGAGTTTTTGTGGAAGAGAAATGCAAACCAATGTAGATCTTCAATCAACCCAACAAAAATCCAAGTTTTTCTCTTCACCAATCACAATTAATAAAGCTAAAAAAGTAGACTCAAAAAGCTGCAAAAAATCTGAGAGGAGGCTCTCAAAACTAGGGTAAAAACAGAGCTTAAATAGCCCCAAAAATCGTCCAAAAATCCTGACCAAAACGCCCCTGCACAGCCTGTTTTCCGCAAATTTCGCTACAGGCAGCGCATCGCACTCGGCCGAGTGACAAAAGTCACTCGGCCGAGTGAAAACCCTGTAATTTTCCAGTAAGTTGGGGCTTTCAGGGGTCTTCAGTTCGGAGGTGGCTCGGCCGAGTGAATTGTCGTCACTCGGCCGATGGCTTCACTTCACTCGGGCGGACGGGATTTGCCACTCGGCCGAGTGGGTCTTCTGAAGCGCAGATGGCCGAAAACAGTAACTTCGGACTTTTTGAGAGCCTTCGTCTGGGCGCCACTCGGGCGGACGTGGTAGCGTCACTCGGCCGATGTGGTCTCCGTCGCTCGGCCGAGTACACATGGAAGTCGTGTCTGAACGGGTCGGCCGAGCAGTGTCTCGCTGGTCGGCCGAGTGGCTCCTCCACTCGGCCGAGTGGGACACAAAAAATGCCCAAACTGGTCGTTTTGGCCTCCTCGTCGCTCCGGCGACGTCCATTCTTCTTCCGCTCCTCTCTAACAGCAAAATACCCCTCGGGGAGGTCGTCGGTGGCCGTCTAGATTACACGCATCTCGAGATCACTCCTAATCGCGCCAAATCACCTGAAATGCGACAAAAACAACAAATCGTGAAAAGCATCGCAATATCGTCGATATATCGTGAAAAACATAATTTGGGCGATCAAAATGGCATGCAAACATGCGGGAAAAGGGTGTAAAATAAGGAGTGATCAAAATCCCCCAAGCTTGCCTCTTACTCGTCCTCGAGGAAGATAAGTAAGGAGCGAACCCGGTGGATTCGGAAAACGAAAACGGCGAAAAACGAAAAAAAAATGAAAAACGAAGAAGAATGAAAACCAAACGAAAATAAAGGAAGAAAGAAAGAAGAGGTAGGATGCTAGATCATTTTCTCAGGACGTGGGTTTCACTTACTCTTATGGCATGCACCGAGTGAGAAATACATGTCAAAGAATCTCATTTTGATATCATAGTAGAATAGTGCAAGTAGAAAATAGAAAACCCACGAACAACGGTATAATCATGAGAAACGGAATGATTTTAAAATTAACATCGCCCGAATCATCTAAAGCGGTATACAAGTCTCAGATCACACACTTTTCAATTGAGCGCTTTCTATCTGGAGTATAAGAGTATCACATCATAGAATAGAGAGAATAGAAAAGTATGGGTTTCATGAAATGAATGCTAGGCTTAGATTTCTGGATTTCGTAAAGCTAGAAACAATCTCACCGAGTATAGAATATTACTTAGCCTAGGTTGTCGTGCTATGTCAAGTAGTCGCTCTCTCACACATCAATGGATCTCCTCCCCCAAGCTTATCTATAAGCGTGGTGGCACAAAAATATTTACATCCCCATTTTTATAAAGCTCCAAAGGCAAAGAAGAGAAAGAAGAAAGAAAGAAAATAAGCGAGATGGGATCTTTTATTGAGGATTTTTTTTTTCTTTTCTCTTTTTCTTTTCCTTTTTTTTTTCTTTATCATATATACAATGATCCCAATTCAAAGAGAGATAATGATATACGAGAATGCTTTTCTCTCTTTTATTATATATATATATATATTTTTTCCTTTTTTTTTGGAATAAGAGATTTGGAGCTAGGAATTAATAGCGGGGGAAATGCCATAAAATAGAATCACTAAGGGGAGATTCACCAATGATTTTAAAAGTAGAGAAATGTTGTTCAAGATTTGTGGAGAAAGAAATAAATATAACTCTCGGCTCACTCTATAAGACATGCACGACAACTTCAGCAGGGTAATCTAATCTACTCAGTTTCGATCGCAAAAAAGCTAACTAATCCAGATATATCATAGCTAACAATCATTCAATCATCCGGAAGTGAAGTGTACAATTCATGCATATAGAAGTGATAAAGGAAAAGAAGTCAGTACTCCAGATATAGGCATTCAATGCGTGAATCTTGGTGTGTTTTCTGTGATAGCATACATATGAATATTCAGGCTCAGCTAATAATAAAATTTCATCCATTTTCATGAGGAAAAAGTGTGGGCTCCTATTTCTAAATGCAAGCGAGTCATAGCATATGATATCAGAAATGAAATCTAAGACACGACAAATATAGCATGCATAAAGAATAAGCTAACTCCACGTAGACATCATCACAGAAAATTCATCTCTAGCATGAGATGAAAAATAAGGAAGAAGTAAAGATAAAAGGAAAATAGAACTATGCAATGCGGCACACAGGAAAGTAAGGAAAACGTGATGCATGGCGAAACGAAAGGAAAATAACGAAAAATGAGTGCAAAAGTGAAAAGCGGTGTGAAAAACTGAAAATAAAGGTGGCAAATCGAAAAAAGAACGTGAAAGCTCACTCCCCCAAGCTAAACGGCACAGTGTCCTTAATGTGCAAAGTGTGGCACACAGAGAGACAAGCAATGTGAGGGGCAAGTGAGGATGCATGCATGGAAAAATAAAAAGAAAGACAAAAAAGAAATGAAAGTATGATGCGGAAATGATGCATGCACAGCTAGGAGTGATACGAAAATAAATATGGCACCCAGAACTCTCCCTCTCTCCCAAAAAAGATATATATAGATGTGATCAAAAATGAGAATCCCAAGTAGATATGATATGATATGCACAAATAGATATGATCAGAAATATAATCCCAAAATAAGTGGGGGGAGGGGGGTGGACAAAAGTGCATCAGGACCCAGCAGAGACGGGCAGCACAACGACAGGAATGGATCAAGGCATCAAGGGTGCCTAAGAAGGCGGTGCCGCGCCGTCTCCGTCCTGAGGCGGAGGTGGTGGTGGTGGTGGTGTAGGCTGCTGAGCTGGGGTGGGCGTGGGAGTGGAAGCAGGTCGAGCGTGTGTGGGTGTGTGTGTGTGAACCTGCGGGGTGGGTGGGGGTACGCGCGGGAGACGCTCTAAGATCTGTGTCAGGCAGTAGTGGATCTTGAGGGATCAGGTCAAAGCGGCCAGACAGCGTAGAGACGGTGGAGGACAGGGTCCGAAGGTCTCCTCTAAGACCACTCACCGCCACCTCAAGAGCACGTATGCTCTGCAGTACAGTGTCGGGCGGGGGTGGTGCAGAGGGACGTACCGGTCTGGGCTGTGCAGGGCGAGGCTGGCGTACGCGTGTGGAGTATGTAACGGGCTCAGCAGGGAATGGGACAAAAGGGGCCGCGCCTGGAAAAGTGGGCCTGGCCTCGGTGTGAGGCCGGGACGCCGGCTGGCGAGAAGTGGAGGCAGCGGCAGCGAAGGGGGCGTGCAAAAGAGGTAACGAGGTGGCCAGAGAGGTCCGTGGCACAGACGTGTGGACAGACGCCACGACGCTCTCGGAGAATAAGGCGGCGGTGGAGACAGAGGAATCTCCCGCTGGGGCAGAAGTGTGCGGTCCAAAAGGTGTAACCCCAGCGGAGATCATGCTAACCATGGTCTCCACGACCGAAGTGAACGAGGGCTCTCCGCACTCGGCTATGGTCGGCGGGCGCTCGGGGAGTGCGGAGCAAAGGGGCTCCACGGACAGAGGGCCTGAGGTGGCAGAGGGAGTGGTGGGGACAGCCTCAGAAGTGGTGACAGTGGTGGAAGTGGGCTCAGCAAAAGTACTCGCGACACTGGTAGTGGTGAGGACAGAAGTGTCAGGAGCAGCAGAAACGACATGTGTGGGCTGAGGGGTCACAGAGGCGGCAACGGGCTCGGCAGGGCGTGCAGCAGGGTCTGCGGGAGCAGCCTGGGCAGCGTGTGCGGCGTGGCCCTGCTCGGCCTCCTCGGCCTCGAGCACGTAGGCGGCGGGGATGAGGACATCCATATCTGGGAGCCAGTCTACGTGGGCCGGTGCAATCTGGGTCCGAGCAGGGCTCGGGAGAATCATGTAATCGGCCCCAAAGGGGCCGTGCAACCAGACCCAGTGACGCTCACCATGCGGACGCAACATCCTCATCCGGGCCATAACGTCTATCGACAAGGAAGTGGGGCCCGGAACGCGTCGCAGGTCGTCGGGGAAATCCTCGCCGGTCATAAGAGCCAGCAGGGTAATCAGGCCGCCGCAGCATATCGGTGAGCGAGCGCCCACCGATACAATGATGCGGTCTAAGTACCATGCCGCGATATCGATCACGACGGCGGGGACAAGCTCATCTCCATCCCTAGACAGAGCTCTGGGACGTGTCATTGCATAGAGCATGTAAAGCTCTGGCGTAGACATCGTGCCCGGCTCATATCTGGCCAAAAAGGTAGTCGCCATGAGGCGCTGGGCAATGCGTAGGCAGGGATGTACGATGGCCGAGGCCTTGGCCCTACTAGGGTCAAAGGCGGCGTGTAGACCCGTGATACGTGCCCAGAAGGTACCGGCGTCGAAAGAGGGTGGAGGGATATGTGTGGGGCCATAACCGCGATCGGCTCCGGGGACTGCGGGCCAAGAGAAAAATGCTCTCATCATATCGAGAGTGACCTGGCACTCTCGATCCATGAACCGGAATGAGCATCCCTCATCGGTCCGGGCGATAGAACTCAAAACCTCAAGTGTCGGACGGGTAAAAGTATCCGCCGACACCTGGAAAAAATCTCGCCAGCCCACGTTGTCGTACAACGTGAGCATCCCCTCAAGTACCCCCAGGCGTCCTAGGTCAGCGAGGTGTGCGAACCTGGAGGGTACGATCGAGCGCTGGGAGATACGCTCGAAGACGGCGCGGTGTGCGTCGTCTCGGAACGTAATCCCGAGCGGCCCGACCAGTGGAGCCGGTGGTGGTGGCTGTGGATCGGCGGGGAGAGGCTGTGCGGGCTGTGGGTGCGCTGCAGGCTGTGCGGGGTGTGCGGGGCCTGCAGGCTGTGCGGGGTGTGCGGGGGACGGTGGAGGAGAGTCCTCCAACTCGTGGGAGGGGCCGGCATCATCCGACCGCTTCCGCTTGGTGGAAGCTCTCTTCGACCGCGGCCGTGTCCGGGGCGGCATATCTGCCCCGAGCGCGCGCCGAAAAAGTGAAAAGTGCGGCGTGTGCACAAGAGTGGAAAGAGTTTACCCAAACACGCCGCGAGTGCTAAGTAGTGGAAGCGTGCGAAGTCCGCGCCTCCACGAAGTCCTGAGCAGCCCGTAGAAACTCCCCTGAGCTCCCCTAAGCTCCAAAAAGCAACCTGCGCATGGAAAAGCGATATCAGCGAGTAATAATCAAAATGTATGGAGCAATAGGGGTATAACAGATAGATATAGGAATTGATTTGGGTTAGGGGGGCGTTTAGCACATGGATCCTCAAAATATACACGAGGAGAGGAGAAAACGGTGAAAATAAGCGAACCGGAGGTGATCGGAGGCGGGGCGGCCGGCGGCGACTCGGGCGGAGTCCGGCAACGGGCGGCCGGCGACGGCAGGCCGAGCGGCGGCGCGCGCGGGCGAGTGGGCGAGCGGCGAGGCGAGATCGGGCGAGGGAGAGCTGAGGGGGCGCGGGCGAAGGGTTTTTTCGTTTTCGAAAACCGTGCCCCCCCCCTTGGTTTTATATTAAAAAAGTTACGACTCGGCCGAGTGACTTTACTCACTCGGCCGAGCGAGGCAATTAAAAATTTCTCCCCGATGTCGCTTCGGCCGAGTGGCTTTGCCAGCCTCGGCCGAGTGGAGTAAGTCCATTCGGCCGAGTGACTCAAGCTACTCGGCATGACTCGCCCTAGGAGGGTATCCGTTTTACTCGGCCGAGTGAATATATGTACTCGGCCGAGTAGCAGTTCTTATGAAATGAGGAAAATAGACAGAGAGTTGGGTACAGCAGACTTCCCTCGTTCGTGAGCGGCTCGGCCGGACGAACTTCTTGACTCGGCCGAGTGACTAGTATACTCGGCCGAGTGAGCCTTAATTTCTGCTGTTTATCTTCGTTTGGACTCTAAACTCTGCCTTTCTTCCTCCAGTCGATTTCATGCTCCTCCTAAGCGTCGAACGCCTTCTTGGGGCGCTCCTCATCGTCTCGTTCATCCTCCTCATGATGATCTACCTATCTTCTCTCCTGTCAAGAAAAATAGGACCCGTTATCACAAAATTTTTGGTCGGGTGAGTCAAAATACTAAAAATTTCTAAGACGAAAATAAAGAAAAACGAATGAAAATAAAGCAAAAACCGTCGGGTTGCCTCCCGACAAGCGCTCGTTTTAGGTCGTGAGCTCGACCCCCTAAAATTTTCAATCAATACGGGATGTTTGGTGCACATGAGATGCACCCGTCAAACTTTCCGGGGAGCGCGCTTGGATTCGGACGTGGCGGCGTAGCGGTCTCCCTCGGAGGTCTCCTATCTCGAATAGTGTTGGGGGGAGGCTCCCCCAAGCTAGCATTTGCCCCGGTCAACGGCTTAGCCGGCGATGCCGATTTCCGTACCGGCGGAGCTTTCTTTGGAGACTTTGATTTCGAGAGCTTGCAGAGCTCTCGAATCCTTGCGACATCAGCGTCGCCTTCATCTTCATCAGCGGAGAAGTCTGGGGAATCATCATTATTGTCCTCATGGCCTAAATCCGGGCTTTCATCCAATTCTTCATCAAAAAGGGCACCAATTGAGTGAGGAATCGCCTCCTCTATCACCTCATCAAGGAGGTCCGAGAGATCATGCGATCGCTCTTTAAGCAAATATACTCTATTGATTTCGCCCGTAGGGATCCCCTCGGAATAGTGTTTTAGCCTTTGCCCATTTACTTTGAATGTGGTGCCTTCCTTGCTTTCCAACTCGAAAGCTCCTCCCGGTTGTATGTGCTTGATGGTGAAAGGTCCCGACCAACGTGACCTCAACTTACCGGGAAATAGTCGGAGTCGGGAGTTGTAGAGCAAGACCTTGTCTCCCACCTTGAAGTCCGTGACAGTTATGCGGGCATCGTGGAAAATCTTGGTCCTTTCCTTGTAAATCCTCGAGCTCTCATAGGCGTCTCTCCTTATTTCATCAAGTTCGTTGATGTCCAAGAGTCGCCTCACCGCCGCACTCTTATAATCGTAGTTAAAGGTCTTGATGGCCCAATATGCACGGTGTTCCAACTCTACCGGCAAGTGGCAAGCCTTCCCGTAAACTAGGCGGAACGGTGTGGTACCGATGGGGGTGCGAAAAGCCGTACGATAGGCCCATAGAGCATCGTTTAACTTCATTGACCAATCCTTTCTAGACCGATCTACGGTTTTTTCGAGAATTTGCTTGATTTCTCTATTTGAGACTTCTACTTGGCCGCTTGTCTGGGGGTGATAAGCCATTCCAACCCTATGATTTACCCCGTACTTTTTTAGCATTGCTTCAAACTTGTTCTCTATGAAGTGGCTTCCCCCGTCGCTTATCAAGGTACGCGGCACTCCAAAGCGCGGAAAGATATTTTGCTTGAAGAATTTGGAGACGACCCTCGCATCATTAGTAGGGGTGGCAATAGCTTCCACCCATTTGGAGACATAGTCAACGGCCAATAGGATGTACTTGTTGCCATTGCTCGACGGAAAAGGCCCCATGAAGTCTACTCCCCAACAATCAAAAAGCTCAATCTCCTGGATGGGTCTCATCGGCATCTCATTGCGCTTGGAGATATTCCCGGTCCGTTGACATCTATCGCAACCCTTCACAAAAGTGTGAGTGTCTTTAAACATTGTGGGCCAGAAGAATCCGCTCTGCAAGATCTTAGCGGTAGTTTTAGAGGCGGCATGATGTCCCCCGCATGGTAGACCGTGGCAATGCAAAATGATAGACGTTGCCTCCTCCTTAGGAATACACCTACGAATGACATTATCTTTGCATATTTTGAAAAGGTAAGGATCTTCCCAAAAATAGCTACGGACCTCGTGCATAAATCTCCTCTTTTGTTGCGTGGACATCCCATGCGGTTTGATTCCGCACGCCAAGTAGTTGACGAAGTCCGCATACCAAGGTACTTCCTCGGCCCTTACCGCATATAGCCTCTCATCAACGAATGTGTCGTCAATAGGTAAGCTCTCATCCTCCTTATCGCGAATGAGCCTGGATAAATGATCTGCCACGACATTGTCTGTACCCTTCTTATCTCTGATCTCTAGGTCGAATTCTTGCAACAAGAGTATCCACCTAATCAACCGGGGTTTGGCCTCCTTCTTGTTTAAAAGATACTTCAATGCTGCATGGTCGGTGTGGACAATCACCTTGGAACCGAGGAGGTAGGAGCGAAACTTCTCTATGGAATAGACGACCGCTAGAAGCTCCTTTTCGGTAGTTGTGTAGTTTTTCTGCGCGTCATCCAATGTCTTGCTTGCGTAGTATATCGCATGAAGCTTCCTATCTTTCCTTTGTCCCAATACCGCTCCAATGGCTTGGTCGCTAGCATCGCACATTAGCTCGAAAGGGAGGCTCCAATCCGGCGGTTGGATGATGGGCGCTGAAACTAGCGCTTCCTTCAAGGTGTTGAAAGCTTGCAAGCATTCTCCTGAAAAGTCAAAAGGAACATCTTTAGCGAGTAAGGAAGTAAGTGGTCGGGCAATCGAGGCGAAATCCTTAATGAAGCGGCGGTAAAACCCCGCGTGGCCAAGGAAGCCTCTAATGCCCTTGACATTAATAGGAGGAGGAAGTTTTTCGATTACCTCAATCTTAGCTTTATCAACCTCGATTCCTCTTGAGGAAACAAGGTGTCCGAGAACTATACCTTCCGTGACCATGAAGTGGCACTTCTCCCAATTGAGAGTGAGATTGTTCTGTTGGCATCTTTTTAGGACTTTAGTGAGATTTTCCAAGCAAGAGTCAAACTCACTTCCATAAACCGAGAAATCATCCATAAAAACTTCCATAATATTTTCAATATAATCGGAAAATATGGATGTCATACATCTTTGAAACGTGGCGGGAGCATTACAAAGGCCGAACGGCATCCTACGGTATGCGTAGGTGCCATAGGGACAAGTGAAAGTTGTCTTTTCTTGGTCATCTTCGTGCAAAGGGATTTGGAAGAAACCCGAATACCCGTCTAGATAGCAAAAGTATTTATGGTTCGCGAGGCGTTCAAGCATTTGATCGATGAATGGCAATGGGTAATGATCCTTTCGGGTAGCTTTATTGAGTCTCCTATAGTCAATGCACATTCGCCATCCCGTGACAGTGCGCGTGGATATTGGCTCACCTTTGTCATTTTTTATGACAGTCATCCCTCCTTTCTTGGGGGACAACGTGGACGGGGCTAACCCATCTACTGTCAGAGATAGGATAAATTATACCGGCTTCAAGCAGTTTTAGGATTTCCTTTTTAACCACCTCCTTCATGTTCGGGTTCAACCGCCTTTGAGGCTCTATGGAGGTGGCTTCGGTATCCTCCAAATGGATCCGATGCGTGCAAAGCCTAGGGCTTATTCCCTTTAGATCGGAAATAGTGTATCCCAAGACATCTTTGTGGCTCCTAAGGACGTCTAGGAGTTTTTCAAGTTGATCTTGTGTGAGGTGGGAATTTACTATCACCGGAAAAGTCAATTTATTACCCAAAAAGGCATACCTTAGATTCGGCGGTAATTGTTTAAGCTCTACCTGAGGTGGCGCTGCTTCTTCCACCTTTTCAGCTCTCATGAATTCGGCTTCTTCCTTGTCATCCGGGTTTAGCTCATTTTCAGATGGCATGCTTTCATGTGACAAGTCGGACTCGCTGCTTAGTGAGGATGAGGCATCGAAGTAGGCGCCCTCTGATTCAGTGCTAGCATCGCCAAAACCTTCGCTCTGCTCCAGTTCGTACCTGGAATCAAGAAACACATCAGACGATTCATAAAAACAAGAGTGAGCGTCATAAAGTGTAACATCCTGAATGTCGGTTTGCTCGAAGGGTTCTTCGGGAGCATAGTGCTCTTCGACATTTGCTCTATTGTCTTCGAAATGCAATTTGTCGTCGACCACGTCAACTCTGACATTGCCTCCGATGGTCCCTTCCGGGGAGATTTGGTCCATCACAAAGCTAGCAAATAGTTGTTCGTCGGGGTCCGTGATATTGATAGCAAATGCTCCGGTAGTGTGGACCTCGTCGACAAGCTCCTTAAGGAGGCCTGTAAAGGTGTCATAGTCTTCCCGACTGAGTTCTATTGTTGGCGTTGCATCCCCCATTCTCCCTGTTAAGATCTTATGCAAAATGCGGGGAGAATGTGCAAATAGGGCTACGAATGAAGTTAGGATAAGATAGAGAGGGAAGTAAAAGAAGAAAGTAAGAAGAAATAACCGGGTGGTCGGTGCTGAGCACCGTCTAAATGCCTTCCCCGGCAACGGCGCCAAAAACTTGATCGCGCCCCGGCGTACACGTCCCGAGGCGACGGTTGTAGTTTTACCGCAAGCGCACGGTATAGCGGCGAGCGGGTATCGAACACAGGGAGGACGAATGACCGTGCTTGCTCCTAATCAACCTGGCTATTTAGAGGGATAATTGCCTTGGGCGATCCTGTCACAATCGTCAGACAAAAGTGCGAAATATCAAATCAAATAGAGAACGCCTAGGGAATGGGGAATCCCCACTACTCACCATATTTCACAATTGTGGTTCGCCAGTATCGAAATCGCTAGGATGAGAATTTGGATGAACTAGTTGCAACTAAATGTGGAACCAAGCTCACGCTCTCGCGCTGTTGCCGGTCTATAGCTATCCTAGGCTTGGGTCCAATCTCTTGCAAACCCTAGCCTAGGGAAGCTAGCATTGGGATCAACATCATCGTCCAATTGCGCACCGAGTCCAATCTCTTGCAAACTCGGTCCACAATCTAGATTAGGATAGTTCCTACCCGTCCAATCTCTTGCAAACGGGTATCGGCGCGGAATTGCAACCGGAGATCCTAGCATCGGTCCAATTTCTTGCAAACCGATACTTCGAAAATCCGACTCCAACCCAATTCGGATTTCTAGGGCTTCCTATCGAATTGGGATCCAATCTCTTGCAAATCCCAATTGATGTGAATACCCTAGCTATCCGTAGTAATTCGATCCCAATCTAATCCCTAATAACAATCCTAGCTCAATTTCTACCGATTCAACACAAATACGAAATTGGGCTTGTAGGGTTCATCCCCACGCCCCAAGACGTGGAGACTACTCACTAATCATAGCAATAGCACAATAATTGGCAAAGAGATAGACAATGGAATTCATCACAACAATGATATAAACAATAAAAATAGAGTTTTTGTGGAAGAGAAATGCAAACCAATGTAGATCTTCAATCAACCCAACAAAAATCCAAGTTTTTCTCTTCACCAATCACAATTAATAAAGCTAAAAAAGTAGACTCAAAAAGCTGCAAAAAATCTGAGAGGAGGCTCTCAAAACTAGGGTAAAAACAGAGCTTAAATAGCCCCAAAAATCGTCCAAAAATCCTGACCAAAACGCCCCTGCACAGCCTGTTTTCCGCAAATTTCGCTACAGGCAGCGCATCGCACTCGGCCGAGTGACAAAAGTCACTCGGCCGAGTGAAAACCCTGTAATTTTCCAGTAAGTTGGGGCTTTCAGGGGTCTTCAGTTCGGAGGTGGCTCGGCCGAGTGAGTTGTCGTCACTCGGCCGATGGCTTCACTTCACTCGGGCGGACGGGATTTGCCACTCGGCCGAGTGGGTCTTCTGAAGCGCAGATGGCCGAAAACAGTAACTTCGGACTTTTTGAGAGCCTTCGTCTGGGCGCCACTCGGGCGGACGTGGTAGCGTCACTCGGCCGATGTGGTCTCCGTCGCTCGGCCGAGTACACATGGAAGTCGTGTCTGAACGGGTCGGCCGAGCAGTGTCTCGCTGGTCGGCCGAGTGGCTCCTCCACTCGGCCGAGTGGGACACAAAAAATGCCCAAACTGGTCGTTTTGGCCTCCTCGTCGCTCCGGCGACGTCCATTCTTCTTCCGCTCCTCTCTAACAGCAAAATACCCCTCGGGGAGGTCGTCGGTGGCCGTCTAGATTACACGCATCTCGAGATCACTCCTAATCGCGCCAAATCACCTGAAATGCGACAAAAACAACAAATCGTGAAAAGCATCGCAATATCGTCGATATATCGTGAAAAACATAATTTGGGCGATCAAAATGGCATGCAAACATGCGGGAAAAGGGTGTAAAATAAGGAGTGATCAGGCCTCTGCATGAAGAAGGAGAGACTAGGGGATTAATATTTATACAGTAAAAAAATCACAATTTAATAGTAATGTGTAATTAATAGGCTAATAATGAGGTTGGGTGAGGGTTATTGCGGGGATGAACCGGTAAGGGGGAAAGAAAAATGTTTTTCTCAATTAGCAGTGGTTGGAGTAAGTAAATTAGATTAAAAAGTACTTAAGTAATGTAAAAAATTAATTAGGAAATGGTAATTAGTAAAATGTAAAAAATGGAATTACGATTTTGCCCCTAAGATGAAACGACTCCGAAAATTTACGAAAATAATAATATGGGTCCGTATCATCGCGAGAATCATGAATACGAATTCTATTTTCAGATTTGAGCGACGAAAAAAATAGGAAAAAAATCATTTACTCAATTTTGAAATTATTTGAAAACGTTTTGTTACAGAAATACATGCACAACGGAAAAAGGTCGTTGCATATACCAATTGTAGGACTTGAAACTATAGGAAAACACTAGTGTGTGGTGACTAGTATTTTATGAAATTAAAAAGAAAATTACGCCTAATTAAAATGCATATGCAACCAAGAGTGCAGAAATAAAATAATAGAGACAACAACTCAGAAAAACAATCACAAACGCAGAATATACCCTGGTTCGGATTCTCCTGAGTCAATTCCCGACTTACTGGAATCCTACTCCAGCAATCCACTAGTAACCAACTAATAATTAGTGATCCACTAATATCCCACTTGCCAAATACTGGTAAATGTAAATCCAATATGCCTTTATCACCATTTCCCACAACTGAGAATGGTTCTTGTTCACAAACCGTGAGTAATTCTCAACAAATGAAATAGAGAAATTGAAACGATCAATGTGAAACAAATACACAATCCTATGCCTTGAATATGAACTTACTTAGAAGTGAATGTTAGGTGTGTCTAGTGCTCTAATATGAGAGATGGGAGCACTTACTACTGTCCAAGAATGAAGAAATGAATGCTTGAAGTGTGAGCTTAAATGCTTGAGGACAAGTGGAAAAGATGAAGACTTGAAAGCTTGGGGGAGATTTGAATGCTCGACAATAAATTCCAAATGTTTCTAAGTATTTCCAAGAGTTATTCAAGAGTCCTAAATTGAATGCATCCAAAAATCCCACCAAATCCATCAACAAATCCCCAGCTTTAAATGTTGAAAATGGCCTGTAACGTGCAGAAATCCGAGTCACCAGTTGACTGGAGAAGACCCACCAGACGATTAGGATACTATGCTGATACAGCCTTAAATGTAGTCTAACTGCTAGTCGACAAACGTTTGTTGAAGGTTTCCCAGACTTCAGTGCTACTGTTCAGGCATCTGGTTATGCAGCATCAGACGTCTTAACAGTCAGGTTAAGGGAAAATGGGTTACTGAAATTTTTGGCGAAAAATAACAGGCGTTTAAAGAAGTGGTACCAGACGTCTGAGTGACTGTTCAGGCATCTGGCTCTACATCATCAGACGCCTGGTATTTTTCGTGGCTTAACAGTCGGGTCAGATAAAGTGAAGTTACTCGAAATTCTGACCAAAAGTATCAGTCATCTGTCCAACTGTGCAGACGCCTGGAATGACACTATCATACGTCTGTCCTATTAAAGGTTTATAGGGCATCCTAAAACATGCACACCAGACGTATGTATGTCATACATTAGATGTCTGTTTAAAGGCTGAAAGCTCAATATTGAGTTGAATGCCTATCTAACCATATGGGATCAATACATGAATGATCTAAAGTATTGTGTGTGACAAGTAAGTGCTTCTAATAAGTCTATTCAATGCTTAACATTCTAATTCAATAACGAATTAAATAATTAAAATATTACATATTAATCCCCTCACTTACTATTAAATTCCTTGTAGTCTTCTATGTGATTCTTTGAGTGCATCTCCCGGTTTCCTCATGTCATCATCCCATATTGTAATGCCCTGTTTGTGCAATACCCTCTGTATGGGTATTTCTCTGTGTATTTTTCTCTGTGTGTTCCTTCATGTGTGTACTGTGTGTATGTATGGGTTGAATGTATAAGTATAGTGTGGATGTGTATGGTTGTCTAACTGTGTAAGCCATGTGTGTGTATTTGTTTGTTGCTTACGTATGTGTGTAATGACTAAGTGTATGATATACATAGTGAGGTCTTCTAGTTGTATGTATTATTGGCTATTGGTATGCATTCTAGTCGTATGTACTATTGGCTACTGTATAGTAGCTAAGTGTATATGTATATTGGATTGTATGCGTTTGTAGCATATTTATAGTTGTGTAGTATATATGATGTGTATGTGTATAGCTATATGTGTGTATGGGATATTTATAGATACTTGTATGTATGGAAGTGTCTAAGTGTATGTGCCTTGGAGTATTTATGAATAGACGTGTATATATCTTAGTGTGTGTCTATGTATGTCTATAAAGCTATTGGATATGTGTACTCTTGAGTGTATATTGTATTAACTAATGAATATATTGTATTGACTTTGTAGGTAGTATTTAATGCAGTGAATATGTGATATGTATGTGGCATGTGTAATGGATGTTTGTATATGTCTTTTGATGTGTATATTTTGTATTGCTTGGTATGTATGTAGTGTGCGCGCGCACGCATGCCCTTATTGGTACTAATTGTGTGCATACTGTTGAGTATTGATTCCCCTGATTTGGTTTTGATGATGAACAAACATAAATATTGTGTACTAATTCTCTTTGAGCACAGTTATGGAGATCGTCGCCAATTTACTTTGTAGATCTCAAGCGACGTCTCAAGATTTCTTTAGAGCACATGATCGGTGTGCCTGAAGCTTCGTTGAAGCTCAATGAGTTGTTTATGAAGTCAAGGGATTCAGACTCATCATGTTGAAGCTTTGAAGACGGTTTGTCGTGTTTGTTTATATTGTCTTCTAGCTTCGTTTTTTAGAATGTTAAGCCTTGAGTCTTACTTGCCTAGTAACCTTCATATCTATCCTATATTATCTGTAGGAATGCCTTAGAAGCCATTAGAAAGGGTTTCGTAACTTATCGCTTCTTTTCTTGGCTTTCTGTGCATATTAGCTGGTTCAAGTAGAAGAACCAACCGATTAAATGACAATCTAATCGGTTGGAAATTCTTCTTGAACCGACTAGTTACCTTTGAGAATTGTGGCCTATTCTCTGTTTGACACTAGTCGGTCCAAGAAGGTTCACCGACCGACTAGTTCTCATACTAGTCGGTTAGTTTTTCTTCTTAGACAGACTAGTTTAGCCTTCTTAATTTCACTCAATTCTCTGTTTGAATCTAGTCGGTCCAAGAAGGTTCACCGACCGACTAGTTCACCAATTAATCGGTCAGTGATCCTTCTTAGACCGATTAAGCTGCTTTAATTTTCCAGCCGTTGGAGATTTTGTTTCCACGATTTTTCTTGATCTATTTTGATTCTTTCCATATATGTTTGATATGTTTCAAACATGGAAATTCCTCTAATATGAGATAGGATTCAGATCTATTTTCAGATCTATCGATTATCATTTTTCTAATGGCTCTCTCTCTCTCGAAAATCTCTCTCCCTCCTTCACCTAATTCCTCCAAGAGATTTTCAGCTCTTGAGCGATCATTCTCCTGAAGGATTGATTCAACGATCATCATCATCGAAATCATCCTAGCTGTCTCCAGCTGCTCATCTCGTTGGTGCTAGGGTTTCGTGATCATCTCTTCTCATCACTCTTCCTTGCCCTAATATCGTAAGTATTTCTCAAGGCAGAGGATTTTATGATAAGTGTTTCATATTTCATTAAATTTTCTATTAGAGTTTATCTCTCAGTTTATGAGAGGTACGTGATCCCGGTTTGTGGGAGTCACGATTCGATCGTTGTATTGATTTATCTTGTAGTAGTTTCTACAAGAAGTTTTTAGTGAAAGCTTGAGTTAGTGGACTCAAACTCAAGTACCCGGAAGGGATCTGTGTGTATGGGACGTAGGATCACCGGGAACAAGTCGGGGAGACTTGGGTGGATCCGAACCCATTATATCTTTTGTTTGCGTTGCATTATTCGTGTTGTCTATCATTATTCCGCATAGTTGTTTGTGATTACAAAATAATTAGGAATTATACTCTTGATTATTTTAAAGTACTATTCACCCCTCCTCTAGTCCCTGTGCAGTAGCTTCTAGGGCATTAAATTAGGAATTATACAACAAGGCCGTTCGACCACCTCCCGACTACAACTCCTACACGAATCGTGAAGGAGCCTCTTCAGTGGTCAAAGGATACTCCTCAACAAGGGCTCCTCACTTCAACTGTACCAATTATGGGTACTGGAAATGCCGGATGGAAACTTTCCTCCGGAGCGCATCACTTTGGAGAGCCATATTAACGGAGTACGTTGAGCCCACTGAAGAAGACTTCACACAGTGGACTCCCGCAGAGGTCGCCGCGGAGGTGAGCAATGCCAAGGCAATGAATGCCTTAAAATGTGCACTGGTGCCTGAAGATTTCAACAAAATATGCACATGTAAGAGTGCATATTAGATTTGGAATCAACTCCTCATCTTGCACGAGGAAACGAGCAGGATAAAACACTCTAAACTCACTGTTGCTAACAAAGAGTTCGAGTTATTTCACATGGAATAGGGTGATAGAATTAAGGAGTACTATGCTTGTTTCGTGGATCTAACCAACGAATTGGAAGCTCTTGGGAAGACCTATACCCAAGAAGAGAAATTCGCAAAGATCATTGACGGACTTCCTTCGAGTTGGGAAAAGCGAACCTACGCTATCGAGGAAGATAATGATATGTCAAAAAAATATTGTTGTTCAACTAATGGGTACCTTGAGGTCTTATGAGGTACGAAAGGACAGCAAGATCAAGATGCATGACAAGATGAAGGCGTTCTTGAAGCAAGAAGAACCGAAGAAAAGGCGATTACTTTCAAGGCCGCCCCTACCACACCTACCGATAGTGAAGAATCGGAAACTGAGTTGGACATGGAATCTTTGGCTCTCATGGCAAAGAAGTTCAACCGGTTTTTCCGAAAAGGTAATTTCAAGAACAAATCCAAAGTTGGTTCTACTAATGCCTCTGCTCCTTTGTGTTTCAAATGCAATAAGCCAGGACACATCAAGGTCGATTGTCCTCTCAACAAACAAAAGGAGAAGTGGAAGGCACCCAAGTTCGACAAGTCAATAAAGTACAAGGAGTACAAGAAAGGGCTTGTCGGTACATTCACTGACTCGGAAGAGGATTCTTCAAGTGGTGGGTTAGATGAAGAACAAGTGGAGAAAGCACACATGTGCTTCATGGCAAGAGAGCAACATGATCAAGAGACCGCTTCAGATGAAAGCGAGGATGAAGGTGAAGAGGTAACTATGGATGACCTTAGATTAGCTAATGAACAAATTTGGTCTAAATATTCTAAGTTAGTAAATAGATATACTAAAATCAAAGACGAGCTAACTAGTCTTCAAACCACACCTAAGCCTGTCATCACCAACAATGACACCGTTGTTGAAGCCTTGAGAACCGAGATTGTAAATCTCAAATCTCAACTTGAGCATGTTAACATTGAGGATTCGGATGAACATGAGATAGCGGATTTGATTTCTCGAAACTCAACTTTGAGTATTGAGAATGAGAATCTCAAGTCACGTGTTTGTGAACTCACAACACAAGTGTCCATTTTGGATGCTAAAATACTTTCTCTCAACGAGAAATATGAGTCCATATTAGGCCGGATTGAAAAATTCAACAAAGGCAAGGATCATTTGGATAATATTCTGAATGACGTACTTCCGGCCAATCATCGCATTGGCTTGGTATAAAAAGGAAAATTCATCCAAATCTTCCACCACCTTTGTAAGGCCATCCTCCAATGCCTCAACTAGTGGGAGTAAACACCACATGGGTAGTTCATCTACCAATGGTATTTTCACTAAGTTCACATCCCCATTTGGAAAGAAACCCACTTTGGGTGGATCTCCAAAGAAGGGTCATGCTTTTATATACACAAATACTATGCCACGTAGGAACACACCCCATACTCCACATGTTCACACTTATGATAATTTTTATGCTCCACGTCCACGAGCACGTGCACACCAAGTGAGACACACTCACGCACGTGTTTCCCCACATGCATAGCTCACCCTCATCACTATTACATGAATAATTACCATCATGCACCGTATCATATGTTGCCACCATCATTTCATCATGTGCCGCATGCTTATCCACGTCATGCATACACTAGGCCACTTCCTCGTAGAACACATGCATCACGTAGAAATCAACAAAATGTGCATGTTCCCAATAGGAATAGGGCTCCCAAGACATTCTCTATTTGGGGTCCGAAGGACACTAGCATGCATGAGAAACAAGCTTATATAAACTCATATTTTATGAATGTTGTGCACAATGATGACTATATTGGGAAGTCTAAGTCTAATTGGACTTGGTTTCCAAAGGTCTAATCCTTTAGGACCCAATGACCTTGGATACCATGATACAATGTTTTTACCCTCAGGTACTCAAGAAAAAGAAAAGGAGCAACAAATCAAATCTGGCTCCAAGAATGGTTGGATACTTGATAGCGGGTGTTCAAAACAGATGACAGGTAAAGCTCTGCTGCTTTCCGAAGTGGTACCCATTGAAAATGGAAACCGAGTGGTCTTTGGAGGCAACGAGAGTGGAACCATCATAGGTGTTGGAAAAGTTGGTAACCCCTCTAAACCTCTTATAAGTGATGTTTACCTTGTTAAAGCCTTAAATCACAATCTAATCTCAATAAGTCAACTTTGTGACAAGGGTTACAAAGTTAGCTTTGAGAAAGGAATGTGCCATATTTTAAGAACTGATAATAATAATGTGTTGTTCTCTGGCACACGCCATAAGGAATTATATATCTTAGATATTCCAAATTCCAATGAATAATGTCTTATTGCCAACAAAAGTGAGCAACACTTATGGCATAAGCGTTTTGGTCATGCGAATTTCGGAACACTTTTCAAACTATCCAAGCTAGATTCTATAAAAGGATTCCCTGAGCTTTCTTTCAATAAGAAAAGATTTTGTGACTCCTGTCAACGAGGCAAACTTCCAAAATCGTCATTCAAACCTAAGAAAAGCATATCCTCTAAACGGCCCCGAGAGCTTTTACATCTAGATCTTTTTGGGCCAACTAGAGTTGCTTCATTAAGGAATGCCCGATATGGACTTGTCATCGTTGATGAATTTTCTAGATTTACTTGGGTATTTACTTTAGTCAATAAAAATGATGCTTTTGAAAACTTCACAGTATTTGTTAAGAAAGTACAAAATCTCATTGGAACCACCATTGTTACTATTCGTAGTGATCATGGAGGGGAAGTTGAGAACGAGTCTTTCTCAAACTTCTGTGATGAGGTTGGTATTACTCACACCTTTTATTTTCATCGCGCACCCCCTCAAAATGGTGTTGTTGAGAGAAAGAATAGGACGCTAGTGAATTGTGTTTGCACTATGCTTGATGATAGCCACCTTGGCCATCAATTTTGGGCAGAAGTGGTACATACCGCTTGCTATGTATTTAATAGGATACTCTTAAGGCCCGGCACTAAACAAACTTGTTATGAATTGTTGTTTGGTAGGTTACCTCAAGTTAAACATTTTAAAGTTTTTGGTGCAAAGTGTTTTATCAAGAACACGTATGGTAGTTTGGACAAATTTGATCCAAGATCCGATGAGGGGATATTTGTTGGATATTCCTCCCGTAGCAAAGCCTACCGGATATACAACAAAAGAACCTCAACGATCGAGGAATCACTTCATGTATCATTTAATGAAAATTTTGTCCCTCCTAGAATTATCGATGACGATGATTCTATGGAAGTAGTTAGTGATTCTGTTGATAAATCTAATGCTATTGATTCTGTTGAAACTAACCCTACTAATGAATCTCTTGCGAATGTTCCTAGTGACCAGGGTGTTCCCAGAAAGCTTCCAACAGTTCGTGACCATCCCCATGAGCAAGTTATTGGCAACATAGAAGATGGCGTCAGAACAAGGTCCCAAGTCAACTTCTTCTCTTAGTGTGCCTTTGTCTCTTCCGTGGAGCCAAAGAATATCAATGAGGCGTGCGAAGATAGTTCTTGGATCCTAGCCATGGAAGAGGAGCTCATTCAGTTTGAGAGGAATGAGGTCTGGGAGCTAGTCCCGTTGACTTCGAAGAACCACAACGTTATAGGAACGAAGTGGATTTTTAAGAACAAGATCGATGAGAACCAAAATGTCATCCGGAACAAAGCTCGGTTAGTTGCTCAAGGCTACAGGCAAGAGGAAGGTATTGATTTTAAGGAATCTGTTGGACCTGTAGCTAGATTAGAATTTATTAGGTTATTATTGTCATTTGCATGCCATAAAGATTTCGAACTTTTTCAAATGGACATAAAGAGTGTGTTTTTAAACGGAGATGTCGTTGAGAAAGTTTATGTTTCTCAACCTCCGGGTTTTATAAATGAAAAATTTCCAAATCTAACTTAAGAAAGCACTTTATGGTTTGAAACAAGCTCCTAGAGCTTGGTATGACCGCCTAAAGAGCTTTCTTTTGGATTTGGGTTTCAAAATGGGCGAGTTTGATTCAACGCTTTTTGTTAAGTATGCTAATCATGACATTATTCTAGAGCAAATTTATGTAGATGATATCATTTTCGGTGCTACTAACTTCACTCTTTGTGTAGAGTTTTCTAATGTTATGAAGGATTAGTTTGAGATGAGTTATATGGGTGAGCTCAAATATTTCTTAGGACTCCAAATTCGCCAAATGAACGATGTAATCTGCATCCACCAAACCAAGTACACGGTGGAGCTGCTAAAGCGATTTGGAATGGAGAATTCTTCTAACAAGAAGACTTCGATGAGCACCACAACACATCTTGATAAAGACACAGGCGGCAAAGATGTAGACATTCGTCTATATCAAGGTATGATAGGTAGTTTATTATATCTTACTGTTCGTAGGCAAAATATAATGTTTGTCGTATGTGTGTGTGCTAGGTATCAGTCACAACCTAAGGAATCACACTTAATAGCGTTAAACATATTTTCGTTATTTAAGTCACACACTAGACTACGGATTTTTCCATCCAAAGTCAAGCACATATGAGTTAATCTCATATAGTGATGCAGATTATGGTGGATGCAAATCCGACAGGAAGAGTACTAGTGGCACTTGCCATTTCATAGGAAATTCCCTTGTCTCTTGGTTTTCCAAGAAGCAGAATTCCGTATCAATTTCAACCACCGAGGTGGAATATATCGCCGCTGGTACTGCATGTGCACAGGTTCTTTGGATGAGACACACACTTAAAGACTTTGGTATAACTGTAATACTTGCCCTATCATGGTGGACAACCTAAGTGCAATATGTCTCTCTAAGAATTCGGTACACCACTCCCGTACCAAGCACATAGATGTCCGTCACCACAATCTAGATGATCATGTAGCTAAAAAGGACATCATTTTAGTGTACGTTGAAACCCAGAAGCAAATCGCCGATATTTTCATGAACCCACTTAAGGAAGATACCTTTGTGTGGTTACGTCGAGAATTGGGGATTATGGGTGAATCCGAGATTTAGGATTCATATTTTTTATGTTGATTGCATGATAATGGTATTCATAAGCTCATGTATACATTTGTTATGATATTCTTTATACATGCTGGATTTATGACTGGTTTTTCGATTTGCGCATCGTATTTATGGTTTTATGGTCTAATGTGGTTGTTCTATTTTCTTTTGGTATATGATAAGATGTTGTATTGATGTATGTTCATGCACTTTATGCTACTATCTGCTGATGTTGGATATTTTTGTTGTTGTCTGGATGTATCGTTTTGTTGTTTATATATATATACATCCTGTTGCAGTTCGTCTCTTTGTGCCTGTTGTGCTGTGTCTCTGTTGTTTTATTCGTCGCTCGACGACTATGTTAGTTCTTTAGCTTTGTTTGTATGAAAACATGAATTGTTTTCCATGCACTCGATTCGCTAAAATGTTGATATTGGAGAGATTGTTCCTCTAATCAATCATATGATTTGATGGTGTTTTGATGATTTCTCTTTTCGTTTTTTGACTATGGTCTAGTTGACACACTTTGTTCTTTTTCGATGTTTTCCTTGGTGTCATTTGGACTGTCGTCATATTCTTCGACTCTCTTGTTTGAATTTCTTTTTAGCCATGGTTGTTGTCGTTGCCTTCCTCCCGCTCTTTTTGGATAATGCCAAAGGGGGAGAGAATTAATAATGACTTGGTGCTAAATGATAATTTAAACAATTACCGTGAATCTAATTTCATATGTTAGATTCAGGGGGAGTGAAGATATAAAAATCTATGGATTTCGATCCTATATTTCGATCGTTGGATTATGCTTTACTCTTTTCTCTGCTGATTGATGCTTCTGTTTATTATTTAAATATGGAACTAATGTGCCATCAATGCATGGGGAGTAAGTAAATTTCATTTATCTCATTATTATTTATTTATATTTATGTTGGTTTGTCATCACCAAAAGGGGGAGAATGTTGAGTATTGATTCCCCTGATTTGGTTTTGATGATGAACAAACATAAATATTGTGTACTAATTCTCTTTGAGCACAGTTATGGAGATCGTCGCCAATTTACTTTGTAGATCTCAAGCGACATCTCAAAATTTCTTTAGAGCGCATGATCGGTGTGCCTGAAGCTTCATTGAAGCTCAAGGAGTTGTTTATGAAGTCAAGGGATTCACACTCATCATGTTGAAGCTTTGAAGACGGTTTGTCGTGTTTATTTATATTATCTTCTAGCTTCGTTTCTTAGAATGTTAAGCCTTGAGTCTTACTTGCCTAGTAACCTTCATATCTATCCTATCTTATCTCTAGGAATGCCTTAGAAGCCATTAGAAAGGGTTCCGTAACTTATCGCTTCTTTTCTTGGCTTTCTGTGCATATTAGCTGGTTCAAGTAGAAGAACCAACCGATTAAATGACAATCTAATCGGTTGGAAGAACCGACTAGTTACCTTTGAGAATTGTGGCATATTCTCTGTTTGACACTAGTCGGTCCAAGAAGGTTCACCGACCGACTAGTTCTCAAACTAGTCGGTTAGTTTTTCTTCTTAGACCGACTAGTTTACCCTTCTTAATTTCACTCAATTCTCTATTTGAATCTAGTCGGCCCAAGAAGGTTCACCGACCGACTAGTCACCAACTAATCGATCAGTGATCCTTCTTAGACCGATTAAGCTGCTTTAATTTTCCAGTCGTTGGAGATTTTATTTCCACGATTTTTCTTGATCTATTTTGATTCTTTCCACATATGTTTGATATGTTTCAAACATGGAAATTCCTCTAATATGAAAGAGGATTCAGATCTATTTTCAGATCTATCGATTATCATTTTTCTAAGGGCTCTCTCTCTCGAAAATCTCTCTCTCTCTCTCTCTCTCTCTCTCTCTCTCTCTCTCCTTCACCTAATTCCTCCAAGAGATTTTCAGCTCTTGAGCGATCATTCTCCTGAAGGATTGATTCAACGATCATCATCATCGAAATCATCCTAGCCGTCTCCAGCTGCTCATCTCGTTGGTGCTAGGGTTTCGTGATCATCTCTTCTCATCACTCTTCCTTGCCCTAATATCGTAAGTATTTCTAAAGGCATATGATTTTGTGGTAAGTGTTTCATATTTCATTAAATTTGCTATTAGAGTTTATCTCTCGGTTTGTGAGAGGTACGTGATCCCGATTTGTGGGAGTCACGATTCGATCGTTGTATTGATTTATCTTGTAGTAGTTTCTACAAGAAGTTTTTAGTGAAAGCTTGAGTTAGTGGATTCTAATTCAAGTAGCCGAAAGGGATCCGGGTGTATGGGACGTAGGATCACCGGGAACAAGTCGGGGAGACTTGGGTGGATCTGAACCCATTATATCTTTTGTTTGCGTTGCATTATTCGTGTTTTCTATCATTATTCCGCATAGTCGCTTGTGATTGCAAAATAATTAGGAATTATAGTCTTGATTATTTTAAAGTATTATTCACCCCTAGTACTTGTGAAGTAGCTTCCATGGAATTACACATACCTATGTGGTGTTTGTTATGTATGTTGTGGTGTACTATATAGATATGTATGTATAGTTTGTTGTATTATGTGTATATGATTGTATGTATGGCTAGTGTTGTGATAAATGTACCATGTGGTGTAGCTATGGAATGTTGGTGTAGTGTATGGCTTGATGTATGTGACCTGTCTAATGAATTTAGTGAATGTATATAGGGGTGTGTATAGCTATTGCATTGAGATTGTATGGTGTTGACATTGTGTTGTAGTTAAGGTACATTGGTATGCATAGTGTATTGTGTATGGCTATGAGTATGTATATGTGAGGTGTATTGGGGTGTGATAGTATGTAGGTGTATTTGTGTATGCATGCATGTGTCCTAGTATGTGAACATGAATGCATGTATGTAGATATATATGTATATGTATGTGTGTAGGAGGGAATGTCATGTATTGTAATTAATTCCCCAAGTTGAGGAGTAATTATATAGCATGGCATTCTTGTATATATGTAGAAGTTGAGGGGATGATTGCTTTCATGGCATACTTGGAATTATTTAGAAGATGGAGGGTGGTAGTATGAGGGTAGTTTAGTAATCCCACCTAGTGATGTTTATCTTGAAGAGTCATCTAGAGAATTAGAGACATTTCTCTAATTAAAACTGCTCTTAGCTTCCCCTCTATCTCTTCCCTCCTCCAATTTTTGTGGGTCACCCCATCCCAAGCCTCTTCCCTTCATTTTACACTCTAGTAGCCTCTCTCTCTCTCTCTCTCTCTCTCTCTCTCTCTCTCTCTCTCTCTCTCTCTCTCTCTCTCTCTCTCTCCTTCTTTTGGATGCCATGGTGATAGCTAGTACTTGTGTGTGAAGTTGCTAGAGAAGTGATAATTTCATGATGTAAGTTGGGATCTTTTGGAGCTATATGGTGTCCCTGGGAGTCTTAGATCTAGGAGAAGGAAGATGGAGATGGAATCTTGCGATAATTGAGCAACTTGAGGTAGGAATCCAACCTATCTTATGGTATATTATTCTCATGCTCATTTACGTGTTAAAGATATAATCTTTTCATTATTTCAGTTCAGTTTCTGTTATTAGATTGATCATAACTCTTATTCTAGTTATCCAAAAATTACAAATTAATATATTATGGAAAGCTTATCAAGTTAGATACAACTTTCATGTAGAGCTTGATCCTAAATTCTGATTGTAACTAGATTAAAATTGTTAATATGTAACGTAGTGTCAAATTCTTGTAGATTCTGCAACATGTTAGTGAACAAGGCATAACGTTTACTTAGTAGTCCAAATGACTTAATTTAATACAATCTGGAATCCTAACTTAATAATCTACAACTTTCATGTTGGAACCTTAAACAAAATCCGACTGTAAAATGATTAAATTTACTGATCTTTATTGCTATATACTTCAATTTCAGGACAGATTCTGCACTTTATATGGTATAAGCCATACATACTAAATTAGACATCCAAAAATTATGATATTTGTTGACATGGAAGCATGACGGAGTAACTACAGTTTTCATTTAGACACTTAAGTCTAATTCTAAATGTAAATTTGGGATATCAGTTGTTTTTTTACAAGTGTAACGCTTGTGACGTGAGTTTGGTTCATTTAATGTACATGTGAAGATTTGGTAGTAACAAATAGAACCATGATATTGAGTAATATGGTCAAGGACATGTTAGATGTGGTATTCCTAGTTGGCATGGCACAATATGATGTGTTGTTGTGGAAATTATGGCGGGCATGTCACTTAGATGCATGACCATTTTATGCATGACCATTTTGTGAAGAAAGAAAGATATTATGAAAGAAGAAGAATGTGGAAATGAGTAACCACGCCAAATTTGACGCCGCCATCAATTATGTATGTGTTTATATCATTTTGGTTTATTTCCTTTATGTCGTTGCTTTATGTCACTTATGCACACTTGCCTTATGTCAATTATGCCACTTGCTCTTTATGCATACATACCTTTATGTCTCATCTGTGATGGGTTTTCTGGGTCCTCATCGCCATAAAATTGTCGTCTGGCCCAAGTCGATCGAACGAAGAAATCAAACAAGCAGCGGAAAAACATCTTAAAACTATTTTAAGAACAGCCCTAGCCAGAATCTCTACTATCCCTGGGTTAGGTCCGACCAACCCCTAAGGATAGATCTATCAACCTATTTGCAATTATAAACGCATGTTTAATTAAACTACATACCTTTCACTTCTTTTCCGCAGAATACGAAGCATCGTTTTCAGCAACGTTTCTTTGGCCCCTGCAACGCTTCTCCCAAGCCGAACCGCGTCTCGAGCCGCACCTCGTCCTGAGCCGAACCGCCTCCCAAACTGCACCGCGTCCCGAGGCGAGCAACACCCTTGTCGCCGAATCAACCACAAGCCAAAGAAAATTTCACCTTGATTGGGTCCTCCGTCAAGACTTTGGATCCGATCCGAACTCCTTCGTAGCTTTGCTAGAGCCCGATCAGGAGTAAGGAAGAATTAGGGAGATATGGAATAATTTATTTAAGTCTTCATCAGGTCATGCTCAAAACTTTTGGGAGATTCTCGGATTTGGAGACTTGGTGCGAGTTTTCAAGGAGAGTGCTGGCCCCTATTTATATAGACGGCTGACTCCTCCCCTTCTCATTATATCCGATATGGGACTAAATGTTTTGGAGGAAAAATTAATTAAAGTTTACCTTTCACACGGGGCAATTTTTAGCGAATTTTTCATCCCTCACCGTTGAGCTTCACAAGTGATACAACCTATTAAATCGAAGTGCACTGAACGGTGAATGCATAGAAATAATCGAGGCTCAATTCTGACTTTGTTTGACCCCTCAAACGTCGTCTCAAAGTTTAGCAAAAAAATCTGATTTTCGTTCAAAAATCCAGCCGCCAGAAAAGAACAAAAAAACCTAGCAGGTGGGGCCCACACCCGCTCAGATATGGGATGGGCGCCCCCCGCATGGGCGGGCGGGCGGGCCCCTGCTCGACCGCTTGGGCGGGCCTGACCCGCTTAGTTCGGGCAGGCGGGGCCCCGCCCGCTGGGCTGGTGCGCCTAGCCCCTTTAGGGGTTGGGCTTGGGCCAAAAGGCCGCCTTTTTTGTTCTTTTCCGATTTAAAACACCTTTCAAATAGGTTTTCTGGACCCGTTTGGACTCTGATTTGAGCGTGATTTTCTCCCTGACTTTCGTGGACCCGTTTGGACTCCGATTTGAGCGTGGTTTTCTCCCTGACTTTTGTGGAAAAAAATCCTCTTCTTATCCATGCCTATATAAAATATATTTGTAACCATTTTACAATATATAAAATCCATTTGCATCAAATACGAATAAACTGATGGCACACATCCCTCAACATCTCCCACTTGTATTCAGGATCATTTATCCCGAATGCAGAAGCTAACTACAAACTCTTTGCAATCTTGCATCAACTGCATTTAAATTTAATGTTTTAGATTTATATCGCAAACTGTTTGCGACTTAATTAATTCACATACATCATATGTATTATTTCCCTTAATTCTACATATTACTTGACGAAGGTCTCACTCTATGTGAGACCCTACAGCCTGACCCTACTACAGGTGGGGCTCGAAACCTCATACGGCAGTGACCACGAGCAGCAGGTGTCGTCCCTGTTTCGGTATCATAATTATGTGGTTAACTCAAACACATGAGTATTATCGGGACCACCCTGACTGTGTCCGTGATGAATACCGCAGTTTTCGTCCCCTTGTCAAAACTATGTCGCCTAGTCAAGCCTTGGGTAAGGTCAAACTGTCAACCCCAATAGCTTGAACTTGGTTAGTTTCCATCGGTCTTTAGTCAAACAATGTTGGACTTCTTCCAACATACTTTGGCCAAGTTTTTTCCTAAAGACCAAACCAACACATACGACACTAACTCCCCATATCGGGAGTGATGAATTCTCTCTTGGTCATTACTCTCCTCGCACGCTTCAAGTGTTACCCAATTAAAGACCCTCCGACAGACCTTGCCTCGAAGCTAGGTCAGAAATCTAAGTGACATCGTTCACATACAGGTTCATACAATGACCTCAAGTCCAAGGACCAACTTGCCTATCATCACAGAGAGTTATAACTGACAAAATTGGTATGTTAACCATGTGATAAATCTCGTTGGGTTCGTTCAGTGAACTCATTCTCCAATAAGCACATGTGTCTCGTCTCCAACTTCGCCAAGTCGAATGACCATGAGATCATCGTCACCACTCCATGATGAAGACAAAGACACAATGGTCTATCCAATGTTTCGTATCCTTTTCTCGAAACATCTATGATCACGAACGATTTCAGACTTATGCTACTAACCATCAAACAATTCTCCACGATCGAGATCCTCATTTCGATACTTGTTTAACCTCGCATTAAGTCTTAGGACTTTACCAAAGTTTTAATGTCGACTATATTTTATTAACTTAGATAAATTCTTACCATACAGCTTACTGTAATTTTGAATAAGCTGTTTGTACACTTACATAGAGATAAATTACCTCAAGTTCGAGGGCATACATATCTCCCAACATCATTCCCTTGCACTCAGGCCCATTTATCCCGGTATCTCATACCGCATTTACACATAAGTCTATTTAGACTTTATATGGCAGAGCCTTCACGAGTGAATCTGCTAAACCGCCTTTAGTTATAGACTTTAAGGAGTTTCTATGTTCATGTTAGACCACATTTGAATCTCATCCAAATAATTTCCTTGGTCTCTTGGAATCCATAATATTTAATTTGTTTGGATCTTATCCAGCTCACCATACCTTACGAGAATAATCCTTCATAGTTACTGATCAACTGCACGGCTCATAATAATTTCTAATAAAGTGTCAAACTTTTTGACCACTTTGTCCAAATATATGTTCTGGCTCCTTGATGCCTCGCATGCATTTAATTTGCTCCCACTAACCTTGAAACTCTCTGGCTGATTCATATAAGTTCGTTCTTCTAAATCAAATTTAGAAAATAGGCTATACATGAATACACCAGTTTTCATGGTCATCGTGAGCATTTACATCGAGTCTGATCCGAGTAGATCTGTACACAGCTGTTGGTGATGAAGTTTCATCACAATCTGTTTATATGAGTTCTGATGATAACTTTTCTCAGCCAGTATAACTTGTACTTCACTCTTTTTCTCCTGCACTAATCTTATATCTCAAAGATTCACTTGCAGCCAAAGGAAACACTTTCCTTGGGCACGTCAACCAAGGTCTATACCATGTTTACGTGCAAGGACCTTTTCGGATTGCATCAAGCCATTTCTTAAGAGTCACTACTCCGAATGGCATCTTGGAAGTTGTCTAGGCCATCATCAACTATGATGTATTAATCGGCTTTTCGTCTCACGGGGCTCGAGTAATCCTGTGACTTCCTAATGATTAATTTGAGGAATATCATATTGACAAGGTCATCACAGAACCTTACCAAAAACTAGGTATTATTATCTGAGACTTAACTCAGAGGGAGGATTGTAACTCAAAGTCACTTGTCATGTATCGCACTATGTCTAACAAAGTGCGATTCATGCTCTCCAACACACCGATGTGATAAGAGACTTGACCTGAGAGAAAATCACATTTTCTTTTAACTACGCAAGAATTACATAGCTAAGAATTCGACTATTCAATCTGATCGAAGCAATTCAAATACTTCTATTACTGTGTACTCTATTTTATCAGACTTGTGTTTCATCAAGAACACGTGTCGTGATAAAATAAGTATAACATATCTAGACTAATTTAGACTTGGGTCTGGATACATCCGTATGTATAAGATCGTGAGTTCACCAACTCATTCTCCCACTATCTTACAAAAGGAGTTTGGCCATCATGCATTTGAGATAAGACTTACAAGTGTCTTTCGACTCATCATACGAGAGATCAAAACTCTCTTTATGTGACTTGTCAAGTCTGTTCTCATCAGTACGGCCTAGTCTATTTTGCCATAGATAAAGTTTCTATAACTTGTGTATTCGTGTATTAACATTTAATACAATATTGTTATACAAAACATTCACATCGAGGCATTGCTTTAGAAGTAAAGTGACGACATTCGCCAAAATGTGTTTTCCTTTTGTATAACAATTGTTCTGAAATCGTGACATCAAATATGTCACATTTTCAGTTCCTCCTATTTTTACCTTTTCTTATCATAGTCAAAACTTTCTTTCGCATGTCGACTTTGTTCAATGCCTTCTCCCTTCTAAATCACATTTAGACAATACTATCCCAACAAAATATTATTAGCTGTGCAAACGCCTCATGTATCCAAACACTTGAGCTTCGCAACCTTGAGTTAACTCAACATGTTGCTTAACTCAAGATCTGATTTGGATACATGGTCTTGCACCTCTCGTGCACTCATCTCCAAGTCAAACAGTTTGATCGAAGTTTCGAATCTTGCGGATCGAAACCGTTTTCCATACAACCTTGAGTTGACTCAATAAATTGTATGAAGAAACTTGCTTTGAACATCAATATGTTCAAGCTGCCCCTCATAGAGGCGAGTGACAGGTAGCGTGCTTTTATTTTGTTGGACACGGAGCTCAAGGAAATCATTGTCCTTAAGCCTGTACTAGTAAGGACATTTTAAGGTCAGTGAGAACCTGGTTTAGACTATCAAACTTGACCTTGGTTTGATATTCCTTAAACAATCATCTTGACCAGTTTACATTTTCTTTTAGGATATTATGTCTTGGATTCCATCTGGTAAAACATAGAACTATCCTAGTTTAGCACATGTTCAATGATTTTTAAATATAGTTAAAATGGATTTTTATTCAACTATATCATTCACTATTTTAGCGATCATCTTAAGCCATATAGATGAATGAATAATAATATTTAGTGGGAAAGGGACCCAACCATCCTGAGTCTCACAACCTTAAGTTGGCTCAACAAGTTGCTTAACTCTGCAATTGGTAGATGACTCTTCATCAATCACATCGTATATGATTCCCTTATTGGTTTTTACCCCTAGTCACTTATGACCTTGAGTTGGCTCAACAAATCATAACGACTAGTCTAGTCGGACCCTTGCTTTCTTGTCCAATCCTAACTTACACCGGCACTCGGTTATGTTCACAACGCGCCAGTTTAGATTAGGTCGAACTACTTCTCATGTTTAATGGAATTGGTTCCCAAAATATGGCCCACGATACAGCTTGAGTTGACTCAACAACTATAACAGGAATCCCTGGGTTGCAAAATCGGAAAGCAAGGAGGGTTACGGCTAACCTTGAAGAAGATTTTTAACGTCATTAACTAGAAGTGATCGACGGTGTCACGTGATCATAATTTGCATCCTTGCGGTCTAGCAGAACACAGCCAGGGATTTGGCAAGGCCAGGATCACTATCCCCAGTTGAGCTAGGGTGATCCACACCACTAGTCAAAAAATACTAGACCGGATCATGGTCCATTGAAGGAAACTTATTATTCGTATGTGTGCCATTGACTAGATATGGCTTCATTAAAACCAGTTAATTCTATCAACTAGTTGAATCCTAAAATTCGAAATTATTAGGATTGGTTAATAACTTTTATTAATGTTCTTATCAACTATAAGGATTTTTAAGGTGTTATCCTAATCATGTATTAGGCATTTAAAATTCAAGTTGCAATAATTTAAATCATAACCTTTTGTTCAAAATTATTATTAGAACAATTAAAATAATAATTATGGGAGAGGGCTACCCTAATCATGTATTAGGAGTTTAATTTGTTGCAATAATTTTAAATCATAGCATGTCCTTCAAAATTATCATATATTTTTCTTAAATCTTTTAATGGCTATCCCAAAAGTCTTTCTTGTATTATCACATAATAAAGAAGAACAGTTTAACCATTAAAAATATCAATTAAACAATTTAGCTAAGCATGCAACTTAAAATTATCTCATAAATCTAAGTTACATTAAAATTATCAAATAATTTTAAAGAACTAACTTATTAAAATTATCTCATGATTTTATAATTAGATCTAAATTTCAAAACCAATTTTTCGAAATTTAGCACATGAAAACGACAATTTAATAGTTTAAATAAAATTTCCATCTAATGGATAAACATGCAGTATCACATACATTTTATAACTGCAAAACATAGATCATGTAAACCTGGCTCTGATACCACTGATGGGTTTTCTGGGTCCTTAGGGCCATAAAATCGACGTCCGGCCCAAGTCGGTCGGACGAAGAAATCAAACAATTAGCAGAAAAACATCTTAAAACTATTTTAAGGACAGCCCTAAAGAGAACAATCCTAGCTAGAATCTCTACTATCCCGGGGTTAGATCCGAACATCCCCTAAGGATAGATCAATCAACCTATTTGTAATTATAAACATATGTTTAATTAAACTACATACATTCACTTTGTTTCTGCAGAATATGAAGTGTCGTTTTCAGTAACGTGTCTTTGGCCCCGTGTCGCTTCTCCCAAGCCGAACCGTGTCTCAAGCCGCACCTCGTCCCAAGCCGAACCGCCTGCCGAATCACACCGCGTCACAAGGCAAGCAACATCTTGTCGCTGAGCCAACCACGCTACGAAGAAGATTTCACCTTGAGTGGATCCTCCGTCAAGACTTCGGATCCGATCCAAACTCCTTCGTAAACTTGTTAGGGCCCGTTCAGGAGTAAGGAAGAATTAGGGAGAGAGGAAATAATTTATTTAAGTCTTAATCCGAGCGTGCTCAAAACTTTTGGGAGCTTCTCAGATTTGGAGACTTGGTGCGAGTTTTCAAGGAGAGTGTTGGCCCCTAATTATATAGGCGGCCTGCCCCTCCCCTTCTCATCATATCCGATGTGGGACCAAATGTTTTGGAGGAAAAATTAATTAAATTTTGCCTTTCACAAAGGCCAATCCTTATCGAATTTTTCCTCCCTCACCATTGAGCTTCGTAAGTGATACAACCTATCAATCGAAGAGCACTGAATGGTGAATGCATAGAAATAAACGGGGGTCAATTCTGACTTCGTTTGACCCATCAAACATCGTCTCAAAGTTTAGCAAAAATCTGATTTTCGTTCAAAAATCCAGCTGCCAGAAAAGAACAAAAAATCGTAGCAGGTGGGGCCCACTAGTGGGCCCCACCTGCTCAGATCTGGGCGCCCAAATCTGGGCTGGGCACCCGCCGACATTTAGCGGGCGGGCGCCCGGCCTGACCCACCCAGTTCGGGTGGGCAGGGCCCCGCCTAGTTCGGGCGGGCACCCAGGCCCAAAACAGGCCTAGGCACCCAGCCCAGTTGGTCTGGGCTGGTGCGCGCAACCCCTTTGGGGGATGGGCTTGGGCCTAAAAGGCCCCTTTTTTGTTATTTTCCTATTTAATACACCTTTCAAATAGGTTTTCTGGACCCGTTTGAACTCTGATTTGAGCGCGATTTTCTCCCCGACTTTCGTGGAAAAATCCTCTTCCTATCTATGCCTTTATAAAATATATTTGTAAACATTTTACAATATATATATATATATATTATTTTCCATTTAATATTAAAATCCATTTGCATCAAATACAACTGAACTGAGGGCACACATCCCTCAACAATTTGTACAGTGCATAACCAATAATGTTGAACAAATAATCTCTTAAGATGTCTCATTTCTCTCTAAGGAGGGCAAGCTCCGAAGATGGGATTTGGGGGAATATCTAAGTAAAGTAAGCATAAGGTCTGAACTGGCATGATGCAGCGAGGGTTTCATATGTGACGCCCATAGGGCGATGTACTTTGAGACAATATTGTGATGACGTGGAGATTCTTTTTCTCACTCGCACTCCCGTGAGAGGGAGTGGGCAAAGTTTGAAAGACCCCGTTAAAGTTAATCAGTGCCCTTGTACCACTCGCGGGGTAGTTTGAGTACCACCTCACCTTGGGGTGAGGTCCAGTCCCTTATGTGCTACAATTACCCAGGATTCCAAAGATACATCATTAAAATAACTAATTTAATTTGCATTCTATACTAGCCGTTTACACTTCCTGATGTAGCTGCATTTTTAATTGTTATCTGTATGCTACTTTACTTTTCTTCTATTACTGTTAGTTGATTGGCATGTATGTATGCCTTCACTTGTCTCTGTTACTTGTGATGTTGAGAATAATATGCCATAAGAGTTGGAGATCCTACTGGACACGCTTTTACGTGCCCTCCCCTCTTTCCCACAGGTAGCTGAAGCTAGATACCCAGGTAATTGGTGACTTTGAGATAAAGGCTTTGAAATATGGAGAGTGGGATTGTATCGGAGTTGTACTCTTGAGCTTGGGTAGTAGTAGGGAGTGAGTTGTACAGTGTAGCCTACCTTTGGTGTTTTATCTTCTGGGTTGGGCCTGATATTGGAGATTTTGTGGTTGTATATGCATAAGTGAAATGTAATAATATGATGACTGTTGTCACGCCCCACTTCCCATTATACTTGGGAGCGAGGACGTGAGCGGGTCCGCATGGGCTGAAGCGGTGAATCTCAGACCCAATAAGCGTCTGTGAATAAACAATACGCAAGAACTTTCATGCATTCAGAAACAACAGAAATAACTATGAATTAAAACCAACGTCCAAACAAGAGTACACAAAAGTAATAAGGCCCCAAGCATGGCCAATAAAAACAGAGTTCTACAAAGAGGATACACACCTTATAAAAGTACAATAAACGAAATTCTGAGCAGGAGCAGATAGTGCTCAGCAACTAGTTCTCAGTGGAGAGAACTTCTGGATTAGCGTATTCCTGGTCCAGTGGGTCAGCTCGTCCTCAATGTAACTTGTCTCGTGTCCTGACATGCATTCCAAACAACATAGAAATGTATGTCAACAATGTCATTGGCAAGCAATAATATGATTAGGACCCTTGGCAAGGTTTTCGAAATAGTTTACATGGCAGTTAAAGAATTATAAATAAACAAACAATTATAATTTCTAAGCAGTATGAACATAAATTATACTAGCATGTCAGTTCTACTATAAGTGAAAACATGGCAGTAAAAACATGGCAGTTCTATTTTAAGTGGGAGCAGAAGCAATTCTATATGTCGTGCATTTCCGTTATAGCATTTTCAAGATGTTCAAGTGTGTATTCAATTTAGTGACTAAGGTTCACGTCGTTAGGCGGCTAGTATGTAAATCTACCTTCTCGTGCCCTCGAAGGTGACCCATTTACTACCGACTAATGCCCGTGAACCTAACCCCACCCGTGTGTACTTTCTGGACCACGAGCCAGAATCAGCCAAACAGGCCATCGTAAGCTATAATAGTGGAACACGAGCCAGACTAGCCAAACCGGCCCACGGAAATAGCCAAATATTAGCATGCAATATCCATGATTAGCCAAACCGGCCCGCATGTCTATGGTTTTCAAGCAATTCAAGCAATTCATGTACGTTCAACAATGTTTCGCATTTCATGTCGTTACACGGCATTGTCAATTTACTTAATAAATGTCCATACATACGCACGCGGGGATTTGATCTCGTCAATCGACTTAATGAAATGTCCACACACACACACACACATGCACACACAGATTTTTATCTCGCAATACACAACAAATAAACACGTGAAGTTTGATGTCGCATTAAGTGAAAAGGTATTTAAAACATAGAGAAAATGCACACTCGCCTGTTTGGTGATTTTGGTGTTGTTGTGTTTGTCTCGTCAAACGTGATATTATCGTGAGGTCGAGTTTCTATTTTGTTCAACATGATCAATGATTAATACATCAATAATATTAAAGTTCCTATTATAATACTGTTAGAGTATGAAACTAAACGACTTACTATAGCACATAACAAACTTATTAATCGTTTATATAATTAAGCATATAACTCAAAGTATAAACATTTAACTTAAAAATATCCTTAACATTTTATAATTTTAAATAACTTAAATTACTTAATATTACAAAATAACTTATAACTCAAAATAACTCAAAATAACTTCAAAATAACTTAAATCTCCTTAAAAACTTTAATAACTTAATATTAATCCCAAATAACTTAAATTGTTCCAAACCACATAAGTAATCCCCTCTAACTTAAAATAACTACAACATACTGGTACTTATAAGATAATAACTTAATATGAGAACCTACCTATAACATAATATAACTTAAGCTTTCAATAACTCTTACCCTTCTTACCTATCTTTCCAGCCTCCTCAACTTCTATCCCCTTCTTTCTCTTCTCTTCTTCTTTGTTCTTTGTTCTTTCTTTTTTTTGCAGGGAAGGGAAGAAGACCAAGGGGTGTAGCTCTTAAAGGAGGGGATGGCATGTCAGATGGGGGCAGGCACGTGCAGCAGCTGGGCAGCAGGTGGCACGGCGGCATGGGTTGTACGGCGGCTGCTGCTGCTGCACAGGCGGCGCAGGCTGCAGGGCGATGGCTGCTAATGCGCAGGCGGCACGTGCTGCAAGGCGGCGGCTGCTGCTGCGCAAGTGACACACGCGGCAGCGGTCTGGCGGAGCAGCAGGAGGCATGCGCGGGCTGCTGTGCTGGCGCAGGTCTGGAGGGGGTAAGGGCTGAGGGAGAGAGGAGGAGGGAGAAGATTTGATCTCTGATGCAGACCCAATTTCAGATCTGAACCCGATTTTATTCTGATTCGATTCCTCCCTCTCAATTCTAATTTTGATTTCTGGTTGTATGATTTTTTTGGTTTTAAGGAACTGATTTGATTGTTGTCTGTTGTTGTTGGAGGAATTTGAGGTTGATTTTGCTGTTTGGGGTTTGTTGATTGAGAGCGCAAGGGGAAGATCATGTTTCTGATTGCTGCTGCTGTTGTTGTTTCTCGTTTGATTTAAGAACAGTGAAGTGTGTTATGATTGACGAGGGTGAGTTGTCGGTGGAGGTGGAAATTATATTGCTTGGTGGATCTCACCGAATTATTTCGGTGGGATGTAATGGGTAGGGTTAGAAATTGATTAGGGTAGGTGGGTACGGTTAGGGCTAAAAAGTAATTAATTAAGGATAAAAGTAACTAATTATGCCATTGTAAAATTATTTAACAATAGAGGCGCGCTTGCAATTGACATGAAAAAACATACAGACGAAAACTCGCTCGGACGATGGAAGTAAAATACATGCACACCGAAAAATAAACACACCTAAAATAGAGGCCATTACAACTGTTGTTGTACAATGTTTTTGTACCCATCGGTGTTATCTATGTGGTTGTTGTTGGAGTATTACTTGTACTATCCCAGCATGTGCGCAATGGCATGCCTCTGTCTTCTTACTCTCTCGCTTCTTCTATTTATTCATTACCTCCGACTCTTCATGAATACTTGGGACGGATTCGTACTTTTCGGGTATCCAAGGGAGCGGGGCTTGGCACATATCATCGTTGCATCGATAAAGCTTTGATCTACATTTGACGATGATGTTCATTTTCTACAAAACAGGGTGTTAGTCACAATTAATTATGTTTGCTCATCATCAAAACCAACTAAGGAAATCTAATACTCAACTAGGTTTAGGTAGGATAGGTTTTAAAGGGATTACGTCATTTTTTGTTAGAAATTTTATTTGTTATGATTTTAATTGGAAATGTTTAATTTGGATTTTTCTTTGATTTTCAAAGATTCCAAAATATCTAGCACGACAACAAATTTTACACTTACATCTCATATTATTTTATTTTGCAATTAAGAAATTTTATTTCGCATTTTTGCAATTTTAATGGTTTCAATTAAATGCAACTATTTAATTTCATTGAATTTTAGACATGAAATTATATTAAATTATTTCACCATCGCTATAAAAAGAAATTTCAAGGATTTAGTTAAATATAAAGAAATTAATACATCCAAGTATAATACAAAAAATATAGCATAATGATTCAGTATCGTTACATTTTTTGCTCTAGCAAGGCTTGGGAGGGGGTTCGAGTTCTTGGAGGGTTCATAAATCGTGAAGGAGCTCTTGAATCAACGTGAATCTTCCAATGCGCTGATTAGTGTGCGAGGTTTAGTATTCACCAGACGAGTTTTTTGGATCCGTGAGTATCGCTGGAATATAATTGAACCCATGTATGATTTAATTCAGTGGTTAATTTCTAGATTTGTAGTAGATCAGTGGCATGCCGATTACTAGTATTAGAAAATTTTAATTTTCTGACATCCATTGCTTAACCTAAAATGTTTAGATAACTTGCATCATACCCTTACACCTACCATATGGGCTTTGGGTCAGACACTCATGCTTTTGGGCCGTCCCTTTACTTATTTAAATTACAAATCTAATCCATGATTATTAACAATAACATATCAAACAAAAAATTAAGGATAAAAACATACATATAGCATATAGTTACAATAATAATGTTCATTAATATTTTAAATTTCTATTTAGTTAGGTGCTTTTGACTACTGTCAAAATGCTATGCAAGTGATATCTTATGGAAGAGAAATTGCGCTATTGTATTTTTACAGTTCATGTCTTACTCCTGCTCAGCTCATCCCATTAACAGCTTAATGTCATGCCATTAGATGGAGGGGTAGAACTGAATAAACATGATCAAAGTCAAAAAAATTGACTAAATAAGAAATCAAATTGCATTTCAAATAAGAATTGTTGATCTAATAAAACCCAAGTCAAAATTATTCGGAAATAATATGAGTACATCATATCGTAATTTAAAAACAAGCACCAATTCAATCGAAAAGAAAGTCAGGTTACAATCTTGAGATAGCGTTTGGATAGTGTTTCGATTTTTATGGATGGAATATCCTAGGAAGAGAGAAAAATTGAGGTCGAATTTTTTTAATAAAGAAACGAGCAGTTGTTTTTGACAAAAGAGAGAAAAAGAATGAAGGGGCAAAATTTCTATGGGGAAATTTTTTGATTTCATATGGGTTGAGCCAGATGTTTTAATTGGCTTTGAAATGTATGTTTTAAAAAATTATAAGTATATGGACATGGCCATAGCCGGGGGCTGGGTTGTGCTTAATGTCAGCCTCAGTCGTGCCGCGAAAAAAATTCGTGCCTTAACAAAAGCAATAACCCAGTCTTGTTTTTGCAAGGGCCGGGGCCATGATTGTGCTTTTTCATGATCGGGTAGGGAGCTCTCGGGCATGCCCCATCCCATTTTCATCCATAATGTATGTACTTAAGCCGAAACAATAAATACTTGTTAGCGTAATAGGCCATTGGATTAATCCGTCTAAAAATATTGTTAAAATTTTATTGAGGCATAGGCATGGCCCCTACTATGGACCTTGATCCCGACCCAAAAATTTTTGGGCATATAGGCCCAATTTTAACACACTTTTTGGCAAGGGCCATGGCCTGGTCGAGCTTTTTCCGGGCTAATTTGGGAGCACTCTGGTTGATCCGGCCCATTTTAATTCCTAATTCGATTCCACGAAAGAAGTTTCAAATCCATGTGCCTTGGCCTGTAAGGTTAAATGGAATTGATTTGCGCACCCACCTTTTTACTTTCGCCCACATACCTCTTATTTACAAGTTTGCCATTCAATTACTTTATGCGCACATACCACTTATTCCTCTTTTACCCCTCCCTCGTCTGCACCCTGTCAATGTCTATGACGAGGACTCTGACGATGATTTACTTGGGTTTGGAATGGACGATGGGGAAGATGGAGAGAGGGGCAGGGGGGGTCAGAAGAGTTGGGGGAGGTCGGATGAGGGGGTGTAACGGTCTGAATTCGTCACTACGCGTATTTCAGTGTTAATGTTATTAAAATAATTTTAAATAATTTCAATATATTTGTACGATTTTAAATATTTTTAAATATTTGAAAATAATTTTTAAATATTTTTAAATAATTTTTAAATACTTTTAAATACTTTTTAAATATTTTTCTATAATTTTTCGTATTTTTATGAGGCCAAACGACTCTAAACAGCAAACCACGGCCGATAAACACGTTTTGTCTCAAAACTTATATGTATGTTGCTCAAAATCTTAAAAAAATATTATTTTCTTTATCATTGCGAATGTCGAGACTTGTGGTATTTTTTTCAGATTTTTTTGGAGCCAAAAATTTAAAAAATATATGATTGAATAACATTATTACTTCTTAGTTTACATTTAATCCTATTATATTTACCTGAAACCCAACTCGTCGGTAGCCTTCACATGAAAGAGGTTTCAAGTTTTCTTTTGGCTTTTTCATTTTAATCAACCCAACAAAACCCCGTTATTAATGGCTTAATTAATTACACTAATTATTAAATTAATATAATTATTTTAATAAACCCATACCTATAACCCTTATACTCACACACACTCTTCTCTCTTGCCCTCACCCGTCGTCTTCTTCTCCTCCCACGACCAACCACTGCTCTCTCCTCCTCCGGCTACGCACAACCCCTTGCCTGTGAGCCTTATCTCTCCGTCGTTCCTCCAGCCCCGAGAACAACTCGATGGCAAGCCTCGCACCATATCTGACGAGGGAATCGACGAGCCCCCACACGTACGCCATCTTCTCCTCTATCATGAAGCACGCCCGAGACGTACGCCATCTTCTCCTCTATCATGAAGCACGACCGAGATCTTGGTGCCCTCTGTCGGAATCCAACAGCCCACGTCAGCCCCCATTGCTTCTCCCCCACTCTTCATGCACTCTCTTCGAGCTCCGGTGACACATCGCCTCGTCAGCTAGCTCTGTCGCCATCGGCCAAGCATCAGAGCACCGCCACCCTCTGACGTCACACAACACTGTCGCAACATGCCGATCACCCCCACCTCGCTCGAGCTCCCCCAATATCCAGCGAACTCATCCGCCATCACACCACCGTCCACCATCCACATAACTCTTCCTCCTTTACTCCGGTGAGCCGCCACTCGACAGAACCCCACCACTGTCGAAAAACCAAGCCTGGTCTAACGCTTCTCGTGCGATCAGCCTTCCCCCTGCCATCGTCTCCCCGTTGCCGTTGTCACCTCGTCGACTGCTCCACCGACCCCTGAAGCTCAACCGCGGCCTCTGCGGTTGTCGCACCCAACCAACGCAAAGAGAACTGTAAGAAACAAAACGAAGAAGAAGAAGAGAGAGTGCATGAAGGAAAAAAATAAAAAGAAAGAAAGAAAAAGTAGAAAAATATAAATAAATAAATAAACTCACTAAAAATAATCTTAAGCTACACGAAAATCCTGCATATTGCCTGGATCGTGTAAACACTCGGTTCGTCATTTTCAGGTAAGTATTTCACCGTTTATTAATTTTCTTAATTATTTTTTTTACATGTAATTGATAAAAATGTATACTTTTTCTCATAATGCACATAGACAGTGAGACATAACAATACGACATGATTCTTCTAGTTAAGAGAAATTTTTTGACATTTTGTGCATAAAATTCTGACGTATAGGTTTCTTAAAATAAATCGTTGAACATTGTCGATAATTAATTTCTACTTTCAAAAATTAGGTTTTAATTGATTTAAATTCAAAAAATGATATTTGTTGTGAGTTGAGGGAGGCCTTTCCCTCCCCTCATTATCTTCCATTACACCCCACTACTAAGTAGTGGGGGTCCCTTGGGCTTCTTACCCCTTTGGTATTCCATACTATTGAATAAATAGAGGACCATGGCCTTGAGCCATGGTTACTCTTTCTTTTGAGTTTCAACACGTTATCAACGCATGAGCTCTCGTTCTTGAGCTTCTCCTTTTATCCCCCCAAATCACCCTCACCGCGCTTTGGAATCTTGGTTGCTGCGATCTGTTGCTGCGATTTTTGCGCGTTGAAGCTCGATCCCTTGGAATCTTTAGTTGTAGTGATCTGTTGCGACGATTTCCATGGTTCATCGGGAGCGGTGATTCGTTCTACGGATCTAATCTTTATCTACGATCGTCCCTAGATCTAACAGATCTAGAGGTAAACAATAGAAACCCCCTAGATCATTACTTTTTCATGCGCATGAATCTGTGATAGATAATATCAATTTTCGACAACACAGATTTATGGTTACAAATCACATTTTACATCTGTTTTTATAGATTATTTATTTAAAAAAACTCTTGTCTGCAAGCTGTCAGACCCCCCGAAACAGGGGGAATCGAACCACTGGGATGCCCCAACCCTGGTCGATTCACCGGAATACCCCTCCCTTGTCGGGGGGCGTCGATCTCCGGATAGCCTCATCCCCCCTCGGGGGGCGTTGCCGTCGGAATGCCCATCTCCTGTCGGGAGGGGCCGTGGATTAATCGGGGCGCCTTCCCAGGCGCCGCTCGTTTTCACCCCCGGGCGCCTTCCCGTTCGCCGGTGTGCCACCCCCTGTCGGGGGGAGGCCTTTGATTTGACCCACCGGACCCCCCACCCCTCGTCAGAGGGGGCTTCGCATCACCGCCCCCTCCCTGTCGGAGGGGGGGTTCTCTTTGTGCGCTGCCCCCCTATCGAGGGGAAGAGAACGCCGGCCACCCCCCATATCGGGGCGTCTCTCTGCTCGTCGGAGAGAGCCGCCGGGGCACATCCGCGATCAAAATTGGAGGGGGCACTGTTTCGCCCCCCTGTCGCAATAAATAGTGGATGGGGGCATTGTTCCCGCCCCCCTGCAGAAATCAAACGGGATTGGGAGCGGGCGCTATTTAGGCCCCTCCTCCTGTCGCTTTGAAAGGGAACAGGAAAAAAAATTTGGGGCCTTTTCGCCTACCCTGACAGTTAACCCAAAACAACCTCACTCCCCCCCCCCCCCATTAAAGCCCGAATTAGGGTAAGGGGAAAAGAGGCATGGGCCTCCCCTGATGGGCCAGAAGCCCACTTTTTAACAACATTGAAAATAAAAATGGGTATTTTCTGGCTGACGAGCCTGTAGCCCGTAGCCAGCCCGCGGACCTCTGCACTGCAGGCGAAAATATTTTTAATTCAGAAAATACCCAATTAAACCCTGAAAATTCCAGAAAATTCTGGAAATATCGGAATAATCCGAGAAAAATTCTTGAAAAATCCAGAAAATCAGGAAAAATCAGGGTGAGAAAATTGGGTTTGATTAACTCCTCTCGGGGTATTTTGTGGAAATTAATAAATTTGTTACTGAATCCTATGTGTAATTCATTTATTTATCGCCTTATTTTTAATTGGATTAAATTTAAAATTAATTTACGTTTTATTAATTTACAAGGATCCTGAGACCGCTCTGTCGTTAGGTTAGTTCCCTAACCTAACGGGTAATGACGTTTTTCCGTGGTCCTAGTAACTATAAAACGTAAATTTAATATATTTATCCGATAAAATTATCTGCGATGTTGAAAAAAAAGTATTGTTTATGTCGATGTGTTTGCGTGGTTTTTTTATATTGCCTGTAGCATATACAAACTGTGTGGATGTTGTAAATAATTTAGTCTTGTGGTTTGGGATTGGCCATTTTAAGATACACCTTTTTATATTCCTCGCTTTCTTTTTCTGTTTTGAGAGATATTGTAGTGAGGTTATAATGTAAAATGCCAAAGATCGGAGCTCAGCCAAATTGAAGACGGAGATAAATTCTGCATTATGCTGGGACCCAAAATGGGTTTCCAAGTTGTATTTTTCATTTCTCTTTGTATATTTCATTTTTTGGACTGTATTCGGACATTTTTAGACAATTTGTTTCTAAGGGTATTGGTTGATCCCCACATGACTGTTTATTTACTTTCCGTGAATTTATTTTTCACAAATATTAATTCATGCATATTTGATCGCATAGATAAATGGCAAAATTGGCTAGCGTCGATTTCGAGGTCCTGGACGCAGCAGAAAAGAACTACCTGAGCTGGCGAGTGGAACTGAACTTCCACTTGCGTTCAATGACACTCCTCCACTCAATTCTGGCCGCCGCAGCGGCCGAGACAACTGCTAGCAAGGCCCCTGCAGCGGCCCAGCCAGCTGGTAGTTCTACTATCGTTGTCTCCGATATGGATAAGGCGAAAGCCTTTATCTATATCAGGAGACACATAGATCTGACCTTAAAGGCCGAATACTTAACAGTAGAAGACCCTCTTGAGTTGTGGACAACGCTGGAGGCACGTTATAGGCATCAAATTGATGTCATACTACCACGTGCCAATTATGAGTGGGAAAATCTCCGTCTTCAGGACTATAAGTCCGTTGCTGAGTACAACTCAGCACTTCATAATATCACCTCACGCCTGAAGCTGTGTGGTGAAGAAGTCTCAGAGCATCGCATGTTAGAAAAGACATTTACCTCGTTCCACGAGAAAGATGTAATTGTCATGCAACAATACCATGAACACAACTTCACGAAGTTCTCTGATTTGCTCTCTTGCCTTTTTAGGGCAGAGCAGAATAGAGACTTCCTACTTGCCACTCATAATCTGTGCCCTGCTGGTGCTGCCCCTCTCTCTGAAGCCCACCATGTTTCTCCCCAGAAATGGAAAAACAAGAATAAGGATAGAAAGAACAAAGGGAAAGCTGCAATAAAGCCAGCAAGAGCACCACCCCAGAATAACAACAACAAGGGGAAGAAAAACTTCCCATGGAAGCGTAAAAACACTGGTCTAGTGCCAATTCCAAAGAAGAACAGGGAGGACAAATGCCATAGATGTGGCATGACTGGACATTGGTCCAGAAACTGTTGCACTCCTCGCCACCTCCAGGACCTGTATCAGGCGAGCCTGAAGCCTCCCCCTGAAACAAACCTGACGGATATTCAAGCTCCGACCAAGTTCACTGCATAAGACTTTGCGAATAATGATCTGCTCGATTGAGCCTTATCTTCTGTTTTTCTAAGCATTTAAAATAAATGTAGCTTCATCTGTAGTTTGCTTTGAATGAACTATAATTTGAATGTCAGTTTTCATTACTCAAATAAATTTCCACTTTGCATTAAGATATTGTGGACAGTTCATCGATGCATTGGTGAAGCATTAAAATTGCTCCCACATACAACGAGACTAAAAGATGAATATTTCTCTCCTAAATCATAGAGTAATCTCCCAAGTTTCAAGGATATTTCTTTTGAACAAACATAAATTGGAAACTATGGATAATAAAAAGTGAATATCTTTATGTAACTCGTCAAGAGGATGGCCAGAAGACCATCCATGCACTATTCGTTAGACCCCCGTCCGGTCCCTATCATTACATATATTCATCCTATATAAAGCCAACTTGACTGAGCACCAGAAGTGCCTTTCATTGCCAGAGTTTTTAACTTTGGCACAATATACTTGGTCATCCTGGATCAGCGATGATGGACGCATCATCAAATGAATCCCTTGGAGAACCTGAAGATTCTTGAAGAGGTTAAGTTTCCTTGTCCCCCTTGTCATAAGGGAAAACTTATAGATAGACCTTCCCTCCTGAAAGTGGGATTAGAGTCTCCTGGCTTCATTGAAAGAATACATGGTGACCTTTGCGGGCCTATTCACCCTGCAAGTGGCCCATTTCGGTACTTTATTGTACTGATAGATGCATCTTCTAGATGGTTTTATATGTACCTTTTTGTCCACCCGCAACCTAGCTTTCTCAAAAGCTGATAATGTGGGTAAATTCACTACAAATGTTTTTTAAGACTACTGCCAAGCAACTAGCATTGAAATTGAACATCCTGTAGCATGTTCATACTCAGATTTGGTTTATCAGAGTCTCTGATAAAGAGACTCCAATGGATTTCACGTCCATTGTTAAATCCCAGTTGCCTGTGGATGTTTAGGGATACTCCATACTGCATTCTGCATCGCTTAGCACGATACGGCCCTCTTATGGTCGTATCTTATTGCTGATGACGCTTGCTTATGGTTCACCACCAAACAGATCTCATTTGAGATTGTTTGGATGTGCTAATATATGTCCCAATAGCACCACCTCAGAGGACCAAAACGGGTACTCTTCAAAACTGGTTATCTTTATATGGTTTGATCGCCATGTATTATTAGATACCTAGAACCCCTGACAAGCGATGCATTAAAGGAACGTCTTGATAACTGTGAATTTAATGAGCAAAGTCTTATTAAAATAGGCATGCGGTCTAAAGAAGCCTGAAGCTTCTGAGACCATATCATGGGACACAAAATTCCTAATCTCGTTATGATCCGCATACCTTTTTCTGTGTGAAGATAAGATCCTGAAGATCCTTCACATTCAGACTACAGTACATCAATTACCGGATAAATTCACGGACAATCCATAAGATTGTTCGTTCACACGTCCAAGCTGCCAACACGCCAACTAGGATTGACATCTCAAAGATGGATGCAATCCACCGGTAGCAGAATTGGTTGTACCCCAATTAAAAAGAGGACGCCCGATAGGTTCAAAAGATATTAAAATGATCACTCTGCAGGATGCTGAGCTCAGACCAGCGACCTCTCCCCTCCTGATTTCCCTTGCAAAGGAAACAATATGAGAAACATCATTATATTAGTACGTACTAGAGAGGTACTGGACAGATATAGCACAGTCGACGACGACGATTTTGCTTTCGCTATTGCCATTCACGTCGCTGAATACGACGATGACGTCAACTCACTTTTCTATAGCGTAATAGCATAGATTGGCCAAAGTGGGACGAGGCAATAAGAGTAGAGCTGGACTCACTCTTGAAACGCAAAGTCTTTGGACCAGTAGTCCAAACATCTGAATGTGTAAAACCTGTGGAATATAAGTTGGTTTTCACAACAAAAAGAAATGAAGGAAATGTGATCATTTTCCTATTTCATACTAAGCCTAACCGTCTCTGGAAAAGCAAAGAAAAGCAGCTCATGGACGTTGTGACTGCATATCTATACGGTAATATAGATATAGAGATCTATATGAAACTTCCAGAAGGGTATACTCTAGCCCCAGAGATTAAAGAGAGACCTAGGAACGTCTTCTCTATAAAGGCTTCAAAGATCATTACATGATCTTAAGCAACCAAGAAAAATGTAGTATAACAGATTTATCGAATTCCTTGCTGAACAAGGATTCAATAATAATGAAGTTTGCCCTTGTATCTTTATCAAAATAATGGGGACAGGATTTGTAATAGTCGTCGTATATGTGGACGACTTAAATCTAATAGGATCTCTTGCAGAGACCATTGAGATATCGGATAGTGTCACGACCCGCTTCCCTAAAATGGAGGCGAGACGTGAAAAGGTCCGCACGGGAGTGGAGCGGTGAAGCCCCAAACCCGATAAGCGTCAACTTAGTATAAGCAGGTCCCTGTAATTGCAATCGAAACAACAACAATAATAATAAGAGACGGATAAGAAACACCAATCCCAAAGTTTGTCCACAAAATATTCAACATCACAGAAAAGCCACCGGGCTAAAGGAAAGAGTCTAAGGGCCCAGAACAAGGCCAAACAAAAGCAACGACATAAATAAGTATAGGTGCCACGCACCAATAACAAAACAACTGTCTAACAAAAATAAAGCACAACGGAGACACTAGGACTGGTCCCCAGTGTCCGCGTACTCCCCGTCCAACACGGGCTCAAGCTCGCGGTCCGCAAACACCTCACCCTCAGCGGGCAACTCAGGCTCAAGGTCTAACATGCGTCACCCAAAAGAGAAAGGGGCACATGTCAGCAAGTCTAAAAAGACTTGGGCAAGGAAACTGAAAGTGACTAACAACCTAGCATTTAAATGTTAAACAATGGCATGGCAGTTAAGTATGATGCAATAGTTAAAAGAGAGGCAAACACGCACGATGTAGCAAAAGCTACCAAATCACTAATCACATATCACTTAACACTTATCACTTATCACTTATCACTTAGTGCATAGAGAGTCCACCTGCTGGCCCGCTCGTGGCTCAGGCCGCTTATCTCTATCACTATTAATCACTTAAACACTTAGTGCATAGAGAGTCCACCTGCTGGCCAGCTCGTGGCTCAGGCCGCTTATCTCTATCACTATTAATCATTTGTGCACTAGAGAGTCCACCTGCTGGCCGGAGTGGCGGATCAGGCCAACTCGGGCTCAGGCCGCTTATCTCTTACCCCACCCATATGTGTCGAGCGTTGGGATTTCCAACTCACTGAGCTCGCTTCTGGATCACGAGCCAGGAAGTGTAATTGGCATAGGGTTGTGCCCGCAACGCAGGTGCCTAGCCGGTATCCGAGCGTTGGGATTTCCAACTACAGGGCTCGCTTCTGGAACACGAGCCAGGAATATAATATTGTAGCGTGTGCTACGCAATCACGATGAACAATCAATATGCAATGCCATGAACAGATATTTGCGTACCGTTAATTGAAATTAAACGTGACATACAAGCATGATGAGGGTGACGGACCAAGCTTCGTTGTCAAGCTAGGTCAATGGCGTCTAAACGGCTATCCTTTCACCGTTTAGTCTCTTTTACGCTAAAGCATGGTAAATGGCCTAAGACATGGCCCAAATCAAGAGATGCAAGTTTCACTTGCCTATCACCGGGGAGAACGGTTATGAAAGTTCGTTTCCGCGGATGCTAGCCTACGGGGAATCGCTGTTATGGGGAACAATCATCAAAACACAAGTATTTTATTAGGGTTTCATAAAAATTACAATAGGATATGAAAACATCGGTAGATCGATTTCTTACCGAGAGGAGGCGGAAGAAACACTCCGGGGAACCCTAGGACCAGATCTGGAAATGATTGGGGAAGTTTGGAGAAACTAGGGTTTTGGGGGATTTTGGGGATTTGATGGATTTTGGTGAGATTTTGGGGAAGATGAGAAGTAGTTGGAGTGAATGGATGGATTGGATGATGGATTTAGGGTTTGGAATGAAGGATTGAAGCTTGGAGGAAGATGGGGGCTCAATGGGGGAGAAACTAGGGCTTTAGGTCGTGTTGGAGGAAGAAGAAACGTTTGGGTTGGGTATTTATAGGTTGAGCTGGCGGCTGCCCAGAAATTAGGGTTTTAACACAGACTAGTCGGTCAAAGAACAACCACTGACCGACTAGTTTGGCAACTAGTCGGTCGGTCGATCAACTCAGACCGACTAAGTGTAAACAGTAACTCCTGAACGAAAATAGGATTTAGAGTTAGTCGGTCCATGAACAAGTACTGACCGACTAGTTTAGCAACTAGTCGGTCGATGAACGTTCTTAGACCGACTAAGGGTAAACAGTAACTCAACTAAAATTAAGATGATGTGTTAGTCGGTTCAAGAAGCATCGCCGACCGACTAGTTTGCAACCTAGTCGGTCAACCAACCTTCTTAGACCGACTAACGATAAACAGTAGCTTCCTCAGAAAATTAGAAAGCTCACTAGTCGGTCCAAGAAGGATTGCCGACCGACTGGATCGTCATCTAGTCGGTCGGTGCCCCTTCTTATACCGGCTAATGAGCACAGAAAGTTCCGATACGGAGCGCGAGGCCCCGTGATCGAATCCTAAGACTCCTAGGCTTGATCTAATAGTTAGATATGACCGTTATGAAGCCCGTCACAAACGACGTACTTCGAAATCGACGATCCTAAGGAAGAAACGAGAAAATACGACGAATCGATCGAAAATGAAAGTTACGGAGACGCAAACCACACAAGAGGAGAAAATCCACCAAAACATATATTATATTATAATAAATTCAGATACAAGAAAACCAGTCGTTACATCCTCCCCAACTTAAGAAAAATTCCGTCCTCGGAATTTCCGAATACTCACGAGTCCGGAAACAAAAGTGGGTAGCGCTCTCGCATCTCATCTTCTCTCTCCCAAGTAGACTCTCCCGGCGAACCGTGCCGCCACATCACTCTAACAAGATCGACGACCTTGTTTCGAAGTGACTTCTGACGCCTGTCCAGAATCTGCACCGGATACTGGTCATACGTCAAATCTGAGCGAACGGCGATCTCCGAGAAATCCACGGCATGAGATGGATCGCTAATGTATCGACGAAGCTGCGACACATGGAAAACATTGTGAACTCCTTCCAAAGATGGCGGCAAAGCCAAGCGATACGCTACCTCGCCAACCCTCTCCAAAACATCAAATGGTCCAATGTATCGCGGGCTCAACTTCCCACGCTTCCCAAAACGAATCACACCACGATTCGGGGAAATCTTCAAGAACACATGGTCGCCCGGCTGAAATTCCAAAGGACGACGTTTAGCATCCGCCCAATGCTTAAAACGGTCCTGAGCAATCCTCAACCTCTCCCGAATATTCCTGACGATATCCACGGCCTCCACAATCATCTCAGGTCCCAACAACTCCCGATCTCCAACGTCATCCCAACTCAATGGCGATCGACATTTCCTCCCATAAAGAGCGGCGAAAGGCGCCATGCCAATACTCGCCTGGAAGCTGTTGTTGTAGGAAAACTCCACCAAATGTAGATGGTCCTCCCACGAACCCTTGAAATCCAACATGCACGCCCTCAGCATGTCTTCCAAAATCTGAATTGTCCTCTCGGACTGGCCATCCGTCTGCGGATGGTACGCCGTGCTGAAACTCAGACGCGTACCCAAGCTCTTCTGCAAACTCTGCCAAAACTGAGATGTGAACCTCGTGTCTCTGTCTGACACGATACTCACGGGGACTCCATGAAGTCGCACGACTTCCTCCATATATCTCCTCGCTAGCACCTCCGTGGACTGTCCCACTCGGAACGGAATAAAGTGCGCAGATTTGGTCAATCGATCCACGATCACCCAAATCGCGTCATTCTGCTTCGGACTCCGAGGTAGTCCAGTCACGAAATCCATAGTGATGTGCTGCCACTTCCACTCCGGAATCGGAAGCGGTTGTAGCAACCCGGCCGAACGCCGATGCTCCGCCTTCACTTGCTGGCAAACCAAGCACTTGGCCACACTCCGAGCCACACTCCTCTTCATACCATGCCACCAATAATTCAGACGAAGATCCTGGTACATCTTGGTGCCACCAGGATGCACAGAATACGGCGAACTGTGTGCCTCCACCATCAACTCCTCTCTGATATCCCCAGCCGGCACACACAACCTGGCTCCAAACCTCAGCGAGCCATCCTCATGAATCAAAAAGTCAGTCCGCAGACCGGCTTCCACCTGCTCCCGAATCCTTACCAGCTTCGGATCCTCAGCCTGGCCGGCCTTAATCCGATCCACGATCGTCGACTGTACCTGCATGTACATCAACGAAGAAGCCTCCCCAGGAAGAACAATCTCAACTCCAGACTCGCAAAAATCCTGCTGCAATCTCCACTGCGAGGTCAACATCATCACCGCGGGAAGCCTACTCAAAGCATCTGGAACCACATTCACCTTGCCAGGGTGATACTGCAAATCAATCTCATAATCCGCCATAAGCTCCAACCATCGACGCTGTCGCATGTTGAGCTCCTTCTGAGTGAAAATATACTTCAAGCTTTTGTGATCGGTGAAAATCTTCACTTTCTCACTCAACAAGAAGTGCCTCCAAATCTTAAGAGCAAACACAACGGCAGCCAACTCCAAATCATGCGTCGGATAATTCTTCTCATGAACCTTAAGCTGACGAGACGCATACGCCACAACATGCCCGTGCTGATGCAACACACAACCGAGACCTTTGCCAGAAGCATCGCAAAAGATCTCAAATCCACCGCTGCGATCAGGCACGACAAGAATAGGGGCACTCGTCAACCTCTCCTTCAGAATACCAAAAGCACTCTCGCAATCACCCGACCAAACATAAGCAACATCCTTCCGCGTCAACCTGGTCATCGGCTCAGCAATACGAGAAAAGTCCTTAATGAACCGACGATAATATCCCGCCAAACCAAGGAAACTCCGAATCTCAGATGCAGACGACGGAACAGGCCACTCCCTGATAGCCCTAATCTTCTCGGGATCCACAGAAATACCATCTCCAGTCACCACATGCCCCAGAAAAGCAACTCGATCCAGCCAAAACTCGCACTTCGAAAACTTAGCATACAAACGATGCTTCCTCAAAATTTCCAACACCGTCCTCAAGTGCGATGCATGCTCTTCCTCCGACTTCGAATAGATCAGAATGTCGTCGATAAAGATAACGACAAACTTATCCAAAAAGTCGTAGAAAATCAGGTTCATCAGATTCATGAAAACCGCGGGCGCGTTAGTTACGCCGAAAGGCATAACCACAAACTCATAGTGTCCATACTTCGTCCTGAACGCTGTCTTCGGAACATCATCCCTCTTCACCTTCAACTGATGGTAACCACTCCTCAAATCCAACTTAGAAAACACCCTCGAACCTCCAAGCTGATCAAAAATATCATCAATGCGAGGCAACGGGTATTTATTCTTAATGGTCACCGCATTCAATCCCCGATAGTCCACGCACATGCGACGCGAACCATCCTTCTTCTTAACCAGCAACACCGGTGCTCCCCACGGAGACACACTAGGATTAATATAACCCTTCAGCAACAGCTCATCCAACTGCTTCCGCAACTCTTCCAATTCAGCAGGTGCCATACGATACGGCGCCTTCGAAATCGGCTGCGCACCTGGAACGAGGTCAATAGAAAATTCCAGAGCTCGATCAGGCGGCAATCCAGACATCTCCTCGGGGAAGACGTCGCCAAAATCTCGCACCACAGCTGGCCAATCCAGCTCCATCTGCATAGCTACGGCCTCCACCGGCCTGGCCCGAAATCTGACAGGACCAAGCGAACTGCTACCACGACTGAACTCAAATACTGGATGTCCGGGAATCTCGAACACCACCTTCTTCCTCCTGCAGTCGATCGTAGCATAGAAGCTCGCAAGCCAATCCATCCCAAAGACCGCATCGTAGTTGGTGATGTTGTGGACAATAAAATCAGCATAAAGCTCATGTCCACAAACCACCACAGAGCAAGGACTGCACCCACGATGCACCGTGACTACTCCATTCCCTGTGACGATGTTCCAACTCTTGGAGAGAGGGGACGTCGACAAGGAATGCTTCTCCACGAAGCTCTGGGCCAAAATGCACATTGACGCACCTGAGTCAAAGAGGACTCGGGCAGGGAACGTGCAAACCAAAACCACACCTAACAAACAGTCTAATCGATCAAATCTTATTCTAGCAACACCATACACAAGCATTCACATAATTTAACAATCAATTAATTAAGGAAGGAACAATCTAGATCGAAAGTTACCTGCAATGACCTCATCCATGGCCAAAACCTCCTCCTCGGTCATCAGAAATGCCTGCCTCCTCGGCGGAGCGGCCCGCTGAAAAGCCTGCTTCTGCGGGACGAGGGGCACCCCACGACCAGCGGGCACCGGGGCTCTCTGCTGCAATGGCGGGGCAGCAATAGGTGTCCCCCAAGGCTGCTTCAACCTCGGGCACTCCCTGATAGCATGGGCGGGATCTCCACAGGCAATACATTGCCCCAAGAACCTCCTACATGATTCCTTGATATGGCCCTCCTTGCCACAGAAATGGCAAGTCCTCCGAACAGGCCCTCCCGGCCTCTTAAACTGAACAGGCGGGTTCGGCCTGAATCCAGGTCGAACCACAGCTCTCGCCTGCTCCACAGGCCTCTTCCCAGCACCAACAATAGACCCCTTCCTCTGGTTCACAAGCAGCTCCTGCCTCTTGGCAGCGACCAAAACCTTCTGATAAGATTCCCGGTCAGAAGAGGTCACAAAGCTCTGGAGCTCTGAAGCAAGCCCCTGCAGAAATCTCTGAGCTCGCTCCTCAGCGTCCTGCACCATCTTTGGTGCAAACCGGCTAAGCCTCATGAACTCCTGGTGGTACATGTCCACCGACGAGTTCCCCTGCTTCAGGTCGATAAAACGCTGCAGCATCTCTTCCCTGGCAGCCTTCGGGAAGAACTCACCATCAAATCTGGCCTTGAAGGTAGCCCAGACGATCGGCTCAACCAACATCCTTTCCTCAGCATCCCACCAATTCCTGGCGTTATCCTTCAGCTGGCGCTTCGCCAAGTCAACCCAACTCACTTCGTTGACCTTGGACATCTTCAGATTGTCCTCAATATTCCTCATCCACTCATCAGCAGCTAAGGGACCTTCGGTTCCATCAAAATACGCAGGACCCAGCTCTCTGAACTGCTTCGCCCCGGGCTCAGGGCGAGGGGTTTCCACCACCCGAGCAGCTCGAGCCACCGGAGCATTCTGCACCTGCAGAAGCACACCCTGCTGGACCTGCATCATCTGCAACATCATCCTCATCATCTCCCCATTAGTGGGCTCCCGCTCAGGCTCCTCGTCGTGAGGGGGCGCACCACTACCACCACCTCGGGTGATCCGTCTTCCTGCCATCTAATGACGCAGAAAACGAAACAATTAGACTCATAGCTTAGGGCTCAGGGGTCGAAATTATTTGTTGGACAATCTTGCATTATTATCGTTATCCCGATAATTGCAGTTACAGTCGACCTGCATGGGCCACCACTAAAACCTGTCACGACCCGCTTCCCTAAAATGGAGGCGAGACGTGAAAAGGTCCGCACGGGAGTGGAGCGGTGAAGCCCCAAACCCGATAAGCGTCAACTTAGTATAAGCAGGTCCCTGTAATTGCAATCGAAACAACAACAATAATAATAAGAGACGGATAAGAAACACCAATCCCAAAGTTTGTCCACAAAATATTCAACATCACAGAAAAGCCACCGGGCTAAAGGAAAGAGTCTAAGGGCCCAGAACAAGGCCAAACAAAAGCAACGACATAAATAAGTATAGGTGCCACGCACCAATAACAAAACAACTGTCTAACAAAAATAAAGCACAACGGAGACACTAGGACTGGTCCCCAGTGTCCGCGTACTCCCCGTCCAACACGGGCTCAAGCTCGCGGTCCGCAAACACCTCACCCTCAGCGGGCAACTCAGGCTCAAGGTCTAACATGCGTCACCCAAAAGAGAAAGGGGCACATGTCAGCAAGTCTAAAAAGACTTGGGCAAGGAAACTGAAAGTGACTAACAACCTAGCATTTAAATGTTAAACAATGGCATGGCAGTTAAGTATGATGCAATAGTTAAAAGAGAGGCAAACACGCACGATGTAGCAAAAGCTACCAAATCACTAATCACATATCACTTAACACTTATCACTTATCACTTAGTGCATAGAGAGTCCACCTGCTGGCCCGCTCGTGGCTCAGGCCGCTTATCTCTATCACTATTAATCACTTAAACACTTAGTGCATAGAGAGTCCACCTGCTGGCCAGCTCGTGGCTCAGGCCGCTTATCTCTATCACTATTAATCATTTGTGCACTAGAGAGTCCACCTGCTGGCCGGAGTGGCGGATCAGGCCAACTCGGGCTCAGGCCGCTTATCTCTTACCCCACCCATATGTGTCGAGCGTTGGGATTTCCAACTCACTGAGCTCGCTTCTGGATCACGAGCCAGGAAGTGTAATTGGCATAGGGTTGTGCCCGCAACGCAGGTGCCTAGCCGGTATCCGAGCGTTGGGATTTCCAACTACAGGGCTCGCTTCTGGAACACGAGCCAGGAATATAATATTGTAGCGTGTGCTACGCAATCACGATGAACAATCAATATGCAATGCCATGAACAGATATTTGCGTACCGTTAATTGAAATTAAACGTGACATACAAGCATGATGAGGGTGACGGACCAAGCTTCGTTGTCAAGCTAGGTCAATGGCGTCTAAACGGCTATCCTTTCACCGTTTAGTCTCTTTTACGCTAAAGCATGGTAAATGGCCTAAGACATGGCCCAAATCAAGAGATGCAAGTTTCACTTGCCTATCACCGGGGAGAACGGTTATGAAAGTTCGTTTCCGCGGATGCTAGCCTACGGGGAATCGCTGTTATGGGGAACAATCATCAAAACACAAGTATTTTATTAGGGTTTCATAAAAATTACAATAGGATATGAAAACATCGGTAGATCGATTTCTTACCGAGAGGAGGCGGAAGAAACACTCCGGGGAACCCTAGGACCAGATCTGGAAATGATTGGGGAAGTTTGGAGAAACTAGGGTTTTGGGGGATTTTGGGGATTTGATGGATTTTGGTGAGATTTTGGGGAAGATGAGAAGTAGTTGGAGTGAATGGATGGATTGGATGATGGATTTAGGGTTTGGAATGAAGGATTGAAGCTTGGAGGAAGATGGGGGCTCAATGGGGGAGAAACTAGGGCTTTAGGTCGTGTTGGAGGAAGAAGAAACGTTTGGGTTGGGTATTTATAGGTTGAGCTGGCGGCTGCCCAGAAATTAGGGTTTTAACACAGACTAGTCGGTCAAAGAACAACCACTGACCGACTAGTTTGGCAACTAGTCGGTCGGTCGATCAACTCAGACCGACTAAGTGTAAACAGTAACTCCTGAACGAAAATAGGATTTAGAGTTAGTCGGTCCATGAACAAGTACTGACCGACTAGTTTAGCAACTAGTCGGTCGATGAACGTTCTTAGACCGACTAAGGGTAAACAGTAACTCAACTAAAATTAAGATGATGTGTTAGTCGGTTCAAGAAGCATCGCTGACCGACTAGTTTGCAACCTAGTCGGTCAACCAACCTTCTTAGACCGACTAACGATAAACAGTAGCTTCCTCAGAAAATTAGAAAGCTCACTAGTCGGTCCAAGAAGGATTGCCGACCGACTGGATCGTCATCTAGTCGGTCGGTGCCCCTTCTTATACCGGCTAATGAGCACAGAAAGTTCCGATACGGAGCGCGAGGCCCCGTGATCGAATCCTAAGACTCCTAGGCTTGATCTAATAGTTAGATATGACCGTTATGAAGCCCGTCACAAACGACGTACTTCGAAATCGACGATCCTAAGGAAGAAACGAGAAAATACGACGAATCGATCGAAAATGAAAGTTACGGAGACGCAAACCACACAAGAGGAGAAAATCCACCAAAACATATATTATATTATAATAAATTCAGATACAAGAAAACCAGTCGTTACAGATACCCTTAAGCATACTTTCGTAATGAAATACCTAGGCAAAACAAGGTATTGTCTCGGCTTACAGATTAAACACCTTCATGGTTTAATCCTTTTATACGTATCATATTCTTCATACGCCAGGAGTTTATGAAGAAATATGTCCATTTGCAATCTATTAAAAATGGATGCTTATTTATGACGCCTTCTAGTTGCTGGAAGAGGGGGAGGACATCCTAGGTCCTGAAGAGCCTAACTCTAGTGTACTAGTTACACGCTTTTATCTGGCCACCTGTACGTGTCTTTAATAGAACGTATGCAGTAAAGCTGTTAGCCAGATACAATGCTACCCTGGAGAACACCACTGGACCAAGGATAAGCTGCTTCTACGCAATTTCCAAGGGTCAAGGATCATCATCTAAGGAATATATATCGCATATGTAGGTTTACATATTATTGCGATGACTAAGCACAAATGTCCGGCCGCCTCCTAAAGATCTACACATCATCCTCTAAAGTCTACATCTTTTGAGAAGCTCATCATCCAAGAAGCAAGTCTAGAATACGCTCAGCCAGGTCCAGCAGTACCTTACAGACACAGTGAAGACTGAGTAAGAGAATACATACGTGGAGTCATCTACCAACTTTGAAGAGCGTAACACTCCAGAGCGTCACTGTTTTCCAGTGGCCGCTAGATATGAGTGAAACTTATATAGATGAGTGATGATTGTATTTGCTTTCAGAACATGATGGATGTATAGACGAATATAAAATGATTGTATAGATACATAGGGGATTTGCAAGCCTGAAGCTTGTACAGATCAGGGGAGTTGATAGTAGAGTTGTACTCTTTTCCCTTAGCTATGGGTTTTCCCACTGGGGTTTCCATAGCCAAAGGTTTTTAATGAGGCAACCTCATTTAACTCTGGACCCTGAAGTGTCCACCCCTAATGAAAGCTGAAAGACCTACAAGCATAAGACTTGTATGGATTAGGGGGAGTCACCAGTTGGTTGTACTCTTTTCCCTTAAAGCTGCTGGTTTTTCCCACTGTGTTTTCCACAGCTAAGGTTTTGACGAGGCAACCACAGTGACTCTGGATCCAGAAGTATCTACCTCATTAGCATATTGAATCCTGAAGTATTCATATGATTAACCCAAGGTAATTGAAAGATAAGGGGGAGTGTTGTGAGTTGAGAGAGGCATTTGGCCACCCTCCTCTCATTATCTTCCATTACACCCCACTACTAAGTAGTGGGGGTCCCATGGGCTTCTTACCCCTTTGGTATTCCATATTGTTGAATAAATAGAGGACCATGGCCTTGAGCCATGATTACTCTTTCTTTTGAGTTTCAACAATATTGATTATTTTAAAGTATTAAAAATACATGTTAGACGCAAAAAATTATTTCCTACTTGAATGAATACACACTCTTAACTATAAAAGTTTTTACCATTTAGGTTTCTTCATATTAATTATTGAATGTTATCGATACTTCCTTTTTGAATTAGAAAATTAGTTTTTAATTGATTTTAAATTTAGAAAATTGTTGATTGCAATATTTAATGACCGATTTATTCTAGTGCTAAGTCCATGTCCAAGAGTACAAGATATGACTAACATGCGCCCCGTGACGGGAGCTAATCCGTGACGCTACTCACCGACCCCATAGGGCGATGGTCAAGCACTAACCTCCATATGTGGTGAAGGTATTTGTCGGGTGCATTCAGTCACTCCATAACACTTGAGACCATTGACTACCCCAATCCCACGGGTCAAGTCAAGTGTCGGGTCAAAGTACTGTACTATCTATTTTAAATTCAATCATATGAATTCCATCAGATGTTCAGTCTGTTTGTATTATATCAGATGCGTATGATGCCTTATCAGTACATTCAATAATCTCAACTAATTTCACAGTTTTGGTGATTCAGTAAATAAGTATATAAAGCGTTGAAACGTGCAATCATTCAAAGAAACGAGCATAAAAACGTTTGAACTAAGTAAACGAGGATAAATAAGTTTAAAATATTTTTTAAGGCTAGTAGATATTTTTCGAGATTTCAAAATAATTAACGACCATTTTTTTCTTAATTTATACAACCCAAAAACTAATTTAGAAACGAGAAAACGATTTTTCAATATATTTCAAAGATTTCTCTAGGGCAAAACATACGTCGGAATTCTTCCAACAATGGGTCCAAATGACCATCTCATCTAGTACAACGACATATATTTTTTCGTACGTCAGTGTAGGTGAAAACCTCCAGTTACAAATTTGTAAGCGAAAGTAAGCTTATTAAGTTTTATCTTTAAAAATTTATTGCGAGAAATATAGTTGCCTTTTGACAGTGAAACTAGCACCAGTGAGGCCGTTTCATCGAATCGGATTTTCTGGCTCTTCCCTTGTAATTTTCTGAAGCCTACGCAATATTTTATGAATATATTATATTAACCCTTAATATATATATTAATAATATATTAGATCAACCCTTAATATATATATTAATATATGTATATATAAGCGTATTTTCGTATAATATACCGTATTCACCACGTATCTTTCTCTCTTTCTCTTATGCAGCAGTGGGGTGGGTTTTCTGCCGCTCGTCGTCGACGGAGCAACGGCAGAGGGGACGGAGATCGGCGCAGAGGGTGGCGACGGACGTGGGCAGAGGGCGTGGGTCTCTAGCGGTGCTCACGGCGGCGATTGGATGCGAGGTTCATCGCCGTGAAGAAGAGAATGAAAGGGAATTAGCACGGGGTGCTGGGGAGGCAGTCGCTGGTGACTGTGGGGTGCAGCGGGCGGCGGTGACGTCAGTTAAGCAATAGGGCAGTCTCAGGCGGTAGCGATGACGTTGGGGAAGTGGCGGGTGGCAGTTCTCGCGGGAGGTAGGTAGGTCAGAGGGGCTAGATCTTGGGGTTGTTCTCGGCTTCGGGAGTTCTAGGGGTGTCAGGTTCCGCCGAGAAGGCAACAGGCGGGGTGTTGAGTGGCACACCGGTGGCACATGCAGTGGTGGGATGCGACAGCGGCAGTAGCAGCAGCTGTTGGGGGCTCAGATGTTTCACAGAGGGGTGGAGGGGAGCTGGCGGGTTCACGGCATCGCCGTGGTGAGCGAGGGGCGGTAGCGAGGTGCACGGAGACGGCAGAGGGCGGTGGCAGTCACCGGGAGGTGGAGGAAGCTTGCGGTGGCGAGTTCGGGCTGGCCGCTATGGGTTTGGTAGGAAGAGGGAGGAGGGAGCTGGCGGGGGTTCGGCTATGAGTGGCTCCGGTGGAGCGTTAGGGATGTGGAGCAGGCGGATGAGGGGACGGGCTGAAGCCTCACGGCGGAGGGCGGAGCTGGGGGTCTCCATCGAGATGGGAGGGAGTGGGAGTGGGTTTATTGTCGTAGGTGGGTTCGACTTATGGCTTGTCGTTGAGAAAGGATAGAGAGCTGTGAGTGTTATATAGTTTGAAATCAAAGCATTTATTAAAACTACTTAATAGTAATAGTCAATTTTGTGGTTGAGATCCGAATATTTCGGATCTCACCAACTCTGGCGGTGAGTTTAAAGGGGTGGGGCTAGGGTAAAGGTAAAAGTAAAACGTAATTAGCGATTTGTAATTAGTAAAAATGATATAGTACTATTATTTTAATATTAAAAATATTGTTTTTTCATACGCCTATGAAAAATTCCTAAACAATTACCACGAATTCGTATTGACGCAAGGATTACAAATACGAAGTCTATTTCATAGTTTGAGCTACGAAGATATGAGTTTTGGCCAAAACGTTTCGGTTGTGGGTTTACGGGTTCTAGTTTGATTTGACTCCAGGAAAAATACGAAAATAATACCAGGAGTACTAAATGACTATAGAATCATACTGTAGAAGTTTGAAATTGTTTTGATAACGTTTATATATAAAATTAATTGATACGGCTATATCAGTAACAATTGAATATAAAATATTATATAAATTACTTAAAGATATTTGATGATACCTGAACTTACTAAGATATACCATAACTATTTTAATGATTCAAAATATTTTTATTAAGGATTTTGAAACCATTTTTGATATAAAACTCCTGACAAACCATTTTAAAGTAGTTGAAAAATATAAAAACATGTGAAATACGTAAAAACTCGTATCGATGGATACTGACCATCACATCATACCCACCTTAAAATAATTCCGTCCTCAAAATTTCTCATATTGTAAAAGCTAACATACAAGGTGGTAGAACTCGCGTACAATGAATTTGTATTAAGGGGAACCAAGGGCACGGTGGTTAGGATATGGATGTGATTAGGGTAAGCTGTTTAACAGGTAATAAGTGTAGTGACGAGGCTGGGTGCACTACAGGGGCCGACCACGGAACCGATTCCGCGAGGACTCCACCCACCTACTGCACTGCCGGAGGTGGGAGCTGAGCACAACCTGTAGGGACGAGCTCGCCTGCACAAGGAGCAGCTTGTCAGAAAGGCCGGGTTGGGGTCCAACCCTTAGCCTCTCTGATGCCTAAGTTAGTATTAGGGCTTAAAAGCGGGGGCTAGGCACGTAGGTCGGACTAAGAGTGAGTCGACCTTACGTGACGCGCTATCGTGAAAGAACAAAGATATGGATGACCTTTGCCCTCGTGTTGGGTAATGAGATTCAGAGTTAATTTGCCAACCCCTCCCTAATGGATGCGAAGGGGTATTTATACCTGATGGAGGCGGTTAGGTGAGGCTGACCTAGCGTGCTGACTCGACGTGTTGAGCAGGTCCATCTGTCAGCGGAAGCTTCAGACGAGGATGTCAGGATCTGGCATGTCAGCCATGCTTTTGTCAGACTGTGCAACAGCCAGGGGTGCTTTTGTCAGGGTGTCAGAGCCGAAAGCACCAAGGGTCAGGGGCACAGCGGCCAGGGGGCACTTTGTCAGATTGTCGAGCGGTGGAAGTGTCAGTGGCGTCCTTGTACTCGGTTATTTGTCATGTCCGACGTGCCAAAGTGTCGTCGGAGTGCGTTTGAAAGCGAGGCCGCAGATGTGTCGCTAGGTCGCTCCTGATTGATGACGAGCGATCCGGTCGTACACCTAGCGAGCTATGTCGGGCGAGCTCGGAGGGGAACAGGCGTGCAACCGACAAGGATCGTGGCAGAGTGTGCACTTCCCACTAGTCAAGGCGGAGTGTGCCCTTCCCACTAGTTGAGACAGAGTGCGCCCTTCCACCAATCGTGTTGGACTTTAGGTTCGACGGGTGCCTAGCGGGCCTGGGGGGACAAGTGAGCGGCCTACAAGGTTGGGGCGAAGAGCGCCCCGTCGCTGGTCTAGGTGGCCTTCGTGAAGGAGGGGTGAGCTGGCCGGGCATTCGGCGGGCTTAGATGAAAGGTCAGACTATCACGATATTTAAGTCGTAACAATTGCCCTCGTCATTCGAGTTCGAAGCGGAAGCCCAGTTCGGCTCTGATGATGCACCACCTCCTCCCCTGAAAAAGACGGTTTGGGTTTTGTTCCGTGCTTGGAAGCGGCGGTGGTGGTCTCGGAGTTCCTACCATGCTAGCCATTATTACGATTTGAAAGGGCAGGGGAAATCGAAGAGTCTCCACTGCTGGGAGCGTGATGCGTGGCGAAAGTGACTGTCGTGCCAGTCGAGGCGTCAGCGATGCTCAGATGGGTGCTGTGTGGCAGTGCATCGACGGTCGGGATGGCCTGTAGCTTGCTATAAGTATGGGGATGAGGGGATTGATTGAAAGTTTCTTTCGATTTCGATTTCCCTTCGAGCTTTTCAGTTTTGGTTCATCGCTCGCTGTCGTTGCTACTGATGTCCTCGCCAGAGACCTGCTTTCGATCGCCTCTTTAGCTCAGCGGCTCTGCTAGGTAATTACTTGATACTCTCTGTCGATGGCTTCTTTTGAGCCTGGAGGTAGTAGTGGGGTAGTGAAGGAAGAATCAGTGGAAGAGGAGAGGTGGCAGGGGATGCAAGCGCAGCAGAGGCAGAGAAGGACCCGAACAGACGCGTCGAGTTCGATCGCGGCCATCCGGTGTAGGCCAGACCGGGTTAATATTCGGGAGATTCGTGTGCGGTTTGCCCGTCTGCCTTATGAAGTGCAGCTCCCCAGACTCGAGGAGAGGGTATGTTGGCCCAGCGATAACGAAGTCGGGGTCTTTATTAGGTCCTTTGAGTTAGGGCTCCGCTTCCCAATCAACCCTCATCTTCTCCATCTTTTGAATTTCCTGGAGTTGCCGATCTTCACGTTGGCACCCTGCTCCTTTGGTTTGCTAGTCGGATTTGTTGTCCTATGCCTTGCCAGCACCCTGAGCCCATCCCTGCCGCTGTTTCAGCATTTCTTTGGAGTGAGGAAATAGGGCACATACTACTGCATCTATGTGAGGAAGGGACGTGAACTTATTGTGGGGTGCCGGCCGATGCGAAGGGTTGGATGGAGAGTTTTGTTTTTGTCACGATGCCGGCCGACGTGGTGTTGATGTCAAACTGGGGGGCTTTGAACCCTCTAGTGAGCAAGAAGGTGACCTTGACGGGTGAAGATACAGTGAATGCACAAATTTTGGCGGAGCTACCTGAGGCGGACCACCAACTGGCAAGCTTGACACAGGACGATCGGCTCGCCCAGGATTTTTGGCCCCAAGGTACTTTGACTTTGACGAGCCCTCATGTAGGCTTACCCCGATCTCTCTTTTCTTTGCAGGTGAAGACGTGATGCTTTCACGGGAGGAATGCTGAGGGCGGCTGGTGTGTCGATTGCGAAGAAGACCGACCCTCTGGACAAGGGTAAGAGGGCGATGGACGAGGAGGGGCCAGTGAAGGGGTAGCCCGAAAATGAAGCGTCGAGGTCCCGGCTGTAGAAGAGGCGAACAGGAGGCGACGGACGTCCGAATTGGATGCTCCTCCCCAACGAACTAGCGAGGCCGTACCGGAGGGTCCGTCCAACCAGGGAGGGATCAGCACGGCCCCTGTGCAGAACCTGACAGCGGAGAAGCCCCGCAGGCCGCCCCCGTCGAGAAGTGACCTTACGGGATTCCTCAGTGGGAGATGGGAAGAAAGGCGCACCTGAGTTGCAAGCAAGCACTCGCGCACTTCAAGTCGACAAGGGCTGAGATCGAGGAGTACCAAGCGCACGTGGTGGAGCTGGAGAAGAAGGTCGCCACCAGACTCACCGGCCAGGCTGAGCTGGAGAGCGAGGTAGAGCATGGTAGGGTCAGGATGGGCAAACTGGAGGGGCAAGCGAATGCCGCGGAGGAGGAGCTGGTGATGAGGATGTAGGAATTCCAGCAATTCCAAACGAAGACCTTCATTCCCCCAGCTAGCTCAGGCGAAGAGGAGAGCGCTGGAGAGAGGCTAGGGAGAAGAATTGGAGAAAGGCCGAGAAGAAGGATGAGAGGCATGTCTCCGAAGGATCACAAAGAAGGCCCTAGCTCTTCACCCTCCACTAGAGGTTGATTTTGAGGCATTGGCGGCCTCAGAGGGGGAGGAGGACGAGAAGGAAGAGGGCGCCCCCGCGGTTATCACAGAGGGGCCGAGTACCGGAGACCAAGCGTCGGGCAACGCTACACATGGCGGCCCCAGGGACGGCGAACGGGATGTCTCGTAGGCGCCCTTGTAGGAATTTTGGGACTTCTCTTCCCTTTTTGTTATGGGCTGGTGGGGGCAAACTAGGGGGTCAATGTTGTAAGTTCGCCCCTTGATATTTGCATAATTTAAAGTGCATCATTTTGTAAGTTTTGCTCCGACTTTTGAATAAAATATGAAATTTTGTAATTTCGCTTCCATTGCCTGGTTTAGATTGTGTAACCTAAGTACCAGTAAGAGATACACGCCGCACGGGCAGCAACGCCTTCCCTGGTGGTGGAGGTCGTCGCGGAGCGAGCGCTGGAAGGGAGGAGCGGTCCACTGTAGGTCCCCTAGGTCCCCTGTCGCAAGTTGTCTAGGGGACATCGAGGAGTGGAAGGCGGGCCATCCTGCATGTAAGGGGAATAACATGTCGGCGATCCGTATGTAAGAGGAATAACTCGTCGGGAAGGCGCGGTCCATTGTCGACCGAAGGCCTATCCAACGACCGGGCCAACATGGGACTCCTTTTGAGATGGGGGGAGTGTCTAAAGGCAAATCGATCTTAACGCCCCGGGTTTGTGACGAGAGATCGAATACAAGGGCATCTTGCCCCCTTTCATCCTTCATGGGAGGTGGACTAAGGCTTACTCACTCTCCCATTCCTTTCTTTTTCCCTCCTAAAGGGGGATAGGGGGAGTATTTATAGACGGTGAGGGTAGGTAGTTGCTGATAGCACCAGCTGGTGCTGTGAGTTGGCTTGTCAGGGTCAAGTCATTCGAACCCGCTTTTGTCAGGCGGTGTCAGGCATGAGGCGTCAGACCTGCACTTCTGGCGGAGCATGTCGTCATTAATGGCGGGCTTCCCGAGTGTCCTTTTGAAATGACAAGTCACATCAGGGGCATACTCTATCGAGACAGTGAGTTGATCGAAAGTTTTAGCCCTGCGCAAAGCCTACCCTGGTCTAGGTGCCCGTGTCCTTTTCCCCCAGCTCGGGTGTCGGGGCTCCAGAGTCATTGCTTGAGGGGGAAAGCGAGCGCGTAGCTTGGCTTGTGCCCTTCTCCGGTTGGATGGCAAAGCCTGTAAGCTTGCCTCGGAGACTGTTCTTGAGGGGGGAGTGAGCACATAGCTCGGCCCGTGCCCTACTCTGGTTTGGGTGGCAAGAATGAATGCTGCCCCGGAGTCTTCATTTGAGGGGGGAGGGAGCCGTAGCTCGGCCCATGCCCTTTTTCTCCAGTTTGGGTGGTGAAGCTCCGTAAGCTTGCCCCGGAGTCTTTGAGAGGCCGAGTATTGGGCTGTCGCCTCCCCGCAGTTTCTATAGTCGGATGGGTATTGGGATATCGCCTCCCCGCATTGGTCATTCCGGTTTGGGTGGCAAGGAAGGATCCTGCACTGTAGTCTTTATTTGAGGGGGGAGGGGCCGTAGCTCGGCCCATGCCCTTTTTCTCCAGTTTGGGTGGCGAAGCTCCGTAAGCTTGCACGGGAGTCTTTGAGAGGGTAGTTATTGGGTTGTCGTCTCCCCGCAGCCTCTATCATCGGATGGGTATTGGGTCGTCGCCTACCCCGCATTGGTCATCCGGTTTGGGTGGCGAGGAAGGATCATGCCCCGAAGTCTTTATTTGAGGGGGGAGGGAGCCGTAGCTCGGCCCATGCCCTTTTTCTCCAGTTTGGGTGGCGAAGCTCTGTAGGCTTGCCCCGGAGTCTTTGAGAGGGCGGGTATTGGGCCGTCACCTCCCCGCAGCCTCTATAGTCGGACAGGTATTAGGCCATCGCCTACCCCGCATTGATCATTCCAGTTTGGGTGGCAATGAAGGATCCTGCACCGAAGTCTTCATTTGAGGGGGAAGGGAGCCGTAGCTCGGCCCATGCCCTTTTTCTCCAGTTTGGGTGGCGAAGCTTCGTAAGCTTGCCCCGAAGTCTTTCAGAGGGCGGGTATTGGGCGGTCGCCTCCCCGCAGCCTCTATAGTCGGACAGGTATTGGGCCGTCGCCTATCTCGTATTGGTCATTTTGGTTTTGGTGGCGAGGAAGGATCCTGCCCCCGAAGTCTTCATTTGAGGAGGGGAAGGGAGCCGTAGCTCGGCCCATGTCCTTTTTCTCCAGTTTGGGTGGCGAAGCTCCGTAAGCTTGCCTCGGAGTCTTTGAAAGGACGGGTATTGGGCCGTCGCCTCCCCGTAGCCTCTATAATTGGATGGGTATTGGGCCATCGCCTACCCCGCATATGGCACTCCGGTTTGGGTGGCGAAGCTCCGTAAGCTTGCCCTGGGGTCTTTTATTAAACTGAAATTTTCAAGTGGAGACACCAAAATTTGAAAATATGGCCGAAAAGAATGTAATTATATTAATACTCACGAATTCATTGGTAGTATTTTAGCAAGTGCTCGACATTCCAAGGGTAGGCTAGCTCGCCCCCGTCCAAGGTTGTAAGAATATATGTGGCCGGCCCGAAGATGTCGATGATTTTGTAAGGCCCCTCCCACTTTGGTGCGAGCTTCCCCCGGCGGACGATTTCTGGTTTGAAGGTTGCGTCTCTGAGGACCAGGTCATCGATTCTGAAGCTCCGCTTCCGTACCCTGGAGTTGTAGTGTCGGGCCATCCTCTGGCTGTACCAGATGAGATTCTTCAGAGCTCGATCCCTCACTTCGTCGATAAGCTCAAGGTTGAGGCCGAGGCCCTCCACGTTGATCTCTTCGTCGAAGTATCGAAGCCGAAGAGTTTCCTTGCCCACCTCCACGGGGACGACCGCTTTTGCCCCAAACGCTAGCATGAATGGGCTTTCCCCGGTCGAAGCTTTATGGGTCGTGCGGTATGACCAAAGAATACCCGGTAGTTCGTCCATCCAAGATCCGAGAGTGGCATCGACCTTCTTCTTCAGGGGACCCAGTATGCATTTGTTCGCTGCCTCTGCCATCTTATTGCACTGTGGGTACGCCATGGAAGCGAAGTGAAGGTTGATCCACCATTCTGAGCAGAAGTCCCGGAAGCCCTCGCAGTCGAACTGTCTTCCATTGTCCGTCACGATGGAGCGAGGCACTCTGAAACGATAGATGATGGACTTCCAGATATAGTTCTTCATGTCTCTCCATGTGATGCGAGCCAAAGGTTCCGCCTCGACCCATTTTGTGAAGTAGTCGACGGCGACGACGAGATACTTCCTTCTACCGGAGGCCTCTGGGAAAGACCCGAGAATGTCGAGTCCCCACTTGGCGAAGGGGACCGGACTGAGAATGGGGACCATGTCGGCCGGTGGTGCCGCAGTGTGTCTGCTAAATTTCTGGCATTCTTCGCACTTTTTGACATACCGGGTCGCGTCTTGGACCATGGTCGGCCAGTAGTATCCCATGCGCACTATTTTGTGGGTGATAGTGCGGCCACCGTAGTGGTTTCCGCTGAGGCCTTTGTGCACCTCGTGGACGACCTGTTCGGCCTGGCCTGGCCCCAGGCACTTTAGGTAGGGCAAGACGTCGAGCTCGCGCGACGCCTGTGGTAAAGCACTCCATTGAAGATCACGAATGACAAGTGTAATGACCCCAAAATTCATATACGTGTATTAATACGTATTCTTAGACGTATATATATGCGTATAAATTTTTGGGAGTTCTTATGTATTTTATTTTGTCAAGCTAAAAATTATTTTTAAATAATTTGTATGACATGATTTTATTAAATGAAATATATGGGTGGAATACTAATGTCTTGATGAGTAAGTATTGCATGTGTATTAAGTGTGTATAATTATTTTTCTAAAAGACAAATCCTAATTTTACCTAACTGACACCTCACCCTTTGATGTGTCAATAGCTCCTTGATCCTTACCTAACCCAAGGCTTAGTGGCATGCTTAGAGGATTTTAGGGAAATGAGGTGGCTACTCTAGGAATTAGAAAGAATGTTTTATTCACTCACTCTCTTCCCAAAGATCAGACCGAATTCATCCCTTCACCTTACTCACTCTTAGACATTAGGGGGTCTGAGCACCCATAGGGCTACGCCACCCTCACTCTGCACACACCCGTAGCATCCCTGTCGTCGTTTGGTCGCCGTTGCTCATTCTGGGAGCTTGTGGAGGAGAAGAAGGAATTAGAGAAGGAGAAAGGGTTTGAAGAAGGAGGAGCCATATGGATTTGGGCTACCCCCTTATCTCTCATCACCCCTAAGGTAGGATTCCATCTCCAACTAGTATTAGAGTTTCATGGTTAGTTTCATGGTTGTTGTTGTTTTGGTCTCACCTTTTCTTATGTTAATCCTGAGTTTTGTATGGTTGTGCGCGGTGAGTAATACTCAGTTTTGTATGGTTGTGCGTGGTGAGTAATCCTGAGTTTTGTATGGTTGTACGCGGTGAGTAATCCTGAATTTTGTATGGTTGTGCGCGATGAGCAATCCTGGGTTTTGGGTGGTTTTGTGCGGTGAGCAATTCTGGACAGATTTACGTGCTGATTGTTCTGCTTAGTCCTCCCAATCTAAAATTGCGTTTGCTCTGAAATTTTTATGGCTTAAAGATTGATTGTTATCTATAACTTTCATGTTGTGAACTTTTACTAATTCGGCCTGTAATTAGGATTAATAATTCCATCTTTACAACATGTCAGAATTTCATCCAGTCTGAACACAGTTTGGCAAAACGTAGATCAGTCTCTGCACACTCCATAGAAATTGATGAACTTAGTCTCGTTGGAAAGATAACAACTTTTTCTACAACTTTTTGTGAGTGCACATTTTCGAGATTCTAATTCTAACATGTCGTAAACTAGAAATCTTTACAGCTCTTAAAATCTGTCTGAAAAACAGATTCGTCAGGTCTTACCAAACAATTCACCATAAATCACTCAGTTCATATTTCTGCATGAACATTTATAGGTGAATCCAGCACAACTATATCTACAACTTTCATTTGTATCGTATGTGCATGTTTAATACAAAATTATAGAGAAATGTGCTTCTTAATCTGACTGTTCTGTTTTTCCAGCAAGCTGAAAGATTTGAATGTTGGTTTAAGCTCTTTTTGAAGTTAACATTTCCATCAATGTTCTTAATTATTTCTGTTACATGGTGATATGCGGTTTATGTTCTTGATACATGCAAAATGATGATGTGAACATGGTTATACGTTTTATGAGAAATGAGAAAGGGAATGCACAAGGCGATGCATGTCACAAATATTTGATGAACTGTGGAAAGAAAAGAAATGGAAAGTGTTATGTTTCATGAAAATGACTAAGTCCTCTTAAAGGAGGGTGACATGGGTTTGGGGGAAACACGGGTAAATTAAAGGAGTTAAGGAGCAGACAGATGATATGAATTCTCACCCGCTGTATCACTCCTGGAAGGGCGAGTTGAAAGGGTTGGAGAGGCCGCTGGTGTACTCGTGATGCACCATGACGGTAATTGATGGTTTACTCCGTTTGTCCGACAGAAAAACCGAGCAGGTCTCGCTCCAGTACCTTGCCCCGTTCGGGTACGGAGTTGCGAGAGGCCCCCTCCGGTGCCCGTGTTGCTGGTTGGGGTACCACTTTTCACCCACCCTAGGTGAAGTCCGACTATTTAGCATCCTACGATTTATCTGGGTTCCAAAATGATAACCAATGAATTAATTGTTAATCCTTATTACTCTTGTAGCAATGGTAAATGTATGCGTTGTTTACTTGTTTTTCTTTACTATGGTTCTTTTATGTTGTATATCATTGTTGTACACCTTACCTGTTGCACGTGCACGCTTTCACATGTTCATAAGTATAGTTGTTACTTCCTTTACTATAATAGATGTTTATGTCATGACATACACACTGCCTGTTCACGTGCACCCTTTCTACACTTCATGTAAGGACTAGTTGAGATATGGAATTCCTACTGGGTCACGCGTTGACGTGCCCCACCATTGACTTTTCAGATTGGTTCTTTGAGTTGGAGGCATTTGGCTCAGTTGGTTGGATTTGCGGGTGGTGAGAAGTGTGGATGACTTGGGAGTGTTGTTGTATTTGGGTGAGATGTGAGTTTTTGTACATTATTGAGATGTTGGTAATATTGTATATGGATTTGTATAAGGAAGTTGTATATGAACAGTTTCATTTATATACATCAGTGCTTGAGTTGTTGGTTCTCTTGTGTTTTGGATTGACTAGAACGCTATATGTTCTATCCCAGCAGTGCGCAGTGGACCTGCTTGTGTTTGTAATTTCGTATTTTCTTCGTAGCACCCGTCTCTTTGGGAATACCTGATACGGATTCGTACTTATCGGGTATCACGTGGAGCGGGGCGTTACAGGTGGCGGCCCATGCAGGTCTCCGCACTGCGGCTGTGTAAGGGTAGTGTGTGTAGTGTTCCAGAAGTAGTTTAGTCTTAAGATGGGTAGGAGTTCTGCCTTAAGATAGATCCCTGATATCAGAAGTTTGAGGTATAGAGCCCTGAGGGTAGACACTAGAGTGTTGACTGAGTAAGAATGTCTGTATATATCTATGTGTGTATGTATGTGTACCTATACATTTGTAGCTCTATATGTGTTGAATATGGCTTGTCGAGTATATTGAGATGATATACTCATGTACATATGACTATGGTATATGTATGAATGATTATATGACTATGTGATTGTATTTGAAGTATATGTGTTAATATATGGTTGACTTATGAGTATTGTGTATAATTGGGTTATATACTTGATTGAGGCGCAGGTAGTTTATAGTTGTATTGTGTAGTGGCTATATACTATATGTGATGTATGCACATGTAGAGTGTGCAGAAGCATGTGTTGATCTTTGAGTTCCACCCATGTATGTGTGGCTATGTCTTAAGAGTATTAGTTCTATGTGTTGATATATGTGATGAGTATATGATATATGTATGGCCGTAAGCTGGTACGCTTACACCTGTATATGGATGAATATAGTTTTGTATGGTTATCTATGTGTATTGATATTGATATGATAAAACTTGTGTGATGGTACATCTGTGAATGTTGGATCGGTACTAGGAGACATACTGATTGTATGTCAGAGTATAGAGGTGCATGCGTATATATGTTAATATATGGTGACCTATGAGGAGTGTGTATTATGGACCTACATAGTTAATTGAGCTCTAGGCGATGTATAGATATGGCATGATGTCTGTGTTTGTTATATGTGGTGTATGTGTACATGCTGATTGTGAAGATCCATGTGTGAATCTTTGTGTTCCGCTCAGGTATGAGTGGGCATGCCCTATGTGTATTAGTGTTATGTGTTTGATATATATATATATATATATATATATATATATATATATATATATATATATCTTGAAGATGTATATGGTTGCATGTCTGGCTGTAAGTGGATACGCTTACACCGGTGTTTGGATAGATATATCATTAGGTGAGTATCTGTATGTATTGATATTGTTGTATGAGACCTTTATGTGATGACATGTATATGTGTGCTTGGATATATGCTAGGAGACATACAAGGTTGTATGTCTATATCTATATATAGATATACGTGTGTATGTTTGTACAAAACCATGAATGCGTGTACTGTGAGATGATATAAGTGTTGATATATGAATGTGTTTATATATAAGTTTGGGATAGATTGACCATATATATCTCTATTCACCCTTAGCTATGTCCTGAGTTGGAAAGTCCGAGGACGGACTTTGTTTTAAGGTGGGTAGGACGTAATGACCCCAAATTCATATACGTGTATTAATACGTATTCTTGGACGTATATATATGCGTATAAATTTTTGGGAGTCCTTATGTATTTTATTTTGTCAAGCTAAAAATTATTTTTAAATAATTTGTATGACATGATTTTATTAAATGAAATATATGGGTGGAATACTAATGTCTTGATGAGTAAGTATTGCATGTGTATTAAGTGTGTATAATTATTTTTCTAAAAGACAAATCCTAATTTTACCTAACTGACACCTCACCCTTTGATGTGTCAATAGCTCCTTGATCCTTACCTAACCCAAGGCTTAGTGACATGCTTAGAGGATTTTAGGGAGATGAGGTGGCTACTCTAGGAATTAGAAAGAATGTTTTATTCACTCACTCTCTTCCCAAAGATCAGACCGAATTCATCCCTTCCCCTTACTCACTCTTAGACATTAGGGGGTCTGAGCACCCATAGGGCTACGCCACCCTCACTCTGCACACACCCGTAGCATCCCTGTCGTCGTTTGGTCGCTGTTGCTCATTCTGGGAGCTTGTGGAGGAGAAGAAGGAATTAGAGAAGGAGAAAGGGTTTGAAGAAGGAGTAGCCATATGGATTTGGGCTACCCCCTTATCTCTCATCACCCCTAAGGTAGTATTCCATCTCCAACTAGTATTAGAGTTTCATGGTTAGTTTCATGGTTGTTGTTGTTGTGGTCTCACCTTTTCTTATGTTAATCCTGAGTTTTGTATGGTTGTGCACAGTGAGTAATCCTCAGTTTTGTATGGTTGTGCGCGGTGAGTAATCATGAGTTTTGTATGGTTGTGCGCGGTGAGTAATCCTGAATTTTGTATGGTTGTGCGCGATGAGCAATCCTGGGTTTTGGGTGGTTTTGTGCGGTGAGCAATTCTGGACAGATTTACATGCTGATTGTTCTGCTTAGTCCTCCCAATCTAGAATTGCGTTTGCTCTGAAATTTTTATGGCTTAAAGATTGGACTGTTATCTATAACTTTCATGTTGTGAACTTTTACTAATTCGGCCTGTAATTAGGATTAATAATTCCATCTTTACAACATGTCAGAATTTCATCCAGTCTGGACACAGTTTGGCAAAACGTAGATCAGTCTCTGCACACTCCATAGAAATTGATGAACTTAGTCTCGTTGGAAAGATAACAACTTTTTCTACAACTTTTTGTGAGTGCACATTTTCGATATTCTAACTCTAACATGTCGTAAACTAGAAATCTTTACAACTCTTAAAATCTGTCAGAAAAACAGATTCGTCAGGTCTTACCAAACAATTCACCATAAATCACTCTGTTCATATTTCTGCATGAAAATTTATAGGTGAATCCAGCACAACTATATCTACAACTTTCATTTGTATCGTATGTGCATGTTTAATACAAAATTATAGAGAAATGTGCTTCTTAATATGACTGTTCTGTTTTTCCAGCAAGCTGAAAGATTTGAATGTTGTTTTAAGCTCTTTTTGAAGTTAACATTGCCATCAATGTTCTTAATTATTTCTGTTACATGGTGATATGCGGTTTATGTTCTTGATACATGCAAAATGATGATGTGAACATGGTTATACGTTTTATGAGAAATGAGAAAGGAACTGCACAAGACGATGCATGTCCCAAATATGTGATGAACAGTGGAAAGAAAAGAAATGGAAAGTGTTATTTTTCATGAAAATGACTAAGTCCTCTTAAAGGAGGGTGACATGGGTTTTGGGGAAACACGGGTAAATTAAAGGAGTTAAGGAGCAGACAGATGATATGAATTCTCACCCGCTGTATCACTCCCGGAAGGGCGAGTTGAAAGGGTTGGAGAGGCCGCTGGTGTACTCGTGATGCACCATGACAATAATTGATGGTTTACTCCGTTTTTCCGACAGAAAAACCGAGCAGGTCTCGCTCCAGTACCTTGCCCCGTTCGGGTACGGAGTTACGAGAGGCCCCCTCCGGTGCCCGTGTTGCTGGTTGGGGTACCACTTTTCACCCACCCTAGGTGAAGTCCGACTACTTAGCATCCTACGATTTATCCGGGTTCCAAAATGATAACCAATGAATTAATTGTTAATCCGTATTACTCTTGTAGCAATGGTAAATGTATGCGTTGTTTACTTGTTTTTCTTTACTATGGTTCTTTTATGTTGTATATCATTGTTGTACACCTTACCTGTTGCACGTGCACGCTTTCACATGTTCATAAGTATAGTTGTTACTTCCTTTACTATAGTAGATGTTTATGCCATGACATACACACTGCCTGTTCACGTGCACCCTTTCTACACTTCATGTAAGGACTAGTTGAGATATGGAATTCCTACTGGGTCACGCGTTGACGTGCCCCACCATTGACTTTTCAGGTTGGTTCTTTGAGTTGGAGGCATTTGGCTCAGTTGGTTGGATTTGCGGGTGGTGAGAAGTGTGGATGACTTGGGAGTGTTGTTGTATTTGGGTGAGATGTGAGTTTTTGTACATTATTGAGATGTGGGTAATATTGTATATGGATTTGTATAAGGAAGTTGTATATGAACAGTTTCATTTGTATACATCAGTGCTTGAGTTGTTGGTTCTCTTGTGTTTTTGATTGACTGGAACGCTATAAGTTCTATCCCAGCAGTGCGCAGTGGACCTGCTTGTGTTTGTAATTTCGTATTTTCTTCGTAGCACCCGTCTCTTTGGGAATACCTGATACGGATTCGTACTTATCGGGTATCACGTGGAGCGGGGCGTTACAACAAGGCTCGACGATCACGAATGACGGGGCTCGCCTCTCGATCTTCTTAGCTTCCAGCCACTCCTCAGTCAGGGCCCCCGTCTCCAGGTACTTCATTATCGGGCTCATCCAAGTCGTCGTCTGATTGACACACATTAATTCGTCTTCTTCAACGGTGGGTGCCAACAGGTTCTCGACGTAGATGGCCTTCCCAATCTCGGCGGGGGAGGAGGAGGCCAGCTTTGACAGGGCGTCGGCCCGGAGATTGTTGGAGCGAGGTCGGTGCCGTACCTCCGCTCTCTTGAACTTCTTGAGTTCGTCCTGGGTGCGCTTAAGGTATCGTTTCATCATCTCCTCCTAGGCCTCGAAACTCTCTTGGACCTGCTGAATGACGAGCCGTGAGTCGCTCAGCGGTAGCACATTCGTCTCCACCATCGATCTGCATAGCTTCAACCCATTGACCGCGGCTTCAAATTCCGCGACATTGTTGGTCACCGGGAAGCTAAAGCACAGTGCGTACTCCAGCAGGCATCCGTCAGGAGTTTGGATGACGATGCCTGCTCCCGTTCCGAACCCCGTGGCCGACCCGTTGACGTAGATGGTCCATAATTCGCCCACTTCTTCTTGGGCGGGCTTCAAGGGTTCGGCCACTTCCAGCGCTCTTTGACATGCAGCGGTCGGCTGAGCGCTTAGCGGTTCTTCGGGAAGATCTCTGATGGTGCACTCCACCATGAAATCTGCCAGTGCTTGGCCCTTGATCGCCGTTCAGGCCTTGTAGACTATATCGAACTCACTGTGCTCGACGCTCCAGTTAAGCATTCTGCCTGATCGCTCCAGCCTTTTCAGGTTCTTCTCGAGCGGCAGGTTGGTATGGACAGCAATGGGGTGAGCTTAGAAGTATGGCCGGAGCTTCCTTACCGTCGTGACGAGACAGTAGTAGGCGACATTCTCTATGGGGCTATAACGGATCTCTGCGTCCCGGAGCACCCGGCTCGCATAGTAGACCGGTCGTTGTATGCCCTTCTCTACCTTGATCAGGATCGAGCTGATGACCTCTTTACTGGTGGCCAGGTACAGTCCCAGCTATTCTCCCTCTTCGGGCTTCCCGAGTAGCGGCGGGCTTTGTAAATATGCTCACAGCTCAGCGAATGCTAGGGTGCAAGCGGCGTCCCACTGGATCACCCTTCTATCAAATTTCTCCTCGGTGAGGGCCTTCCAAAGGACTCTGAAGAACTGGAGTGACCTCTCTGCAGACTTCGACAGGAGCCTCCCCAGGGTGGCGACCCTGTCGTTAAGCTGCTGCAAGTCTCGAATGGTTCACGGTTGTGTTATGTTGATAAGGGCCGACACCTTGTCTGGGTTCGCTTCAATTCTTCGCTTCGTTATCATGAAGCCAAGAAACTTCCTCGATTGCACGTCGAAGATGCACTTCGCCGGGTTCAGCCTTAGATCATACTGGCGCACCTTCTGGAAGGTTTCTTTCAGGTCGACGAGGTGGTCCGGAGCCTTATTGCTCTTAACCAGCATGTCGTCGATGTAGACTTATAGATTCCTCCTGGCCTGTGAGCGGAAGATCTTGTCTACCATCCGCTGGTAGTTCGTCCCAGCCTTCTTCAATCCAAACGGCATCTTCGTGTAGCAAAAGGTGCCATCATCGGTGATGAAGGACGTCTTCTCCTCATCCTCCCTCGCCATCGGGATCTGGTTGTAGCCCGAGAATGCTTCCATAAAATTCAGCAACTCATAACTGGACACCTGGTCGACCAGATGGTCGATCCTCAATAGCGGGAAGCTATCCTTCGGGCACACATTATTAAGATCCATTAAGTCGACGCACATGCGCCACTTCCTGCTGGCCTTCTTTACCAAGACGACGTTGGCTAGCCACTCCAGATAGCTCACCGGCCTGATGAACTTGGCCTGGAGAAGGCGTTCTACCTCTTCGCCGGCTACCCTCCTCTTCTCTCCTCCCGCGCTCCTCTTCTTTTGCCGGACCGGTCGGGATTTTGGGTCCGCGTTCAGCTTGTGGGAGATCACCGCGGGATCCACTCCGGGCATGTCCGAGGGCGACCATGCGAATACGTCCACGTTCTCTCTGAGGAGGTTGATCAGGTCCGCCCTCAGAGAGGTCGGTGTGCCAATGGAGACAGTCCTGCCTTCCTCTATGGCCACGGGTACTTCTTCGACTTCCTCCGCAGGGGTTGATCGCTGGTCGCAATAATCCTCCAGTTCGTCGAGGAGGTCGACCGATAAGGCTTGATTTGGGGCCTTATGGTTGGTTGATCCCACGTAGCAGCTCCGGGACAGCTTTTGTCTCCCCCCGCACATGGCCTACCCCTCGCGGAGTTTGAAACTTAACCATCTGGTGCAACAGGCTGGGGAGTGCTTCGATGGCAGTCATGTATGGCCATCCTATGATCCCATTGTATGCCGATGTAATGTTGACAACAACGAACTGCGTTATGCACGTGGCGACTCCCAGCTCCTCCCCCAGTGACACCGGCAGTGTGATTACCCCGGCAATGGGAACCGAGTGGCTGGTGAAGCCGGCGATGGGTTCCGTGCAAGGCCTTAAGTCCACCGGCTTCAGCCCCATCTTCTCAACGGTTGACATGAACAGAATATCGCAGGAGCTTCCAGTGTCGATCAGGAGGCGGCTAATGATTGACGTCCCAATCTGGGCCTCGATGACGATGGCGTCGTCATGCAGTAGCTAAACCCACTACAGATTGTCATCCGAGAAAATTGATGGGAGGTCGAGCCACCCTCCTCCATTTCACCCCCTCACCAAGGCCTGCCGCCATCACCTGCCGAGCGTATGCCTTCTTGCCCATAGATGACACGCCCCCTAAGGACGGTCCACCGCATACCACATCTATGCGCATGACTGCTCTCAGCGGGTGAGGCTCCTCCTGTTCGTTGATTGGGGGTGGGTCCGGCCTCCGTGCTCCTCGCGAAGATCTCTCTTCTCGGATCGGCCTCCTACCCTCGATGAAGCCCCCAAGGTGTCCTACATGGATCAACCACTCGATCTCCCTTTTCAACGTGAAGCACTTGTCGGTATCATGACCGTGATCCCAATGGTATTGACAATACTTCTAGAGATCTCTCTTCGCCGGATCCGACCTCAACTCTCAAGGTGGGTCCGGAAGCAGCCCGGCCCTTGTCGCCGCGGCCAACACCTCGATCATCGGGGCATTAAGCTGCGTGTATTAGGCCACTGGGGTCCCTCCAGCCTCTGGATCGCCCGCACGGGTTCTCTGGCGGCCACAAACTCCTGCACCTGTCCGGGATGATCTTGCGGACAATGTCCATCTGGGTCGCGCCTAGGTTGAACAAGTTGGTCACGACCCCTAGGCCTCTCCTCCTTCCTCGGCCTGGGGTTGGGCCGAAGTTTAATGCGGGGTGCTCCTGCCCTGGCGGCCTCCTTCTTTGTTCCAAGGGCATCCTCGCTTAGTGTGTATCTCTCTGCCTGGACGATGAGTTCGTCAAAGTCGACAGGCGGGTCTCGTAGGAGGGACTTGTGAAGGCTTCGACTAGTCAGTCCTGCCTTGAAGGCCATCATGATCAGCTCGTCACCGCAGGCAACCACGATTAGCTTCTCATCTTAGAAGTGACGTAGGTATTTTTCGATTGTCTCCCCTTCCCTCTGGACGATCATGAACAGGTAGTCGGTGGGTTTCTTCCTGGTGCGCCCTGCCCTGAACTGCTGGTAGAATTTGTGAGATAGATTGCCAAAGCTCTCAATGGACTGGGCGGGCAGTCCATGGTACCACTCCAGGGCTAAATCCAGCAGACTCTGCTGGAATCCTCGGCAAAGGAGTGTGTCGTCTACGTCCATCATCTCCATCGCCCCTCGGTATTGCTGCATGTGGTGAGAGGGTCGCCTCTCCCATTGTAGACCGCCAGCTAGGGGGCCTTGAACCTCGAGGGTCTCGGGGCCGAAGTTATCCATCATACCAATGGTGTGGCCTCCTCGGAGTAAGTGGGGCGCCCGGGGGCACGCTCCCTCCGTCTCTCTGGGGTTCGACTCCGGCTTCGGCCTTGCTAGTGACGGTCGCGCCGCTCCGGTGAGTGAGGTTGCCGTCGTGGGGGCTCCTCCCCCGTGGTGGGGATCCAATAGACGGCGAGCTACGTGCGTTCCTCTGTCGTTGGCCCGAGGTCGATGCCTCCGGGATCTCCTGGTACTCCATGTTCCCCGTCGGAGCCTCTCGCGCTCTGCGACGAGGAAGCGAAGCTGCTAACGGATGGCTTACTCGTCAAAGAGATCTGGGGTTTGCTCCCGCTGCCTCTCTGAGGTGCGGCTTCGGTCCCGGCCTCGTTGGCGACGGTCTCCCCGCTCCGGGGAGGGGGACCGTCGCGGAGGGATCCTCCCTCGAGGTGGGGACCCGGCGGACGGCGGTCTATGCGTGTTCCTGCGCCGTTGGCCCGAGGTCGACAACTCTGGGATCTCCCGCTTCTCTACGTTCTCCCGCCGGAGCCTTTCGCGCTCCGCAATGATGAAATGGAGCTAGCGACGAGCGGCTTCCTCGTCGAGGCGAGCTTGCTGGCGGCCTCTGTCACTTCATCTTGTCGTCTTTGATCTGCAGCCGCTTCTTCCTAGCGCCTGCACTATCGCGCAGCCTCCACCTCTTTGTCCAAGAGCCTTTGCTGGGCCGATATCTCGTCAGCGAGCCCTCTCTGCCCCACTTCTTCTTTGAACTGAGGATGAAGATTTCACCTCACGTTCGGGGGCTCTGAGGGGCCGGGGGCGCTTCGGCCCTGGTCGCCACGAAGCCTTCCATCATCTTAGTGAAGGCCTCGAAGCTTTGTTGTACAGCACGGGCCGAGGCCTGGACAGTCTCGACCTCCGCCTCGAGGGGCGAATTAGTCGCGAGAGTCCTTGGGTGAGAATGTGATTCTTGGTCCATGGGGTCTTTGCCGTGGTTGGGGTTCCAGTTGATGGGTATAGAGTTAGACATGGGTGTGACCCTTCGTTCCCACAGACGGCACCAATTGTTGTGGGGTAGAACTCGCGTACAATGAATTTGTATTAAGGGGAACTAAGGGCACGGTGGTTAGGATTTGTATGTGATTAGGGTAGGCTGTTTAACAAGTAATGAGTATAGTGACGAGGCTGTGTGCACTATGAGGGCCGACCACGGGACCGATTCTGTGAGGACTCCACCCACCTACTGCACTGTCGAAGGTGGGAGCTGAGCACAACCTGTGAGGACGAGCTCACCTGCACAAGGAGCAGCTTTTCAGAAAGGCCGGGTTGGGGTCCAACCCTTAGCCTGCCTAAGTTAGTATTAGGGCTTAAAAGCAGGGGCTAGGCACGCAGGTCGGACTAAGAAGTGAGTCGATCTTACGTGACGAGCTATCGTGGAAGAACAAAGATATGGACGACCTTTGCCCTCGTGTATGGGTAATGAGATTCAGAGTTAATTTTCCAACCCCCCTCCCCGATGGAGGCGAAGGGGTATTTATACCTGATGGAGGCAGTTAGGTGAGGCTAACCTGGTGTGCTGACTCGATGTGCTGAGCTGGACCATCTATCAGCGGAAGTTTCGGACGAGGATGTCAGGATCTGGCGTGTCAGCCATGCTTTTGTCAGACGGTGCAATGGCCAGGGGTACTTTTGTTAGGGTGTCAGAGCCGAAAGCACCAAGAGTCAGGGGGCGCATTGGCCAGGGGGCACTTTGTCAGATTGTCGAGTGGTGGAAGTGTCAGTGGCGTCCTTGTACTAGGTTATTTGTCGTGTCTGACGTGCCAAAGTGTCGTCGGAGTGCGTTTGAGGAGCGAGGCTGCAGATGTGTCGCTAGGTCGCTCCTGATTGTTGACGAGCGATCCGGTCGTACGCCCAGTGAGCTACGCCCGACAAGCTCGGAGGAGAACGGGCGCACAATCGGCAAGGATCGTGGCGAAGTGCGTCCTTCCCACTAGTCGAGGTGGAGTGCGTCCTTCCCACTAGTTGAGGTGGAGTGCGCCCTTCCACTAGTCATGTTGGACTTTAGGGTCGACGGATGCATAGCGGGCCTGGGGGAACAAGTGAGCGGCCTACGAGGTTGGGGCGAAGAGCGTCCTGCCGCTGGTCTAGGTGGCCTTCGTGAAGGAGGGGCGAGCTGGCCGGGCATCCGGCGGGCTTGGATGGAAGGTCGGACTATCACGATCTTTAGGTCGTAACACAAGGAAACTACGATACAAAGACACTTAAGATATATGAAACTAAGATACAGTGAATAAATGAGGATGTCGATTGTGCATCTCGTCTTCTCATTCCTAGGTGGATTCACTGGATGAGTCATGTCATCACATCACTCTAACGAGGTCAACAACTCTATTCCTGAGAGTCTTCTGACGTTGATCCAGAATCTGTACTGGTTGTTGCTCATAGGTAAGATCTGGTCGCACTGTGGTCTCTAAATGATCAACCACATGCATAGGATCACTAATATAACGACGCAGCTGAGAGACATCAAACACATCATGCACTCCCTCCAGTGAAGGTGGTAACACTAAGCGATATGCCACTTCTCCAACTCGCTCCGGTACATCGAAGGTTCCAATGAATCTCGGACCGAGCTTTCCACTTCTTCCAAATCGTATCAGTCCTCGATTCGTAGATATCTTCAGAAATACATGATCTCCATGTTGAAACTCCAAATGATGACGCTTGGCATTGGCCCTGTGTTTGTATGGGTCTTGTGCAATGCGAAGTCTGTCTCTGATGGTATGCAGCACGACAATAGCTTCTACAATCAACTCAAAACCCAAAAGTTCTCGATCTCCAATGTCATCCCAACTCCATAGAGAACGACATTTTCTTCCATAAAGTGCTCCAAATGGGGCCATTCCGATACTTGCTTGGTCGCTATTGTTGTATGCAAACTCTAAGTGCAAGTGATCTTCCCCAAGCCTTTGAAGTCAAGCATGCAAGCTCTTAGCATAACCTCGAGTATCTGGATGGTGTGCTCTGATTGTACATCTGTCTGTGGGTGATACTCAGTGCTGAAACTCAGACTGGTACCAAGATTCGACTGCAGACTCTTCCAAAAGCAAGAATTGAATCTCGTGTCTCGATCAGAGACAATACTCACTTGGACTCCATGTAATCTCACGATTTCTTGCACGGTTATCGTTCATATCACGACATATACTAGGAAGGAGTTATAAAGTATAGAAATAGTCATTACCTCCATATACTTCTTCGCGAGTAATTCAGTTGGTTGTCCTACTCGGAATGGTATGAAATGTGCCGACTTGGTTAATCGATCAACGATCACCCAGATGGCATCATTCTGCTTCGTACTCCGAGGTAGTCTAGTGACAAAGTCCATGGTGATGTGTTTCCATTTCCACTCGAGAATAGGCAGTGGTTAAAGCAATCCTGCTATGCGATGGTGTTCAGCCTTCACTTGTTGACATACAAGGCATTTGGCGACGCTTCAAGCAATGCTTCTATTCATTCCATGCCACCAAAAATTCAGACGAATATCATTTTATGTTTTGGTGCCACCATGATGAATGGAGTATGGGGAGATATGTGCTTCATTCATCAGCTCTTCTCTGATATCGCCTGAGGGCACACAGACTCTGCTGCCATATCTCAAAGGTCCATCTTTATGGATAAGAAAATCCGTTCGAAGATTCGATTTCACTTTTGCCTTGATCTCTTGCAGCTTTGCATCTCCAGCTTGAGCGGCTTTGATTCGGTCGATGATGGTCGACTGAATTTGTAAGTTCATCAATGAGGTCGTAATCTTATGTAGGATGACTTCAATGTCCCTTCTTCGCATAGTTTGTTGTAGTCGCTTCTGAGCTGTAATAATCATGATAGCCGGAAGTCGAATCAATGCTCCAGGTACAACATTAACCTTCCCAGGGTGATATGGAAGGTCGATGTTATAGTTAGACATGAGTTCTAACCATCTGCATTGCCTCATGTTCAGCTCCTTTTGTGTGAAGATATACTTCAAACTTTTGTGGCCGGTGAAGATCTTCACTTGCTCGCCTAATAGAAAATGTCTACAAATCTTCAGAGCCAAAATAACTGGCGCTAGCTCCAGATCATGAATCAGATAATTCTTATCATGTATCTTCAATTGTCAAGAAGCATATGCCACAACATGACAATATTGATGTAGTACGCATCCAAGATCCTCGCTGGATGCGTCACAATATACTTCAAATACTCCAGTTCTGTCTGGTATGGTCAGAACCGGTGTAGTCGTCAGCTTCGTCTTCATCCTCCGAAAGCTTGCTCACAAGTTTTAGACCAAATGAACTTGATGTCCTTCCTCGTCAGGCGAGTTATGGGTTCATCAATCTCAGAGAAGTCTTGGATGAATCGGCGGTAGTAGTTAGCCAATCCAAGAAAACTTCAGATGTCCGAAACTGATCGAGGGGTTGTCCAATTTCTAACAGATGCAACCTTTTCAGGATCGACAGAAATATCATCTCTAGATACCACATGCCCAAGAAATGGTCAAGCCAAAATTCACATTTGCTGAACTTTGCATATAGTCGATGACGGTGCAGAATCTACAATACGATCCACAGGTGTTCAACATGATCCTCCTCGCTTTTTGAATAGACCAGAATGCCATCAATAAAGATCACTATGAATTTATCTAAGAACTCATAAAGGATAATGTTCATGAGGTTCATGAATACTACTGTCGCATTGATTATGCCAAAAGGCATAACCGCGAATTCGTAGTGTCCATACTTGGTTCGAAAAACCGTCTTGGATATGTCGTCCTTCTTGACCTTCACTTGGTGATATCCACTTCAGATATCTAGCTTGGACAAGACTCAAGATCCACCAAGTTGGTCAAAGATGTCGTCGATGCATGGCAGTGGATATTTGTTCTTCACGGTGACCTTATTCAGCTCTCGATAATCCATATATAATCTTCTCGATCCATCCTTCTTCTTGACCAATAGGACTGGTGCACCCAAGGAAGATACACTGGGATGTATCCATCCTTTCTGCAATAAGTCGTCCAGTTGAGTACGAAATTCCTCCAATTCCGCTGGTGCCATACGATAGGGAGCTTTGGAGATAGGTTGAGTGCCAGGCATAAGATCAATGGTGAATTCGAGTGCTCGATCAGGCGACAATCCCGAAATTTCTTTAGGGAATATGTCGTCGAATTCTCGAACTACTTTGGGCTTCTCAGGTTCAGCTAGCATAGATGCCATCATCATCTCCATAGGCTTGGCCCGAAATTGAATATGCCCAAGCAAACGGCTTCCACTCGCAAATCCGAACACTGGATGATCGGGACTTCAAACACTGCCTTCTTTCTGCGACAATCGATGGTAGTGTAAAAAGTCTCTAACCAATCCATTCCGAATACTGCATCAAAGCTTGACATGTCGATTATCATGAAGTCAGCGAAGAGCTTGAGACCACATATCACCAGAGGACATGATCGACATCCACCAGAAGTCTTCACTACGCCATTCCCGGTGTTGATGTTCCATCGATTGAAAAGGGGGTCGATATGAATGGAATGTGTTGTAGCGAATTTTTGTGATAAGAAGCAATGTAATGCTCCAGAATCAAAGAGGGATAAGGCTGGTGTAGATGCTACTAAGACGATACCTAGAGTATGATAAGGTAAACCTAGCAGTGTATAGTAAAGCAATGAACATCTCGTTAAACTAAGGGAGGAAGGTCTTAGATGTTACCTGTGATAACTGGCTCAGTAGCATCAGCTACCTCAGATGTCATGGTGAATGCTTGGCGCTTTGGCTGGGCCTGTTGGAATGCCATTTGCTATGGAGGTAAGGGTGGTCCATGCGATGTCGTCAGAGTCACTGGTTAGTTGATGTGATGTGGGCAATCTTTGACAGAATTTTCAGATGATCCACATGCCAAGCATTGCTTTAGTAGCATACGACAGTCCTTCTTGATATGCCCCGGTCGGTTGCAATGGAAGCACATCACCGTGGTTTGATTGTTGTTCGGAGTAGCTGGTTGGTTGTTTGCTGGAGCAGCAGGATGGTTGTTGTTCAGAGCGGCAGACCTCTTGAAATTAATAGTCTGCATTGGTCGAATGTTGTTCCTCGGTGGTTCCATCGGATGCTTTTCGTGGGCTGCTTTACGTTGTTTGTCCACAGCCTCATGGTTACGGGCAGCTTTCAGTATCTTCTCATAGCTGGTCAAATCGACAAAGTTCATTGAAGCTTGGATATTGAAGTTTAGAACTTGGCGAAACTGGAAGGCATGATCTTCCGGATGCTCGACCAAGCGAGGGGCGGATCGACTGAGCATGGAGAACTCAGCATCATATTCGTCAACAGTCATTGATTCTTTGCTTCAAGTTGACGAAACATTGTTGAAGTTCCGTTTTAGCCGTCTCAGGGAAATCCTTCGCGTCAAATCGTTCGCAAAATATGGCCCATGCAATAGGCTGCATTATACGATTCTCTTCGGTGTCCCACCAGTTTTGGACATTGTCAGTTAGTTGGAGCCTGGCTACCTCTACCCATCCTGCCTAGGGATGCAGGCTGCGCTCAAGTTGTATTCGGTGCTTCATGCCCATTCTTCAACTTCAAGTGGGTCTTCCTTCCCAGAAAACGTATTTGGATGCATTTCACAGAATTATTTAACACCAGCATCACCTCAGAGAGTAGGTTGAGGTTCACGTTCGAGTATGTGATCTTGGATTTCCAACATCTCTCTAATGATTCCTATAATGTCATTCTCAGTGATGCCGTTGGCATTTCTGGTGTTGGGTCGACCTGCCTTGCTACAAAAAAACCACAAGGCAAGTTAAGTAAAAAATTCATTCTAGTTGTACACTTAGATATTAACGTCGACTAAACCGATCTTAAAGTATTCGCAATTCATGACTTGCATGTGCTAATACTAAAACCTGTCACACCACACTTCCCATTCTACCGAGAGCAAGGATGTGAGCGAGTCTACGGTGTGCTTAAAACAAAGAGGAGTGATTTTTTCCTTCTTCTTCCTCCTTGGTATAAACACACTACGCGTCTGTGTGGAAATTTCATGTCCTTGCATGCAAATTTAAGAAACAACTTAAATAACATTGTCACGCCCCGCTTCCCAAAAAAGTGGAAGCGAATCGTGAGAATGTCCGCTCAGACTTGAAGCTACAAAGCCGCAAGTCCGATAAGCGTCAACAACATTAAATAGCAGGTCCCTGTAATGTAACACGGAACAAAGATAACAATAATAGAAAAAGACAGCAAATAAATAAATTATTAATCTCCAAGTCCAAATAATATTTCAACAACCAGAAATGCCACCAGGCAGACAAAAAGAGTCTAAAAGAAAAGGCCCAGCATGGCCAACAAGAAAACGACTAACAAAACGGTGCTACTCACCGACAAACAACAACGTCTAAAGAAAGAACTGTGAAGGAACACTAGGACTGGTCACCGGTGTCCTCGTACTCAACGTCAGCAACGGGATCGGGCACGTACTCCACGAACTCGTCGCCCTCAACAGCAATCTCTGGCTCAGCAACTAACATGCGACACCCAAAGAGAAGGGGCACATGTCAGCAAGTCTACAAGACTTGTGCAAGGAAACTAAGGAAAATAAAAACAACCTAGCAGTTCTAGAGAATGGTATAACATGAAATGTTATGCAAGGGAACATCAAGTAAAGTGAACAGCAGTTTATGACATGGCATGGATTATAGCATGGCAGATAAACATGGCAGGGAACGTTTAACATGGCATGGAACAATTTAACATTCACAAGGACAAGTACAAGTATGTAAGCATGTCGTGCACAGAGATTCCGCCCTTTGGCTAGAGTGGCTGTACAGGCCAACTCTTACACTCAAGTGACCGTTTATCCCTACCCCTCCACGTGTATCAAGCCAGGGCTTTACCCCCGAACATGGAATGCTCGCTTCTGGATCACAAGCCAGGAAGTGTTTTAACAAGTATGGCGTAGGGTTATGCCCGCATAACGGGTGCCTAGCCAGTAACACGGAAACACGGATTTATACAAGGATTTGTAGCGTGTGCTACAATGAAACATGCAAACAGTTGACATGTAAAATGGATGCACATGACAAATATTCGAATAGAAATTGTGTACCGTTAAAGAAAATTAAACATGGCAGGCAGTTCATGACATGATGTGACAAATGGCAATTCTAGCTTCGTTGTCAAACTAGAATTTGATTTTGCGCCTAGACCGTTATCATTTCACGGTCTAGTCTCTTTCACGCTAAAACAAAGTAATGGCCTAAAACATGGCCTAAAACAAGGTTGGCAAGTTTCACTTGCCTGGTACCGAGGTTTGTTGCTCGACGAGAGTTCGTCTCAAAAATCGCTACCCTATGGGAATTAGGGTACGCTGTTTTGGCAAAACAGAAAATTAGAATGAGAGTTCTAATCCGGTTTGCATTGGAATCCTATAACGTCTAATAATCCATTTTATTAGGGTTTTCTAATTTACGGTGAGGGTTATGGGGAATTAATGGTAGATCACTAACCGTTTACGAAGCGAGGAACGACGATCACGATGCCTACGAACTGCAGGTAGAAGAAGATCTCGACGATTTCCAGATTGTCGTCGCCAAATCCGAGCTTAGCACGGCAACGGAAAAGCGATCCGAGGGAGAAGTTGCGGCTGAAGGGATCTCCTGCGGCTGATCTAAAATGGATCTGGAGATTGGGGAATATATGGCAAATCTGGAGCAAAAGAGGATTTTGGGGTTTTTGGAGATCGGCCGGCGGCTCGCGGGGTGATCGCCGGTGCAACGGAGGGTGAGAGGAGGCTCGGGTGGGTGGAGGAAGGCAAGAGGAAGATCGGGGGATGATTGGTGAAGAAGATCGGCTAAAAAGAATGAGAGAAGAAATGAAAACGTATGTGGTTTAAATAGAAACAATAAGCGGCGGCTACGACTTAATCTAGGTTTACTTCGCAAACTAGTCGGTCAGTGAAGAGTGGTCGACCGACTAGTTTGGGTTCTAGTCAGTCGGTCAACCAACTGACACCGACTAAAATCAAACATTGAACAGGGTTGGTACAGGGAAGGCAAAATTAGTCGGTCTGTGAAGACCCGTCGACCGACTAGTTTGGGATCTAGTCGGTCGGTGAATGTTCATGAACCGACTAAAGGTCGAATAAGATAGATAATGAGTACTGAAAGTTAGTCGGTCTGAGAAGAAACTCTAACCGACTAGTTTCTCAACTAGTCGGTCGATAGTTGTTCTTTGACCGACTAACTGTAAACAGTAACTCAGCCGACAAAAAGGTACTCTGTACAAGTCAGTCTGAGAACAAGTCTTGACCGACTAGTTTCACAACTAGTCGGTCGATGAATGTGCTTAGACCGACTAATTGTAAACAGTAACTCAGTCGAAATTTACTGAGAAGAACTAGCCGGTCTGAGAAATGTTGCCGACCGACTAGATTGCAATCTAGTCGGTTGGCTCTCCTTCATGAACCAACTAAGTTGCACCAAAAGTGCCGAATCAAAGCGCGAAGCTTCGGGAAGATTCTTATGGCCTCTAGGATCACTCTAGCTCAAAGATTAAGATGCTATGAAGCTTATCGTAAGAATACTTACTCCAAGCTCCATCGAGATATGCTACGGAAGATAAAAGATCAGAATGAACCGAACGAAATGTCTGACGGAGAAAACACACAAGGAGAGAACATCCAATAATATTATTCATATAGTAGTCATACAGAAAACCGGTCGTTACATCCTCCCCACCTTAAGAAAAATTCCGTCCTCGAAATTTCCCAACACTCACGTGTCAGGGAACAAAAGTGGGTAACGCTCTCTCATCTCGTCTTCTCTCTCCCAAGTAGACTCTCCTGGCGAGCCGTGTCGCCACATCACCCTAACAAGATCGACAGTCTTGTTCCGGAGCGACTTCTGACGCCCGTCCAAAATCTGCACTGGCAGCTGGTCATACGTCAGATCGGGGCGAACGGTGATCTCCGAGAAATCTATAGCGTGAGATGGATCGCTGATGTACCGACGAAGCTGCGACACATGGAAGACATCGTGAACTCCTTTCAAAGATGGCGGCAAGGCTAAGCGGTAGGCTACCTCGCCAACTCTCTCCAGAATGTCAAACGGTCCAATGTATCTCGGGCTCAGCTTCCCTCGTTTCCCAAAGCGAATCACTCCTCGATTCGGGGAAATCTTCAGGAACACATGGTCCCCTGGCTGAAACTCCAAAGGACGCCGTTTAGCATCAGCCCAATGCTTAAAACAGTCCTCAGCAATCCTCAGCCTCTCCCGTATGTTCCTCACAACATCCACAGCCTCCAAGATCATCTCAGGTCCTAACAGCTCCCGATCTCCAATGTCATCCCAGCTCAGTGGCGATCGACATTTCTTCCCATACAGCGCGGCAAAAGGTGCCATGCCAATACTCGCCTGGTAGCTGTTATTGTAGGCAAACTCCACGATGTGGAGATGATCCTCCCAAGAACCCTTGAAGTCCAACATACACGCCCTCAGCATGTCCTCCAAGATCTGGATCGCCCTCTCGGATTGGCCATCCGTCTGCGGATGGTACGCCGTGTAGAAACTCAGACTCGTACCCAAACTCTTCTGCAGACTCTTCCAGAACTGAGATGTGAACCTCGTGCCTCTGTCCGACACGATACTCACAGGGACTCCATGAAGTCGCACGATCTCCTGCACGATTCACGATACATAACTATCTAAACTAGGAAAAGGAAATTAAAACGGAGAGTAAAAAAAAGATTTACCTCCATATATCTCCTCGCTAGCGTCTCAGTAGACTGTCCTACTCGGAAAGGAATAAAGTGCGCGGATTTGGTTAATCGGTCTACGATCACCCAAATCGCGTCATTCTGCTTCGGACTCCGAGGCAGTCCAGTCACGAAGTCCATAGTGATGTGCTGCCACTTCCACTCTGGAATCGGAAGCGGTTGTAGCAACCCTACCGTACGCTGATGCTCCGCCTTTACCTGCTGGCAAACCAGACACTTGGCTACACTCCGAGCCACACTCCTCTTCATACCATGCCACCAAAAGTTCAGGCGAAAATCCTTGTACATCTTGGTGCCACCAGGATGCACAGAATACGGCGAACTGTGTGCCTCAACCAACATCTCCTCTCTGATGTCCACAGCTGGCACACACAACCTGACGCCAAACATCAACGAGCCATCCTCATGAATCAAGAAGTCAGTCCGCAGACCGGCTTCCACCAACTCTCGTTTCTTCACCAACTTCGCGTCTCCAGCCTGACCAGCCTTGATCCTATCCACGATCGTCGACTGTATCTGCATACACATCAACGAAGAGGCCTCTCCAGGAAGTACAATCTCAATACCGGACTCGCAAAAATCCTACTGCAATCTCCACTGCGAAGTCAACAACATCACCGCCAGAAGTCTACTCAACGCATCCGGAACCACATTCACCTTGCCAGGGTGATACTGCAAATCAATCTCATAATCCGCCATGAGCTCCAACCACCGACGCTGTCGCATGTTGAGCTCCTTCTGAGTAAAAATGTACTTCGGGCTTTTGTGATCGGTGAAGATCTTCACCTTCTCACTCAGCAGGAAGTGCCTCTAAATCTTCAGCGCAAACACGACAGCAGCCAACTCCAAATCGTGCATCGGGTAATTCTTCTCATGAGCCTTAAGCTGACGAGAAGCATACGCAAACACGTGCCCATGCTGATCCAATACACAACCGAGACCCTTGCCGGAAGCATCGCAAAAGAACTTGAATCCTCCACTCCGATCAGGTACAGCAAGAACAGGGGCAGTCGTCAGTCTCTCCTTCAGAAAACCAAAAGCCTCCTCACAGCCATCAGACCAAACAAATGGTACATCCTTCCGCGTCAGTCTGGTCATCGGCTCGGCAATACGGGAGAAGTCCCTAATGAACCACCGGTAATAACCAGCCAATCCAAGGAAACTCCGGATCTCAGACGCTGACCGCGGAACAGGCCACTCCCTGATAGCCTTAATCTTCTCGGGATCCACCGAAATACCATCTCCAGTCACCACATGCCCGAGAAAAGCGATTCTGTCCAGCAAAACTCGCACTTGGAATACTTAGCATACAACCGATGCTTCCTCAAGATCTCCAATACTGTCCTCAAGTGCGACGCATGCTCCTCCTCTGACTTTGAGTAGATCAGAATGTCGTCAATGAAGATGACGACGAACTTGTCTAAAAAGTCATAGAAGATCAAATTCATCAGATTCATAAAGACTGCGGGCGCATTGGTTACACCGAAAGGCATAACCACGAACTCGTAGTGTCCATATTTCGTCCTGAATGCTGTCTTCGGAACATCTTTCTTCCTCACCTTCAGCTGATGATAACCGCTCCTCAGATCCAGCTTAGAGAATACCCTCGATCCTCCAAGCTGATCAAAAATATCATCAATACGAGGCAACGGATATCGATTCTTGACGGTCACCGCATTCAACTCCCAGCACTCCACACACATGCGACGCGAACCGTCCTTCTTCTTCACCAGCAAGACCAGTGCTCTCCATGGAGACACACTGGGATTAATGTAACCCTTCTGAAGAAGTTCGTCCAGCTGCTTCCGTAATTCCTCCAATTCTGCTGGTGCCATACGATACGGCGCCTTCGAAATGGGCTACGCTCCCGGAATTAGATCGATCGAAAACTCGAGAGCTCGATCGGGTGGCAATCCAGACATCTCCTCAGGGAAGACGTCGTCAAAGTCACGCACCACCACTGGTCTACACTGCTTTTTCTGCATAGCAATGATCTCCACCGGCTTAGCCCGAAACTTGACCGGACCAAGTGAACTGCTGCCACGGCTGAACTCGAACACCTGATGTCCAGGGATCTCGAACACCACCTTCTTCCTTCGACAATCGATCGTGGCGTAGAAACTCCCAAGCCAGTCCATCCCGAGCACTGCATCGTAGTTGATGATGTCGTGGATGATGAAATCAGCGTAAAGCTCATGTCCACAGACCACCAAAGGGCAAGAATTGCAACCACGATGCACCGAGACCACGCCATTCCCTGTAACGATGTCCCAACTCTTGGGAAGAGGGGACGTCGACAAGGAATGCTTCTCCATGAAGCTCCGGGAAATAATGCACATTGATGCACCAGAGTCGAAGAGGACTCGTGCAGGAAATGTGCAAACCAAAATCACACCTAACAGGCAGTCTAACAATCAAATTCTATTCTAGCAAACATAACACTTTCAAGCAACGACATAATCATACAAACCAGACTAACTAAGAAAAGGAATAGCTAGTCTGAGGGTTACCTGCAATAACCTCATCCTCAGTCTCAGCCTCAACTGCAGTCATCTGGAAAGCCTGCCTCCTCGGCTGAACAGCCTGCTTAAAAGCCTGCCTCTGTGGAACGAGAGGTGCTCCACGTCCAGCAGGTACAGGTGCCCTCTGCTGCAACGGCTGAGCTGCAACAGGTCCCTTTCACGGCTGCTTGGACTTCGGGCAGTCCCTCATGGTATGCGCAGGATCACCACAAACCAAGCACTGTCCCAACATCTTCTAGCATTGATCCTTGACATGCCCAGTCTTGCCACAGAAATGGCAAGTCTTCAGAGTAGGAGGTCCTCCGGGTCTCTTGAACTGTACCGGCTGATTGGGCCTAAACCCAGGTCTCATCACTGCCCTGGCCTGCTCCACATGCCTCTTCCCAGTTCCAGAAGCACCTTCTCTCCTCTGGTTCACAATCCCCTCCTGCCTCTTCGCTGCAATCAGTACCTTCTGATAGGACTCCGCATCAAAAGAAGTCACAAAGCTCTGAAGATCCAAAGAAAGCCCCTGCAGAAACCTCTGGGCCCTCTTATCAGCATCCTGCACCATCTTCGGTGCGAAACGACTCAGCCTAGTGAACTCTTGGTGGTACTGGTCCACCGTCAAGCTCCCCTGCTTCAGGTCAATGAAGCGCTGCGCCATCTCCCTCCTGGCAGCCTTCGGGAAGTATTCATCATCAAATCTGGACTTGAAAGTAGCCCAAGATATCGGCTCCTCCAGCAACTCCTCCTCAGCATCCCACCAGTTCCGCGCATTATCTTTAAGATGCCTCTTCGCCAAGTCAACCCATCCAGTCGGGTCGACCTTCGACATCTTCAAATTGTCCTCCATGTTCGTGGTCCACTCATCCGCAACTAGAGGTCCTTCGGTCCCATCAAAGTAAGAGGGGCCCAGCTCCCGAAACTGCTTCGCTCCAGGCTCGAAGCGAGGGACATTCTGGACAGGCTGCGCTGCTCGAGCAGGCGGAACATTCCGGGCATTCTGCAGCATCCCCTGCTGCACCTGCATCATCTGATGCATCATCCGCATGATTTCCCCGTTGGTGGGCTCCCGATCCGGCTCCCCGTCACGAGGGGGCACACCACCACCACCGCGGGTATTCCGTCTCCCAGCCATCTAATGACACAGAAAACGAAACAAATCAGACTCTCAGCCTATGACTCGGGTGTCGAAATTGTTTATCGGACATTCTATAATTTCTTATCGTTGTTCCATTTATGTCATAATTACAGAGTGACCTGCATGGGCCACCAAAGAAACCAGTCACGCCCTGCTTCCCAAAAAACGTGGAAGCGAAGCGTGAGAAGGTCCGCTCAGACTTGAAGCTACAAAACCGCAAGTCCGATAAGCGTCAACAACATTAAATAGCAGGTCCATGTAATGTAACATGGAACAAAGATAACAATAAAAGAAAAGGAGAGCAAATAAATAAATTATTAATCTCCAAGTCCAAATAATATTTCAACAACCAGAAATGCCACCAGGCAGACAAAAAGAGTCTAAAAGAAAAGGCCCAGCATGGCCAACAAGAAAATGACTAACAAAACGGTGCTACTCACCGACAAACAACAACGTCTAAAGAAAGAATTGCGAAGGAACACTAGGACTGGTCACCGGTGTCCTCGTACTCAACATCAGCAACGAGATCGGGCACGTACTCCACGAACTCGTCGCCCTCAACAGCAATCTCTGGCTCAGCAACTAACATGCGACACCCAAAGAGAAGGGGCACATGTCAGCAAGTTTACAAGACTTGTGCAAGGAAACTAAGGAAAATAAAACCAACCTAGCAGTTCTAGAGTATGGTATAACATGACATGTTATGCAAGGGAACAGCAAGTAAAGTGAACAGCAGTTTATGACATGGTATGGATTATAGCATGGCAGATAAACATGGCAGGGAACGTTTAACATGGCATGGAACAATTTAACATTCACAAGGACAAGTACAGGTATGTAAACACGTCGTGCACAGAGATTCCGCCCTTTGGCTAGAGTGGCTGTACGGGCCAACTCTTACGCTCAAGTGACCGTTTATCCCTACCCCTCCACGTGTATCGAGCTAGGGCTTTACCCCCGAACATGGAATGCTCGCTTCTGGATCACAAGCCAGGAAGTGTTTTAACAAGTATGGCGTAGGGTTATACCCGCATAACGGGTGCCTAGCCGGTAACACGGAAACACGGATTTATACAAGGATTTGTAGCGTGTGCTACAATGCAACATGCAAACAGTTGACATGTAAAATGGATGCACATGACAAATATTCGAATAGAAATTATGTACCGTTAAAGAAAATTAAACATGACATGCATTTCATGACATGATGTGACAAATGGCAATTCTAGCTTCATTGTCAAGCTAGAATTTGATTGTGCGCCTAGACCGTTATCATTTCACGATCTAGTCTCTTTCACGCTAAAACAAAGTAATGGCCTAAAACATGGCCTAAAACAAGGTTGGCAAGTTTCACTTGCCTGGTACCGATGTTTGTTGCTCGACGCGAGTTCGTCTCAAAAATCGCTACCCTATGGGAATTAGGGTTCGCTGTATTGGCAAAACAGAAAATTAGAATGAGAGTTCTAATCCGGTTTGCATTGGAATCCTATAACGTCTAATAATCCATTTTATTAGGGTTTTCTAATTTACGGTGAGGGTTATGGGGAATTAATGGTAGATCACTAACCGTTAACGAAGCGAGGAACGACGATCACGATGCCTACGAACTGCAGGTAGAAGAAGATCTAGACGATTTCCGGATTGCCGTCGCCAAATCCGAGCTTAGCACGGCAACGGAAAAGTGATCCGAGGGAGAAGTTACGGCTGAAGGGATCTCCTGCGGCTGATCTAAAATGGATCTAGGGATTGGGGAATATAGGGCAAATCTGGAGCAAAAGAGGGTTTTGGGGTTTTTGGAGATCGGCCGGCGGCTCGCGGGGTGATCGCCGGCGCAACAGAGGGTGAGAGAAGGCTCGGGAGGGTGGAGGAAGGCAAGAGGAAGATCGGGGGATGATTGGTGAAGAAGATCGGCTAAAAAGAATGAGAGAAGAAATGAAAACGTATGTGGTTTAAATAGAAACAATAAGCGGCGGCTACGACTTAACCTAGGTTTACTGGGCAAACTAGTCGGTCAGTGAAGAGTGGTCGACCGACTAGTTTGGGTTCTAGTCGGTCGGTCAACCAACTGACACCGACTAAAATCAAACATTGAACAGGGTTGCTACATGGAAGGCAAAATTAGTCAGTCTGTGAAGACCTGTAGACCGACTAGTTTGGGATCCGGTCGGTCGGTGAACGTTCATGAACCGACTAAAGGTCGAATAAGATAGATAATGAGTACTGAAAGTTAGTCGGTCTGAGAAGAAACTCTAACCGACTAGTTTCTCAACTAGTCAGTCGATAGTTGTTCTTTGACCGACTAAATGTAATTAGTAACTCAGCCGACAAAAAGGTACTCTGTACAAGTCGGTCTGAGAACAAGTCTTGACCGACTAGTTTCACAACTAGTCGGTCTATTAATGTGCTTAGACCAACTAATTGTAAACAGTAACTCAGTCGAAATTTACTGAGAAGAACTAGCCGGTCTGAGAAGTGTTGCCGACCGACTAGATTGCAATCTAGTCGGTTGGCTCTCCTTCATGAACCAACTAAGTTGCACCAAAAGTGCCGAATCGAAGCGTGAAGCTTCGGGAAGATTCATATGGCCTCTAGGATCACTCTAGATCAAAGATTAAGATGCTATGAAGCTTATCGTAAGAATACTTACTCCAAGCTCCATCGAGATATGCTACGGAAGATAAAAGATCAGAATGAACCGAACGAAATGTCTGACGGAGAAAACACACAAGGAGAGAACATCCAATAATATTATTCATATAGTAGTCATACAGAAAACCGGTCGTTACATCCTCCCCACCTTAAGAAAAATTACGTCCTCGGAATTTCCCAACACTCACGTGTCAGGGAACAAAAGTGGGTAACGCTCTCTCATCTCGTCTTCTCTCTCCCAAGTAGACTCTCCTGGCGAGCCGTGTCGCCACATCACCCTAACAAGATCGACGGTCTTGTTCCGGAGCGACTTCTGACGCCCGTCCAAAATCTGCACTGGCAGCTGGTCATACGTCAGATCGGGGCGAACGGTGATCTCCGAGAAATCTACAGCGTGAGATGGATCGCTGATGGACCAACAAAGCTGCGACACATAGAAGACATCGTGAACTCCTTCCAAAGATGGCAGCAAGGCTAAGCGGTAGGATACCTCGCCAACTCTCTCCAGAATGTCAAACGGTCCAATGTATCTCGGGCTTAACTTCCCTCGTTTCCTAAAGCGAATCACTCCTCGATTGGGGGAAATCTTCAGGAACACATGACCACCTGGCTGAAACTCCAAAGGACACCGTTTAGCATCAGCCCAATGCTTAAAACGGTCCTGAACAATCCTCAGCCTCTCCCGTATGTTTCTCACAACATCCACAGCCTCCACGGTCATCTGAGGTCCTAACAGCTCCCGCTCTCCAATGTCATCCCAGCTCAGTGGCGATCGACAATTCTTCCCATACAGCGCGGCAAAAGGTGCCATGCCAATACTTGCCTGGTAGCTGTTATTGTAGGCAAACTCCACGAGGTGGAGATGATCCTCCCAAGAACCCTTGAAGTCCAACATACACGCCATCGGCATGTCCTCCAAGATCTGGATCGTCCTCTCGGACTGGCCATCCGTCTGCGGATGGTACGCCGTGCTGAAACTCAGACTCGTACCCAAACTCTTCTGCAGACTCTGCCAGAACTGAGATGTGAACCTCGTGTCTCTGTCCGACACGATACTCACTGGGACTCCGTGAAGTCGCACGATCTCCTGCACGATTCACGATACATCACTATCTAAACTAGGAAAAGGAAATTAAAACGGATAGTAAAAAAAGATTTACCTCCATATATCTCCTCGCTAGCGTCTCAGTAGACTGTCCTACTCGGAAAGGAATAAAGTGCGCGGATTTGGTTAATCGGTCTACGATCACCCAAATCGCGTCATTCTGCTTCGGACTCCGAGGCAGTCCAGTCACGAAGTCCATAGTGATGTGCTGCCACTTCCACTCCGGAATCGGAAGCGGTTGTAGCAACCCTACCGTACGCTGATGCTCCGCCTTTACCTGCTGGCAAACCAAACACTTGGCTACACTCCGAGCCACACTCCTCTTCATACCATGCCACCAAAAGTTCAGGTGAAGATCCTTGTACATCTTGGAGCCACCAGGATGCACAGAATACGGCGAACTGTGTGCCTCAACCAACAGCTCCTCAGAGATGTCCCCAGCTGGCACACACAACCTGGCGCCAAACCTCAACGAGACATCCTCATGAATCAAGAAGTCAGTCCCCTGACCGGCTTCCACCAACTCCCGTATCTTCACCAACTTCGGGTCTCCAGCCTGACCAGCCTTGATCCTATCCACGATCGTCGACTGTATCTGCATACACATCAACGAAGAGGCCTCTCCAGGAAGAACAATCTCAATACCAGACTCGTAAAAATCCTGCTGCAATCTCCACTGCGAAGTCAACAACATCACCGCCGGAAGTCTACTGCGCATCCGGAACCACATTCACCTTGCCAGGGTGATACTGCAAATCAATCTCATAATCCGCCATGAGCTCCAACCACCGACGCTGTCGCATGTTGAGCTCCTTCTGAGTAAAAATGTACTTCAGGCTTTTGTGATCGGTGAAGATCTTCACCTTCTCACTCAGCATGAAGTGCCTCCAAATCTTCAGCGCAAACACGACAGCAGCCAACTCCAAATCGTGCGTCGGGTAATTCTTCTCATGAGTCTTAAGCTGACGAGAAGCATACGCAACCACATGCCTATGCTGATGCAATACACAACCGAGACCCTTGCCGGAAGCATCGCAAAAGATCTCGAATCCCCCACTCCGATCAGATACAGCAAGAACAGGGGCAGTCGTCAGTCTCTCCTTCAGAAAACCAAAAGCCTCCTCATAGCCATCAGACCAAACAAATGGTACATCCTTCCGCGTCAGTCTGGTCATCGGCTTGGCAATACGGGAGAAGTCCCTAATGAACCACCGGTAATAACCAGCCAATCCAAGGAAACTCCGGATCTCAGACGCTGACCGCGGAACAGGCCACTCCCTGATAGCCTTAATCTTCTCAGGATCCACCGAAATACCATCTCTAGTCACCACATGCCCGAGAAAAGCGACTCTGTCCAGCCAAAACTCGCACTTGGAATACTTAGCATACAACCGATGCTTCCTCAAGATCTCCAATACTGTCCTCAAGTGCGACGCATGCTCCTCATCTGACTTTGAGTAGATCAGAATGTCGTCAATGAAGATGACGACGAACTTGTCTAAAAAGTCATAGAAGATCAAATTCATCAGATTCATAAAGACTACGGGTGCATTGGTTACACCGAAAGGCATAACTACGAACTCGTAGTGTCCATATTTCGTCCTGAATGCTGTCTTCGGAACATCTTTCTTCCTCACCTTCAGCTGATGATAACCGCTCCTCAGATCCAGCTTAGAGAATACACTCGATCCTCCAAGCTGATCAAAAATATCATCAATACGAGGCAACGGATATCGATTCTTGACGGTCACCGCATTCAACTCCCAGTAGTCCACACACATGCGATGCGAACCGTCCTTCTTCTTCACCAGCAAGACCGGTGCTCCCCACGGAGACACACTGGGATTAATGTAACCCTTCTGAAGAAGTTCGTCCAGCTACTTCCGCAATTCCTCCAATTCTGCTGGTGCCATACGATACGGCGCCTTCGAAATGGGCTGCGCTCCCGGAATGAGATCGATCGAAAACTCGAGAGCTCGATCGGGTGGCAATCCAGACATCTCCTCAGGGAAGACGTCGTCGAAGTCACGCACCACCACTGGTCTACACTGCTTTTTCTACATAGCAATGATCTCCACCGGCTTAGCCCGAAACTTGACCGGACCAAGTGAACTGCTGCCACGGCTGAACTCGAACACCTGATGTCCAGGGATCTCGAACACCACCTTCTTCCTTCGACAATCGATCGTGGCGTAGAAACTCCCAAGCCAGTCCATCCCGAGCACTGCATCGTAGTTGATGATGTCGTGGACGATGAAATCAGCGTAAAGCTCATGTCCACAGACCACCAAAGGGCAAGAATTGCAACCACGATGCACCGAGACCACGCCATTCCCTGTAACGATGTCCCAACTCTTGGGAAGAGGGGACGTCGACAAGGAATGCTTCTCCATGAAGCTCCGGGAAATAATGCACATTGATGCACCAGAGTCGAAGAGGACTCGTGCAGGAAATGTGCAAACCAAAATCACACCTAACAGGCAGTCTAACAATCAAATTCTATTCTAGCAAACATAACACTTTCAAGCAACGACATAATCATACAAACCAGACTAACTAAGAAAAGGAATAGCTAGTCTGAGGGTTACCTGCAATAACCTCATCCTCAGTCTCAGCCTCAACTGCAGTCATCTGGAAAGCCTGCCTCCTCGGCTGAACAGCCTGCTGAAAAGCCTGCCTCTGTGGAACGAGAGGTGCTCCACGTCCAGCAGGTACAGGTGCCCTCTGCTGCAACGGCTGAGCTGCAACAGGTCCCTTTCACGACTGCTTGGACTTCGGGCAGTCCCTCATGGTATGCGCAGGATCACCACAAACCAAGCACTGTCCCAACATCTTCTAGCATTGATCCTTGACATGCCCAGTCTTGCCACAGAAATGGCAAGTCTTCAGAGTAGGAGGTCCTTTGGGTCTCTTGAACTGTACCGGCTGATTGGGCCTGAACCCAGGTCTCATCACTGCCCTGGCCTGCTCCACAGGCCTCTTCCTAGTTCCAGAAGCACCTTCTCTCCTCTGGTTCACAATCCGCTCCTGCCTCTTCGCTGCAATCAGTACCTTCTGATAGGACTCCGCATTAGAAGAAGTCACAAAGCTCTGAAGATCCAAAGAAAGCCCCTGCAGAAACCTCTGGGCCCTCTCATCAGCATCCTGCACCATCTTCGGCGCGAAACGACTCAGCCTAGTGAACTCTTGGTGGTACTGGTCCACCGTCAAGCTCCCCTGCTTCAGGTCAATGAAGCGCTGTGCCATCTCCCTCCTGGCAGCCTTCGGGAAGTATTCCTCATCAAATCTGGACTTGAAAGTAGCCCAAGATATCGGCTCCTCCAGCAACTCCTCCTCAGCATCCCACCAGTTCCGCGCATTATCTTTAAGCTGCCTCTTCGCCAAGTCAACCCATCCAGTCGGGTCGACCTTCGACATCTTCAAGTTGTCCTCCATGTTCCTGGTCCACTCATCCGCAGCTAGAGGTCTTTCGGTCCCATCAAAGTAAGCGGAGCCCAGCTCCCGAAACTTCTTCGCTCCAGGCTCAAAGCGAGGGACATTCTGAACAGGCTGCGCTGCTCGAGTAGGCGGAACATTCCAGGCATTCTGCAGCATCCCCTGCTGCACCTGCATCATCTGATGCATCATCCGCATGATTTCCCTGTTGGTGGGCTCCCGATCCGGCTCCCCGTCACGAGGGGGCACACCACCACCACCGCGGGTATTCCGTCTCCCAGCCATCTAATGACACAGAAAATGAAACAAATCAGACTCTCAGCCTATGACTCGGGTGTCGAAATTGTTTATCGGACATTCTATAATTTCTTATCGTTGTTCCGTTTATGTCATAATTACAGAGTGACCTGCATAGGCCACCAAAGAAACCTGTCATGCTCGCTTTCCAAAAATGTGGAAGCGAAGCGTGAGAAGGTCCGCTCAGACTTGAAGCTACAAAGCAGCAAGTCCGATAAGCGTCAACAACATTAAATAGCAGGTCCCTGTAATGTAACACGGAACAAAGATAACAATAATAGAAAAGGAGAGCAAATAAATAAATTATTAATCTCCAAGTCCAAATAATATTTCAACAACCAGAAATGCCACCAGGCAGACAAAAAGAGTCTAAAAGAAAAGGCCCAGCATGGCCAACAAGAAAACGACTAACAAAACGGTGCTACTCACCGTAAACAACAACGTCTAAAGAAAGAACTGCGAAGGAACACTAGGTCTGGTCACCGGTGTCCTCGTACTCAACATCAGCAACGAGATCGGGCACGTACTCCACGAACTCGTCGCCCTCAACAGCAATCTCTGGCTCAGCAACTAACATGCGACACCCAAAGAGAAGGGGCACATGTCAGCAAGTCTACAAGACTTGTGCAAGGAAACTAAGGAAAATAAAAACAACCTAGCAGTTCTAGAGTATGGTATAACATGACATGTTATGCAAGGGAACATCAAGTAAAGTGAACAGCAGTTTATGACATGGCATGGATTATAGCATGGCAGATAAACATGGCAGGGAACGTTTAACATGGCATGGAACAATTTAACATTCACAAGGACAATTACAAGTATGTAAGCACGTCGTGCACAGAGATTCCGCCCTTTGGCTAGAGTGGCTGTACGGGCCAACTCTTACGCTCAAGTGACCGTTTATCCCTTCCCCTCCATGTGTATCGAGCCAGGGCTTTACCCCCGAACATGGAATGATCGCTTCTGGATCACAAGCCAGGAAGTGTTTTAACAAGTATGGCGTAGGGTTATGCCCGCATAACGGGTGCCTAGCCGATAACACGGAAACCCGGATTTATACAAGGATTTGTAGCGTGTGCTACAATGCAACATGCAAACAGCTGACATGTAAAATGGATGCACATGACAAATATTCGAATAGAAATTGCGTACAGTTAAAGAAAATTAAACATGACAGGCATTTCATGACATGATGTGACAAATGGCAATTCTAGCTTCGTTGTCAAACTAGAATTTGATTTTGCGCCTAGACCGTTATCATTTCACGGTCTAGTCTCTTTCACGTTAAAACAAAGTAATGGACTAAAACATGGCCTAAAACAAGGTTGGCAAGTTTCACTTGCCTGGTACCAAGGTTTGTTGCTCGACGAGAGTTCGTCTCAAAAATCGCTACCCTATGGGAATTAGGGTTCGTTGTTTTGGCAAAACAGAAAATTAGAATGAGAGTTCTAATCCGGTTTGCATTGGAATCCTATAACGTCTAATAATCCATTTTATTAGGGTTTTCTAATTTACGGTGAGGGTTATGGGGAATTAATGGTAGATCACTAACCGTTTACGAAGCGAGGAACGACGATCACGATGCCTACGAACTGCAGGTAGAGGAAGATCTCGACGATTTCTGGATTACCGTCGCCAAATCCGAGCTTAGCACGGCAACGGGAAAGCGATCCGAGGGAGAAGTTGCGGCTGAAGGGATCTCCTGCGGCTGATCTAAAATGGATCTGGAGATTGGGGAATATAGGGCAAATCTGGAGCAAAAAAGGATTTTGGGGTTTTTGGAGATCGGCCGGCGGCTCGCGGGGTGATCGCCGGCGCAACAGAGGGTGAGAGAAGGCTCGGGAGGGTGGAGGAAGGCAAGAGGAAGATCGGGGGATGATTGGTGAAGAAGATCGGCTAAAAAGAATGAGAGAAGAAATGAAAACGTATGTGGTTTAAATAGAAACAATAAGCGGCGGCTACGACTTAACCTAGGTTTACTGGGCAAACTAGTCGGTCAGTGAAGAGTGGTCGACCGACTAGTTTGGGTTCTAGTCGGTCGGTCAACCAACTGACACCGACTAAAATTAAACATTGAACAGGGTTGGTACAGGGAAGGCAAAATTAGTCGGTCTGTGAAGACCCGTCGACCGACTAGTTTGGGATCTAGTCGGTCGGTGAACGTTCATGAATCGACTAAAGGTCGAATAAGATAGATAGTGAGTACTGAAAGTTAGTCGGTCTGAGAAGAAACTCTAACCGACTAGTTTCTCAACTAGTCGGTCGATAGTTGTTCTTTGACCGACTAACTGTAAACAGTAACTCAGCCGACAAAAAGGTACTCTGTACAAGTCGGTCTGAGAACAAGTCTTGACCGACTAGTTTCACAACTAGTCGGTCGATGAATGTGCTTAGACCGACTAATTGTAGATAGTAACTCAGTCGAAATTTACTAAGAAGAACTAGCCGGTCTGAGAAGTGTTGCCGACCGACTAGATTGCAATCTAGTCGGTTGGCTCTCCTTCATGAACCAACTAAGTTGCACCAAAAGTGCCGAATCGAAGCGCGAAGCTTCGGAAAGATTCATATGGCCTCTAGGATCACTCTAGCTCAAAGATTAAGACGCTATGAAGCTTATCGTAATAATACTTACTCCAAGCTCCATCGAGATATGCTACGGAAGATAAAAGATCAGAATGAACCAAACGAAACGTCTGACGGAGAAAACACACAAGGAGAGAACATCCAATAATATTATTCATATAGTAGTCATACAGAAAACCGGTCGTTACAAACATTAATACATATCCAATGTACAGAATTTAAGATACATTTTTTGGCCTAGCATGGCCAATACAAACAAACATACAAATTACATTATTAAAATAGGAAATGCTGATGTGAAGGTACAAATGCTCTAATTCTCTGAGGGCAGGTACTCCACGTACTCGTCAAGAGCTTGCTCGACCTCTACTGGAATGTCATCCACAAAGTCACTCTCAATACCTGATGGACATATCATAAAACAGCAATTGAAATATCTGTCATCAAGGTTTACTCGGCAAGTAATTTCTGCAAAAAGAAAGATTAAGTATTTTAATTAATCCAAGCTGAACTCAAGATATAACCATAATCATAACTTTATAGTCAAGCATGGGGTGAGTACTTAAAGTCAAGCAATGCGTTTAATTTAAAAGAGCTATATCAGTTAAACATTCACATCAATTTGCAACCTGCAGCAATTTAATCATTTGGTAGAAATTTGCATTGCTATTAGCAACCGGTAACAATTTAGCATTTGATAACAAATCTGTAATGTTGTTAGCAACCTGTAGAAGAAGATGTTAAAGTAATATTTAATGACCAATTTATTTTAGTGCTAAGTCCATGTCCAAGAGTACGAGATATGACTAACCTATGCCCCGTGACGGGAGCTAATCCGTGACGCTACTCACCGACCCATAAGGCGACGGTCAATCACTAGCCTCCATAAGTGGTGAAGGTATTTGTCGGGTGCATCCAGTCACTCCGTAACACTTGTGACCATAGACTATCCCAAGCCCACGGGTCAAGTCAAGTGCCGGGTCAAAGTACGTGTACTGTCTATTTTAAAATTCAATCATATGAATTTCATCAGTTGTTCAGTCTGTTTGCATCGTATCAGATGCGTATGATGTCTCATCAGTCCATTCAATAATCTAAACTAATTTCCCAGTTTTGGTGTTTCAGTTAAATAATTATATAAAGCGTTGAAACGTGCAATCATTCAAAGAAACGAGCATAGAAACGGTTTTAACTAGGCAAATGAGGATAAATAAGTTTAAAATATTTTTCTAAGGCGAGTAGATATTTTTTGAGATTTTAAAATAATTAACGGAGATTTTTCTTAATTTACGCGATCCAAAAACTAATTTAGAAACGAGAAAATGATATTTCAATATATTTCAAAGATTTCTATAGGGCAAACCATATGTCGGAATTCTTCCACCAAGGGGTCCAAATGACCGTCTCATCTAATACTATGACATATATTTTTCTCGTACGTAAGTGAAGGTGAAAATCTTTAAAAATTCACTGCGAGAAATGCACTTGCCTTTTGGGGATGAAACTAGTGCTAATGAGTCCGTTTCGTCGAATAGGATTTTTTGGCTCTTCCCTTGTAATTTTCTGAAGCCTACACAATATTTTAGTATATATTACGATCTACCCTTAATATATAATATATGTATATATAAGCGTATTTTCGTATAGCATTCCGTATTTACCACGTATCTTTATCTCTTTCTCTTACGCAGCAGCCGGGTGGGTTTCTGCTGCTCGTCGGCGCGGAGCAGCGGCTGAAGGGGCGGAGGGCGGCGGCGGAAGTGGGCGGAGCTGGCGGTGGTCTCTGGCGGTGCTCACGGTGGCCGGTGGCTGTGGGGTTCGTCGTTGTGAAGAATAAAAGGAGAGGGAAGTAATGCGGGGTGCTGGGGAGGCAGTCACCGGCGACTGCGGGGTGCAGCGAGCGACGGCGACGTCGGGGAAGTGGTGGGACAGTCCTAGGCGACGGCGGCAGCGGCGAGGAAGCACATTGGGTAGTTCTCGTGGGAGGGAGGCAGGTCAGAGGGGCTAGATCTCGGGGTTGTTCTTGGTGTTCGGGGTTCTTGGGGTGTCAGGTTCTGTCGAGGATGGCGGCGGGCGAGGTGTTGGGTGGCACACCGGTGACACGGGTGGTGGTGGGATGCGGTAGCGGCAGCAGCAGTTGTGGCTAGGGGCTCGGCTGTTTCACGGAGGGGCAGAGGGGAGCTGGCGGGTTCACGACGTCGTTGTGGTGAGCGAGGGGCGTCGGCGAGGTGCACAGAGGCGGTGGCCGTCGTCGGGAAGCGGCGGCAGCTCTCTGTGGCGGATTTGGGCTGACCACCGTGGGTTTGGCAGGAAGAGGGAGGAGGGAGCTGGCGGGGGTTTGGCTGTGAGTGGCTCCGGCAGAGCGTCGGGGAGGTGGAGCAGGCGGAGGAGGGGACGTGATGAAGCCTCACGGTGGAGTGGGCGGGAGAGGGAGTGGGTTTACTGTCGTAGTTGGGTTCGGCTAAGGGCTTGTCGTTGAGATGGGAGAGGGAGCTGTGAGTGTTATATAGGTTTAAATCAAAGTATTTATTAAAAATACTTAATAGTAATAGTCAATTTTGTGGTTGAGATCCGAATATTTCGGATCTCACCAACTTTGGCGGTGAGTTTAAAGGGGCGGGGTTAGGGTAAATGTAAAATTAAAACGTAATTAGCGATTTGTAATTAGTAAAACTGATATAGTACTATTATTTTAATATTAAAATATCGTTTTTCATACGAATACGAAAAATTCCTAAATAATTACCTCGTGTTCGTGTTGACGCAATGATTACGAATACGAAGTTCATTTCAGAGTTTGAGCTACGGAGTTATGCGTTTTGGCCAAAACGTTTCGGTTGTGGGTTACCAGGTTTTAGGTTGATTCGACTCCAGAAAAAAATACGAAAAAAATACTGTAAGTACTAAATGACCATAGAATCATATTGTAGAAGTTTGAAATTGTTTTGATAATGTTTATATAGAAAATTAATTGATACACCTATATCATTAACAATTGAATATAAAATATTATATAAATTATTTAAAGGTATTTGATGATACTCGAACTTACTAACATATACCATAACTATTTTGATGATTCAAAATATTTTTATAAAGGATTTTGAAACCATTTTTGATATAAAACTTCTGACAAAATATTTTAAAATACTTTTAAAATATAAAAATACGTGAAATACGTAAATACTCGTATCGATGGATACTGGCCGTTACATGGTTAATGCTATAGAACTGTTTATTACTCTTGCTATGGTTTTACATATTCATGTTGTACCCTTCATTTACCCTTTAATAATGTTTCTTGCACATATTTTCATACTGCTATCCTTTATATCATGTCGTACTATTGCTACTGCACTGCTTTTGCATTCTTTTAGTGCACTCTGTGTGTGTGTGTGTGTGTGTGTGTGTGTGTGTGTGTGTGTGTGTCGGGAAATACTTGTTGAGCGATTCTCGCTAATGGGCATTTCCTTGTATATTGTCTAGTGACATGACTGTCATGTGACGATTATCCAGATGAGCCTTACCAGGAAACCCATTCAATGATCCATGACTTTTCTGAGCTCCCACCTACTGAAGAGTAGTGCTGATGCAGAGTTAGTGTTGTTGTTAGTAGCCCTATATTATTGTTTGCTGCAAAATCATGTATCGTTTTGCACTGGCCATGCTAGGCCTTATGTTGTGTACTTATTCTCAAACATTGTGATTTGTAATGTTATCTATCTAGGTTGTTCGTAAGTAAGCATTAAAGAAACTGCAAGTTAAAGCTAGCGACGCTTAGTGTGTTTAAACCAAGTATGAAGAAGAAAAATAGATTATTGCCTCATTGTTTTAAGCGCACTGCGTGCCAGTTCGCGTCTTTGCACCCAAGTATAATAGTAAGAAGGGCGTGACGGGGAGAGGGGGGAGGGGGGCTGGAGAGGTCAGAGGAGGGGGCGCCGTCGCCCCCCGCCATCATTCCCCCTTCGAGGGGAAGAGAGAGAGGTGGCTGGGGAGGTCGAAAGAGGGGGTGGCGGAAGGGGTTGAGGAAGAGGGAGAGGGGGGCTGGGAGGTCGGGGGAGGGGCAGTGTCGCCGCCGGTCGCCCTTCGAGCGGCCGTTTTACTCTGTGCACACTCACATGCATTTTCGGAAATTTGGCTACGAGAGTACGCGTTGAATAATTTCAATGATAAACTTGTAAATAACTGGTATGTGCACTAGAGTAATGCCAAACTTGTAAATAGGCGGTATGTGCGCAGAGTAAAACTGTGGGTGCGGAAATCAATTCCCAAGGTAAAACAAATGTAACATCGGATCTTCCCTGATGTTGCTATTTTAGGCCTCGAAAATAACCACAACTATTTATATTATAAAAAAGTGAACGCTAAATCTTGAGTGAACCGTTGCCTTGCTCTTTCTTCATCGATCGATCGAGCCATCGAATGGGGCGGCCACCGAGCAGCGGAGGGCCCGCCTTCCGATTCACGCAGAACGAGGTAATCTCCGGTCGAAACCCTAGCTTCCGACATCGGACTCATGTGCTCTTCCTTTTCCGAGAAGTAGAATTTTGATTATTTTTTCGTTGAGGTTGTTGGTTCGCAATGCGTTGTGAAATAACTGGCCATGAGTTAATGTTGGAAGTATGGATTTCGTTGATATGAATAGGGTTCGCCAATAATTTGGCTGATGCACGATTTGTACTTTTTTAAAAACACCTATTGCCAATTTCCTCTTGATTCCTACATCTAACCATGAAGCAAGCACCTCTAGCAGTGTATTAAAGTTAATATCAGAGCAACTTATGTCCTGCACTCAAATCATTGAGGTATAATTGCTAGATCTTTTGACACGCAATATGCACGTGTAATTACAATGAAGATGTCCATAAGTTTAACCCTTTAATTGCAGCTAATGTTAAAAGTAATTGTTTGGGGACAAATTTCAAAATAGGCTAAAAATTATAAATAATTTTAAAAACCAACCAAATTTAAATTTAATTATAAAAATCAATCAACTTCTTGACACATAAATTTTTGTGTGTAAACACATGCCGAGATAAACAACCGAGGTTGGTACCCCCAACCATATTTTGGGATTGCCCAATAACTACTGCAATAAAATGATCGGGGTTGGCAACTCCGATCATATGAAGGGTACATAATTTGACCTGGGTTGTCAATACAGATTGGTTTTCGGCACCAATTAGCTTGCAAGAGAAGTTGGTCGTTTTTTGTAATTAAATTTAAATTTGATCGGGGTTTAAAATTATTTTTATCTTATTTTGAAAATTTATCCATTATTTGGATTTTGGAGGCTTAATCCCTTTTTAGCCATTATAGTCTAATTAAATAAATTCTACTTTACAACTTTTTTTGATTGTAAGTGGTGAAAACAATCGTGATACCAAATTGAAACTAAATTAGTGCCAAATAAGGGGCCCACTAGGCTTTGCATTAAATATTAAATGTATATGCTTGGTACATGTCAATGCTAGAGGTCCCCCACCACATAAACAAAAAGGGTTTTCCTGGATATGGAAACCCCACTTTTCAAAACGGTTCATCGAAGAATTGTTTGCAATAATGCAACCAAACTTCCCCTAGAATTACATCAAACGTTGTTAGCATACATTAATAAAGGAGTTGTATCACTCACATCAACACGTGGACGCTCCACGTCGTGGATGTGTTGGATACACTGGTTGGCATGCCTTAAATTTTATGATATATTCCTCCTAAATTTATAAGAATGTCGTGTTGAATAAGGTAAAAATTTTATAGGTCATGAACAATTATCAAACAATCGATATAGTAGGGGCAATGGTACCACTTTTGTCACGACGTCAAACCATATAGGTATTTGGGTTGGGTTCATGTCATGGCTAGATGTTCCTAGCACTTGAAAATCGAAAGGTGAAATGACTTGAGGATAAGTCACATCCTATAAAGTTAAAATCAGCGCTACCTAATGATATGAAATAACACCTTCTTCATAGAGTAGTCCAACAAAGCATGATATGCGGTGATGCATCCAACCTATCCCTCCCTAGATTAACATCAAACTATGCCGTACAAATACTTTAATAAAGGTGTCATTGTATCGCCGTATATCCATTTTCTAGGTACTAGGGTACTTGTGAATATGTGTTGGGTAAGCTTATTCGCTTATCTTAAACATCCTAGATGTATTTTGCATACATCGATTGACATATGGGGATGTGTTCGAGAAAAAAACGAATGGATGAAGAATTTTTTTAAAATTCTAATCATTTGTAGTTAAATTTAGACAATTTATCCCATTATATTAAAAATTTATAAATGAAGATTTGTCAATGTTCGGTAAGTATTGGATTATGTAATTTAAAAATATTTCTGTTACCATAGTTTATTTTTTAAATATCATGCCTTCCAAATTATTTTTGTTATAAATATAGTATATTAACTCATATATAATTAATTACGCTATATATTTAGACAAATTCTGCATTGTATTATTTATTACCTTCTGTCCGGGACAATCCATATCATGCACTTCTAGACCTTGTTTGGGAATACGTGTTAATAGCATGTATGCGGTTCACTGACACAGCTTGCTAATCCTTCCAAGCACTCAGACATGTGTAGGGGGAGTGATCATGTCATCGTGAGTATTACTAAAAAGGATACACTTATCCTTTTTGTAAAAAATTTGCAATCACAACTTGCATTTTTAGGGCAAAGTGATAGTTTCACACACTCAACTTTGGTGTGAAGTGATAATTGATTTTACTTTACGTTTTAGCCACCCCACCCCACCCCTACACATTCCCACCCACCCACTCAACCCAAGTGCACACACAACCTTCTCCTTAAAAAGCTCTTACCCCTACACCCTTAAATCAGTTACCAAACAAGGCCCTACGTCTATATCCATCATTGCATTGTACGCGATATAAACCCTTGCACTTCTGTCATTAGATTTATGTATCATGCATACACAAGTGGCTTAAATGATGTTTGTTTGGAAAAATAGACGATGTTGATATGGAAGATGAAAAAGAGGGTGTTTCACATAGAAATAAAAAAGCATGTGTAAATCTTGCTTAGGTAGTTCCTTATTTAACGACAAGGACCGCCTATGTTAATTACCTTTGCCTAACTTTTACAAACTGGCCTTTCTTTTGCATGGAATTAGAAAATCATTAGATTCATATTCTCTTATTTGGAACCCTTTTGCTGATAGATGGGGAAGTCACTTTTTGATAAATCTTGCTTAGGTAGTTCCTTATTTAACGACAAGGACCGCCTATGTTAATTACATTTGCCTAACTTTTACAAACTGGCCTTTCTTTTGCTTGGAATTAGAAAATCATTAGATTCATATTCTCTTATTTGGAACCCTTTGCTGATAGATGGGGAAGTCACTTTTTGATAGACAACATAGCTTAAAATCTAAGGGCACGAATAACCCCACCTAAAGCAGGTGGGTAAGATGTCCAACACATTAACTTTCTTAAGCTGGTCTTGCTTTTCACAATGGATGCATCAAAATGGACTTTTTATTTGATAATTTGCCTAGCTTGTTGCAAAGGGAGATACCATGGTGGTTGGCTACTCTGGTTTGTATTTGTTGTGTGTTGCCAAACTCACCCTAAGAGTAATAACTGAATTATGATTTAATGAGTTTCCTTTTAGAGTTTCATTAAACTGTTATTTTTAGAATTATTTTATGATTGAAATATTTTTAATGAGATTTTTATATGGAAATCTCCATGATAATTCATCAATTCCTACTAAGTTAGGATTCATAATTGAAACCTAGTTTTATGTGTTTCCTTTCTAATTTGATGATTGAACTCTTGATTTAGAATTCCATTGTGATAGGAATCCTTTTTAATAAAATTTTAAATATGTACATAAATTTGTTTTCAGCAGTAGTTATAATTCTATAATAATTATAACTTATTATTAGTCAATCCTACCTAACTAATTTGTGAATCATAATTGAATTCTAATTTGGTATAATTCCTTTGTAATTTGATTGTAGTCTTGATTTAGAATTCCGTTACCATAGGAATCCTTCGGAATGGAATTTCAAATATAAACTAATAATATACTAATGTCATTTTATGAGTAGTTTTTATTAAAAGTAATTTATCAATTTCAACTATTTTACGAGTCATAAATGAATTCTAATTTGATTTATTTAAAATTTGATTGGACTCTTGATTTATAATTCACTACAATAGGAATCATTTGTAATTAGACTAGTCATAACACATGACCACATGTCAAGGGGCATTTCGAAAAATTTCAATCTATTCAAAATCTCCCACATTTCAAAAAAATTTGCAGCATCTTCGAAATCACCCAAAAAATGTGCATCAACTTTCAAAATATCCACTCCAACAAAAAAGTTTAACCACATTCAAACTAAAATTTAGTTCTCACAGAGAATTTAGTTCCTCCAAAAATTTTAGTTTCCCCTAAAAGTTTGGTTCAGGCTAGATTTAGTTTCCTCCAAAATTCAAAATTTCAGTTCCCGTCAGATTTAGTTCCTATCAACATTTTAAATTAAAATTTAGTTCTCTTAAAAATTTTAGTTACCCTAAAAATTAGTTCTCTTCAGATTTAGTTCTCCCCTAAAATTTAGTTCCCTCCCAGTTTAGTTTACCCAAAAGTTTTGGGATTTCTCCCCAAAATCTCCACCCCAAATTTTAGGAATTTTCTTCTAAAATTTTCACAAACTCGCATCCTATCCTTCATTCATCAAGATTCAATCTCAACCGTCCTTCTATCCATCCTTTTATCCTAGTCAGCAACCCTGTTCAAAAACATCCCTCAATTGTACAATAGATTATATACAACAAATAGTATATTTACTTTTAGGAGTGGTTATAAATATATTAGTTTTTCTTTTTTCTTTCCAATTCTTATTTTTTAAATAATTACCTTGTTCAATAAATAAGACGGGGGACAAAAAAGGGGGACATGATTCTAAAATATTTGCATTAGAAAGTAGTTATAGATTTCTGATCTTACAAGTTAATAATCAGTTTACTCAAACTATGTTTCTATGAGACATATTTTAAGCTACATTGTGAGACTTATTTTGAGCTACATTGGAAAAACCTAAGGATATCGGGTATTTAACTTGTAACACTGTGAGTACTCGTTTCAGTTTCAATTTCTGTAACGTATGTTGAGTTGACTAGGTGCAAGGGTGTAAATGGAGTGGACATCACACTGACCATTTTGCTTTGCTTAACAAGTGGATATAAGCCTATGTGTATATAGGATAGTCAGAAACTAATTATTACTACCTGCATTTTCTTAGACTAGGACGTGTAGCAGATTTGGATAATTCAGATGTCCGCTTATAATCATATTTTTTTTTCTGTTGACACATCAAAATTATCACGGCCAAATATGAAAGCTGTATTACTAAGTTAAAAATAAGAAGCACTTATATGTTGATTATATATTATGTTTATTACATAAATATAGTTGTAACAAGATATGAAAACACTGTCACTTTAAGAACTTTTGTAATATGTAAATACTGCATATTATTTATGAGTGCAGCAGATAATAAATGGAGCAGATATCATATGAACTATATCGGGGCTTTGTAACATTTGATTATAAGTGGATGCTAAAAAGAAGTATAGTAAACAAAGTCGGAATAATGATTATTACTATGTATTTGCTTAAACAGCTGTGGAAATGGAGCCAATTTGAATATTTCAGATTTTTATTTACAGCTCAGCTTAGCGACAGTGGAGCAAAATTATCATATTTTGTTTTGTTTTGTTTGCATGGCTGAGGGTGTACCTTGAGCAGCACAAGATAATGAGGAATATAGGGAGGATCTGGTTCTTGGGCCTTATCTGGTTGGCCGGTTAGAGATGATCAGTGATCGAGTGCATGTCTCATCTTATGGTTATCTTTCATCGTAGTACTATGGTTGCAAAATTACTTGTGCTCCAAGAATCACAAATTAGCCAGTTATAGTTAGGATGGACCATATAATAATTGTTTTGCTGTAACTATGTTTTGTAGAAGCACGACTCTCATGCAGAACCAAACAACTTTTGCTGAGAGACATCATTTCACTTATCCAAATTTTTTGGTCTACAAGTGCCCACAAGATTTGGCAAGGACCATTAGTAAGTTTGGTGCTCCCAAAAAATTGATCTTCCTACTGACACCACTGTTTTATCTGTAATTCTAACATCATTCAGGCTTCGGGCACGCGATATTATTTTCATCGACAGCTGTAGATCCAACGATGTTTATTAGTTTTAATCACCAAATGTAAAATTTGAATGTGATAAAATTCACATTTGGCAGTTTTGAATCTAACTCATGATGACCCTATTAGTAGCTAAAGATTTGAAAACCACCTGTATCTTATGCTTATTTAACAATACAACCTCCTACAAAAATCTCATATTTTGATATAGTCAATCCATAGCATTGTTAAAGCTGTAACAAAAAAACTTCCTAACAGTTTTCTCCACCAGAAATATGATAGGAACTAGGAAAATCTGAAATTTATTAATATAAAACTGAAAATAAAAGATGCCGTTGATTATAATTGTAGAGGTAACCGCTCTACCACCAACACACCGATTGAAGAGGACGTCCGCACTCTCCTGAAGAACGAGGGACTTTCTCCACTCTTTAACAATTCTTCTCAAAATATGCATGCTAGGGCCGGCCGGTTATGTGGGTTTAAATAAGAATCCTAATTTGCAAAATTACACAAAACCCCATACAATAATAAAATATCACAAAAAGATTAAAAGTTGACGAATACGCCCCTGAATTATATGGATGAGTCCGGCCCTCCTCTCTTGCGCCGTCGAAAGTACGTGATGAGCCCATCACTACTCCCCCCAAAAGAGCCACCTTGTCCTCAAGGTGGAAGTCAGGAAACTGTTGTGCTATGACTTCCGCTAGCTCCCACACGCTCTCATGCTCTGGTTCCATCGTACTAACACCTCCCGCTCCCAGGTACTCCCAGTGTGGACCACTTCAACTCCTCAAGCTCTAAGATCACCTCCTTGTCCTCTGTCATCGTCTCAGGAAGTGTGTGGGTGTATGATCACCAATCGCCTGTTGGAGCTGGGACACATGAAAAACAGGGTGAATGATTGATCCTGGGGTAGCTTCAATCTATATACCAACGGACCCACATTGGCTTCAACCTCTTATGGACCAAAGTATCACGAAGATAGCTTTCCATTCCTCGTGTAGGCCAAGGACTTTTGCCTTGTAGGGACGCAACTTAAGGTATACCATATCGCCCACGTCAAACTGCACGGCCCTGCGATGTGAGTCTGCTCGATCCTTCATGATCTGCTGAGCCCTAGCCAAATGATGCTTCAGCTCCTCCAACACAGGTAAGTACTGCTCTACCTCCGACACAGGTGTAGTATCCTGTCTATAATGTAACTGTGGCAGGTCCCGTCCATACAAGATCTTAAAGGGCGTAGTCTGCGCTGCTGTGTGGAATGAAATATGGAACCAGTACTCTGCCCAGGTTCGCCACCGCGCCCACAACCTCGGAGTCTCCAAAATAAAACAGCATAGATAGGTCTCAATGCTCATATTGACCACCTCCGTCTGACTGTACGTCTGTGGATGGTATGCCGTGCTCCGCTTCAGTACTATGCTCTGTAGACTAACGATCTCCTGCCAGAATCTGCTCAAAGAATATTTTGTCCCTATCAGAGACAATGGACTTCGGTGGCCCATGCAATCGAATGATCTCCCTCAGAAAAACCTCTGCCACTGACACTGTACTGTAAGGATGACGTAGTAGTATAAAATGTGCATACTTGCTGAGGCGGTTCACCACAACAAGTATAACGGTAAATCCTTCAGACTTGGGCAATCCATCAATAAAATCCACTGATAGCTCCTTCCAGACCCGCTATGGCAAGGATAGCGGCTGCAGCAAACCTCCTGGGCCATCGCCATGTACGTGTTACGTTGACAAACGTCACACTTCGCCAACATCTTCGAGACATCCTTCTTCATCCCCTTCCCACCTTCCTTGCCAGCCGCCTATAGGTCTTGAGGACCCCTGAATGGCCCCCCATCGCACTGCTATGAAACTCCTGTAAAATCACGGGGATGTGGATAGAAGTGCGCGATATCACTAGACGCCCCTGATATAAAAGCCTTCCATCCGGCAAAGAATAGCCTGGGTGATCCGCTGACCCTGTAGTAGTGCTGCTCGTATCTATGCTAACTCCTGATCCTCCTCCACTTTCCGAAGAAATGGCTCACAGTATTGCAGTACAGGAACCGACAAGGCCGCCAAACGTTTGTCCTCATCGTGTCTCGATAATGCATCTGCGACCTTGTTCTTTAGCCCATGGCGTTACTGTATGTCAAATTTGTATCACTCCAGTTTCCTCATCCACTGCTGATGCTTCTCTGCCACTATGCACTGCTCCAACAAGTACTTGAGGCTCATCTGGTCTGTGCGTACCACAAAACTCCGCCCCAACAGGTAAGACCGTCACTTCTGAATCGCTAGAACAATCGCCATCCACTCCCTCTCATAGACGGATTTCATCCTTGCTCTCATCGTCAGGACCTGGCTGAAGTATGCAATAGGACTCTGGTCCTGCATCATTACTGCTCCCAGCCTATGTCCCGAAGCATCTGACTCTATAATGAATGGTCTGGAAAAGTCTGGTAGAGCTAGTACTGGTAATGTATTCATGACCTTCTTCAAGGCCTCAAATGCGTGCATCGCCTCATCCCTCCAATGGAATCTGTCCTTCTTGAGCAACTCTGTGAGTGGCCAGACGATATTACCATATGATTGCATGAACCTCATGTAGTATCATGTTAAATCTAGGAATCCCCTCAGTCTCCGTAGAGTAATGGGGCGCGGCCAGTCCAACATGGCTAATATCTTTGATCTGTCTGCTGTCACTCCCTCTGAAGATACCATATGTCCCAAATACTCCACCTGTGGCTGGCCAAATAAGCATTTCTTCCTGTTGGTATACAACTGGTGGTACTGGAGCTCCTGAAAGACTATCTGTAGGTGGTCCAAGTGCTCCTTTAAGGACTGGCTTAACAAGGATATCATCGAAGATAACTAATACAAAGCGCCTAAGGCAAGGGTAGAATACTTTATTCATCAGGGCCTGGAAGGTAGCTGGGGTATTGGTCAAGCCAAAAGGCATGGCCAGAAACTCATATTGGCCATCATGAGTTTTGAAGGCTGTCTTGGGCACGTCCTCCACCCTCATACTGATCTGATGGTAGCCTGACTTCAGATTGATCTTCGTGAAGATAGTAGACCTGTGTAACTCATCAAGTAGCTCGTCGATGACTTGGATGTAGAACTTGTCTGGGACCGTCTCCTTATTCAGCGCCATGTAGTCCACGCAGAAACGCCAACTCCCATCCTTCTTCACCAGCAGCACATGACTAGAAAAGGACTAACGCTCGGCTGAATAACCCCTACACGCACTATCTCCGCGACCATCCTCTCTGTCTCATCCTTTTGAGCCCGAGGGTAACAATAAGGCTTCACGCTGATAGGAGACACACCCTCCTGCAGTATTATCACGTGCTTATGGTTCCTAAGAGCTGGAAGAACTTAAGGCTCCCGAAACACCTCCTCGAACTGCCACAATAACTGTTGCACCTCCTCTGGAATGGCCTGCCCACTCTCGGCCTCAACCCTTCCTCGCACACGACACCCTGCAGCTCCACCAAAAAACCACCCCCTCTGCCTGGATGATCATAGCTATGGTCTTTAGCGAGACCATGGTCATGCATAAGCTGGGATCCCACTGCAATGTCATCGTCCTCCCGCCATCCTGGAACTCCATTCTGAGCATCTTCTAGTTCACCTTCATCTCACCCAGTGTCTGCAACTACCTCATGCCCAGAATCACGTTTGTGCTCCCCGGATCTAAAGGCAGGAAGTCTTCCACCACCTGAATCCCATGTAGTGTCAGAATCAGCACGCGGCACACTCGACTGCTCTCCATCTGGCTCGTCCCATCATGACTCCAAAGCTGCATGTGTCTATCAGCTGAAGACCCTTCTGCTCCACCACTCACCTGGAGATAAAATTGTGGGTAGCCCCACCGTCGATTAATACGGTCACCTCCTTGTCATCGATATGTCCCCTCAACTTAATGTTATGGTTCGGGATGAACCCTACCACAGAGTTTAGGGAAACCTTCGCCACATCTAGATGGTGATGCTCCACATCCTCAACCTCTATGGTCTCATCCTCCACGACCGCCTCCTCATCCCCATCCTCTAGTAGCAGCACATGTAGCTTGCACACTACACATCTATGTCCCTGGGTGAACCTATCATCGCACATGAAGCATAGCCACTTCTGCCACTTCTCACTCATCTCAGCGTCAGTCATCCTCTTAAACTGTTCTATTGCTGGTGGTTCCTCGCTCTTCTCCCCCCATATTCTCCTTGCTAGCCTGCTCTGCTTCTGTTTTTCTCCTTCTGCCCTCATGTCGCCGTCTGAATACGGAAAACAGGCACACTCCAGCTGCACCTAGACTTCCTCTCCTTCATCAGGCGATTCTCCACCATCTGGTCATGCTCCATGGCCTCCATTAGGTCCTGAGGCTTTTGTATGCGAACATCTGTGCAGATGGTAGCGCTCAGCCCCTTCATGAAGGTGCTCTCTACCCTCTCATCAAAAACTCCACGCATTCGCCCTGACAATGCCTCGAACCTTTCCCTGTAGTCACTCACTGTGCCATCCTGCCCGAGGAAAAGTAACTGCTCCCGCACGTTTCCTAAGTGAGTGTCACGGAATCTCTCCACCAACCCATCCTTAATCTCCTCCCATGAGCGAAACAATCGCCTCTCATCCCTCCACTGGTATCACGTGATGGCCTTCCCATCTAAACACACCGTCGTCGCCTACAGCTTATGTAAATCCATGCCATCGGATCGGATTCTCTCCTATCAATATGGGCATTTTAGCTTCCGTTTTCTGCTGTTCACCCTAAAGGTCTCCTGATTTGCTCGTCCACCTGCGTGCCTTGGCTGATGGTAATACTGCCACCTCTCCCTGTGTCGCTTAAAACCCCTCTGTGGTCCTCCATCGTAATCTCCATAGTCTCCCCAATCTTCGCTGCCTGCATAGAAGCCCCGCTCTCTCCTATCCCAATCCTCTCCTCTGCCGTCATCTCCTGCATAATCCCCATAAGTCGGGGGTGTGCATGTTTTCCTTTCTGCAACATATCGGGAGCCGTGTGATCCACGAAATTCATCACAGTCGTTGCTCGACCTCGTCGAATAATCGTGGGGGTTGTCACCACCGTAATGCTCCATCTGTGGCTCCCGATGTCTCCGCCAATCGCCAGAAGTTATGTCGAAGCCCTGCCCTCCGCCGAAAGTTATCGAAACCATGCCGAAATCTTTCGAATCTGTCGTGGTGCCTTTGTTTCTGGCCGGAAGTTGCTGCGGGAGGATTTGGGGGTGCGGCAGCCCCTGATCTGACCTCTGCAGGGGCTGTCGCCCCATCTTGGGGGCTGGCGACCCCCTAGGAAAATTTCTGGGGGCTGTCGGCCCCCAGAATTAATTTTGGGGGCTGGCGGGCCCCTAGTTTGCTGTTGCTGGTCGGCCGACCCTGCAGCCGACCTTGTCGGCTGTTTCCAGGGGCCGGCCGCCCCTCTTGGTGGTTCGGCCGGCCCTGTAGAGTCCTCCCCGGGGTTCGACCGGCCCTGGGGAGGTCTTCTAGTGCCCGCGCGCCGTTTTTCCTTGCCTCCAGGGTTTATGGTTCATGGTTTGGCCCTCCACCACCAAAAGATCCTCTTCATCCTCCTTGAAGTAGTCGTCGACATCGGAGAGCAACCCTTCTTCGTATTCATCCATCTTTTTTTCCTTCTCTAAAGTCGTCGCCTTTCGGTCCAAGTTAAGGTTTTTGGTCGCGCCTTCCTCCTTTGTCGCCATGAGTTATTGAATGAGTTGCGTTAGGGCCTTTCCTTGTTTCCCTTAGGTTTCCACGATCTTCGCAAAGGTTTCTCCTTGTTTCCTTAGGGCTTCCAGAGTTTCTCCTTGCTTCGCTAGGGTTTGCTTTACGCCTTCGAATACGCCGTTGTATTTCTCATCCAAAGCTTCAATCTTGTCCGTAGATCTCGTTGTTGCCGCTATGGATCGTAGAGGATCTGATACCAAATTGATAGGAACGAGGAAAATATGAAATTTATTAATATAAAATTGAAAATAAAAGATACTCTTGATTACAATTGTAGATGTAATCGCTCTCCCAAGACGCCGATTGAAGAGGATGTCCGCACTCTCCCGAAGAACGAGAAACTCTCTTCTCTCTTTAACAATTCTCTTATCAAAATATGCATGCTAGGGCTGGCCGGCTATGTAGGTTTAAATAAGAATCCTAATTTGCAAAATTACACATAACCTCCTACGATAATAAAATATCACAAAAAGGCCCAACAAAAAGGCCCAACAAAAAGGCCCAAAAGTTGATGAATACACCCGTGAATTATATGGATGAGTCTCGTCCTCCTCTCTTGCGCCGCCGAAAGTACGTGATGAGCACATCAAAATAGTTGCATTAACCATTTGTTTTTGTTTCTCGCTAAATATCATATTATGTACTCTATTGAAAGAGAATTTTTCCTTCTGGCATATAACAAAAAGCTATGTAGTGTACCTCTATCTTTATATGTTTCATTTTCTTCATCAAATGAGCAATGATAATCAGTCATTTGAATGCATATGAAAGTACTACACTTCCTTATATTGTTCTTTTGGTTTAATTTATCTTGTATGCAAGGAGGTGAAGTCCTGGTTATAAGAACCTCATTTGCCAAATGCAAGAAACATAAACCAGGACACACAATAAATTTTTATGGATTTGACTCATGAGGTTCTTATAAAAAATTTAGTTTATACAAAATGCATTTTGATTTTAAGTGATTTACAATGGATAAAAGTGATCATATTTATCTTCATTAGTTATTTAATGAAGACATGCCATTAGAAATTGAGGATTGTCATGCTGTGTATTTAATGATGACAATGCTATTACAATGAATTGACTTAATTTTAAATCCATTTTGTTTGCAAAGAAAAATAATATGTTAGCCTATGGCATCTCAATTGAATCCAAATTCAATTCAAGAGGGAGGGTGTCACGCCCCGCTACCCGGGACGCGAATATTTTTCACATGTGATGCAGGTCCTGCTAGGTACCAGTGAAAACAATATAGCCTACGAGCAGAGATATACCAATATACTCATATGAAACTTTTCATGAAAATAAACAGGAAAATGTAAATACTTACAATTTAATGTCAGGATTTTGTAGCTGCTATAAAATCTGTGTCCTTGCTAAAACTGGGTCCTCATCTTAGCTCTGAATCATTACCTGGTGGTACAACAACAATGAAGGCACACCAGTACATCACAATGATTCTAAAAATTTTGGAATTTAAAATATGGGAACATAGGATAACACTAACTAGGAAACTGTAACTGAGAACAATAGCAGACTATTTAATATTACATTGAGATTTAAGACATACATGCAGCTTAGTTAACAATTTAAAGGTGACAATATCATAGTTCTATCATTCTATACCAAACCTAGGCTGTGAATCATATTAGAGAGTACAGAAACAACCAAGGAGTCCACCTCAGTATCCAGTGGCGCTCACTTGGGCCAGACCCAAAGTAGACACGACAGGGGCCACGAGTCAACAGTGTGGAACTCAGTAATTAAGTCCGGCGGTACAATAGGGTCAGATCCTGATTCAATGATATGACCCAGGCTGGAACAACCAGATGTGGTTCAATTCAATAGGAGCGTGGCTCCGGTCGTTTCCGCACTCTCACTAATATGATTTACCCCATCCCAGTGAGTCTGTAGTGCCAAGTGTAAGTCAAGTGTACAGCTCTTCGTGCCTCGGTGCAACAGTACGTGTTGATCTATATTAATGTCATTTCATAACATGATTTTTAAAATAATACTTGAATTAAAATTAAGGCCACATTGGAATTAATATATATGACGGTGTGCTATGTCATTCCACTCTCAATCATACTCACTTTCAATTCTATCAATTGTATTTTAATGGTACAATAACAATACATGTTTCAATTTCATCTTGGTTTCCATAGCACACTCTACATATTAATTATTCCCTATGTCAGGGGCCACTGTGCCTCATTATACTATTCGGAATCATATAGCATTTTAATAACATGGAACAATGAAACATTTAGCATGCTGCAAATGTGTAATAACTCTAACATCTAATCATGAGGCATTCTACCAGACTGTCAAAATATTCTAACATGCTTTAGAAGTGTAGAGTTTAGATATCTAAGCATGGTTATAACAATTAATAAACATGATATTCTATTATGCTACATAAACTGAAACTTGAATATAAATAGGAGAACGAGCGAACATGCAAGTAAAGGCAACGATCAATGTCATACTTTTAGAATTATGGGGGGATGGTCAAATGGGGGATGGACAATCTGGTGATCTCAGTTAAGGTTTAATCATCGATCGTTTCGGGGCTTAACCATTTGTTAATGGTTTTATATGATCATTCGGGCAGCGTTTTATGATCCTACGGGCAATAACCTTAGATCCTTCAGGCAATGGCCTGGTTCATGATCCAACATGCAGAAAACTCCATACTTTCCAACGGCCTTTGAGGCCAAACCCCTCATATTCAATCATTGGGTAATTTCTAAGCCAACATACATCATTTACCAAGCATCAAATGTAATACACATTACTATCCAACTCTGAAAAACCCCAACAGATGTGATAAGGGAAAAATCCCTAAGGCCATTCACAATTTCTAGTCATAGTAACCATTTTCAGTCACAGTCCAGTCATACGATGGCTCTGCATACTGCAGAGAAAGGAGGAAAGGCCGGACAACCCAGGTGAAGGGAGAAAAACACCAAAACAGCCCGCATGCAAGGGGAAACAGGTTCTACACATCTCAGTCAAGGGGGAAGGTCTAACAGAAACTATTTCGAGGGTCAATAGGGCTGCGACGAAGTTCGTTGCCTCGCCCGGTGCTCAGAATCATCATTACCGAAACTAGGGGGAACAAAATCCACAATTTAAAAATCCCAAATTTAGAGAATCAGAGTGATTTTACCTCAAATCGTGGACTGATGAAGAAATCGGAAAGAAAACCAACTCCAGGACACATGCCGAACCCAAATCCAGAGGAAAAACCCAAACTTTCTTGAAAACATCACCTTTTACAGAAAAACGAAGCCCTAGGGCTCAAATCGAGCTTAAATAGAGGTGGAAGAAGACTTGAGAAGCTAAGAGAGGTGCCACGAACACATCCAGCCTCAAATCGAGGAGAATTCGTGTCGAAATCCCCGGATTTTAGGGCTTGGTGGAGGAGCAATGCCACGCCACACATCAACGAGGCGGTGAGAGTAAAGGGGGGCCGCGTGGGTTCCTTCGAGATGAAGGAATGAGGGAGAGAGGGGTCGGCGAGAGTGAGAAGAGAGAGATCGTGAGGCGGTGGGAATTTTTTTCTCACCGCCGCTGCGGTCTTTTCGTGAGAGAGGGAGTCGGGGAGAGAGACAGATGGAAAGAGAGAGAGAGTAAGGGGGGCACGTGGGAGGGGATTAAATGAAGGGGGTGGGGTTTTTTTACACGTGGGGTGGGGAGAATTAACTGAGGGGGAGAAATTTTGGTGGGGGAAAAGGACAAAAGCCCAACGGGCCTTTACAGAGGGGAAGAGTTGGCAATACAATATAAAGATAAAGTTAAGTATAATCTAAATTACTTGTAACATAATAATTAAATTATTTAGTGTATTTTTATAAACAATAAAATCATTTATTATATCAGAACTTCATTTGGAATATAATAAAGTTATTTTAACTATGATTTTTCTAATCCATGTAAAATTTTGAATTTTTATCCCTCTTGAGCTCAAATTGTATGTCCCGTAAGGTAGTTCCCCATGATATGTAGGACACTTCTCTCAACAAAAAATTGACACGTCTAGTCTAACAGTTTTTGACGTGACAAACATGTTTATATGTGTCAAAAACTGCTAAAAGCCTTTATCACAGTAACAATATGCTACGTGAAGTTGTTATGCTTCGTTTGATGAAATAAAATAGTTAATGCATCATTTACTATTAGGTGCTTTCTTTTACAACCGAATGCATACACTATTATAGTTGTTAAATACATGTTTGTTAATAAAACATGCATATATAAATGTGTCCTCATGTCAGGATTTCGAAGACCCCATGTGGGCATCAACAACCTTCCCCCCCCCCAAAGAAGAAACACCCACCCACATCACAAAAAAAAAAACCAACCTAAAGCAAATAAGAAATAAATGCAAAAATTCCTTTTCAATTTGCATATACTGAACTTTTTCAATGAAACCTTTGCAAAATTCTATATTATGCGCCTTGTTCAAGCGAGCTCTTGGTTCTGTCCATGAGTGTGATTTTTGCTTGCACATATGAATTCGACACTGCCAGTAAAGGATTAATGTCACTTGCAAGGCTGGTAGTCAATTTATAGTGGGGATTTCTTGAATTTCTTGTCTTTCATAGCTGACTCTATTTTAATAGTACCTGATGATGGATGATTTAGCTGATGATACTGATGATGATGGTGTCTGCTGTTCTTCTGAGAATGTATGGACAATTTTCTCATGTTACACAGCGTGGTAGAAAATAAAGATGGAATATAGAACTGTGAAATTTGAATATTATCTCTTGATTAACAACTTCCAGTAACTTCAGTTATAATATTTTGGGGTGTCTATAGCCGGGAAAACAGAAATTTTATTGATAAGAAATGTTCCTGTAAATGTGCGAAGGAACAATAGATTATTCTGGTTTTCTCTAGCATGCAGCCTATATGATAATAAATACTTCATAATTACGTCTGTTTCAACCATTGAACTTTTTGAGCTATAACAATGTATAGTAGAATCTATAACCCCTAACATGTTTGGATCTTATGCATTCGACTTGAGTTTTGGAAACATCATTATCAACTAGCATGTTGTTCATCTTTCAGTACTCCCAAAGAGTTAACGTTTGTGTATAACAATGGTGCATATCAATGTTTATGTAGTAAGATAGTTACTTCATATATTTGGTACAAGATGCAACTGCCTTCCCATTATATTTTGGTGCTCAAATATGGAGACTAGGCATGTGATATGAGCTTGTAATTGTTCTCTTAAAGGTAGTGGAGATGGAATCATGCTTACAAGAAGTAAACAATGCAATACCTTCTCGAGAAACTATCTGTGCTTTTGCCGAAAAATTCAGGTATGGAATATGCACTCAATGTTTACTATGGGATTATTGGCACTAATGTCTGGGGAAATTCTTTGTGATAATTAACACTAGCATCATTTCTCTTAGTGCATCACCTGACCGAGTTGGAAAGTCTGTTGTTCAGCCAAAACAGGTTAACCGCTTTCTGATTAACTGTGTCCGGGCCCCCCCCTTTTGGAACCTCTTGTTTATGTTGACTATCTTTACAGGTCTGGAACTGGTTTCAGAACAGAAGGTATGCCCAAAGGGCTAAAGTGGGCAAGGCACCTGTAAAACTAAGTGTCTCACCTATGCCCCGCGAAGATGCAGCTCCATTCAGAAATGTGACTCCTCCTATGGCTGCTACGTCAGGTATTTTAGAAAAATGATAATAATCTAATCCTATTACTGCAATCCACTAGGTCTACTTGCTTGTTTGCATTGTTCTTATTCGGTGAAGGTGTTGTTGATGTTTATTGCACCAAGTACTTGATATTTCTGGCATGTTCAGAATGACTAGTGTATCTGCTGCCTTACAACAGGCATGAACCAAACTCAGCGGCCTACACAAAGTTGATGATAGTTTGTCACACAATGTAATTGTGTTATTTGATATTCTTGATTTCTTTCGTGGTTGAACATGTGACACTGGAAATTGACCTGTTTGAGAATTAACTTTCTTTTGAGTTACATCAAACTAATATTCTGATGTTTACAGGTGGTAACTTCCTTATTGAAGCAGCCTTTTAAAATTAAGTTTCCATTTTATTGATTTAGCTTTCCTTTTTCTTTGTTTTCTAACCATTCATGATTGTTATACAGACATAACAGACCGAAGTATCATTAGTCCTTGCTTGTGGGGTATCTATATTGTGTTACATGCTTACATATCTATGTAGACAGTCACTTTTGGGAGAACTTACTGAGGCTAGAAGTGAATAGGGGCAGCAGATAATTTAGGAATAGCAATTGTTCCTGGATAATGTTTAACATTTTATATGATTTCTGATACAATTTTAAAATCTAATCCCAATGAAAAGTTTAGGACAATTTTAAAACAATAAAATTTTACAATCACATGCATCTAAAGTTTTTGGTACTAATTGTAGCATTAAAAGTTAGCTGTTAAGTAAGTTCTTAATTCTGCAAAATGATTTGTTCAGTTTTTAAAGAGTTGTATTTAGCACGGAACAAGGTTTCGGACGAAACCTAACCGTTTCCGATTTTTCGGATCGGTTTCAGAGAGGACCGATCCAAAATGCAAGGAAAAACTCGGTATCGGAAAAAATGATTAAAAACCTATTTTTTATAACTAAAACCCCCTAAATTTCCAGTAGAAATTGGAAAAACAATAATCAATATATAGACCGATTTCATGATGAAATTAAAAGAATAAAATGAAATTTAAGTAGATATGACCTCATCGTCGTCGTCGTCTTCAATTGACGAGGCTTCTCGGACGAGGCTTCTTGTCGTCGTCGTGGTTGTGGTCTTTATCTCGATTTTTTGCTTAAAACTTTTTAATAATCGATTTTGTCTACCCAGCCCCTTCGGATCTGACCTCATCGTCAATTTTTGCTTAAAGCCGAACGAAGGGAGCTATCAATGACGATGAACGAAGGGAGCTGTTAATTCGAAGGGGAGCCTGTCGACGCCTAAATTATTACTATTTAATTTTAGGTTTCATTTAATATTTAATTCTACATCAGGCTAAACATATTGCATTTATTTACAAGTTTGTCATTATCTTTTAAACCATTTAAGAGAAGAGAATGGCAAACTTGAAAATAAATGTAACTTATTATCAAATTTTGTAATTTGACTGGAGCACTAATCTGCCATTCACCTTACACATTTGCTAATCATGTTGCATTTATTTAAAGTTTGCCATTATCTTTTAGCAACGGAATGCTAAACTTGTAAAAAGTGTAATATGTTAGCAAAATGGGTAACGTGAATAGCAAAATCTGCAAAACTCTTCTAAATAAATAATAGAATATACATAATTTATTTTAGTTAGTATTTTAAATAGAATATACCTAATGCTTCTAAATAAATTATAGATTATACCTAATACTTCTAATAAAAGTTAGTATTATATATTGATATTTTAGTTAGTATTTGATATTAATATTTTTGATAAGTATAAAACTACTGAAAGTGTCGGTAAGTACGAAACTGAAACCGAAATCATCGAAACTGATGAAATCGGACTGAAACCTAAAATTTCCAGAAGACCGAAAACGTGACCTCAAACCCTTGTATTTAGTTATCTTGATTTGGCATATGCTTTAGTTTCACAGAGTCAATCGAAATATATATTTTCGTTTAGTACAGTTTATTGTCCTTAAATGACAAACTCGTTGGTGGATTTTGACCGATATTTGCATAATGAGGCTTGTGGCGGAGAGGATCTGAGAAAACCATCGGGATCAAAATTTAAATCTTTTGGGCAACCTACCGATTTGGGGATACCTGTTGGTATTTTTTAATGGCTGCTTTTTGTCAAGGTCACTTTTGAAGGTTTGAAATCCTCTTATAGATTTCTAGGCAAGGTCACTTTTGAAGTTTTGAAATCCTCTTATAGATTTCTAGGGCTCATGCAAATTTGAAGGAAATTTAAGTTCTCGTTTATCCTCTGATGCTTTCAAGGTATGCATGTTGGTGCATTGGAAAAACCTGATATACTGAGCTAATGCATTTATGGATTCAACACCTTTTACATGCAACTTAGAATTTAAGTTTTCTGAAGATAATTTCCATTTTTGTTCTTTGTGATGACCTTCTCTATTGAGAATGTATGGAGAAGAACCAAGAGGGTGGATGGTGCGTTTAGTTTCATAATGTTGGAAGACGCTCGGCTAAATTTAGGTTCCTTCAAAGTTATGATCCTTCAGAGTTATGATGAGGACAATTTGAGTCAATACCGATCCTTGTATCAACTATGAGTCAATTTCAATTTTGTTGGGTTCTTTCAGCAAATTCTGTAAATTTTAGGAACTCCTTATGAAAAAGAGAGTGGTAGTTGTTTCGAATTTCGATGATGAGGCCTTGGAACCATTCTAGAGTCTAGGTGATGCCACCCCAATTATCTTTAGAGGAAGCTTTATTAGCCAAGAAATTCCCTAGTGTCAGTTCACTGTATTCTCTCACCTTTTTCGAGTTCATCACGTGCACCCATAGTTTTTTTTTCCTTCTGTTGGATTTTAGTTAAATGACAAAAATCAGAAACCTTTACTTGGGACATGCCTGTACTGAACACCTCCTTTTTTTCCACTTTCTTATTCCAAGTCTTCTCCTCCCTCTTTGTCCATCTGTTTTGATTATTTTCTTGGATTTATGCTTCTGGTGCTTAAACCTTAGTCCATCACCATTAAGCATGTAAAAAGCCCATGTGGAATCATCCCATGCCTGGATCTATAAGTCCATCAAATCCACAGCGGTTGAAATTCAAAATTCTGCCTGAGTTTCTCCGTGAAATCCCTAAAACATAAACCTAACAGTTATTGAAATCTTCGGCCAGCAAATCATCTAAAACTCATATTTCCTTATTCCAATTGATTCTTTGATTTCTTTCTTCTTTTTTTCTATCAAGATCTTCAATGTCAATATAGATGAGAAGCTGAATCATCACTAACGAAGAGTTGCAAACCTAATGCAATTTATATAGCAGGAGAGAGAAGATGCTGAAGCTAGGGCTGATCTGCCATCTATGTCAAGAATGGGTTGTGTGGCATAGAAATGGTAAAGTAATCTACCTTCTCCCTTCTTTTGGCTAGATAAAAATGGGACTTCAAGGTCCATGTACATTCATGTATCAGTGCAATCTTATCTGTAATTTCACTGTCAAGTTGTTAGTCCATTTCAATTATTTTATTGTTTTATCATCTGCCTAAACACCCAGTCTGCATTGTAATACATGAATATTATTTTTAGGGCTCTTGTTAGCCATTTGTGGTTGCTACACTCATGTTCTATATCTTCTGTGTTTTGTACTTTATGTTTGTTTTTTAAATAAAATTTAATGGTTATCTTGTTTAAATCCTTAACTTGGAGCCCTTGACCTGGTTTATGAGCTTGCTTTGGAGATCAGATTATGATTTGTCATGGTTGACTACGTCTTAATCCGGCCACTTTATTTGTGCCTGCTGAATGTCATCTAATGATTTGACATTACTGGGCCTGCCCTGCCCTTTTTTGATAATAAAGTGGGCCTGCCAGGTTCATGTGCTTCTTAGATGAATATTGCATTATATCTTAATTTAATTGGATTTTGATTACTGTTTTATATTATATTCAATGTCCATGAAAGCTATGAGAATTGCAATTTGAGTGCAGGAAGAAACCCATCGGATAATGCACAGGTGGAATTTGAAGCAAAATCAGCTAGGGATGGTGCATGGTTAGTAATAAAGTTTCGTTTTGACTCCATTCTCAAATTTCTTGTCCGTAACACTTAGACCAAAGCAAATGCATGTTCTATGAACATGCTCCATATAATTGTGTTCTGCGATTGCGCACACCCACAATCTCTCTTAAAAAATGAGGCATTACGTTTGGCTTTTTCTTCATTGGAATGCTTGTTAGTGGGCTATTATACCAGATGTCGATTTAAAAAAATATATGTCGTTATATTTGTTCAATTTCTGTCATTTATTAAACTTTAGAACTCAGGGCGTCTTTTCTGTGTGATATTCTAAGGGCTGGAAAGATGGATGATAACTATGGGATATGGAGTTATGTATACGGGATGCTAGCACATGATTATTTGAAGAGGGTTTTAACCTACTACTACATGATACTGTCCTTGCTGCTTTCCACTTTTTATCAGAAGTTAGTCTTGAGGATCTTGTCTCCAATTATACGTACACTCCATCCTCCATCCGTATGGATTTGCTGAGTTGTGGAGCTAGCTTATCATCCGGCGTCCTGAAATGCATCCCTTGGCAACTTGTTTATTTTTTTTTGGCAAAGTGCAGAAAGTAGAGAAATGATGATTCTCTGAAATTTTACTAGCTTGCTTACGTGATTCATGGATGAAGAAATTTATGTTATGGTGGAAATTTTCAGAGAAGGATATGCCAACCTCACACTGATTGGTTATTTGACAGGGAGCGGAAAGCAAAAGCTAGATATAGGGTTCTAAGTGGTGGGATTGGGGGAGAAACTATTGGAGCTAGGGTATGAAGAATTTTAAAAGTAGGGACGTGTAACTTATAGAATAGCTTGAACGATAAAGGTTTAGAACTCACGTTCAGTTGACTCACACAGCTATCCACATTCGCCTCACAGGTAAAAATATTTTGTTCGGAGATTTCTGAGAGATCTAGGGTTCCTTACAAAATACTTTGGGTTCTTCTTATGACTCAATTCATTGTCTTCCTTTTGCAATCCATCCGAAAAGTTCTAATTACATGCTTACTTATAACTATGAGCACAACATGTGCTAAAATAGAAATAAATAAAAGAAAAGAAATAATAAAGAAGGCTCTAGAAGCCTTTTAAGTTGACATGTACACCATGATAAACTAAATAAGCCTAAAAGAGACTGAAATTGAAGCTTTCTTTTGCTGGATCCTTGGCAAAGCATGATATTCGGCTTTCAAGCTAGAATATCCTTTAATGCATGTTTGTCTTGCGTCAAATCTCTTCTTGTTGGAGAAAATTCGTCCTTGAATTTTGAAGAAGCACAAAATCAAAAAGCTTAAACGACAAACTTGGGATGAATATTTCAAAGTCAGTGAGGAAACATATAAAAATAAACGTAAAACTTGCTGAGGGTAGAGAAAGACAAAAGAACAAACTCTATATGCTCTGTCTCAAAATCAATAGGTTGCTTGATCTCAGACTTAGTCTTAAGCTCAGGCGCCATCTCAGATTTAGTCTCTGGCTCGATCTCGGACTTGGATTCAGGTTCATGCTTGGACTCATGCTCGGGCTTTGGCCCGACTTCTAAATTTGGCTTTAATTTTGATAACAATTTTGTTTCTTCTGGCTTTAGCTCTATTCATGCTTTATGAGCTGTCTCACACTATGGCATCAAGTTGGGTTCCGGCTTGGGCCCCTCTGACATCACTTTGACTATGATTCTAGCTCTTTCTCTGCTTCTTGGATTATTTGTTCATACTATGCTCTTGATGATTGGACCGGTTGTCGGAGTGAGGTGGCCTACAGAGTTATCGATGACGAAGCTCAACTTCATTCGTGATCAACTTTGATTCGCTTAGAAGTTATCAATTCACCATTCTCATGTTTTTCCATCTAGCTGATTTTTGATATACAAATATATCCTTTCTTCTATCTGGTCAAAACCAGAAAATGGATGGTCGAGATGAAACTCTCATTCTTCCTATGTATGCCGATTAGGATACTTGAAAAAGGGAATATATTTGATTACGCCACTCAAATAAACCTTCAGAATGAAGGTAGTTGGCCTTGGCAATCAATAAAAAATAGATCTGGCTCAAATTTGATTTCAAATAGCTTGAAAATTTGACTCAAAATGGATTTAAAAATCTGCTTTAAATGTCTCAAAAATCACAAAAATAGGTCATGTCTGTTGTTCCGAGTTGGGTCTAGTTGGGTAGCTGATGGATCAGGTTTACATGAATAAATGATTCATGTTGAATATACTAAAAACAGGTCAAGCTTAGATTGGATCATCTGAACTGGAATTTGAGTTGGATACGGATACCCCAATTTGTGTCAAATTGGGGTCGGATCTAAACTCAATCAAAGGAAACCTAATCTGTATTGAGTTTGAATCTCACAGCGGCAGGAGATGACAAAGGCTCTGGTAAAATCTAGAAGCTCCTCTGGCGTTGATGGGTGATGGTGATGGTCTCTTTGGAGATTGTTGTTAATGTTGAGGATGATAGTAACATCATGCGTTGAAGGTGATGATTGCAGTGGAGAACTAATGTGATTGTTATGGATTTGATGGAGGTGGTGTTGCTAGCGGTGTGGTTAAGAGATGTCGATGACGAAAGAGAGCATACATGGGTGGACCAAGGTATTGATATCGGAGAAAGGGATCATTCAATGCTGCTACATGCATTCATTAGTTCGGAGTAGGTAGAATGAAGGATATAATAAAAGGACCCGTCGAAAGTTGTTCAATTTTAACCGATACTCCGGTTGAAGCTAATGGCGACGATGAAGATGCTGAAAGATGTTTAGATTTTTTTGGTGACTTTATTTTTTCTGGATTTAATCTCTTTCTACTCTTTCTTTCCTTTTTAAACTAAATTTTTGAGGCTGTGCTTGGCGGTTAGATATGGGTTTTTTTGGGATTTTTAATGAATTTTTAATATTTTTACTATTTTTTCATTGGTTTAATTTTAAAAAATTCTTTCTTAAAAAAATCTTAATCTAAGGGAATGAATGCTGCAGCTAGGTTTTGGGGGTTAAAAAACTTTTTCTAGATCTAATGAAGAGATGATTTTTGGGATTTGAAATTTGTGCTGATACCAATTTGACGGGAAACAAGAAGCAGAAGCTAGATATAATGTTCTTGGGTGAGATTTAGAGAACTAATGGATCTAGGGTTTGAAAAATTGAAAAAGTATAGATTAGTAACTTAAAAGGATAATTTGAAGGATAAAGGTTCGGACCTAATGCAGATGTGCCTCACACACGCATTCACAAGCACTTCACATGTAGAGAGATTTTTAAGAGATCCCAAGTTTCTTACAAACCATGTAGAGTTTCTCTTACAACTAATTTATTCTCTTTCACTATCTATCTGAAAAGTTTTGATTACATGCTTATAGCTAAATACTACGAGCAAAATATGTGCTAAAATAATTATAAATAAATTAAAAATAGAAGGTTCTGGAATCATATTAAGTTGATGTGCACCACATATGCCATTTATTAAATAAATTAAATAATCCTAACAGAGATTGAAATTGAAGATTTCTTTTGTTGGATCTGTCAGGGTCCATGTCTGGTGGATAATATACTTAAATACTAAACAGCTAAGGTTAGCGATAAGCTTTCTACAAACCAATTCTCAATAAATAATACATCAGAAATAACTAATGAGAAATATCACAATAAAACAATTGAGTTCAGAGAAATCAAACTAGAGAAGCAATCAAATGCAAACACAAGCAAGTTATCCTGGTTCAGTCTTCCCGACCTAGGCTAGTCCATATGCTTCACGCTTAAGATTTCCACTAACACCTTGCAAACCACAAGAGTTACAATCTTGCGATTTGGAAAAAAACCATTGCAATTGCGAATCCCAATTTCAGCACCCTGAGATTGAAATCCTCTCGAACCAAGAGCAACACCGCCTCAACACTTGAGAGGAAACTTTGTAGAAGAAATATTACAAGATCCATATAGCCTTGCAGATGAAGCTCTTGTAAGTGAATGTGGCTATGCGAGAGGGTTTATATTCTAGAGACTTGATCTTGAGAGAATAAAAATTATGGCTCAAAGAAGATACGAGATGGAAGTTTGAGTACAAGGGCAAAATGTAATTATTCTATATTTTATTCTCTCTTTTCTTGTACCAATAACTAAAAATAAATCCCTATTTATAGAGGAGAAATTTTGTGAAAGAGAATGTCCAAAAGCCCTCCATAATGGCTAGAAAATGGTTAGGCTAGTCGATTAGTGCTCAATCATTAGTTGACTATTGTTTTGTCATTAGTCGATTAATGGTAACGTATTTGTCGACTAACCTAACATGGTAAAGTCTCACTCTTGTATTAGTCGATTATTGGTTCTACATTGGTAGACTAATAATGATAAAAATGAACATTTTAATTATGAACCTAGGAGTTTTGTCGAGGATTACTACCATATTAATTCTAAGTTTATTCCTAGAGTTTCTTGCGTGTGTTGTGCATCTTCACGGCTTTACAAAGTATTCTAAGACAAGAAATGGAAATTACATCAATTAGTCTTCAATATTTTGATTGATGTAGCCTTTATTCATCTTCTTGTCATAAATATCTTTCAAGTCATCTTACTTGGTAATGTTGCGTCTAATACTTATCATCCACACTTGGTCTTTAGTCCTTTATCCTTTGCTAACAATATCCTAATAACTGCACGAACACATTAGTCCACACATTATGTTTGATCATCTTTAAAATATATTTTGGAAGATTCCAATATCCAACATGATCCTCGTCAAGGCATTGTCTTCGGCTCTAAAGCAAGCGTCTCTCTTAATGCATGCTTGTCCCGTGCCATTATTTCGGTGTATAGTTATGCAGTACTTAGAATGGAAGAAGAATGGCCTATCTTTGGATCATATTCTATAGCTAATTGAACGTTTTAGCTATTGGAGAAAAAGAATATTGTATTGTCAAATCAAGTCCAACAAGGACAGTCGTTCGAGTAATAGAACGGCTTACGTGGTCAGCTGATTACGAAAAAGTCCATGTATTGGACTGATCCAGGATTTATTCCTTGCATCTCGTTAGACCAGAATGCTTGTACATGGATAAACGATGTGAATAAGGTGTAACATTCTTCCACTAGGTCTAGGTTCCTCCCATAAAAGGACAGACATAAGCTTGAAATTCCTGCTTCAGAGACACCGTCATTTCAAATGTTGAATCTCCTGGTTAGAAGAGAGCGAAGCCAATGTGACCAATGATTTTTGATACTTTGGGCATGTACCGTCTATAGAAGAACAAATGATAAATATACTGAGATTTCAGACATGTCACACCACCATTGTGGAAAAAAACTATCATAGACGTTCCACTGCATGGTAGTTGTTCCTTTGCATCCAGTGCAAAATAACTTGGTGTGTTTAACACAACTTGGTGCTAAAACAGGTTAATCAAAGGAGTATTTGATTACTGAGCTTGGTGCCTCTAGCAGAAGGAGAGTATCATGACGTTGTAAAGAAATTTGACGATGAACTGCAGTCTTCATCTAGCAACAGCATTGCGACGAACTCCTTTGCTGCATAATGGCATTCGGCCATCATTTATTGGTGATGTATGATCATTTCTTACAAGATTAAAATTACATCTTCAATTAGATTTTTTTGGGATGGTGGACGTGTGATGGGCCAATCATCTCATATCGGCGGCACAACAAGGGAGGACCGGGCCCATCCAATTAAATAAGGAGCGTTTTCGCAACTCTTGGACTTTTTATTGTATTTTAATTATTATGGGGGCATTTGGGTAATTTGCTATTTTCTGAAATTATATTAGAGGGGAGGGTGTTAGCCGGCCCTAATGATGCTTGATTTTTGATTATTGTGAGAGTGCGGACGGCCTCTATACATGCGTCTTGAGAGGGTGGTTGCCCCTAATAATTGTAGCCAAAGTTATCTTTTTATTCCAATTTCATCAATAAATTCCAGATTATATTATAGATCTATCATTTTGGTATCAGAGCGAATAACACGATCCATGGCGGCGTCGACAAGAGCCAATGACAAATTTGAAGCTTTGGAGGAGAAATTCAATGGCAAGATTGACGTCGTGAAGAAAACTCTAGCGGAAAACGGCGAGGGAATTTCGAAGTTGACGGCTACGGTTGATCGGATCAACGAGAGGTTGATGGCTAAGCAAGACAAGCAAGATGAGGCCATCGCGTATATCATCTTTCACCTATCGATCCTTACAGAAAAGGATGGAAAAGACGTTGCGAACCCTAGTTATTCAAAAAAGGTGCCACCTTGAATGAAGGGGAAGGAAACGTTGGAAAATATTGATGAAGGCATGCGTTCCGACACCGACGATGAGGAAAAGCCGTGGAAGGACGAGGGGTTTGTCGAAGATCAACGAAAGGGCAAGGGAAGCCGGTCGAACCCCCCAAGTCCAACCTTGGGGGTGGCCGACCGTAAATATGGGCGGGGGGCAGCTGCCCCGCCCAAACTGGGCACCGACAAGGTCGGCTGAACCATGCCGGCCATCGGCAGGGTCGGCCGATCCTGTTGAGCACCAAGGAGGGGCCGCCGGCCATTTGGCAGCCCCTGCAGGGCCCGCCGGGGTCCGGTAGACCACATTAACCCCCTGGCAGCCGCCATGGGGTATTCTGACTCGAACGAGGCCCAAACAGCAGTGTATCCTCTTCCAGGGATGCGACATGGCTACGAGGATCACTATCAGCTGCCCCGCGGCTATCCAGGACATGCGCATGGTGATGTGTATTATCATGGCGATGATGGAGGAGGCGACAACTATGAAGATGCCGGGGGAGGTGCATATGGAGGTGGTGATGATTGGGTAGACTACAGATGACGATGAGGTCCACGAGTGGGCATGGAGATCACTGGAGAGGGCCACAGGGAGGACATGAGACACATCATGAGAGGTGGCAGTATTATCATCAGCCCAACCAAGCAGATGGTTGAGTAGATCATGGATACTTTTGGGCGGATGTCAGAGTACTGAAGTTGAAGATGCCCATATTCGAGGGGGAGGATCCACATGCGTGGATTTACAGGGTGGAGAGGTTCTTCACGGTGGCCCGCATGTCTGAGGCACAGAAGTTGGAGGCGATGGTAGTATGTATGGAGGGACGGGCTCTAGGGTGGTATTAGTGGAGGGAGAGCGGCACCCTTTTGACAGTCGGGAGGAGATCAAGGATCGCATACTAGAGAGGTTTCGAGAGCCACACATAGGGAACTTTCATAAGCAGTTGTACGCACTCAGGCAGGACGGGCCAGTTAGGGAGTACATTGAGAAATTTGAGGTCCTCTCAGAACGAGTGCGAGAGATCTCTGATGAGGCACTGGAGGGTACCTTCATGAAGGGCCTCAAGCCTGTTCTTTGCTCAGGAATTCACCTATACAAACATCAGGGGCTAGTGGAGGTCATGGAGATGGCACATATGGTAGAGGACCACCAGATGGAGGAGAGGAGAGACAAGAGCGGTTGGGATGGGCATGGCCAGCGGGGAGCTTCAGCAGCAGTAGGGGGCTGAAGGCAGCTATATGGACAGATTAGACGAATAAGGAGAAGGCGTGGGAGAAGAGCGGTTACCACCAACATGGGGATAGTTCAGGAGGATGACGGACGCTGAGATGAGGAGAATGGTCAGAAGGAGCTTTGCTTCAGGTGCGATGAGAAGTTCACACCAGGCCACAGGTGCGCATGACGCAAGCTGCAGATACTGTTGTTAGAGGATGAGGATGAGGAGGCTGAGGTGGAGGATGAGATCGTCGAGGATGAGGATGCAGAGCACCACCAGCTAGACGTGGCAGAGGTTTCCCTAAACTCTGTGGTAAGGTTCACGCCGAACCATACCATGAAGTTGATGTGACATATCTATGACCAGGAGGTGACAGCTCGCATTGACAGTGGGACTACTCACAATTTCTATCTCCAGAAGGGTGGTTGAGCAGTAGGGACTTTAGCTGGTAGACAATGGCAGTTTTAGTGTGATGATGGGGACGTGCAAGAAGGAGAGTAGCAGAGGAGTGTGTCGAGGACTGGTACTGACATTGCAGAGGATACATGTGTTAGCTGATTTTTTGCCCCTAGATTTGGGGAGTACAGATGTCATCATGGGTATGACGTGGTTACAGACGCCGGGAGAGATGAAGGTGAACTGGAAGCTTCTCAGGATGGAGTTCCAGGAGGACGGGAGAGCAGTGGTATTGCAGGGGACCCTAGTCTGTGTAGAGCAATGGTCTCGTTGAAGACCATAGCGCGGACCATCCAGGCAGGGGTCGGTTTTCTGGTCGAGCTACACACGCTAGCAGGAGAGGGTGGCGTTGAGGCTGAGAGTGGGTAACCGATCCCAGGAGTTGTGCAGATGTTGCTGGAGTAGTATGAGGAGGTTTTAGGAGCCTCGAGGCCTTCCCCTGCCTAGGGACCACGAGCACACCATAGTGTTGCGAGAGGGCGTGTCCCACATCAGCGTGAGGGCTTATCGCTACCCCCAGGCACAGAAGGATGAGATCGAGAGGATGATGACAGAGATGGTCCAGGCTGGTGTCATCCATCCCAGCGAGAGTCCTTTTTCTAGCACTGTGGTGGTGAAGAAGGATGTGCGTTGGCGCTTCTGTGTAGACTACAGAGCATTGAATAAGGAGACAATGTCCGATAAGTTCTCCATCCCTGTGATTGACGAGTCCTGGACGAGTTGCATGATTCAGCCATATTTACGAAGATTGACCTCAAATCCAGCTACCATCAGATCAGGATGCGCGATGGGGATGTGCCAAAGAATGCCTTCAAGATGCATGAAGGCCACTACGAGTTCCTCGTCATGCCTTTTGGCTTGACGAACTCACATGTTACCTTTCAGGCCTTGATGAATAATGTATTCCGTCCTTACCTTAGGTGTGTCCTTGCATTTTTCGACGATATTCTGGTGTACAGTCGTTCCCTGGAGGAGCATTTGGACCATCTGCAGATAGTATTTCAGGAGTTGTAGTTCCACCAGCTGTATGCAAATAGGAAGACATGTCTTTTGGGCAGCCACAGGTGGAGTATCTGGGACATGTGGTGTCCTCAGACGGTGTAACAGCTGACATGGCGAAGATAGCGACGATGTTGGACTGGCCGTGCCCCACCACACTTAGGGGTCTGAGAGGGTTCCTTGAACTTACAGGTTACTACAGGAGATTTGTGCAGGGACATGGTATGATCGCTTGGCCACTCACGGTGCTGCTAAAGAAGGACCAATTTGTTTGGAGTGACGAGGCGACGCGAGCATTTGAGGCCTTGAAGGCCATGACTACCGTACATGTGTTGGCATTACCAGACTTCTTTATACCTTTTGTTGTGGAGGTATATGCGTCAGGGCATGGACTGGGGGCGGTGCTTATGCAGAATCAGCGACCTATTGCCTATTACAGCCAGGTACTGACAACGAGGGCCAGGATGAAGTCTGTTTACTTGAGGGAGTTGATGGCTATAATCCTCTCTGTTCAGAAGTGGAGGCCATATTTGTTGGGGCAGAGCTTCTTGGTGCACATAGATCAGAGGAGTTTTAGGTACCTGTTGGAGCAGCGAATGGTAGCAAAGGAGCATCAGAAGTGGTTACAGAAGTTGATGGGGTACAGATTTGAGATAAAGTATCGCCCAGGACTAGAGAACAAGGCTGCAGATGCACTGTCACGACGGGACGAGGATATACATTTGGCGGCGTTGACAGTTCAGTGCTACAGGACTGGGAGCCCTTGCTGCGGGAGGTTGAGGGGGACCAGGAGCTGGTAGGCATTCAGACGGCACTTCTACAGGGGTCAACGGATCACCCAGGGTATGCCTTGCAGGATGTGAGATTGTTATATTTGGGGCGCCTGGTGTTATCGAGGACATCCATCCACATCCAAGCTATTCTTCAGGAGTTTCACTGTAGTGCAGTGGGCGAACATTCTGGGGTTCTCAAGACCTATCAGAGATTGGCTAGGGAGGTATATTGGAGGGGATGAAGAAAGATGTAGCGAAGATGGTGGCTGAGTGTGACGTGTACCAGCGTCAAAAGTATACGACGATGGCCACTGGAGGTTTGTTGCAGCTGTTATACTTTCCAAAGCGAGTCTGGGAGGATCTCTCTATGGACTTCATAGATGTGTTGCCTAAGTCTGGTGGGTTCTCAGTGATACTTGTTGTGGTAGACCGCCTCAGTAAGTATGCACATTTCATACCACTCATGCACACTTACATCGCAGTTTCAGTAGCGGAGGTGTTTCTGAGGGAGGTCATTCGTTTACATGGGTCGCCAAAATCCATTGTCTCTGACAAGGATAAGGTCTTTCTGAGTAGATTTTGACAGGATCTTTTCAGGCTACAGGGTATAGTATTGAGGCGAAGCGTTGCATACCATCCCTAGACAGACGGCCAGACTGAGGTCATCAACAGGAGTATCGAGACTTATTTGCGATGTTTCATTTCAGAGAGGCCAAAGGAGTGGGCCCGTTGGCTGGCGTGGACAGAATACTGGTACAATACATCCTATCACACATCAGCTCAGACGACGCCTTTCATGATTATGTATGGTAGGGACCCTCCACATTTGCTGCACTTTGGGCCGGAGACGACTCCAGTTTCAGATGTAGAGCAGTACTTGGCAGAGCGGGACCGGATTTTGGAGGAGCTGAAGCTTTATTTGGCTAGAGCTCAGCAGGTCATAAAGGCGAGGGCCAACTTACATCGTAGAGATGTGCAGTTCGACGTGGGGGACATGGTTTATCTAAAGTTGCGTCCTTACAGACAGAAGTCCCTAGCTCATAGCAGAAATGAAAAGCTCTCCCCAGATATTTTGAGCCTTTGAGGTAGAGGCCAAGGTGGGACCAGTTTCTTATAGATTAAGTTGTCCCCAGGATTGGTCATCCATCCTGTATTCCATGTGTCCCAGTTACGCCAGGCGATTGGCGAGCATACACCTTCTCCTTCACTGCCAGAGACGTTGACGGATGATATGGAGGTCATCCTAGAGACTGAGGAGTTGAAGGGGTTCGTAGGGGGCACTGAAGAGCGAGAGGTGTTGGTGCGGTGGCAGGGCTTGCCGGAGCATGAGAGCACCTGTGAGTTGGTGGACGGCATGACACATCAGTTTTCTGATTTCCACCTTGAGGACAAGGTGGTTCTTTTGGGGGAATAATGATGGGCCCATCATCACATATCGGCGGCACAACAAGGGAGGACCGGGCCCATCCAATTAAATAATGGGCGTTTTCGCAACTCTTGGACTTTTTAATGTATTTTAATTATTATGGGGGCATTTGGGTAATTTGCTATTGTCTGAAATTGTATTAGAGGGGAGGGTGTTAGCCGGCCCTACTGATGCTTGGTTATTGATTATTGTGTGAGATTATCCAAGGAGAGTGCAGACATCCTCTATACCGGCGTCTTGGGAGGGTGGTTGCCCCTAATAATTGCAGCCAAAGTTATCTTTTTATTCCAATTTCATCAATAAATTTCAGATTCTAATCTAGATCTATCAACGTGCTCTGTAGCATGCAACTTTCATCGTTAGGACTGATGCTTCTAAGAGAGCTACTAAGAGAGACAAGTAGCTGGACACTGCAATTGATATGCTATCAGCACAATCATGTGGTATTAGTTTTCCCTTTATGAAGTGCACTCTTTGCATTAGACGCTACCAAGAACTAGTGGCATAACTAGACCTTTGGTTTGGTGGGGTCTCAATACATATATATTTCTAGTGGGGGCCTAATACATGTACATACACGCATATATACACATGTACACATACATATATTCTTTTTTTTCAAATATTTGTGGGGCCCGTGCCCTCACAACTCAAAGGATAGATCCACCCCTACCAAGAATGTTCCTTTGCAGCCATGATTTTGAAAACGACCAGAATGCTTGTTGATTAAGGTATTGCTCATGTACCACAAGATTAACCATCCATCTTCAACTTGTTTTTGGGAATTGGGATGGTCACTTCCGGGATGGTGGAAGTGACTTGTTTTTTATAACCTTCTATTTGGACTGGGATTAACTAGCAAAACAAGTACCACAATTATTTGTTTCAGACTTATAATTGACTTGGGATTATAACCTCAATTATTGAGGTAGTACTACCCCTCAATTATAAGTCTGACTTGTGATTCAGACCATGGACATCACATCGAAGAAGGATGAGAGAAAACAAATACTTGAGGTAGTACTACCCCTGTTTGCTAGTCAATCATCCCATGTTGGGCCATGTTGGGACCCTCAGGGCCCTGGCGGCCCTGTAAGCCCTTCACAGGGCCTGACCAGGGCTGTCCCGGGGCGGCCGGAGCCCTGAGGTCATTGATTTAGCTCGCCGTCGTACCTCTCCTTGTCCGTCTCTTCCTCGAAGTAATTGTCTGTGTCCGAAAGCAACCCTTTGACAAAATCTTCCCCTTTTTCTTTTCTTCTCCAAAGACTTTTCCTTTTGCCCTAGATCTGGGTTTTCGTTCAGATCTGAACCCTTTGTCGCCCTTTGGATCTGAAAAGTGTTGCGCTAGGGTTTGTATGAGGGTCCCCAACTTTGCCTCGAGCGCATCCGTCACTTTCTGCCCTTCCTCTATCGATGCCCTAATCTTCGATTTGAAAGATGTGGAGTCTTCTACCAAATTGGTAATCGACTTCCTCATATCTGTGACTTCCACATCGAGTCTTTTCTCCAAAAGTTCTGTCTTTTTCTTTGCTTCCACCGCCGCCATGAATCGAACGAGCTCTGATACTAATTGATGCGATCCGTTAGGGTTTTGATGATAAAAAGAGATTTTATGGTGAAATGTGGGATTTTTATGGGAAAGGTGGGATTTTAGGGGGAAAATAGGGGGATTTGGAGGAAAAGAAGGATTTTATAAATAAAAACTAAAATATTAAGGATAAATTTGGCCACAATTGGAGAGAAGGCCGATCTCTTAGCTTTTCCTTTGAGATGAAAAGCCTAAATCTTCCAAACTAGGGTTCGTGGACGCATATTACAAATTTCCTCTCAATAATCAAGCATGAAAACTCTCCCTAGCTGGTCTTAGCTCTAATAAAGAGAAAATGACAGAAAATTGCAGATTTACGAAAAAGCCAATGATACGGAAAATTACAAAAAGACCCCCCTAAGATCTGAAAATTTCAAAAATGCTACCGATGGTCCTAAATGCAAAATGCATCATGGGCTTCTAGTAATGTTGGACGACAAGTGGACTATAAACATGATTTTTAGATAATTAAAGAATTAAGATATTCCTTTCTGGGATCATGCTAGTATTTCCCATGTTAACAGTTTTGAAGAAATATAATATATAGTGTGTTCACGATAGAGGCAGCTTCAGTTGAGTGCATACACAATAAGGTAGATGTAGCTTCACTCAAGGTTACCAGTACTATGGATTGCTCTGGTACTTGGAACGAAAGCTGTTACATAAAACACCAAGTGGGAACAAAGTACATTTATTAATGAGATTGTTAAAGATTTTTTGGATTTCTATACACATTTACGGGCAAATACATGTGCACAACAATTTAAATTATAAAATTTAGTAAAGGCACAACTCATCCTCGTAACAATGTTCTTTTAATTAGTTTAAAAAAGCTATTAAAAATTCAAAATGCTGATTTTACCATTCTAAATTACTAATGTATCATAATTCGGAACGTGTTATCTTGATCGCAGATTGTGTGTGTTTAGCATTTTTAGATAATGCCGGCTTCAATTTAGGATTAAATGAGAGGAACCACTTGAGATAGTTTGGGCATTTGCAATGCATGCCTTTAAGTGAGCCAATTAGGAGATTGACATGATAATAATCGATGTTGTAAGGGCTAGGAGTAGATTAAATAGAACATACATATATGTAGTTTCAAAGGATATGATAGTTGTTAATTTAACATAGTAGATGGTCATTCATAAAGATACCATTGTTGTTGTTTTCATCATAATATGGTCAAGAAATAAAAACACTACGAGATTAGTCTATGAGAAAAATAATTAAGTGCAAATAACAATTGAAAACCCCAAAAGGTCCTATCTTGGGGTGTAGGTTTCCTTTTCAAATGGAATTTCACTTGTATATGGCAGTTGAGCTAATGTGAAAAACTTGTGGAGGAATAACATATTAGTTTACATCAAGGTTCCGTTCTAAGTCCACTTCTTTTTATTATAATGATTGATTAGCTCACTAGGTATTTTTAAGATAATGCACATTAGTGTATATTATTTACTGATGACATTGTTTTGATAGATAAGATCAAAAGTGATGTACATATAGGTAGATGTTTAAGATTTGAACTTTGAAGGTAGACATGTGAGATTCGAGGTTTTTGATTTAAAAGGAATGAGACGAGTATATGGGATGTAAGTTCGATAGAGTGGGACATAAAAATCATAACATGGTGAAGTTGGATGAGGAAATTATATCAAATATTTTAGGTATATCTGGTTAGCTATCCAGGAGGGTGCTGAAATTAAGAAAGATGTTAAATATAGAATCAAATCATATTGGTTGAAATGGAGAGTTGCAACAGGACTGTTGTATGATCGGAGTATACCTTTGCAGTTAAAGGATAAATTTGTAATGATGGCTATTAGATTAGCTTTGTTTTGAGTTATCGCCAAGGAGCATATACTTGTGTGGCAAAGATGCAATATTGCAGTGGATGTGTGGAAACATTAGAAAAGATTTGGCGAGGAACGAGAAAATCCGAACGACGATATGTGTGGTCCATATAGTCTAAGATGAGAAAATATTGTTTGAGATAGTTTGGCCATATACGTCGAAGACTTGCCGTTTGAAAGACACAACATATGAATGTTGAGATCAAGAGAAAGAGTGGTCGGTCAAAGAAGACATGAACAGAAGTGATAACAAGTGATATGAAAGATCTTGGTTTGACGGAAGAAAAAGCTTTAGATCGTAATGCATGAACAAGTATATGACATTAAAACTTGTTTGTGTTTATTTATTACTATTATTATTTCTTTTTATCCATCATCATCATCATCATCATTTTATTATTATTGTTATTGTTATTGTTATTGTTATTTCTTTTTATTTGTTATTATTATGATTATTTTATTCTCTCTTTCTATTGAGTCCAAACCTAATTTTTTGGATGAAGGCTAAGATTATGATTATGATAGGGTAGTAAGCTCCTCTTCGAAGAATTAACTAAACCTAAGAAAGTCTGTTGAACTGTGAAAGTTGCTCTTAAAATGGGAGATTGCTTGGTTAAAATCTCATGGATGTCAAGCAAGGTGGTTCCCAAAAAAAATTAATTTGATTGGAACATAAGAAGACTTGTCAACTTATTATACATAAAATTTTGCATGTATTTGTCGAAGTTGTCTTGTATGTTAGTGACTTGTATATTTTTGCTGAAATTCTTGGACTGCAGGTATGATGTTGCAGCCTTTCTGTCGCACAGAATGTTTGAGACAGGTGATCCGGTAATGGTCTGAAATCTTCTTGCATAGTCGGTAATTTAAAATGATATGAATAACATTATTATGTTTATATTCATATATTTTGCTTAAAAGGCATTCACCCCGTGGTAAGTGCTGTTTGAGGTTGTATCTTTCAAGGACAAGCCTCCACTGGGACTAACTTTCAGTAGCATAATTAATTAAGTCTCAAATTTCAGCACTAAGATTTTATTAACGTGATTGTTGATAAATATATACTCTCTTTTCAAACCCTTTGTAATTTTGGCATATGGTATATAATAATTTTGTTAATTTTGTTCTGTTCCATAAATTAAAATACCATGCCATATAGATGGGTAAAACATTTGTAAGCTTAATTGATGGTTTGTAACAGGAAGTTCGGGTTCGGTTCTCGGGCTTTGGTGTGGAAGAGGATGAATGGGTTAATGTGCGCAACTGCGTCAGACAACGGTCTCTTCCATGTGAAAATGCAGAGTGTGTTGCAGTACTTCCTGGAGACCTTATACTCTGTTTTCAGGTGAGTCCGCTTCATGCATACTTTATCTGAATAGTTTTTACCCCACTCTTCCAACAATTTCTTTCCATGTTTGAACACATTTGAATTAGAATTTGTGTTCTCGTTGGAGCCTTCTTGCTATAATAGTACGGTGCATGCCGAGTTACTTACATTATGTAGCAGTGTTTTCAATATTTGTCTACTTATCTCTAATATTTTTTTCTTAAAAGAAAAACTTGCATGTCTTGTGACAAGGTCAGTGAATTTGGGTTTTGCTGCATGGTGCTGAAGATAATTAGATATTATTTTTTTACTTTGTTTTCCCAGAGATAGATTTGTTTATCTCATAATAGTTATTTAGGCATAGAATAACCTATTGAGAGAGTTGTTATGAATTAGGTGCAGCAAATGCGTGTACAGAAGTGACTTTTACAATTATCAAACTTTTTTCTGTTATTCACTTGCATCACTAGCGGTAACTTCTATGTTTGCTTACCTCCTGTTCTTGAAAAAAGTACCCGATGCTTCAGTCAAAGGGTCGTAGTCTCTTAAGAGTCTTACGTAGGAGTAGTATGCTCCAAGGAATCAAAGGCATTATGTGGCCAGTTGGGCAGAGGAAGGCATAAGCGTGTTAAGGCAGTTTCGTGCAGGTATCGACTGATTCTTGAGGTGTTCCGACTCAACTAAGAAGTCTATATGACTAGTACTTACAGTTAAATCCTATTTTATGATTGGTTATTCATGGCACTATACATATAATCTATAAATTAATAGTACCATTTCACTCTTTGTAACGAGTTTCTGGATTTTCGTTAATTTTGGTTTTCTTTTCTTTTTTTTGTTGAAAGGTTAGTGTGAATCTTTATTAAAAACAGGAAAAATATGAGAGTACAATATGATTATCAAAGGTAGGTTTTTCCAGAGAGGGGATAGGGCTTATCAAAGGTAGGTTTTTCCAGAGAGGGGATATGGCACAAGCGTCATCACCCTCTACTGTAAAACCCATCTTCTCAAGTAATCTGCAAGTACAATACTAATTTACAAGGAGTAAACTATCTTGCATCTCTAAAATCCCATCTATCCAAAGCATTCATGGCATCAGATGATTCTGGGTCGTGATTCCTTAGGATAATTCTGATGTCTGAAGCCACTTCCTCAAATAGGACAGTCTTCTGCTTTTTGATGCCTTCAAAAATTCTATTATTTCGTTCTTTCCAGACATGCCAAACTATAGCAGCAAGAACCGTCTTCGACAACAAACTTAAAGTATCTTTCTTAGCAAAATGCAATAAGTAGTAATCTCCTACCTTAGAAAGCTGGGGTTGAATGGGGTCTGATACACCCAATTTAAGGAGGCTCCTTGTAAGAATATATTTGGTGTAGTCACATTCGAAAAAGAGATGATCTAAATTTTCATTCAGATCCGAATCACAGAGCACACATCTCACTTTAGTGCTTACCCCTCAGTCTTGCAACTTATCCTTCGTAAGAAGTTTTCCAAGGAACGCTCTGAGCAGGGTTACTGACATCTTGGGCACATGATTTTTATACCAAACCAGTTTAGAGTAGGGGAAGAGTGCTCCACGATGCCTTGTTCCCTCCCAAGCTCCGGAAAATTTGAATATTGGGCTAGGCGCCCAGCACCATTCGTCAGGGCCAGGAGATGGCGAAATCTGCTGAAGCATAGGCTTAATGAGTTGGAGCGATGGGTTATCTAGCCATCCTGCCGAATTCCAATATTCAGATACCTTTTTGTGAGATGCATCATTTGGAACATCAAATGATTCATTTAAAGGCCCACTAGGTAGCCAATAATCATGCCAAAAGAGGGTGGTTGTGCCATCTCGAATATGACGCTTAATCAAGTGTTGGAGTACCTTCTACAATGCAACATGAACTTCCATGTGCCAGATTGATATGGTTTCCCTTTGGCAGGAAATTTTTTTTCGGTGTCCCTGTAATTATTTCTTATATAACTTGCCCAAAGCCCATCAGTGGATAACATACACCAAGTAAGCCTCACTCCAGCAGTCATATTTAGATCATAAAGCAATCTCAGCCCCACTCTCCCTTCCTCCTTGGGAGTACACATGTCTTTCTAGTCCCAAACATGAGACGAACCCCAGATAACTTCCTGCATGCAGAAGTAATAGCACATAGAATTGTTTTTGGTATGTGATAGGCCTGCATCCAAAAAGTCAGCATTCCATAAATAACTGTTCTTGCAAGTTCAATACGACCCGCAATGGATAACATGGTAGACGTCCAGCCCATAAGTCTCTTCCTGCACTTGTCTATCAGCCGGCTGTACATGGAGGGTTTTGGATAGTTAGAAGATAGTGGGAGACCAAGATAGGTATTAATTGAAGTACCCAGTCTGATCCCCAGGAGATTAGCCAAACATAATGGATTCTTAGTTCCCTTACTGAAGATTGAAGTACTTTTATTCCAATTTACTACCATGCCTGTAAGATTAGAGAAGTCATCCAGAAGGGATTTTACACTACAAAAAGAATGCTTATTAGCTCGGCCAAAAAAATAGTAGGTCATTAGCAAAGAGCAGATGAGAAATGGCTCCTGAACGCCTCATTGGGAGGATACTACGTTGTGATATGGACTTATCAACCAATAAGGAAAAGGCTTCCATAGTAATGACAAAGAAAATGGGATAGAGGGTCTCCTTGTCTGATGACCCTATTTCCTTCAAAGTAACCAACATAGGACCCATTTATCATTATCGAAAATGTAGGGGTTGAAATACATTCCTTAATCCAACAAAGAAATCTTCTGCCAAAACCCATTCGATGTAGAATGTAATAAATAAATTCACGATTGACACTGTCAAAAGCCTTCCTTAAATCCAGTTTCAGACATGCTCTGGCTCCCATAGAATTGCTAAAATCACGGATCTGTTCATGAGCTAGAAGAGCACTATCAGAAAACAACCTGCCTTTGAGAAATGCGAACTGGTTTGGAGAGATTAGTTCATGGATAACCAATTTCAATCTATTGCAAATAATCTTACTGATCACCTTATAGGTAACATTGCAGCAAGCAATGGGTCTATAGTCTCCCAAACCAGAGGCATTTGAACTTTTAGGCACTAAGGTAAGATTGGTGTGATTTAAAGGATGCATAAGGGAACCAGAACGGAAAAAAGATTGAATGGCGTCAGTTAAATCTTTACCTATAATGCTCCATCCATGCTGGAAAAAATATCTATTGAATCCATCTGGCCCAGGGGATTTATCCACCCCTATTTGGAAAACCGCCTCCTTGATTTCTTCATTTGAGACCTTACGCTCAAGCCAGTTTGCCGCATCTGTAGTTAAAATGCGTTTAGTGACCAACTTTGGAAACACATTCCAGTAGGTTGACTACGTATACAAGGCCTTATAGAAGTCAGGAGCATTGCTTCTAAGATCCTCATATGAGTTATTAATATTCCCATTCGCATCAACCAGGTGTCCCAAGTTATTATGGTTCTGCCTTGCCTTCATCGCTGTATAGAAGAACTTAGAGTTGCTATCCCCCAGACTCAGCCAATCTTGTCTGCTCTTCTGTCGCACATCTCCTCCTCCAGCTCAATTAATTTTGCTAGGTTCATATAGAGTTTCTGCTCAATAGATTGCAATTTGACATCAAAATGCAAGGTGGGTAGCCTACGAACCTCCTGTAGTTTACTTTTGCAAGCCGAAATTGCATGACCCATTCTGTTATTTTTCGCCCAGGAATTAAGCACTGTTTTCAGGTTGCGGAGCTTCACAAAAATTCTGTGCATAGCCGATCCATTCACACTTTGATTCCACGACGTTTCAAGCAACTCGTAGTACCCTGGCAGTTTTATCCATGCATTAAAAAATCTGAAGGGTTTAGGATGCGATAGTACCTTGGAATGCATTTTGATCAACATAGGGGAATGATCACTGGTTAGGGGATCCAAGTATTCCACAAAAGTATCTGGTAATAAGTCAAGCCACCTCGAATTACATATACATCTGTCCAATTTTGCAGCAATACGATTAGCTCCAAGTCTCCGATTGCACCAACTTAACGATGGGCCCACACATTTGATATCAGTAAGCGAACATTTGATTAAGCATTCGTTGAACTCTTCCAAAACTTTAACGTCACATTTCCTCCCCCCTTTCTTCTCCTTCGAATATCTAATGCAATTAAAATCTCCTCCAATTAGCCATCCCTTCCCATTATTTAGTCCTGCATCAGCTACAAGATGATCCCAGAGATGTTGACGCTCGCTACGCAGGTTTGAACCATAGATTCCTGTAATAGCAACTGATAGACCCCCTTCGTTGTTGCATGTTAACGTAATATGTTGGCTAGAAATTGACTGGACCATAGCTTGCCAAACTGAACTGTCCAATCCCACTAAAATCCGGCCTCCTGAATGCATCAAGAAGTTATCAAACAAGAGCCAGGTCTTAGGGAAGCAAGATCTCTATTTTCCACTTCCCGTTTTCAGCTTTGTTTCAAGCAAAATAACAACTGACGGTCGAAGCGAATTAAGTCTGTTGCGTAGGTCTCTCCTTCTAACGGAGTTGTTAAGACCTCGCATATTCCAAACAAAAATACACATCAATTTACTGATTGGGCAGGCTTCCCCAAAGCCCCCTTACGAAGTCTCACGCTTTTCCTTGATCCTCCTACAGCCGCCACCTGGTTATGAAGCTTATTAGATTGCTTCTTGGCACTAATCCCATTACCATCATCAATTGCTTCCTCAGCCAGCCATTCCGGGTTCATAACAGTCAAGGGAACATGGGCTGTCATGTTTTCAGGGCCTGGGATATGGCAGTTCATAAAAATTCCCATAGGATGGAATTGTGCTGACGAACTTTCAGGGATTGAAGAGGTATTAGAGTTAGACGCATCATCAGGTGGAGCCCCAGAACTATGCAATAGATCCGTGGACTGAGATACTTCAGGAAAAAAGTAGTGGTAGGAGCAGGTTCTAAACAAGCCGTAGGAAGGGGAATCTCCAAGGCTTCATGTATGTGGTCATTTCCAGGGATATCGGAATCCCGCTGTCCCTTCCGAATTTGAGAAAATGAATTCCCCTCAGCCATAAATATTTTATTAGAATTCCCGGAGCATGAATGTATGATCTCACCTCCAACCGTGTCAGAACCTGTATCTGATCACGTGCACTGCATCAGTCCACGTGCACGCTTGATTCAAACTACATATTGCATCCTTCAGAATTCTATTGTCTATATGCCTCATAATGGTCATTTTTGTTGTATTACTACGTATTCTGGTGATCTCCCGTTGAAATTCTTCTTTTAAATTGAAGGGAGTGGAGATGATCAGATATAAGAACTTCTTTTTTGAATTGAGTTTTGAATTCTCTATTGAAATGAGCGCCGTGAGACTACTTCCAAATTCACGCCTCATTTTAAATTTTTTATCTACAATCTCGTTTCCAAATTTGGATCTAACAATTATGTTAGTGACATTTTGGGACGTTGTCTCTATATGGTTATGTGAGGATTTAAGGTCTATTGGGGACACATTCTTCTTTCTAACTTGGCCAAACCGGGTTCTCACCATATTTATCGTCCATGCACCATCACTCGCATCCTTCAACACTTTGACGTTAACTTGGAGAGAGAATTTTCTATCTTCAACACGGTTGACTTGATAGGTCGGTGCTTCTACGTATAGAACTTCAACCACCACCGGCTGCAACCCATGAAGCAGAAATCGAAGAAAACCCCCGCTCTTCCGAGCCTCCGCTACGTCACCGCTGCCGAGTTGGTGTGAATCCCAATGCTCCACAACTATCTTCGCGGGAGAGTTCAAACTCAAATTGCTTGTCTTTGTGAAAAAATGCATGAAGGTTTTGAGGGATTCAAATCCATTTTAGCAGAATAGATAGCCGGTTCGCTCAATGCACGCAGACTTTGGAGCAACTCCAAGAGACCCAAGCCCAAATTCTCAGTCGCTTGGAGAATTGGAATCCATATGCGCCGTCTACGTCGTATTATCCTTCGCCACCACCACCAAATTTTAGCTATTCCGTTTTTTGTATTTCTGTTTTATAGTTAGTCGACTAGCATTGTTTGTTTGTCGACTAAGGGTCTTAGCTTGTTTTCTAGTTTTTGCTTTGTTTGTTTAGGTGTGTGCTTTGATTACTCTTTCTATTAGTGTTTGGACTATGTATTTGATTTCTACTGTAGCTGCTTTCATGTTATGTTATGAAATTTCCATTGTGTAATGAAAGTTCTATTAAGTTAATCCTCGTTCATTTGATTTTCTATAACATGTACACTATTCCTAGTCGACTAGCATCTTCATTTAGTTGACTAATCCATACTCAAATTCAGTATTCATAATATTCTACCCTCTTTTTGATGATGTCAAATGGGGAGAACACAAATGAAATAATAAAATATCAAATGACTTTATTAAATCTGTTATGTTAAACTATTCCATAAATTAAATATGTTATATGTTAAAATTTGCAATACACATCATAATATTAACATTCTAACATATGTTTTACATATGAAGCACATATTCAGGGGGAATATTTATATTTGTTACTTTCATTTAACTTTTGTTTGTCATTATAAAAAAGGGAGAATGCTGTAAAATGAGATTTGATTTTCTCTTTCCCATAAAGTTTTGACGATACAAACACACACACAGAATAATGGGTATCATACTCCATATGAGAGGGTGTGTCATATACACTCTCACATAAAAGGGGCAAGTACAAGCCCACATGGGCATGTACTTGTTGTATTTGACCCCCTTTATGTGAGAGGGCATTTGAGACATCCTCTTATATGGCGTATGATACCTATTAATCTCATATATATATATGAGAATAATGTAGAAATGGTGTCACCTGATCTAATAGATCAGGTGACAAGACACATAAATGTGAAAAGTGCAAGCCTCACATGGAGCTTGTACTTTCCATGGGGCCCGCCTTTTTGTGTCTTATACCTGATCTATTAGATCAGGTGCCACCTGATCTACATGATTCCATATATATATATATATCATTTATTTGTGCATACTAACTTTATTTATGTAGATTGTTAGCTTCAATAATTTGTCATCATTCAGATATGACAATCATCGTTCAAGACGTCACATATTCAATCAGAGTTTTTGTTGCAAGAAGCATTACAAGCAAGATAACGATCAAGACTGATGAAATATTTTGTATCTGTTGTAATAATGTAATCTTTATTTTTCTTCTTGCACATACTTAGTTTGTTAAAGGCTCGATGATAATCTATCTTAACAACCTAGGATTTCCTCAAAAATACTTAGTCATACATTTTATTAGTCGACTAATAGATCTTCCTAGTCGACTAACTCAGTTAACAAAAAAATCACAATTTCTCAGTCAAAGTCATTTTCAGCCATTTTTCAGCGGACTGAACTACTTTTGTGTACTTTCATATTTTTGGTCTTAGTCGATTAATCCTTTCTCCTAATCGACTAAGAGTCGGTTATTCCAACAACTATATTTTTGACCGTTTTGGTTACAGTTTTGGTCGACCAATAAACTTCCTAGTCGACCAAAGTTAGTTATAACTACCTCAAACGGCAACATTTCTGACCGTTTTATAGTTGTAGTCGACTAATAGAACTCTTCTAGTCGACTACGATCAGTTACAACTGTCAATTCTTAGTTCATTTTTAGGTTTAGTCGATCAATCACGCTTCCTAATTGACTAATTTTAGTGCAGACAATTACTTACAACTAGCCGTTTTGAGCAGTTTCTTGGCAGTTATTTGGGCACCCATCAAGCCTATAAATAGAGCACGAACCCTCCGCCATTCTCACCAATTTTGCTACTCTCTATCTAAAACTTGATTTTCTCACTCTAAACGAGGGTGATTTTCAGATTTTCTTTGAGGGTCATAGTACTGGAAATTTGCCTCATTGAATGTCAATCTTCAAGAGTGTTTTTACCAATCTTTTAATCAAGAAACCTTGAAGATTTTCTCACATACCTTCTGATTTTTCACACATCATCAAGGATATATATAATATTGTTTCTTACTTTACTTTTAAGAAAAAAAACCCTACACAGTAAAAAAAATCATATGATTATGCAATTTACATTTAAGTTTAAAAACAATCATATTTTGTGTGCGCGCTGATTGTATCGTTCCCTCTGAGATCCTATCAGGAGGTAAGGAGGAAGCTATCTATTTTGTACATGGCTTATATACTATCATAAAAATTATTTCCACACCTTACAACTCCAACACACCCAACCCCTCAACCCCTCCCCACACACACACACACACACACACACAGAGAGAGAGAGAGAGAGAGAGAGAGAGAGAGAGAGAGAGAGAGAGAGAGAGAGAGAGAGAGAGAGAATAAAAAACATATGATTTTGCAGTTTACATTTATAGTTTAAAAACAATCAAATTTTTTGTGTGTGCTGATCATATCTTTTCCGATCTTATCAGGAGGGTAAGGAGCAAGCTCTCTATTTTGTACATGGCTTAGATACTATCATAAAAATTATTTCCACACCTTACAACCCCAACACACCCAACCCCTCAACCCCCTCCCCCCCACACACAATAAATAAAAAAAGCATATGATTATGCAGTTTACATTTATATTTTAAAAACATGCATATTTTGCGTGTGTGCTGATCATAACTTGCTGATCATAACTTTCCCTCTGAGATCTTATCAGGAGGGTAAGGAGCAAGCTCTCTATTTTGATGCACATGTCCTTGATGCACAAAGGCGGAGACATGATGTGCGCGGCTGCCGATGTAGGTTCTTGGTTCGATATGATCATGATCAGTCTGAGGTACTGCTCTCTTTTGATGTCTTCCTATTTCATCATTGCCGTATGTTGTAACTTGAAATATGTATTAAAATGGGGTAAATTTCAAGAAACCCCAACCTTTTTGTACCTGCACCCCACTGAGGGAGAGAGAGAGAGAGAGAGAGAGAGAGAGAGAGAGAGAGAGCTGCTCGCCCCCTATTAGCAACCAGATATGCCCATGACCTCACACGTCGTTTCCCGCTTCCAAAGAGGGAGGGGGGGGGGGGAGAGAGAGAGAGAGAGAGAGAGAGAGAGAGAGAGAGAGAGAGAGAGAGAGCTCAGACGGGTTACACACGCTCCCCCACACCCACTGCTTAGGCAGGTCGATTTTTAAATTCATGTACATCTGACTTATTTTTCCTTCGCTTGAATCGACCTTCGTTCAGAAAATAGGTTCATGTTTAGTTGGAAAAATGTCCAGGTTTCTTTCGAGAGTGTTGTATCACATTGCGCCTGTGCCATGCTAATACATCAACTGACCACTATGCCTTTTTGTGGACCCTTTAGAGGATCCAGATGTTTTAGGGAAAAATCTTCAGTTCATGCTACCATACTATTGAATTATCAGTATTCCCTTTGTTCCCCTCTTCATGTTAAACAATTTGGTGCCATTGTTTATTTAAGTGTCCATGCATTATCGAAAGTTTCTTATTATGCATCTTATCCCATAACATCGTGATGGGGAAGAAGTGTGGGCATGCCTCCCCTATGCCAATGACTGCACTCAGCAGCTTATGCCATCTGTTAGACCCACAGGGCCGCGCGCACAAGGAGGGCGCACACAAGGGGGGCGCGCGCAAAGGGGAGGAGCCGACTTAGGGGCTTTATGGACTTTTGCTATTTTCTAGTGTTAGGAGAGGGTTTTCTTATTTAATCTAGGGCTAGCCGTCATTTGTATTCATGCTTGATGATTGATAATTTTCTTGAGCGTTCTTAGGTAGATCTAGATTAAAGAGTGCGGACGTCCTCTTATCGGCGTCTTGGAAGGAGGATACACCTTTCTTGTATCCAATTATCTTTATTTATTCCAATTAATATCATTTTAATTTCAGATTTGCGTGGATCCTATCAATTTGGTATCAGAGCGTGACGATCCATGGCGACGGCGACGAGATCGAAGGATAAATTTGAGGTGTTGGAGGAAAAGTTCATGGGAAAAATTGAAGGGGTAAAGAAATCGGTGGCGGAATCCATCGATCAAATGAAGGCAAGTCAAGCAAAGAACGACGAATAATTTGCAAAGATCCTCTCCCTCTTGGCGGCTATTCTACAAGGCGAAGGAAACCCTAATTTGACACCAAAGACGGCAACTTTGAAGAAGGAAAAGAGAAAAGAAGAGATTTTTACCCAAAACCAACCCTATTTCGTGGAAGAATTTGACGAGGAAGAAGATGAGGGTCCATTGAAGGAGGACTACCGCGAGACCATTCGACAAAGGGCAGAGGAAGCAAGGAGGTGGGGGGGAACCCAGCCGTCGTCCCCACGAGCGGTGAAGGGAGGAGGTGCTCCCCACGAAGCCCCTGGATGGGCGGCGGCCCCCAGCATCGCCAGGGGCCGACGAACCCTCGTCGGCCCCCAGCACCCCCGCGGGACCCTTCCCAGGCCGCGGGGGCCCGGAGGATGACCGCCAGTCCCCGGTGGGCATGTGCGGCCAACACCAGGGCCTCGCGGCCCTGGTACAGGCCTACGGGAACCCTGGGCAGCAGCGCCCAGGTCCCGCAGCCTCTCAGCCCTACGGCGGGCCTTTCGACGGGTCACGGCGGGCTCCCACGTCTCCGGCGAGCGGCGCGCACGACATCAGCAGTACGAGATGGATTTTCAGCCATATTTGGAGGATCCGGCGCGTGATTTTGGTGGAGGATTTGTCCCTGGGGAGGGTAAGTGGTACTACGATGACATGGGATGCTATGGGGCTGACTTTGGAGATAACGCAGGATGTGATGACTTTGAGGGCAGGCACGGAGGTCCTCGAGGGGACTTTGGGGGTCGCGGATGAGCTTCACCCAGGCAGTACGAGACCCATGACGAGAGGTGGCAGTACTATCGTCAGCCTCGTCGTGCAGAGAGGAGGCCCGATCAGGGACATTTTGGAGGAGACTGCAGGGTGCGGAAGCTGAAGATGCCACTGTTCGGAGGGGAGGACCCGTATTCCTGGTTGTTCACAGCGGAGAGATATTTCGCAGTGCATCACCGGACAGATGCACAGAAGTTGGAGGTAGCTGCTATCTGCATGGAGGGGAGAGCTCTGGGATGGTACCAGTGGAAGGAGAGGAGGCAGCAGATTCGCGACTGGGAGTAGCTGAAGGACCTTATCCTGGAGAAGTTCAAGGATTCCCGCCTGGAAAACCTGCACGAGCAGTTATACGCGCTCAGGCAGGATGGTCCAGTACGAGAGTACATTGATCGGTTCGAGATTTTGGCGGGAAGAGTACACGACGTATTTGACGTGTCACTAGAAGGCCCCTTCCTGAAGGGGCTGAGGCCCAGTTTTTGAGCCGCATTGCGACCCTACAAGCCCAGGGGGCTTTCAGAGGTCATTGAGATGGCGCAGAAGGTAGAGGACTCCCGAACTGAGGATAGGAGAGTCGGGAGCAGCTACAGTGGGCATATACAGCAGGGCACCTCGTCTGGAGCAGGCGGAGCGCGGGTCACTCCTGAGGCAGATCAGACGAGTTTTGAGAAGACAGGAGAGCAGAACAGCACACTCCCGACTGGGGGCCAATTCCGGAGGATGTCCGATGCGGAGATGAGAGAGAAGAGGCAAAAAGGGCTCTGTTTCAGATGCGACGAGCGCTTCACCCCCGGACACCACTGTGCGGGTCGCAAGCTGCAAGTGTTGATTGCAGAGGCAGACGATGATGATGACGTAGATGACGAAGGGATCGGAGGAGATGACGACTCCCCCTCGGAGTAGCACCGCCAGTGATGTCATGCACCACCTTGAGGACAAGGTGGATTTTCAGAGGCGGAGTAGTGTTAGACCCATAGGGCCACACGCGCAAGGAGGGCGCACACAAGGGGGGGCGCGCGAAGGGGAGGAGCCGACTTAGGGGCTTGCTGGACTTTTGCTATTTTCTAGTGTTAGGAGATGGTTTTCTTATTTAATTTAGGGTTAACCATCATTTGTATTCATGCTTGATGATTGATAATTTACTTGAGCATCCTTAGGTAGATCTAGATTAAAGAGTGCGGATGTCCTCTTATCGGCGTCTTGGAAGGATGATACACCTTTCTTGTATCCAATTATTTTCATTTATTCCAATTAATATCATTTTAATTTCAGATTTGCGTGGATCCTATCACCATCTTTGTGGTGTCCGTTCCCACCTCTTCAATCCTGTGAAAATGCAACACGGTCTTTGTTCCAAAGTAATCATGTTCGAGACTGATCTGATTCCTTGCCCTTTTCCAGCATACTGAACACAAGGTGCGCCTACCTTTTAGTCCTAAAGGTCGAAAGACTGTTGAGAACCTCCATTGCAAGCTTAACCAGCCAGAGCATTTTATTGCTCGCCCTTGGTACCACCACCACCACCACCAACATACTGTCGCTGATTTAGAAAATGGACAGAATGCATTGTAAGTCACCAGCTCTGAATATTGTCGGAACTCCTTTTAGCAACCTTTCTAACAAAGAAAAACAGATAAGACATGCCAACATGGATGTCAGACCACACATAGAAACAAGAAAATCAATAGTATTGCTTACCAAATGAAATGAACTATTGACGTATCATGTCAATATGCATTGGGCATCAATATACTTTCTTTGATTTCTGATAAAAATGTTCATATGATGTAAGTTACAAGTCCTCCACCCACCCCAATTCTTTGCCTCAATTCTTTTGTGGTACCATGACGCTGCCGCTGTTCGCACCAGCACCATTGCTGACACTCTCCCTCATCCTTCATCTTTGTAATATCAGCGATGCTGCAAATTTGCAATCTCTTGGTTGTAAGCTTTTGCATAGATGATCCAGCAACAATTCCTTTAGTTTATGGTCTTTCTCGTCAAAAACTTTCCTTGCTCAAAAGTCCGGTCATTATGCACCTCCTTCCCCACTACAGTTCGTCACATCAAGCACCTATAAACTTCAATGATCTAACACTGTTCTTTTTTTTTCTTATGCATGGTGCTCTTTATCTTATGAACTGGTCTTTTTACACATTCTTCTATTACCATGCTCTTGTCGACATCATTGGGCTACTCCTGTGAGGTCTGTCAGTTGACAGACAATGGTATCAACATGGTTCTTCATCCACTGCCAGATACCGTTATCGAGACATTGTAAACAATCATGATGTGGATTCTATATGTTGTTTGCAACGGTCAGCTTGCCGGTTCCTTTTTTAATTCAGGTTGCTGGGTTTTAAAAAAATGAATGTTCAGAAAATACGTCTGTGTGGGTTCCTCTTTTATGTACTTTGTGATATGTGGTTGTTTCATTTTTATTACTTTAGGATATTATATGAAGGCTTAACTCCCATTTAAAATTCACAATAATAAATGCTAGAATGGTGCAAATTACACGGGCCATTGCAGTTTGAAGGCTGTTTCAGAAAATGCATGTCTAAGTTGGTTTCCTTTTGCACTCTGCCGATATGCGGCTTTTCATTTTTGTTCCTCAAGGGACTCTGAAGGCATGCCACCTCTGCTTGTATAGCTTAGTCATGTAATCACACATTTTTTAGGTCAGGTGAACCAGAGACATTGGGTACTTTGTTGGACACTGACTCATGTCCGCAATGGTGTTTCTACCATCTACTGGCAGCAAGGCTGAAAAATCGGTATCCATATAGTCTGCTTAGGCATGAACCATCCAGTTGAATGAATGGAGATTTCATTATTTTCTGTAACTTGTGCAGGTCACTGGCATCATAGGTGAACTTGGTTTATATCTCATCTCACAGTCACATCCTGTGATTTCTTTCAAGACATTCACCTGTCATTACGTTGAAGCTTATACCAGTGACTGACTTGCGTTCCTTTAATGGCAGGAAATAGTACCACTGAGAAAAGTCTGTAGGCGCCCAGAAACTGATTACCGGCTACAATCACTGCAGACATCAAGGCCATTTGTACCCGCGGACCAGAAGGTTCCTGCACCAGCCGATCCTTCGCCAGCAACATCTAATGATTTCAGCGCATCAGCTCTGAAGACCCGAAGACAACGCAAACTGATGGATGTTTACACTGATGACGTGACTGCCATCCCTTTTCCGCAGATGGAGGAGTCTACCATGGTGCAGACTGCAAGCCCATCCGACGCAGTTGAGAACAGGACGACCTTGGATGTCACCATGGAAGATGCTGCCACAACAAACGCGAGCGATGCTGATAAACCACAATGAATTGCTGCAGGCAGCTAAAAATTCAGATTCTCCAATGGGTTGATAGGAAACATGTCTCCTAATGTTGTTTGTATAATGCCGAGATTATGAACAAAAGTTAAAAAATGAAAATGCACAAAGCAACATAGGGACAAAAAACCATTGATGATAATTATATAAACAACCAACAATAGAAACATTGGAAGTCATTCCTCAGGCTTGGTTGCTTGCATTCATGGATTGTAGTGGCTTGCAGGTTTCTGGGTTTAGGAGACGATGGCAGTAGCATCAAGTGTAGATTTTCCATTTCTGGCTTGCTTTCAAAGTTTTAATCTTAGGCCATGGATGAAAACATCAATGTACTTTGATTCTGCATGGATCAAGGAATGCTGAATCTGATTTTAACTTGGGTCTCTTCGTGACGAGCCCTTGTGTTCTTGACACTTGTAAACATGAACACGATCAAAATTTTCTGCAAGTTATATCCGTTTGTTGCTTCGTTAAGCTTTTCTTGCGGTAAGTAAATTTCTCTTTCAATCCATTTGAACTGAACCTGCAAGTGAATTCCATATAGACGGCAGGAAAACTTGTCCCTGTTTTGTTGGATTATCAGTGAGCAGGAGGGGATATGGGATAGGTCACCGTGTGTGACGCCCGTACAGAATATATAGTCCCGAGTAACATGGAGAATATGTAAGTATTTGCCCTGGATGACACAGTAACATGGCAGCCACAAAATACCGTAAAATATTTTTCTGGAAAAATTTCAACCCATCCAAAATTTTCCCGGCCAAAAAAAAATTACATGCGCTTTCAAAATATCCGCTCCTACCAAACAAAAAATGTCATTTATATTCAAACTAAAATTTAGTTTTCCAGAGAATTAAGTTCATTCCAAAAATTTAAGTTCTCCCACAGCTTAATTTTATCTATATTTAGTTTCCTCGAAATTTAAAATTTTAGTTCTCTTTAGATTTACTCTACCAAAATTTTAAGGTAAAATTTAGTTTTCATCAGAGAATTTAGTTTCCTCAAAAATTTTAGTTTTCCTAAAATTTAGTACCTTCAATATTTAGTTTTCTTCAAAATTTTAAGGTTTTGTTTTTTAAAATTTAGTTTTCCTCAAAATTTTTAGGTTTTCTTTCAACATCCAACCCTCCAAATATTTTAGGGGTTCTCACCAAATTTTTTACAAACTCTAATCTTACCCATTGATTCCTCAAGGTTCAATCCTAACCGTCTTTTTACCCACTCTGTTGTTGTAGGCAGTACACTCATTCAAAAATTGTATAATAGATTCTCATGTTCATGTTTGTTATATGAATTTCATAAATTATAGAACATTTTATTTGTCATATATGTGAGGTTAATAGGTATGTGCTGTAGCATAGGACATTTTTTACATCGGCGGCACACACCACCCATTTTATTTGTAATTGTAACATCTTGTTCATAATAATAATATATTATTTGGTGCAATTTATCTGAGTATATTTATATGTCTTGTTTGCAATTTATACTTAGATAAAGTCCTGAGACTTAATGCAAGGTCGAACATTAATCGAGATGAGGATCATGATCATGAAGAAATGTTTCGACCGCTAGTAGCATAAGTTTACTGTTCGTAGTCATAGATGCATCAAGAAAGGACATCGAGCCATCAGATAGACAACGAGAGCTCATTAGAGAAATTGGAGATGAGACGCATGTGCTCATTAGAGAATGAGTTCACTGAACGACCCAACGAGAGCTGCTACATGGATATCACATATAATACTGTCAATGGTAGCTCTTAAGTGATGATAGGCAAGCTGGTCCTTTGACTTGAGGCCATTGTACGAGCCTGTGCGTGAACGGTGTCACTTAGATCTCTGATCTAACTTCGATGCATGGCTTGATGAAAGATCTTAGGTTACATGGCATTTGAAGCGTACGAGGGGAGTAGTGGCCAAGTGGGGATTCATCTCTTCCGTATGTGGGGGAGTTAGTGTCCTGGAATCAGTACGGTCCTTAGCGAAATCCTTGGCCAAGGTGTGTTGGACATGATTCAACAAAGATAAGCTAAGAACGAACGATACTGATTGATCGTGAAGCTATTAGGGGCTGACAATCAACCATACCCTATGTTTCGTAGCAACATAGTGTTGACGAAAGGATAAAAACTTTAGAATTCATCACTGACATTGCCAAGGGTTGTTCCGACAATGTCAAGGGGCAGACCACATAACTAAACCATGGATGAAAGCTCTTGCATGCGGTCACTGTCATCAGGGGCTATGAGTCCTACTTGTAGTAGGGTCAGGCTGTATGGTCTTACACAGGCTGAAATACTTGTCCAAGTAATAAGAGGAAAATGCACATGATGCATGAAATTAATATGGTCGCAATTGTTACGAAGAGGATTTCAGTCACATATGATACGATGCAAAAATCAAGCAATTCAAAAGCATAGAAAAGAAAAAACAGGGTGTTAGCTGATGAGTGGTTATTTTATATGTTTTTGGCGGAGATTTTCCATGCATTATATTATATAAACTCCCACTTTATTTACCACTTCATCATTTTATCGCTCTGTTTTACTCCTTGGGTGTCTATGTGCATTTCAGGTTGAAATCCAGCATAAAGGAGCCTAATTGAGTCGAAGAAGTGAAAAGAAGAAACGAGGCGAAGAACCGGAATCAAAAGAAGAAGGAGCTAAAGAAAACAAGGCCCACGCGATCGTGTGTGGTGATACACGCGCGTAGGCAAAGTGGAGCAAAAAAAACAAGCCTTGAGCCACCATTCGACGTGGTCATGTGGATCCATCCATGCAGTCGCATCAAGGGTAGAAAATTTCTGGATTCATGAGCTGATATCCACGAGGCCGCATGGAACCCGACGCGACCATGTCACCCGAGCTTCAAGGGGCTTAAATTCCCAGATTGACGTGGTTTGACCCTGATCGACGCGATCGATTGAATCTTTGCTCCTAAGGCCACAAACTCTCCCAAATCGACGCGACAGTATCGATCCTCCACGCGACTGCGTCGAGCCAAGGGCTCTGAAGATTTCTAAAATGCGCAACTTTCCCAGATCGATGCGACCATGTCGATTCTCGACGCAATCGTGTCGGATTCTCTATGGACCCGCTAGGGTTTTGGGCAATTATGTAAGAGCTAGAGCGTCGTTTGGAGGGGGAGACGACCCCCTAGCTTCGTTTTCTTACCTTTTTTCATACCTTTTCTTAGTTTTAGGAGTAGGAGTAGGTTAAATTAGGTTTTTAACTTAGTTTTCCTCCATGGATGCACGTATGTATTGAAGACTTGTATTGCAACAATTGGAGATAAGTGTTTCTTTTCTTTATTCTGTGTTTTGTAATTGTTCTATGTTCTTCTCATTGATTCTTTGTTATTTTCATTGTTTTTATATGATTTATGAGTAGATTTTAACCTAGGTTTTGGTTGATCTCTTTTGTGAAATGGGCATAGGTTGATTTCGTTTTTGGCCATTGAATGATTAATTAGGGTTATGCTTAGGAAGTCTATTATCCATGTATATTGATTTCTTTAGATTGATCGCCAACGGAAGGTGGTGACACTCTACAGTTTTCAATCCCTAAGTGCGATCCATACTAATTACGTCGCCAACGGAAGTTGGGGCGTAATGAGAGCCTTCTTAGCATTGACCGAGTTTCTGACCATGAGAGTGGCTAAACAGTGGCTGGGGAATATTGTCAATCTTCATGCATCCGTCGTGTGACCATGCTCTATGGAAGTAGGTTTGGTCGCACGAGGAATAGTTATGTCATAGCATCATAGAAGTGGGGGGGGGGGGGATTTCCTATAGGTCAGACAACCTCACCCTAAGATGATTCGATAGCCACGCAACGAGTTCAGTCCCGTGCTCAAGCCACAATAGAAAGAAACCTAACCCTAGAGCCATTTCATTCTATTTATTTCTCAATATTCCACATATTTCCCACGTAGCTAACCACAGCCTAGAATTGAGCTAGTTTTCAATTACACAACCTTTCTCCGGATGACCCGTATAAGGCTACGACGACACCGTGCGCTTGCGGTTATAAATATCGAGGACGACAAGTATTCTGGCACCATTACCGGGGAGGTTGCCTTGATTGAGTATTAGTTTGATTTTAGGTTAGCTAGTCTATGTGTTTAAATAAAAATTATAAAAATAATAAACAAAGAAAATTTTCCCTATCATAGTATCATAATTTTTCTTTTCTCTTGTACCACTGACGCGCTTCTCTTAGTCTTATCTTCTCTTTGACAGGTGCATTTGGGAAAAATGTGGAATCCAAATTTCGACACATCAATGCAAGAGGGTACTTAAATGGGAGGGTTTGATGATTTTCTACAGGTTGTAGTGGTTTGCAAAGTATGTGGGTGATGCTCCCAAAACTTACACCTAGAAGCCACTATTAGTTCTTGAGTTCAAGACTAACGTTGTTTTGATGATGATCAATACATTATGTTAGTGTGCTAATCAATCTTATGTTTTAGTCTCAATTTATCTTAATGATTATATGTTGATGAGACAAAGCATAAGGCTTGGAGGATATTACAAGGAATATCTTAAAGACCTCCAAGAGTGATGGTGTGCTCAAGCTTGGATGAAGGCATGAAGATCATCTAATGAAGCCAAAGCTTGGAGCATGATGATGGATGGACATCTAGAGAAGCATTGTCAAAGGTTGGAGCTTGATGAAGGGAAGCTCATCAAGGAGTGTCAAAGCTTGGAGATGATGGAGAGCATCAAGGTATAGTGAGCTTGAAGACTTAGACTCTAGGAGATGCAATTTGTAATCCATATAATTTCATTTACTTGCATTTCCCTTTTTGAGTCTAGGATTATTGTAATTCCTTGATAGATGGTCATACTCTCATGCATATGCTTTTAAGCATCTTAGTGAGCCTTAGGATTATCATAGAATCCAACCCAATAGGTTCATCTTGCCCAAAGAATCATTTGGAGTCTCTGGCTCTCCTGCAATCGCCTGCTGAAGGTTTTACAGTCGACTGGGTGATTCCAGTCGCCTGTCGAGCCTTCTACAGTCGACTGTGATGCACAGCTCAAGTCAACTTTTCTATTGACTCATCTTGAGCTTTTCGCATCAGTCGACTGATGTTCAATTTACAGTCGCCTGTATTCTTACAGTCGCCTGTGAATTGGTCGACAGTCCACTGTGCGCTTCTTGCATTTTCTGGGTTTTTTCCCAAGTTGAAAGACAGTAGCCTTTTGCTGTTTTTACAGTCGTCTGTATATTTACAGTTGCATGTGAAATGGCCTTCAGTCGTCTGAAAGGCGTAAGTGCGAAAAATGCATCTCTCTCTGTTTTACTTCCATCTTCTGCAGCAGTCGACTGATGAAGGATATACAGTCGCCTGTCAATTTTACAGTCGACTATACTTTGGTCATTAGTCGCCTGTATGCATACTGGAAGTAAGTTGCATCTCTCTGTTTCTTGTCCATCCTTACTGCAGTCGCCTGATGAAGGATATACAGTCGACTGTCTGGTTTACAGTCGTTTGCGTAGTCTTCTACAGTCGACTGTCCTGGCTCAGATTATAGCCGTTGGGATATTTTCTAGCCGTTGATCAGTCGACTGTCTAATGATCATCAGTCGACTGTTCTTGCCGTAAACTGCCAAAATCTAGCCGTTGCAGATTTCTTCCCTTTGGGTTTTTGGCTGTGTTTATAGGCTCTTCTTGGCTTCCTATATATTGGGATTGGCTTAGTTCATTTAGAACTCTTGAAAGGGTTAGGAATTCATAGAAGATCATTTAATCTCTTCTCTAAGCCACTCCTCCCACATTCCCTAATTAGAGTTTCATTCTTATGCTATAGCATCTAAGCTCTATGGAATTTCTCCAAGGGATTTCTATCTCATTCCTTTTCTTGGAGAACATCTTTCTTCTCTTCTTTTTCATACACTCTAGTGAGAAGTATTAGGATTCATTCCTAGAAGAGAGAAGGATCATCAAGTGCAATCAAAGTCTCATCTCAAGCACTTGAGTTTCACTTGCATGCCTTCTTCATCGCATTGGTAAGATCATATCAAGGCATAGGTAAGTGTTATTTCGTTTCACCTTTGTGATTCCCCTAATTCTCTTTGTGGGAAGTAGTTTATCTCTTTGTGAGATTAAGATATTCTCTTTGTGGGAATAACTCTCTTTGTGGGAGTAACTCTCTTTGTGGAGTAACTCTCTTTGTGGGAGTTTAATGTCCTAGTGTAGGGCTAACCCTAATTCTCTGAGTGGTAGTAAGAAATTCTCTAGGTGAGAGTTTGACCCCTGTGTAGGATTGGTTGGGTCCTTGTGTAGGACAAAATCCTCTTGGTGAGGTCTCTCTCTTTGTTGGAATGTATCCCTTTGTGGGATTTGTATTTACTTCTCTTTGTGGGATTATAATGAATATTGGTGTGGCTGGACGTACCCAAGTTTTGGGGAACCAGGGTAAAATACTTGTGTTTACGTTTTTTGTTGTTGAACACTCTTTTTATTTCCGCTGCTTATTGTGCTGTAATTTTAGTAACTTTTAATTAAGCACTTTGCTTGCTATTACACTATTCACCCCCTTCTAGTGTGTGTAGCCCTGCAGGGTCCCTTACAGTTGGTATCAGAGCCTTGGTTTGGTGGCTTTTATAAGCATGACTTCTAAGTCTCAACAACTCCTCTCTATTCCTCCCATCTTCAATGGCAAACACTTCTTAAAATGGAGGAAGAAAATGTTCCAGTGGCTTGATGATCACGAGGAGTCAACGTCTATTACTTCGGTTGCTCAAGTTTGGAATGCGTTGCAGTATGCCTTCTCTCCGAAAATTGCTAAGAAAGTAAAGGAGCTCAAGGCGGCCGAGGAGATATGGGATTATCTTGATAAAGAATATGGTGGAGAGGAATCTTGCAATGATGAGAGCATCGTTAGTAATGATGTATCTCGTAACTCTCTTGTTCAACGTAGTGATTTTATTGAAAATTGTAATGCATTGTTTATGGACTCTCCCAAAGCAAATAATAACAAGCTTGAGAGAGATGCACGCACACACACTTTATTATCATCCAAACCTTGTGATGATACACAAACTATAGCATTAAATCAAGAAAAGATTACTCTTGATTCACGTGTGTGCATGTTGAGCAAAGAGAATGAGTCTCTTAAAGCTCAAGTAGTGTATGTCAATGAATTTCGTAGATCTTTAAAGGAGAGTGTATTTGCTACTCATAAAGAGGAAATTCATTGTTTGCATGCCGAGAAAGAAGGATTTCTTTCTCAATTGAGTGCCTTGAGAGATGAGAATGCTTCTCTCAAAACTCCAAATGGAGAAGATGCACTGGGATAGTGATTACAACATTTTGAGAGATGAGACATTGGCTCTCAAGTCAAAATGTTGTGAGCTTAGCTCATGTCTATCCAAAAGGGATGCCAACATTTCTTCACTTTTGAAGAAATGTGAGCTATTGTCTACTCAAATTGAAAATTTCAAATTGAGGAAGAACACGGTTTTGGGATCCTCTTCATCGAAGGTGAACAAACCAAGCTCGTCTCTTAGAAGCACCCAAATAAATTTTATGGGGGAGCATTCTAATGAGAAAGTCACATCCAACTCTTTTGGCCTAAAATCAACTATTATTTCTAAGCCAAAGAGAAATCATGCATTTTTGTCTTCCGGTCTTGTATATATTAAGAAGCCTATTCAAAAACATGTTGATGTGAATGCTTCTTCTTTGAATGCTATGCATGATGTTTCTACTCATAGGAAACCTTATTATTGCTTGCATGCTAAAGTTGATGATAAATCTTTGCAAGCTTCACATGTTCCTATGCATGATAGAACTGCTTGTGTGAATGCTTCTAATGATAGATCTCATGTTTCACACACGGGGCACGCCAATGTTTATGTTCCATCTCATAAGCGTGCTCCCTCACCTCCTACTCATGCCTTGACCAAACCTCTTCTTAAGAATCCCAAATTACTTTCTTTGTGGATTCCTAAGAATGTTTTTAGGCTTGATAGGAATGCGTATATAGATTCATATGTGCGTAATGTTATATTTTCATATGACTATATATGGAAACCAAATTCTATTTTTGTTTGGTTTCCAACTTGCTAGCTCATTTGCATTGTTATTCATTGCTTGGGTACCATCTTGTATGTTTACATTTTGTGCCCACATTTTTGTGAGTGTGTCCATTGTTCCCATGTTTGCATGTTTTGTATGATTATGGGGGAGTATGGCAGTTTTGCTTGCTAGTATTATTTTTTCCATTCATATGTCACATTGAATTTCATTCATATTATGTTTATGCATATGGGATGGTTTTTTCTCTTGTCCTTGGTTTTCATATTTGGCTTTTACCCATCTTTTTGATATGCCAATGGGGGAGAGAAATAGGTTATGTAAAAATATACATTGTGCTTATTTATTCATTATTATCAATTGGTATGTTTTTGCATAACAACCATCAATATGATTTGTGCTTTGCATGTTTATACTTAATGCACATTCACATATTGATTGGGGGAGTTTGTTAGCATACGTTGTTTATTTCAATGTTTACTATATTTTGACATAATGGATTGTCATCATCAAAAATGGGGAGATTGTTAGTTCTTGAGTTCAAGACTAACGTTGTTTTGAAGATGATCAATACATTATGTTAGTGTGCTAGTCAATCTTATGTTTTAGTCTCAGTTTATCTTAATGATTATATGTTGATGAGACAAAGCATAAGGCTTGGAGGCTATTACAAGGGATATCTTAAAGACCTCCAAGAGTGATGGTGTGCTCAAGCTTGGATGAAGTCATGAAGATCATCTAATGAAGTCAAAGCTTGGAGCATGATGATGGATGGACATCTAGAGAAGCATTGTCAAAGCTTGGAGCTTGATGAAGGGAAGCTCATCAAGGAGTGCCAAAGCTTGGAGATGATGGAGAGCATTAAGGTAAAGTGAGCTTGAAGACTCAGACTCTAGGAGATGCAATTTGTAATTCATGTAATTTCATTTACTTGCATTTCTCTTTTTGAGTCTAGGATTATTGTAATGCCTTGATATATGGTCATACTCTCATGCATATGCTTTTAACCATCTTAGTGAGCCTAAGGATTATCATAGAATCCAACCCAATAGGTTCATATTGTCTAAAGAATCATTTGGAGTCTCTGGCTCTCCTGCAATCACCTGCTGAAGGTTTTACAGTCGACTGGGTGATTCCAGTCGCCTATCGAGCCTTCTACAGTCGACTGTGATGCACAGCTCAAGTCAACTTTTCTATTGACTCATCTTGAGCTTTTTGCATCAGTCGACTGATGTTCAATTTACAGTCGCCTGTATTCTTACAGTCGCCTGTGAATTGGTCGACAGTCGACTGTGCGCTTCTTGCATTTTCTGGGGGTTCTCCCAAGTTATAAGACAGTCGCCTGTTGCTGTTTTTACAGTCGCCTGTATGTTTAAAGTCGCCTATGAAATGACCTTCAGTCGTCTGAAAGGCATAAGTGCGAAAAATGCATCTCTATCTGTTTTACTTCCATCCTCTGCAGCAGTCGACTGATGAAGGATTTACAGTCGCCTATCAATTTAACACTCGACTGTACTTTGGTCATTAGTCGCCTGTATGTATAATGGAAGTAAGTTGCATCTCTCTGTTTCTTGTCCATCCATGCTGCAGTCGCCTGATGAAGGATATATAGTCGACTGTCTGGTTTACAGTCGCCTGTAGTCTTCTATAGTCGACTGTCCTGGCTCAGATTATAGCCGTTGGGATATTTTCTAGCTGTTGATCAGTCGACTATCTAATGATCATCAGTCGACTGTTCTTGCCGTAAACTGCCAAAATATAGCCGTTGCAGATTTCTTCCCTTTGGGTTTTTGGCTGCGTTTATAGGCTCTTCTTGGCTTCCTATATATTGGGATTGGCTTAGTTCATTTAGAACTCTTGAAAGGGTTAGGAATTCATAGAAGATTATTTAACCTCTTCTCTAAGCCACTCCTCCCACATTTCCTAATTAGAGCTTCATTCTTATGCTATAGCATCTAAGCTTTAGGGAATTTCTCCAAGGGATTTCTATCTCATTTCTTTTCTTGGAGAACATTTTTCTTCTCTTCTTTTTCATACACTCTAGTGAGAAGTGCTAGGATTCATTCCTAGAAGAGAGAAAGTTCATCAAGTGCAATCAAAGTCTCATCTCAAGCACTTGAGTTTCACTTGCATGCCTTCTTCATCGCATTGTTAAGATCATATCAAGGCATAGGTAAGTGTTATTTCGTTTTACCTTTGTGATTCCCCTAATTCTCTTTGTGGGAATTAGTTTATCTCTTTGTGAGATTAGGATATTCTCTTTGTGGGAATAACTCTCTTTGTGGGAGTAACTCTCTTAGTGGGAGTTTAGTGTCCTAATGTAGGGCTAACCCTAATTCTCTGAGTGGGAGTTAGTAATTCTCTAGGTGAGAGTTTGACCCCTGTGTAGGGTTGGTTTGGTCCTTGTGTAGGACAAAATCCTCTTGGTGAGGTCTCTCTCTTTGTGGGAGTGTATCCCTTTGTGGGATTTGTATTCAATTCTCTTTGTGGGATTATAGTGAATATTGGTGTGGCTGGACGTACCCAAGTTTCGGGGTACCAGGGTAAAATACTTGTGTTTACGTTTGTTGTTGTTGAGCACTCTGTTTATTTCCACTGCTTATTGTGCTGCAATTTTAGTAACTTTTAATTAAGCACTTTGCTTGCTATTACACTATTCACCCCCTCTAGTGTGTGTAGCCCCGCAGGGTCCCTTACAGCCACATAGCAATGGCACGAATGCCAAGGGCTAGATGTATCCCAAATGCGAATTCCCAGCACTTTTCGCAAGCATACGGTGTCAAGTAATAGTATAAAAGATTATCGATCCCACAGGAAAGGTAGCGATGTTATTATCTCGGGTTATTTCCAAATCTCAGAATTTAGGTTGCATTTGGTTTCAACAGATTGTTTGTTTGGGATGGTGATCAATTAATAAAGGCTAGGGCTTTAGGGGTCACCACTAGGATCATCGGATGTCGATGATCGGTTAAGACTCAACGTTGCATTGGCTTTATTAGGGATTACCGCATCTAAGATGTGGAATTCATGGCTTTAAGCACCATGAATCTAACGTATAGCATTAACCCCACTCTCGTGACTGACACACACGATTCGTGCATTAAGAATCGACAATATTCATGCCACTCTCGTGGTCAGAATGATCTCAACTCACGCCACTCTCGTGGGTTAGAGTTTCGATGTATTTTGGTGGCTCTCATTGACGTAATGACGGTAGCCGTCAATTAGTAATATAGTTCTTCGGTGGATCCCATCAAGACACGAGCTGGACATGGTCACGAGCCCTAATTGAATCCACTAACTCCCTAATTAAGTTTATAGGATACTCCTTAAGCCAATCGATTCCACCGACCGTGGGTACGATCTCAGTACGAGATCTCCTACAAACTTTGCAAGATCGACCAAACTACGTCCCTTTTATACCAACGCAACCCAAAAATCCTAACTTTACATCTAAATCCTAAGATCCATGGCTAATCCATTAGCCCTAGATAGAACTACTCGTGCTTCATAACAATAGCAAAGAAAGATTCAATAGATGCAAATGAATTCATTATGGCAATAGAAGACATCAAAATCAATAATAAGTTTTGAGAATTGTTACCAACGCGTCGTAGAGCAATAGGAACCCAAAGAGAATTAAGAAAATAGAGTTTCCTTGTGCAAAAGAACAATAAAAATCCAAGCTTTGTCTTCACAAAATTAGCGACGACACAAAACTCACTAGATCTAAAAACACTAATTAAAACCAATGATAGGCTAAAACTCTAAATTGTAATTTTAGCCTGTATGGATCAATACACTAGGGGGGGGAATAGTGTATATATAAAAAATGTTGCAAATAAAATGTTAGTAATATTTGCAAAGATGGCACAGAAATAAAATGACAAGTACTGAAATTAAATCAATCGCAAACACAGAGATTTATCCTGGTTCGGATCCTTGTGATCCTACTCCAGTCCTCTACCCCGTAGAGATTTTCAATCCACTATAATCACTTGCCCCGCAAGTACAAACTTACAAAAATGGAGACACTCCCCATGTCCCAAACTTTGTACAATCTCTAAACAGAGATTCAAACCTGTTAAATAATGAAATAGAAAAACACCTATAGTCTTGGTATAATTTTCAGAGAAAGAATTCAAGGATGGTGTTTAGAAGATGAACTTCAAGATGTATAAGATATGTAATGAAGAGCAATACTTGAAGTTCTCTGGTTCATAAAAGAAGAGAGAGATCAATCGATTTCTTCTTGCAATTATGAACACAAACAACTTTCCAAAATGATGTTGAAAAATCCAAGTTCTTCCGTTCTTAAACGAAGAAAGAAATCTAATGATTTCTTCTTACAAATAAGAAAAGAACAACTAATGGCCTAAAGCTTTAGAAAATAAAAGACTTGATTTCAACAAATAAGAGATTAAAAAAGAGGAAAGTGAGTGTCTTGAAAGAGAGAGTCTACCCCTTTATTTATAGTGTTTAGGGATGGTTGGTGCATGGGAAGAACGTTGGAAAATGGTCATGAACCGTCCCTGAAAATTTGGGGTCAAAACGGCTAGTTTTGAAATTGGTCGAACAAAATGACCACATTGGTCGACCAAAATTTAGAGAGAGAATTTTGACCGTTGGAAGACAGTTCCAGAATCTACACGGTTATGGGAGTTTGCATATGTAATCCCATAGTCAAATTCGAAGGTTTAAAATTGGTCGACCAAAATGGGATTATTGGTTGCCAATTTTCAAAGTTATGAATTTTCGAAATTGGAAAGTGTAGATCTCTGAGTAATGGAACCTAGAAGACTAAGACATATTATCACAAGACTTTATGACTCTAATAAAGTAAATTTTATATTGATTACATAAAGTCGTAGATAAGACTGCATCTGCAACTGAATCTGAGAAGCTTCTTTGCAGGGGATCCTTATCAAGTGATTATATATCCAAGTCGTGGATGTAGGTGCCTTTGTATTTCCAGCTTCATGAATTATGATATATCCGTTTGAGTACGCATGAAGATATCTGATTGTGTGGAACTCAGCATTGATTTGTATCTGCATACATAGAGTTAGTAGCACTGAATGTGTTTGTCATATCAAAACCATATGGGAATAGAAATATGGAATTATAAAATTCCAACATAGATGTCCTCAAAATAGGGTAAAAACATGCTTATATACAAGGGGTAGGGACCCCTCAAAGAATATCAGAAAATTTGGGCACTTGGGCCCGCAACTTGCCGGGCGCGTCACGCTACTCGACCGAGTAGCGGCGCCTGCTCGGTCGAGTCGACTTCGGGCTCCGCTTGCTGCTGCTATGCTTCTGGCTGATACAGGATACTCAATCTAGTAGCCCCTCTACTCGGTCGAGCTACAGTGGATCAGAACTTGACTCCAAAACGCCGCTCTATTGGATGACGACTCGGGTCGAGTAGGTGAATTGCTCGGTCAAGCTACAGTGCCTTGGAGAAAAGCTCAAAATCGTCACTCTATTTGATGCAACTCGGGTCGAGTTGGCTGTCTACTCGGTCGAGTAGGTTGAGGCCGTTTCCGTGTGATTTCTGCGTGTTAGCTCGGTCGAGTAGCTGATGCTACTCAGTCGAGTCACCTGGGAAACTGATGCTGAATTTGGCCGTGTCACGCTCAGTTCTCCTCCTCTCCTCCAATCTTTCTCCTTGCCTTGGCAAACTCTCATGGAGCCTTGATAATGATGTCTCGGATGTGCCGGATGTGTCCATGTCCCAAAATACCGCTAATTCGCTCCAAAACTCCTGAAAATCCAAAAAGCTATACAAAACTTGAATATGGCATTAGAAGCACGATAATATATGAAAATATGGAGTTTGGAGGCGAATATGATATGAAATGATGCAATAAAACATGGAAAATATGGACACATCAAAATTCCCCAAGATAACCTCTTACTCGTCCTCGATGAAGACGAATGCGAGGCTCAACGGGTGATGAAAATAAAATAAAAATATAGAAAAAGAATGGAAGATGGAGGGGAGTGCTAGAGTATTCGGTCATATCTCAAGCCATAGTGACATATCACAATAATTCGAAGATGGATCACATGCTAATAAGAATTTCATATCTTAGCTAAACATATTACTTGCAAGCATTAAAGAACCAAGGAAGGGATCCTCTAAAATCATGCAATTAATTCATTTCCACATCGTGCAATTCATAGAGTTCAATATACCAATGTTGGCGACATACTTTTCAATCAATAGAAATAAATGAAGCATATAAGAGTTATACCAAGCATGTAATAGAGAATAAAATAAAGATCATGACATTCATATATTCATCTCAAATCATGAAAAATCTCTACAGCTAATATATTTCGCAAAGTCTAAGCATTATCAAATATCCCCAAATGTGCACAACTCCACTCTAATGGCGTACTCACTTGAATAATCAAATGAATTCAACCCCCAAGCTTAGCTTGAGGCATCACATCTAAGGAATAATAAAGGAATTTTTGTGGCTTTTCCCAAGTATTTTTGTGTAGCTCCAAATAATGAAAGTAGAGAAATAATTTTCTTTTTTTGGTTTTTGAATTTTTGTTTCTTTTTCTTTTGAACTCTTTTTTTGTAGGAGCAATAGGATATACATATATTTTTGGCTCATTTTTTGGGTTTTTGAGGCTTTTTGAAGCTAACTTTTTCTTTTGGGATTTTTGGGAGTAGATACGATATAAGTAGCTGAAAGGGGGGGTGAACCCAAGTGACATGTAGAGAATAATAAGATATGTGGAGAAAGAAATGATATAATCACTCGGTTCACTCATAAGAGGTGTACAATGGTTCAATAAGATAATACTTCAACTAAACTCATAAGTAAGCATAGATATTTTCATTCATTTCAACAAATAATGAAATCATGCGGTAAGGCACACAGACATATCTGGCATGCAACAGAAAGTGAACAAGATAACAAGGTCGATGCTTCAGATATTCTAATGATGCGTGAATTTTGGTGCATATCCAATACATGCATACTAAATACTATTGCATACATTCAGTTTCAATTCATTTCATGCATTCATATAGAGAGATCGTCAACAGAATATATATGCAAGCATATGGATAGTAAGACACTGAAATACTCTAAATAACATGGCAAAAGTAATAAGTATCTTGGTAGCTACTAAATTTAGGAGAGATATCATTATTCGGAATATATCTAGCAGGGATGGGAAGAGAAAGGCGGACGAAATAAAAAAAAGCAAGCATGCAAGCATACCAAACATGGAAAATATGATGCTAAAAAATGAACGGTGAAAAAGTAGTGGTAAATAAAAATAAAAAGGTGTAAAATGAAATAAAATAAAAAAATGAAAATAAAAGCGATAGCGTTCATCCCCTAAGCTAAACACAGCAGTGTCCTCACTGCTGAGAACACGCTGGCAAGACATGAAAACGAGGCTAAGGTGGACGGGTGGTAAATAAAAGGAAAATAATAAAATAAAAGCGAAACTATGCAAATAAGAGAAGAAATGTAGATGTATATGCATGACCTAATGCCTAAGATGCAAAAAAATGAACAAGCATGCATA